>CM032160.1:16315104-16929145 GCA_018901935.1 Pugionium cornutum
ATGCCACAAGGACGGCCACCTTCCATTTCTTGGCCGTGAGGTAAGTTAAGGTAAGTTTCAATTCAAATATATGCCTCTTTCTGTTTTGCAGGGTAGGATCTAGATGCTTTTCATTTTTGAGTCAAGAACATTTTAGGAATAGGTCCTTTTTCGGTTATGCACTATTGTATCTTTTCCTTTTGTGCACTTTTGTAAACTTTCCTTTTCTTTATTTGAGTCGACCCTAGAAGGTCAAGCTGTCGAGCATATTAATAAGGCTCCTTCCAGCATTGTAGTTCGACAACCTTTTGATATTAATAAAGATAGAACTTTTTCCCCAACAAGTTTTCTCTCAAGAATCTTGTGCGCTTAGAATCTAGTTGAGACCAGCCCTCCTAGCTCTAAGTTTGTGATTTATCACGAGGTTCATCACCCCTCGTGTGGTTCACTTCACCCTTCCATCTTTTACCAACCAGAAAACTCCCATCCAGAAGCCTAAGGTTGAGTTTCTCACCTAATCTTCTACAAACAGCCCACGCGCATACATCCTTGTATCAAGGCTTGTATCACATCCCCTCCCCCCTTCAGTAGGTTTTGACCTCAATTCTGGCTCATCTGCAAGGAAAGAAGCTAAATTAGTTACATTGAATGTGCTAGACACATTAAACTCACCTGGAAGCTCAATCTGGTAGCCCTTGTTATTGATCCTCTCCAGCACTCTGAATGGTCCATCTCCTCTTGGGGCCATCTTGGAACTCCTTAGGTTGGGGAACCTTTCTTGCCACAGGTGTAGCCACACCCAATCGCCTGGTTAAAAAACCATCTCTCTTCTCCCCTTGTTCGCATGAGTCACGTACTGCCCGGTCCTCTTCTCTAGGTTCTCTACTACCTTCTGGTTTATATTCTTTATGAACTTACCTTAAATGCTCTATTGAGGTTGGTCATCTCTGCTGGTGGCAGTAGTGTTTGCTCCAAAGGTGATTGAGGGTTGAAACCGTAGACCACTTCAAAGGGGTCTTCTTCGTGGCTGAATGCACTGCTCGGTTGTACACAAACTCTATGAATGGTAGGCACTCCACCCATGTCTTGAGGTTCTTCCCTAGCGTGGTCCTGAGAAGAGTTGACAACGTCTGGTTGACTACTTCAGTTTGGCCATCTGTTTGAGGATGGTAGGTGGTAGAGAAGAGTAACTTTGTGCCTATATTTCTCCAGAGGGTCCTCCAGAAGTGACTGAGAAATTTGGTATCTCTGTCTGACACAATGGTCCTTGGCACTCCATGAAACCGTACTATCTCCCTGAATAATAGTTCAGTTGTTTGTGTGGCATCATTAACATTGGCACATGGGATGAAATGTGCCATCCTAGAAAACCGGTCCACCACGACAAAGATAGAATCTTTGTGGTTGATCTTGGGCAGACCTAGAACAAAGTCCATGGAAATGTCCACCCATGGATGCGTAGGTATGGGCAGAGGAAGATACAACCCGTGAGGGTGTACTCTGGACTTCGCCTTCTTGCAAGTGATGCACCTTGCACAATGGGCTTCTACTGACCTCTTGATGTGTGGCCAGTAGAAGTGCTCCTTGAACACTGCTCTTGTCAACACCAAAGTGGCCCATAAGACCTCTTCCATGAGCTTCTCCTGTGACAAGCTCTCGTAGAGATCCTTGTGGTATGCACAACCTTCTTTCCCGGAACAAGAACCCATCATGGATGTAGAAATTACCATGAATCCCTGTGCCACACTCCTTGTAGCTCTCAGGAAAGTTAGGATCATCCTTATACAGGTCCTTGATGTGCTCGAATCTTAAGACCTTTGCTTCCATGGAAGATATCAAGGCAAACCGTCTTGATAGTGCATCGGCCACCGCATTATCCTTGCCTTTCTTGTACTTGATGACATAAGGGAAGGTTTCTATAAAATCCATCCACCTGGCATGTCTCCTATTGAAATTAGTTTGCCCTCTGAGGTGTTTGAGAGTCTCGTGATCAGTGTGGATCACAAACTCCTTGGACAAATAGTAATGTTGCCAAGTCTCCAAAACTCAGACCAGGGCATAGAGCTCTTTGTTGTAGGTGGGGTAATTCAGTGAGGCCCCACCTAACTTCTCACTGAAGTATGCCACTGACCTTCCTCTTTGGGTTAGTACTGCTCCTATGCCATTGTAGAGGCATCACAATCCACTTCAAACGTCTTGTTGAAGCTGGGCAGGACTAGCACTGGTGCATGTGTGAGGCTGTCCTTCAAGGCCTGGAATGCCTTCTCTTGAGCTTCTCCCCAGCTAAACCCCACGTTCTTCTTCACCATTGCTGTCAGTGGTGAGGCAATGCTACTGAAGTTGGGCACGAATCATCTGTAGAAGCTGGCCAGACCGTGGAAGCTCCTCACTTGGCTGATGTTGCTCGGTGTTGGTGATACAAGCCTCGATTCAAGGCTTATATGCATGTGGGCTGTTTGGAGAAGGTTAGGTGAGAAACTCGACCTTAGACTTCTTGGATAGGGGTTTTTGGGTTGGTATTTGATGGAAGGGTGAAGTGAACCACACGAGGGGTGATGAACCTCGTGATAAATCACAAACTTAGAGCTAGGAGGGCTGGTCTCAACTAGATTCTAAGCGCACAAGATTCTTGAGAGAAAACTTGTAAGAAAATTCGATCTTTATTAATTAGCAAAATGGTTGTCAAACTACAATGCTGGAAGGAGCCTTATTAATATGCTCGACAGCTTGACCTTCTAGGGGTCGACTCAAATAAAGAAAAGGAAAGTTTACAAAAGTGCACAAATGGAAAAGATACAAAAGTGTATAATCGAAAAAGGACCTATTCCTAAAATGTCTTTGACCTAATAAATGTAAATATTCTAGATCCTACCCTGCAAAACATAAAGAGGCAAATATTCTTATTGAAAACTTACCTTACTTACCTCACGGCCAAGAAATGGAAGGTGGCCGTCCTTGTGGCATGCACGCGCCTTGCTCCTAGTCTTCGACTTGGAGTAGGGTTAGGAATCTTTGGGCCCTGACCTCTCTTGCCACTAAAGCCCAAGTCTCTGATGTCCCTTGTGTTGTTGAGAAGCCTTTGGACTCTTCTTTGCACTTCTGGCCCATTGCCCTTAGTTGATCTTCCTCTAGGAGCTTGTCGACCCATAAGCTGAACTTGTGGAAGAGTGCTCTTGATCTGCTCCTTGTCATTGCTCCTGGTGGCACTACTGGTGTGGAGACTTCCTCCAGATGCATGTCCTGAAGCTGGTAGCTTATCTGGTCTGAGTTTCCTAGTGTAGAAGTAGAAATGCTCGTGCACTCGGCTGGATTGGCTGTACCGGCTGGACTGTGCAAGGTAATGGCTGGAATGCCTTCAGGACCGGCCAAGTTGATCCCAGAGTTGGTGGCATCACCAAGGGGACCGGCGGTGTCATCCACGTCGCCACCAAGTCTGCCGGAAGCTTGGGTCTCTCCGCCGGCAATGCTGGTCGGTCTGGTCCTATTGGTCGAGGGTCCGGCAGTACCGCTTGGGCCGGCAGACGTGCCAGATGGCCTGGCTGTCTCGGGAAAGCTTCCTGGTCGGCCAGTCTGGTCTCCTGGCTGGATGTACGACCTGAAGTCCTCATCAGTTAACCACTCTTGTGTGGCTCGAATCTTTTCATCATCAACCTGTAAGTCATGTGAACTTACAATAAAGCCTAAGAAAACAAGCTTGTCAGTACAAAAGGTGCACTTCTTGAGATTGGCATCAAGCTCTTCTTGTCAAAGGGTTTTAAGTACCATCTCAAGATGTGTGAGGTGTTCCCGTAGGTACTTATTGTAAACTAGTATATCATCAAAATAAACTACGCCAAACTTACTGATGTACGCCCTAAGAACTTGGTTCATAAGACGCATGAAGGTGCTTGGGGCATTAGTCAAGCCAAATGGCATGACAGTCCACTCGTAGAGCCCTTGCTTTGTATTGAAAGCAGTCTTCCTCTCATCACCCTGTTTCATTCTGACCTGGTGGTATCCACTCTTGAGGTCTATCTTGGAGAAGACCGTGGCTCCACTCAGCTCATCTAGCATGTCATCCAGTTGTGGTATCGGATGCCGGTACTTGACTGTGATGTTGTTGATTGCTTGGCAGTCCACGCACATTCGCCAACTCCCATCCTTCTTGGGCACTAGTAGCACTGGTACGGCACATGGACTGAGGCTCTCTCGAACATAGCCTTTCTCCAAGAGCTCCTTGACTTGCTTCTCAAGCTCCTTGGACTCCTCTTGACTCATCCGGTAGGCTGGTCGGTTGGGCAGGGCTGCTCCCGGCACTAGGTCAATCTGTTGTTCTATGCCACGTAAAGGGGGCAAGCCTGATGGTATCTCCTCTGGGAACACATCCTGGAACTTGTTAAGGAGGGTTGCTATTTCAGGAGGTAGCTCTACCTGTTCCTATTCTATACTCAAAATTTCTTTGAAGACCATTAGTAACATTAAATCCTTCGAGGCTAAAGCTCTCCGGACATGGCTTGGTTGAATAAGAAAATTAGACTTGATAAGTTTCTTTTCCTTACTCATTTGGAGTTGTAGCTCATGTACCTGGGCAGGTGTAAGAGAAGCTAGGCTGACCTTTCTTTTGTCATGCACAAAAGTGTAGAGATTGGTTCGGCCATCATGCCTGGTCTCTTTGTCAAACTGCCATGGCCTTCCTAGCAGAAGATGGCCAGCTTGCATGGGCACCACGTCACACACGACTTGGTCTTGGTACTTGCCCACACTGAATGGCACAGTGACTTGCTCATGGATCTTGATCTCCACTTTGTCATAGAGCCATCTCAGTCTTTATGGTCGATGATGCCTTGTCTTCTCTAGACCTAACTTATCAACCATGTACGCACTAGCAACGTTAGTGCAAGAACCACCATCTATGATGAGGTTACATACCTTGCCCTTGATGGTGCAACGGCTGTGGAAGATGTTCTCCCTTTGGATGGTCTCTGAAGGATCCACCTGTAAGAATATTGAGATTATAGAGGAGAAATGTGAAGAATTGAATCTGAAAACTCAAAGAGAAGTATGAGAAAATGAGAAATGACTTAGACTTATGGAGAAGAATCTCCTAAGAGTATATTATACATTGAGTCTTTACAGCCCTTTTATAGAGGATTTACAATGTGAACACAAAAGAAAACGAATTCAAACTTGTGGATGAGTTTGAATAGAGGAGGAGCCTGTCAACAACCAATGAGAAGAGAGGAGACAGCATGGGCATGACTGTTTGGTGTGGTTGCCAAGACTGTGTGCAGCATGGGCATGACTGTTTGGTGTAGTTGCCAAGACTGTGTGCAGCATGGGCATGACTTTTTCACCTTGATTCTTCTCCCAAGGTAGCTATTTAACCATTTCAACCATGTGGTTAATAATAACCCATCCTTTTCATTTCCCTTGTTATTCAAACTGAATTTTCGTGCTCACACTTGCCTTGTAGGTCAAGATAGATCTTATTTGATTTTCCTATGTCAATACTCCCCCTCAAGCTAAAGACTTTGGAATCACCCTAAAGTCTTAAGCTTGGGAACCCAAGGCAACACCTCATTAAAAACCTTATTAAGGAAAACCACTTGGGACAAAACCTTAATAAGGGAAAAGAGTGTGTTGCTCTTGGATTAGGAGACCTTTGATCATGGGTGTGATAAATCAACAAGCCCAAGTTTGCTAAAGATGTTCTTGCAAACTTTGAGACTTGCTGCCTTTGTGAAGATGTCAGCTAGTTGGTCTTCACTCCTTGTATAACATGGCAGAATGGTTCCATCTTGAACTTTCTCCCTAACCTTATGGCAGTCGATCTCTATGTGCTTGGTCCTCTCGTGAAACACTGAGTTTGAAGCTATGTGAATGGCTGCCTGATTATCACAATGGAAGGTAATTGGCCCTGGTTGTGCAATACCGAAATCTTTCAAGAGTGCTTTGAGCCAAGTTACTTCATTTGTCAGCTTTCTCATAGCCCTATATTCTGCTTCAGCACTAGAACATGATACCACCTTCTGCTTCTTAGTCTTCCAAGTGACTAAGTTCCCACCAACGAAGGTGCAATACCCAGTGGTTGATTTCCTATCCACCCTATCACCAGCCCAATCCGCATCACAATACCCGACAATCTCAGTGTTCCCATTCTTGCCCATCCATATACCTTGACCAGGAGATCCTTTGATGTATCTAAGGATCCTTTCTACCATGCTCCAATGATATACAGTAGGCTTTTGCATATGTTGACTTACTTGATTCACAGCAAAACACAAGTCTGGTCGTGTGAGGGTGAGGTAGATCAGCTTCCCAACTAGTCTCCTATACTGAGAAACATCCTTAAATAACTCATCAGCTTTCTCCCCTTTCCGTTGACCTTGTAGCCATCTTCAAGAGGAGTTTTGGCCGGTTTAGCCCCAAGCTTTCCCGTGTCTGTCAACAGATCAAGAGCATACTTTCTTTGGGATAGAAAGAGCCCTTCTTGAGACCGACACACTTCAATACCCAAGAAGTACTTCAACTCTCCAAGATCCTTGATGTCAAATGATCTGTTTAAGAAGGCCTTTGTGGACTGAATTCCTTCCTTATCATCTCCTGTGATGATAAGGTCATCCACATAAACCAAGACCGCCACGATTCCTTTGGAGTTTTGACGAGTGAACAAAGTATGATCTGAATGGGATTTCCTAAACCCATTATCAGTAAGTGTGGAGCTTAATTTGTGATACCAGGCCCTTGGTGACTGCTTCAACCCATATATTGCCTTCCTAAGTCTTAGAACCTGTCCCTCTTTGCAAAAATCTTCAAGGCCTGGTGGTGGAGTCATATACACTTCCTCTTCAAGTTCTCCTTGTAGGAATGCGTTCTTGACATCCATTTGCCATAAGTCCCAAGTCAGATTCGTAGCTAGTGAAAGAACAACCCTTACAGTGTGTAACTTAGCCACCGGTGCAAATGTATCAGTATAGTCCTCTCCATATGTCTGAGTGAAACCTCTTGCAACTAGACGTGCCTTGTACCTTTCTATGTCCCCATTGCTCTTATACTTGATGGTGAACACCCACTTGGAACTCACAGCCTTCTTGCCTTTGGGAAGTTCTTGTATATCCCATGTATGATTCCTTTCCATAGCTCCCTTCTCATCTCTTACTGCATCTAACCATTCTTTCTTGCTCTCAGCTTCTTCATAAGTCCTTGGAATCTGACTTTGTTCAATCTTTCCAAGGAATGCATGATGACTAGATGGCAAGAGGTCAAGGGAACAAACAGCTTATATGGGATGAGCCACGGCCTGGTTGTTGTAGAATACCCTAGTGTTCCTAAGTCTAGTACTCCTCCTTAAATGCTGAACAGGTGGTGCAGCCTCCTCTACAACCGTTTCCTCTTCCATTTGGTGAATAGGTTCCTCTATACCCACTTCCAAGTCATCTTGTTCTTGATTTTGGGCCATAGCTTCTTCTTGGATTGGAGTTGGTTCTTGAGTTACCACCCTTGTTCATTCTCTTGGGTATCTTGTGAACTACTTAAGGTTCTTGTTTCTTCGTGTCTTGAATCCTTTGGCAGATCATTTCCCAAATGATTCAAGAGAAACCTCAAACACGTAGCCAAATCAGAAGGTGACCTTGAGAGATCTTTCAATCCTTCCCAATCTTTCTGATCATAATAGCTTTGTTCTTCTATGAACTTGACATCTCTAGACACATATGTCCTGTTGTTGCTCGGATCATAGCACTTATAACCCTTTTGTGTTGTCGAATATCCAAGGAACATACACTTGATGCTCTTTGCCTCCAACTTGTTTCTTAGATCACCTGGAACATACACAAAGCACACACACCCAAATACACGTAAATGATCAATGGAAGGTTTAGTTTTATTGAGTACCTCAAATGGGGATATATCTTGCAAGACTTTGGTTGGAATCCGATTGATGAGGTAGCAAGCAACCAAGACTGCATCTCCCCAAAACTTTTAGGAACATTGGTATGAAACATCATGGATCTTGCTACTTCCATTAAGTGTCGGTTCTTCCTTTCAGCAACTCCATTTTGTTGTGGTGTGTGTGGACAGCTAGTTTGATGTAGTATTCCATGTTTGTTTAGATGAGCTTTGAATCTTTGACTTGTGTATTCCCCTCCATTATCTGATCTTAACACTTTGATCTTGGCATTGAATTGATTAGTAACATAATTATAAAAGTTTATAAATGCCTCATAAACCCTATCTTTAGATGGAAGTAATGTAACCCATGTATATTTCGATTTCTCATCTATAAAGGTCACAAAGTATTTATTCCTATCTCTAGACATGTAAGGTGAGGTCCAAACATCGGAATGTACTAAATCAAAGCAATGCTCATAAATTGTAGACGATTTAGGGAAAACAACACGACAATGTTTGCCAAGGATACAAGCCTCACAAACTGAGTGATCATAAGCGACATTAGGAATTATTAAGCTTAAAGCACGAGCATGAGGATGTCCTAATCTAGCATGCCATAAGACATCTTTATTAGCAAAAACACAGGATTTGAAAGCTAAGGAATCCAAATTGCTTGGAGGGTCTTCAAGAACATAGAGCTCATCTTGAGTTACACCACCTCCAAGTATCTTACCACTCTTAATATCCTGAAAGTAAACATTGTTAGGCCCAAATGTAACATTGCAATTGAGGTCTTTAGTAGCCTTTTGACAGAAACTAGATTAGACTTAAATTTAGGTACAAAGAATGCATTAGTTTCTTTGTCAAATAGTCTTAATTTTCCGGTTCCTTCAATTGGAATACCCTTACCATCAGCTATAGTTACTTGTCCTAGACATGGTTCAATGTTCTTTAACAACCTAGCATTGCTAATCATATGGTGAGAAGCACCTGAATCAACTACCAACTTATGATCTGGTTTATCAAGCGATTTATGGGAGTAGAGTGTGATACCGGAGAGTTTTGAGGCATAGGCCTTGATGAGATCCTCCAAGTCACTCTTCTTAACATACTCCATGGATACATTCATAGCTAGCTCCCCTCCTTGGTTGGATGAACTTGCCGGTTCAGTCGCAACCATTTGAGAGATGTTAGCCTTTGAATCCTTGAACCGGTTTGGCTTGAGATGAGGATGAAGTATCCAGAACTTGTCCTTGATGTGGCCATTCCTCTTACAATGCTCACACATCACACTCTTCCTATCCTCTTGCTTAAACACGCTTTTGTTGGCCATGACTAGTTCTCCTTTACCACCAAACAAACCAATGTTGCCTTGCTCCCTTTGAATCCGTGAGCACACCTCTTCGAAATCAGGGAGTTTTGGCTCTCTCAGGATGGACTTAATCACATCCTTAAAGGCTGGATTTAGGTTGAGAAGGAGCCCAAATATCTTGTCTTGTTCCTTCCTTTCATTAAGCACCTTTGGATCCATAGAACTTGGTCTCAACATGTCAAGCTCGGACCAGGTTGACTGGAACTTGCCCAGGAATTTTGTGAACTCCATATCCTCTTGGTGTAGATCATTGAGAGCCTTCTTAACCTCATACACACGGCTGAGGTTTGAAACATCCCCATACACCCTAGTGTCCCAAAGAGACTTGGCAGTTTCACAATGTGAATAAGCTTCAAGAATGGATGGGTCCAATGAATTTTGGAGGAATCCAAGGACTGATTGATCTTCTTGGAACCACCTAGCTTCTTCTTTTCTTGTTGCCTCATCCTTCTTCTCCTTTGGATCATCTATAGATGGAGTATTATCCTCCAAGATGTGATTCCAAAATCCTTTGCCACAAATGGCTGTCTTGATGGTTCTTGACCATAATGTGTAGTTCAAGCCTTTGAGAACTACTGCTATCACCGTAGGTTTCAGGCTGGAACTAATTTGAACTGTATCCTCCATTGTTAGGCTTTGAAGAGCTCAAAGGAAGCAGCTTTTATGGTTGAATGAAACCGTGAGTTTTTAGTCTAAAGACTGAGAGATTTTTGACAGAATTTTAGATTAGAAACTGAGAGATTTGAGTAGAAAAGGTAAGAGAATGATCTTATGCTCTGATACCATGTAAGAATATTGAGATTATAGAGGAGAAATGTGAAGAATTGAATCTGAAAACTCAAAGAGAAGTATGAGAAAATGAGAAATGACTTAGACTTATGGAGAAGAATCTCCTAAGAGTATATTATACATTGAGTCTTTACAGCCCTTTTATAGAGGATTTACAATGTGAACACAAAAGAAAACGAATTCAAACTTGTGGATGAGTTTGAATAGAGGAGGAGCCTGTCAACAACCAATGAGAAGAGAGGAGACAGCATGGGCATGACTGTTTGGTGTGGTTGCCAAGACTGTGTGCAGCATGGGCATGACTGTTTGGTGTGGTTGCCAAGACTGTGTGCAGCATGGGCATGACTTTTTCACCTTGATTCTTCTCCCAAGGTAGCTATTTAACCATTTCAACCATGTGGTTAATAATAACCCATCCTTTTTCATTTCCCTTGTTATTCAAACTGAATTTTCGTGCTCACACTTGCCTTGTAGGTCAAGATAGGTCTTATTTGATTTTCCTATGTCAATACCACCATTGCACTGAGGATGCGTCTAGTGACCAGCACTTCCCCCACATCAGGGTACTCAATGTCACCGTATTCTCCTTCTGGTTCATAGTCCTCTTCATCTTGGGACTCATACTCTCCAGCCTCCGTAATCAGCATGACCCGATTGTTTGGGCACTCCCTTGAGATGTGTCCACGACCCCTACACTTGAAACAAGTGATGTCACGTGATCTCTGAGGGTTAGAGGACTTACTAGGCTCTCTCTGGTCACGGGTTGGCTCAGGAGGCTTGCTCTTGAAACTTGACTCGATCTCTATGCTTTTGCTTTTGCCTACGGGCTTGGAAATGTTGCTTGGTGCCCAAGGCGTCTTAGGCTTCCTGGGGATGTCTTGGCTCTTACTTTTGATGTGCTGCTCAGCCTGGACAGATAGGTGGAACAAGTCTTTGAAGTCATTGTAGATTTGTCTTTCCACCTTGGGGCTGATTCTTTCTTGGAGTCCATCCAAGAATTGTGCCATCAAAGCTTCCTCATCGTCACTGAGTTCCAGCCTGTTCCTTAGTCTCTCAAACTCTTCATAGTACTCCTCTACTGATCTGGTATCCTGCTTAAGAGTACAAAAACGTCGTTGCAAATCTCTATGAAAATAAGGTGGAACAAACCTTTGTCTCAAGAGGTCTTTCATGTCGACCCATGAGTCTACGGGCCTCAATCTTTTTCTCCTTCGTTCAGACACCTCACGATCAAACCAGATGAGAGCATTGTCTGTGAGTTGTGCCGCTGCCATGGAGACTCTCCTAGGGCCTGGTTGGTTGTAGTGATTGAAGATATGATCCATCCTTCTCTCCCAATCAAGGTAGGCCTCGGGGTCTACTTTTCCTGGAAAACTCGGAGGTGTTAGCTTAACATCAGGATGAGTTACCCGGTTGTAGGCGTGTTCATCTCCATCCTCATAATGTCTAGGAGGCATCTTTGGTCTCTGGTGATGTCCATATGGCTCGAAGCTATCACCTTCTGCCTCTGGTTGCCGTGGAGGTCCTCTTGGCTTATGGTGATAGTTATGAGGTGGTGCGTGCTCATCTCCATCTGGCTGGAGCTCCTCCTGTTTGTGCCGTGTCCTAAGGTGCTCAGGACCCTCAGCACGGTCTTGCTCAGCCCTCACGTGCCTTATGGCCTGGAATCTCACAGGCCTCTCCAAGCGCTCCAACCTCTCGCCTATTGATGCGAGTTGTGTTTGGAGGGTGGTGAACATGGCCATCATGGCTTTGGCTGCTTCTTTATTTTCTTCTGCCATTGTGTACTAAAAAGAAAGAAGACAAGTTATTTTGCTCCTAAGTTGATTAGGAGGGTTTTCTTTTATAGGGGGATCCGAAAATTGCAAAAAGGAAAAATCTGAAAAAAGGAAAAACTTAAAAAATGGAAAGTTTAGAAAAATGGAAACTTTCTACAACTTGTGCTAGATGTCCAATTCGAATTCTTTTGATATTTTTCCTATTTTCTTTTTCTTTTCTTTTAATTTAACTTAAAAATAATGGAAATATGATTTAAACAAAAATAAAAACGTGAATGGCAATGCAAAAGTGAATCTAAGCCCTAGTGATACACGTAGAAGCTAGATGCACTCGGTTTGGAGTTTGATGTTATTTTTTTTTATTTTTGTTTAATGCGACTTAAACTAATGCAAGAACTAAAAACAAAAATAGTGAAAGGATAGAAACAACCTCGTTTAGGAGTTTTAAGCTCTGATACCAAAATGATACAAGCCTCGATTCAAGGCTTGGATGCGCGTGGGCTGTTTGGAGAAGTTTTGGTGAGAAACTCGACCTTAAGCTTCTGGATAGGGGTTTTCTGATTGGTATTGGATGGAGGGGTGAAGTGAACCACACGAGGGGTGATGAACCTCGTGATAAATCACAAACTTAGAGCTAGGAGGGCTGGTCTCAACTAGGTTCTAAGTGCACAAGTCTCTTGAGAGAATAACTTGTTGAAAGAAAATTCGATCTTTACTAATTAGCAAAAAGGTTGTCGAACTAAAATGCTGGAAGGAGCCTTATTAATATGCTCGACAGCTTGACCTTCTAGGGTATACTCAAAGAAAGAAAAGGAAAATTTACAAAAGTGCACAAATGGAAAACGTACAAAAGTGCATAACCGAAAAAGGACCTATTTGTAGAATGTCTTTGACTCAAAAATGTAAACAATCTAGATCCTACCCTGCAAAACAAGAAGAGGCATATATTCGAATTGAAAACTTACCTTTCTTACCTCACGGCCACGAAATGGAAGGTGGCCGTCCTTGTGGCATGCACGCGCCTTCCTCCTAGTCTTCGACTTGGAGTAGGGTTAGGAATCTTTGGGCTCTGACCTCTCTTGCCACTAAAGCCCAAGTCTCTGAATTCCCTTGCATTGTTAAGAAGCCTTTGGACTCTTATTTGCACTTCTGGCCCACTGTCCTTAGTCGATCTTTCTCTAGGAGCTTGTCGATCCATAAGCTGAACTTGTGGAAGAGTACTCTTGATCTGCTCCTTGTTATTGCTCCTGGTGGCACCACTGGTGTAGAGACTTCCTCTAGATGCATGTTCTTATCTGGTCCAAGTCTCCTTGTGTAGATGCTGAAATGCCCGTGTACTCCGCTGAATCGGCTGTACCGGCTGGACTGTGCGAGGTACTGGCCGGAATGCCTTCTGGACCGGCCAAGTTGATCCCGGAGTCGGCGGCATCACCAATGGGACCGGCAGTGTCATCCACATCGCCACCAGTTGGGGGGGGGGAGTTTGGGCCTCTCCGCCGGCAATGCTGATCGGTCTGGTCCTGTTGGTCGAGGGTCCGGCGGTGCCGCTTGGACCGGTAGACATGCCAAATGGCCCGGCTGTCTCGGGCAAGCTTCCTGGTCGGCCAGTCTGGTCTCCTGGCCAGCCATACGACCTCATGTCCCCATCAGAGGAGGTCTTATGGGCCACTTTGGTATTGACAAGACACTAGCAGTGGTCAAAGAACACTTCTATTGGCCACATATCAAGAGGTTAGTAGAAGCTCATTTTGCAAGGTGCATCACTTGCAAGAAGCCGAAGTCCCGAGTGCACCCTCATGGTTGTACCTCCCTCTGCCCTTACCTACACACCCATGGGTGGACATTTTCATGGACTTCGTTTTAGGTATGCCCAAGATCAACCACAAATGACCAACCTCAATGGAGCATCCAAGGTAGAATTCATCAAGAAGATACACCAGACGGTAGCAGAGAACCTGGAGAAAAGGACCAGGTAGTACGTGACTCACGCCAACATCGGAAGAAGAGAGATGATCTTTCAACCAGGCGATTGGGTGTGGCTACACCTACGGCAAGAGAGGTTCCCCAACCTAAGGAGTTCCAAGCTGGCCCCAAGAGGAGATGGACCATTCAGAGTATGGCCCTAAGGAGTTTTTCTGTGATCTATGCTACAGATCATTACAAAAAAGTCGTGTCCGAATTCTGAAGGAAAACATAGTCATAATTTTGTGCAATTTAAAAAAGATCTTTCCACCTGTTTTTTCGACATCATGGAACACCTACCTATACATATGTTATACGAAACTCAATTGGGTAGACTTGTATAATATAGGTGGATGTACCATAATTAATAAATATTATAAATAATTATTAATTAATAATAAATATTACAAACAATTATTAATTAATAATAATTAATAAATTAAAAATAATTATTCATTAATAATAGTTAATAAATATTACAAATAATTAATTAATTAACAAATTAATACTAATCATAAATTTTTTAATATTTATAAAATTTTTGAGTATTAAAAAAATTATTCTTAAATATTTAATTATTATAATTATTTATTTTTTATGAAAATATTAAAAATTTTATAACCAATTTGCGAGCATATTGTTTACTTAAATAGTATAGTCACAAATTGGTCAAAAAAATTATGACCAATTTGCGACCATACTATTTACTTAAATAAAATGATCGCAAACTGGTCACAACTTTTTGTGACCAATTTGTAACTACATAGTTTACTAAAACAGTGTTGTTGCAAACTGGTCACAATTTTTTTTCACTAATTTGTGACCACTTTTTTTACATTAAAAGTACAGCTATGGTCGCAAATTGGTCACAAAAATAGTGATCAATTTGTAATCATATTAAAAAAATTATTTCTTTTTCAATTTTTAATAAAAATTATACGCATACTTTTTTGACGTAGCCGCAAATTGGTAATAAAAATTTATGTCTAATTTACGACTACGCTTCTGTGCAAATTGGTCGTAAAATTTATAATTTTTTGGAAGTGGTAAATTAGTCGTAATTTATAGGACGATATTGTAGTTGCAAATTAGTAGTAAAATATAATTACCGTAATCGTAAATTAGTCATAAATTTACGACCAAAATGCCAACACAAAAATTTGTGACGAAAAACTTGCTATGAAAGATTTACGACCATGTCATGACCATTTATGTGGTCACAAATCGTTTATTTTATTTTAGTGTAACATATGTTGACTTTTCACTCATCAAACAACATTAACACGATGTTGGATGATGTTTTTTTGTCAGGTATGCATCTCAATCTATTTGAAATAATTGAATTAAGATGAGTTTTATACAAATTTTTTTAACTTTATTGGAATGAGATCAATATTAAAGTTTTGGTGTACTATTTATTTTAAATCCACTGAAAGTCAAAATATACCTCTATTTATAGTAAAAATTACAAACTCATTACTTTTTACAAAATTACTATCTTAAACCGATTATATCACAACGTGAAAAAAAATCCTAAATGCCTATCACAAAGAGGAAGATCATAACTAGCACTTCTGGTCCACATTTTTAGTTCCACAATGTTATGTCAAAAACATAATTATGTATTTTTTTATCAAAAAGATTAATTCGTATTTTTTTGAAATAGAATATCATATTTTTAGAAAACACTAAATTATTGTTTTTTAATATGAGGACACATTTTTAAAGAAAAAATATAAAATCAT
Source organism: Pugionium cornutum (assembly GCA_018901935.1). Classification (NCBI taxonomy): domain Eukaryota; kingdom Viridiplantae; phylum Streptophyta; class Magnoliopsida; order Brassicales; family Brassicaceae; genus Pugionium; species Pugionium cornutum. The sequence continues at coordinate 16,330,599 of CM032160.1, forward strand.
ATTTTTATCAAAAAATATGAAATAATTATGTGAAATATATAGAAATACATTTTTGATGATAACATGGATCTCATTTTGACAATAAATGGCAAAATTAACTTTTGATAAAATATGAAATTACAATTTTGGCAGAAAAGTATAAAATCATTTATAAAAGAAAATGTTTTTAGAAAAAAACTGAATTGCATTTTTGACGTAAAAGTGGAAAATTTAGCACAAAACGTTGGATTCATTTTAATAGCAGCAAAAATGCATCGCGTTTTTGACGAAAAACATAATCATTTTAATGAGTAAATGCAAAATCATATTTTTGGGAGAAAATTGTAGAATCAAATTTTTGGCAAAAAAATACGGAATCGTATTTTTAATGGGAAAATTTGTTTTTGAATTTTGGCGAAAAGATGTGTAATCACTAACGCAAAAATGCATGTATTCATTTATTGGCTGGAAAATGTGTAATCAATTACCAAGCTAATCACTGCAATTCCAAGGAATTCAGCCATCTGGATTGGTAGGGCGGCAATCGACATGTGGGCCAATCGCTGTAACTCATGGGACTCGACCAGTGCCATCGGCCAAAAACCAATGTCAACTCTCCTAATAAATGTTTTACTTCTTCGACCAATCATTCAACCATTGTTAAGTTCCAACATCTCATTTTTCATCTTACAATTGAAATCACTCGTGAAAACATGCAAAAATGCAGAATATATATATCATATACTTTAACACACATGCTATATGAAATCATACTCTAACACTCATGTCATATGAAAATCATTGCTAAAAAGTGAGCAAATGATATGGAATGCTTATGAATGTAAGGAAAGTGGTGGTAAAATGTAAGGTGAAATAATGCAAAGCAGTTCCTCCGGACATACATTTTACTCATCATCGAGAAAAATAAAGTAAGATAAACCGAGAGAAGTTTGGAGGTGGGATCTCATATCCAAAGAAACACAACAAGCTCTAATCCTCAAATCTTTTAATTAGAAGTATATTAATGCAAGAATCGCCTCTGTTTCTTCGTACTCATGTGTAATTTGCCATAATTTTACTATCCATCTAATCATCAAAATTCATGTGCAATCAAATTACCGAACCCATTAACATTCATTAAAGTATTCGGTGAATTTTGTAAAAAACCTATCAAAACAAGTTTATTTAGCAAAGACAAAAATGGTTCTAAAAATATTTTGAATGAGGCTCATTAATATGATAGATTTTCTCAAAATAGAATAATCCAAGTTAATTCAATTCCTACCAAACTCTACTCTTTAAGGCAATTTTTAGCTTTTTTAAATATCACTCATTTGCCTCAAAACGTCATTTCTTAAGCACTTAGAGAAATTCTTTCAATTAATCATAATAATGGTTTTGGTTTCATCTACTTCTTCTTTCTCTATCCTCTGTTTTTAGACCTTTAGCCTATTTTCTTTTTCTAAACACTTAAATGATCATAAATTTAAACACTTAGAGCATTTTTTTTTCAACACTAATTCCAATTCTTTTCTTTCTTACTCCTTTTCCTTTTCAACTTATTTCCTCTATTTCCTACACTTTGCATTTCAAAACAAGCTCAAGTCTTAGACAAGCTACCTAACCCGAGAATCCTACCCTATGAAAATTATAGTCTTGTCGTTCTCAATATTAAACATGTTTTGCAAATTTACCATTCAAAATAGGCATCACAATCACACATACAAATGGGTTTGCTCTGTAAAAGAATGACTTAGTTAGATAATGGTATAACCATTAAAAAATGAATGATTGACCACCTCGGTCCACACAAGAATGGTGAAAGATCTAATATATAGTATCCATGAGCGAGTCTTTTCAAAGTGTATACAAGATAATTAACATCAAATTCAAGTTCAAGTTTCATTGAAGTTAGGGTGAAATTAAGCACACTTCAAAATAAGAAAAGAATATCAAGCTAGTTGAAACAAATGCCAATATATCAGATTTTCAAGGGGCTTCAAGCATCATTACACTCCTATACAGAGTTTGAGCATAGACTAAAGTTTATAATCAGTGATCTTTATGCAAATGAAAATAAATTCCTATATGCTTGTAGACTCAATCCTAAAACAAGAGATGCAAATGCAATTATATAAATTATTTTTTGAAATTTTTTAAATTTTTAATTTTTATGTATTATTCTAATGTATAAATATATGTTGAATGCAAATGAGAACGTCAGTATACACTTCCCTGGACTTATCTTTCACCGTCTCGGTGAGAAAAGATACGAAAGAGAAGTCAAAAAGAAATGAAGATGCGGTACTTACAAGTGTAAGTGATTGGTACCGTTTATTGTTCAGAAGAGCTTGGTTCTCCACATTTTTTCCTCTTGGCTTGTCGGAGGAACTATATAATTGAATTGTTTTCTTCATATTTACTCCACCTATATCCTCCCCCTCTTGCCCTTCCCCATAGGATCCTTCATTACTGTGTTCCTCACTTTCTTCTTATAGCTTCTCCTTGGAGGAGACATATCTGAGTGTCTTCCTGAACTTACTATGTAGCTTCTCAAAAAGTTTTCTGGTCTACTTTTTGATGCGTTGTTGAGTTTTGTACACTTGGCACAAGATTTTCTCTCGGGTTGTCATCGGTTTAAAAGGGAGGTCTGGTAGAGTTAGGCGGATCATTGATCCATGATGGCGTGCAGAAGGCACTTCGTTAGATCTGGTTTGTTCATTTCCTCCATCTTCAATAAGCACTGTTATTTTTGAAATGAGCGGTTGGCCATCTGTTGGAAAACGATGTTTTCAAAGCTTCAGATGTTCGTCTTTCCGGGTTTGGCTGTTGAAAATAATCTTGCCAAAAATTTGCTTTTCGAAGATGGATTCATCTTTGACGTTCTTTGGGATCTCAAATTTTAATAAGTACGCATATTTAGTCATGTCTCTCTACGGATGCTCATAGTGGAATTCAGTTGCACTACAATTTTTTTGAGGATTGGTGTGAGCATGCTATTGATGAGGGTCTGCTTATGTGTGGTAGGCTGCCAATTGTTTGCCAAAGATGCACATAGTGTTTACATCATCTCCCAAATGGGCTACCATCTTCTCGTCGTCAATGTTGACGATGATGTCTTTCAATCCCTGGAAGAGGAGGTATAGTTCATTCGTCTTTACTGCTCATGTGTTCTTCCTCGTAAAAAAAACGTTGGCCATGAGTTTTAGGACAACTCTCAAAACTGGATTTCTCACTTTAGCCATTTTTGATGTCCTATTTAGTACGGTGTACTATGGTTTCTCGAAATAGGGATTTCATGAAGTTTAGGAACTATAAAATTTTCCTTTTCAAGAATCTATAGATGTCGCATATTTCAAAGATGGTGAGCAGGTATTCATGCTGGTCCACATTGAACTTCAAATAAGTTTCACTAGTCGTCTTTTTATTTGGGTGCAGGTAGTGAAGTTGCACCGTGGTCAGGAAGTACCGTGAACCTCTGGAAAAATGGGATACGAAAGGTCTTGAAGTAACGGAGGCCCATTTTCCCTATGATTCCCTTACTTCTTCGAAAATGCCCATTTCCATTAGCAACTTGCGAGTAAAGAACCTTTTTGGGTGAACTTTGATTTTGTTGAAGTCCTTTTAGGGCGTTTTCTTCCGCTTCAGTGTGTTAAACTTTTGAAAACTTATCCATAATGGGCTGAACTATTTCCCTTAGTGGGTTTTGATGTGGTAGCTATTTTCTTTTGCCCCGTAGAAGTCATCAGCGTTTTGTCTTGTGCCTTTGAATTTGATAGAGATTTTTTGGTTGCGTTATGTGGAGCCATTCTTCTAAAAAATTGAAGTAGACAAGTGAACTGAAATAACAAAATTATTAGCAACGGATTTTTTTCTATCATTATAGGTCATGGGTAACTCGGTTTCACAGTAACATAAGTGCTAAACATTAAAGCAAATGCAAATTTAATGATTGATTATCTTTTATTAACCTAAACATCTCCCAAATTCTCAATAATGCAATTGTTATAAAAAATCACATGTATTAGCAAGTGAATTCTAAAATCATCATTAATATTAAATAAGCAATCAGCTCAACATTAATTCATCATTTTTCAAAATTTTCAAAAAATTTCTAACTCCCAAAATTTTCAAAATATTTGAACTCCCAAAATTTTTAAATAATTTCTAACTCTCAAAATTTTCAAAAGTGTTCTAACTCCCAAAATTTTCAAAGTTTTTTAATTTTGTTATTTGAAACATTAAATAAGTGACAAAATCGATGAACCCAAGTCTGTAAGAACAATGTCGAGCTTAATAGCATATAAATCTATGGAAAATCAGTTGGTTCAATGAGGAATTTGAGAAATTGAAAAAGAAGATAATAGTGTGTCCATACCTTGGAATGTGATTAAGTAAGTAAATGACTTGAGTAAATTAGGAAAAATTAAAATATTTTGTTTAAAATTCAAGGAAGGTGTGTAAGGGGTGAGATTAGGAGCTTCGAGTTTGCAACAATGGTGAGTGCTTGTTTTTTCTTGTTCTTTTTAGGGTAAAGAATAAGTGAAATTTTATACAGAGAAAAACGTCCTACCCACGATTGGCGTGGGCGATTGGCCGACCCCGAAAATACCCGTGCCAAACATCTCGCATGCGTCGATTGCGAATCTCCAGAAACTTGGTCCTGATATTTCCTCATGTGATCGCCCAATGAGCCGATCACACAAGTTTAAGGAATTTGGCCACATTTCAGTCCCTTGTGCGATCAGCCAACGTGTCGATTGCACAATTTCCTAGAACTTGGCCGAATCTTCTTCCTGCACACGAAGGACCTACACAATCGACCAACCGACCAATTACATACTTTCCAAGAACATTGACCAATTTTCCATGCGATTGGCGAATCGCTGGCTTGGCAAAGGTTCGACTTGCCTTAAGTCCTCTTTGATTCTTACTTTGAACTTCGGGGGTCTCGAACTTGAAATTTTAGAGAACTAAAACGAAAGTAAAACAAAAGTAAAACAAAGAACAAAAATAAAATAAACTGTTACATATACAAAGATAACAAGAGAATGCATCCCAAACATGCTTGTTTTACGTCTCTAAGCTTGACGTCATCAATCCTCAAACGGTTGAGACATCCATAAGAAGAATCATACCACTTTCCTTCAACAACTGCCAAGTAAGTGATGTAAGATTGAATCTCAATCCTACAACCAGTACAATTGTAATTTGCAAGATTGAGAATCTCTCTTCGATTAAGAGGCAATGGAGCTAAAAAGAGGGCGTTTTGACATTATAACACGATCAAAGGATAAACCAATGCAGTTTCATCTCCTAATTAACTAGTTTTTGCTTCACAAGAGAAGAGTGCTTCACACACTAAACTCACTATGACAATAAAATCAAAGAACTCGCTCTATGATGTAACAAACTCAAAATTTTCTTATTAAAATGATTTTTTATGATTTTCTTTACAATGGTCTAATGATCTTTATATATATCTCTTACAAAAGGTTTAAGAAGGTAAAAACAAATGGAGGCGCCTACACTTAAGGAATTTGGCCATTGGAGATTTGAACGTTCGACCAAACAAGGAAATTAGGTAATATTTTTTATCTTGATAACTTGGTCAAGAAATGGTGTATTATTGGGATGTTTAGATGTACTAAACAATTTCCCTTGAGGAGAGAGCCATTGGTGTTTTAATGCTCTTGGCCTCAAATGTGGAAAGTATTGGAGAAGGGAGATCCCCTTGATCCTATGGATACTGGTACATGGTAAGTTTATTTGGGCTTCCTTAGAAGCTCAGTAATATTTCCTGGAATCCATGTTTTGGTGCAAGTAATTAAACTGGTTGGTCATCTCATTTGCTATAAATGGCTCTAATTGAGTCATTTGAAGGCACGAATATACCTGTGTTCAAGGTGTATTTTGTCTTCTAGGAGTGTTTAGGGGAGCTCCTCAAAGTAGGAAAACATCTTTTGGTTGCGAAAAAATGTCTGAAGTCTTTCATATAAGGAAAGTTCCAAATATGGTAAGTTGCGACAATACCAATTTGATGAATGGTGCATGACTTGGTCCGGACAGATTTAGGATGAGCTCCATGTTGCCGCGTGTTCTATTTAAGTAAGGATCAGAGGCCAGGTCTGGTATTTGCTTGCCACTTCTTGGTTAGGTTTGAATTCATGGGAATATGCCTATATATCCTTTTGCGCGCGGTTGGCTGTCCTTGTGCTCCTTGGGTTGGTTGGGCCAGCCCATCGGCCGGGGTTTCAGCCTATGACCTCATCAGTAAGGCTTACAGTGTTGTCCATTCACAGTAAAGTCTTCCCCTAAGTTTGATCAGCACGATTGCTCCGTAAGGACGAACTTCTTTCATATCGAAAGGCCACGACCATCTTTACTTGAGCTTTCTGGGAAACAGTTTCAACCGGGAGTTAAACAGCAGAACTTGATCCCCCACTTTGAATTTACGCTTGATGAGTTTTTTTATCGTGAAACGCCTTGGTTTTTCCCTTGTAAATCTTGGAGCTTTCATATGCATCTTGCCTTATCTCCTCAAGTTCTTCTAACTGTATCAAGCGGTTCTTGGTGGCCATCTTGAGATCATAGTTGAGAAACTTTGTTATCCAAGGTACCTTGTATTCCGACTCCACCAGAAGATGGCAAGATTTCCCATACAGAAGGTGAAAAAGGTTGTCCCAATAGGCATCTTGTAGGCTGTCTGGTATGCCCATAACACATAATCTAACTTCACTTCTCAATCCTTCTTGGTCTTTCCAACTGTGTTCTCTAATATAGCCTTGATTTTATGGTTTGAGAATTCAACTTGACCCGATGTTTGTGGGCGATACGGTGTGGCTACCTTATGTTTAACCCCATGGTTTCTCAAAAAGATTTTTAAACACCTTGTGACTTGTCCATATGGTGCCTCCATCGCTTATGACTAGTCTTGGGACTCCAATCGTGGGAAAATGATTGTCTTGATTAGCTTAAGAATGAACTTTGCATCGTTTTTGGATTAGTTAGAGCCTCAACTCATTTAAAGACATACTCTACTGCCACTAGTATATATTGATTCCCATAGGAAGATGAGAACGATCCCATGAAGTCAATTCCCCAAAAGTCAAACACTTCAAATTGAGGATTGAACTTTAGGGCATCTCATTTAGTTTTCCAGTATTCCTTTTTTGTTGGTAAGGATCACAGCTAGAGATGAAATCGTTTGTGTCTTCTAAAAATTGTTGGCCACCAAAATCTTGCTTGAAAAACCTTAGCAACCGTCTCATATATAGCAAAATATCCCCCATATTCTAAACCGTGACAATGGAAAAGGACATTGGGTATATCCTCCTCCGGTATACATGGTCTAAAGATTTTGTCATTCCCTTGTCGGTATAAGAACGGTTCATCTAAGTAGTAGTGCTGGACATCTTTGTAAAACTTTGACTTTTGGTAACCTTGGAGGTTAGGGGGCTCCATGCTGCCAACCAAGTAATTCAAAAGGTCTGCATACTAAGGGAAAGTCATTTACATTGAGTATAATACCATTGCCTCATCCAACACATCATTCCTTTGTAGACTTTTATCACATTGATTTGCTCTTCAGGTACATAATCATCAATGTGTAACAACTCTTCAACCCTTCTTCTTGATAGATTATGTGCTGCCCCATTTTCAATCCTCTTCTTATCTTTAATCTCCAAATCAAATTCTTGCGAGGGAAAAATCCATAAAAGTCTTGGTTTGGCATCCTTCTTTGCCAACAAGTGTCACAATGCTTGACCGTGGGTGTGCATGATCAATTTAGACAAAAACAAGTAGGATCTAAATTCGTAAAGGAAATTACTATGGCTAAACCATGCAGTTTTTCCGTATTTAATCTAAGCCACATCAAGAGTCATACAAGCATAATCGATAACATGCAACGTATGATCTTTCCTTTGTTAAAGAACTGCTCCAACATCGTAGTCACTCGCATCGAACATTTTCAAAAGGAAGATTCCAATTAGGTGGTTGGAATATGGGTGCACTCACTAGTGCCTCTTTCAATCTGACAAAGGCATCATGACATTCCTTTTCGAAAGCAAACTCCACATCTTGCACAAGAGCTTTGTCAATGGCCTAGCAATACATTTCGAAAGCAAACTCTTTGGACAAGAACTCTTTCAATGGTCTAGCTATACTTGATAAGTCTTTGATGAACCTTTAGTAAAACTCAGCATGATTCAAAAAGCTCTTTAGTCCCTTAACCAAAGTTGGTGGTACAAGATTGGTCATCACATCTATCTTTACCTTGTACACCGCTCTGTCCCTCACTGAGATCGTATGCCCAAGCACAATCCCTTCATGTACCATGAAATAGAACTTCTGCCAATTGAGAACAAGGCATGCATCTTTGTAGCGTTTGAGTACCCTACAAAGATGAGAAAGACACACCAAAAGAAAAACCATACACAAAAAGTCATCCATAAACACTTCCATAATGTCCTCAAAAAGATCCGAGACAAACACATCATGCCCTTTTGAAAAGTCCCCAGTGCATTACACAATCCAAATGACATCCTCTGATAGGTAAAGGTACCAGAAGGGCATGTGAAAGTTGTTTTCTCTTGGTCATGAGGGTGGATAGGGATATGAAAGAAACATGAATATTCATCTAAAAAGCAATAGAATGTGTGGTTGATCACTACCATTCTCTTCTAAAGAACCCTTTTCTTTGCCAACACAACTTTTATGAGCTTGTTTACAATTGGAAAATGGAGCACAAACTCCATAAAGGGTAGTCACTGGGCAAGAGCTTATTAGGCTCTTGTATTTCTTGTAATGATTGTTGAGGTTTTGCTTCTTAAAACTCCCGGAAAATGGAATTTTTGGTTTATATGGAGGTGCACTGAAGGGTGCTTCCTCCATCTCAGTCACTTCTTGAACCTTAGGATGGGCCTTCCCTTCCTCTACTAACATAGGATCAACCTCCTTTCTATCTACTTTCTTGCTTATCTTGCTCATCTTGCTCTGTTCTACTGCTTGCTCACTATATGGGAGTTCCTTTGAACTCCTTAGAGTGTGATACAAGCCTTGAATCAAGGCCGTAACACTTGCGGACTGGTTGAAGAAGATTTGGCGAGAAACTCGGCCTTAAGCTTCTGGATAGGGGTTTTCTGGTGGATATTGGATGGAGGAGTGAAGTGAACCACACAAGGGGTGATGAACCTCGTGATAAATCATGACTTAGAAGCTAGGAGGGCTGGTCTCAACTAGGGTTCTAAGCGATAGAGTTTTAGGAGAAAAACTCATAGGGAAAAGTGCACTCTTTATTAATAATCAAAAAGTTGTCGAAATACAATGCTGAAGGAGCCTTATTAATATGCTCGGCAGCTTTGACCTTCTAGGGTTGACCCAAAATAAAAATGGAAAAGTTACAAAATTGTTGAAGGAAAAATTACAAAAAGGAAATAACCAAAAAAGGACAACTACCTAAATTGTTCTTGACTCAAAAATGGAAAACTACTAATTCCTACCCTGCAAAACAGAAAAGGCAAGTATATAATTGAAAACTTACCTTTCTTACCTTTCGGCCAAGAAATGGAAGGTGACCGACCTTGTGGCATGCACGCACCTAGCTACAAATTGTTGGGCCTGGACCTCTTTTACCACGAGAGCCCAAGTCTCTGGAGTCCTTTGCAATGTTGAGAAGCCTTTAGATTCTTCCTTGTACTCTTGGCCCAATGCTCCTTGACGATGGTCTTCTAGGAGCTTGTTTACCCACAAGCTGAACTTGTGGAAGAGTGCCCTTTTTCTGCTCCTTGTCATGGCTCTTGGTGGCACCACTGGTGTAGAGACTTCATCCAGGTTCATGCCTTGAAGCTGGCAGCTGAGTTGTTCCAAGTATCCTTTGTGTAGAGGTGGAAATGGTGGTGAAATCACGTGAGCCAGCCGGATTGATTTTTGACCCGGCGGCATCACCAGTTGGGCCAGCAGTGTCATTCACGTCGCCGCCAGTTTGGCCGGAGATTTGGGCCTCTCCACCGGAAAAGTTGGTCAGCCCGGCCCGGCTGATCATAGGGCCGGCGGTACCGCTTGGCCCGGCAGACGCGCCAAATGACCCGGATGGCTCGGGCAAGTTTTCTGGTCGGCCATTTGGTCTTCTGGCCGGCCAGAAGATCAGATGTCCTCATCAGAGTGATTACTTGAAAGTACTCCCACGGCTTAACTTCAATTGTACCTGGTAGTTTACCCTTGCGTGTAGATGAAGTAGAAGATATTTGAGCTACTCGGTTATCTAATGCCTTCAAGTGAGATGATAGATGTTTATACTTGGCATTGAGTTCTCTAAAAGCTCCATCAACCATGCTTTTAATCTTGGCCATTATCTTGTTCATTTCAATTATTACTTTTCCTTCGCTTTCGAAATTTTCTGCTAAAAGGCCTTCATATCATCATCTTGAGCAAATTTTGGTGCAGGGGGAGCATGAAGTTGAAGGGGATTTTGATGTTGGTTACATGCCATTTTAAGTTGAAATCCCTAATGCTGAAAGGTGTCCCCACATACCCTTCCTGGAAGCCTTGAACTTGAGGCTTGTAGAGCTGAAAGCTTTATTCTTGAGGCTTTTTGGACTCATAACTTTGATCTTGTGGGTTCTCCAAATTGGTGCTTTGGTACGCAAAGTTAGGGGTGGTCATGAAAATTTAGATTGCACCCCTTTTGATAACCAGATTGTCACCGAATGTAATTCATTTATTCATGACTTTCTTGAACCTCATTTCCGCCTTTGGGTACCCATGATACCCATCAAACTCTCCGACAAAGCTGACTACATATTGGGAACTTGGCGTACTGATGTAAGATGCCGTATAAGGCCTTAAAAGAGTATAAGGCTGGCCATAACACAAGATGGTGGTCACTCTCTCTTGTTACGGCCAAAGGGATAAGGGTGGGGATCTAACGACCTGGTGGTTGCTCTCTCTCGTGGGATCAAGGTAGGGGCAGTGATGGGGAGGTGAAGTGCAACACAAAGAGGGTGGAAACTCTTTGATACAGCACGAGGAGTTCAAGCAAGGGGGCAACAACTCTCTCTTAATTGAACTCTAAACGGGTGTCTTTTCTCCCTGAAGAAAATTCGATCTTTATTAATATCAAAAAGGTTGAAATATTACAAGGGTGCAGGACAACCTAATATAAGGGTTCTTCAGCTTGACCTAATGGCTGAATTAAATGAAAGAAATGCAACAAGGAAATCACAAATAAAAGGAAATTGCAACAAAACATAAAAAGAAAAAGTTCATAAACTAATAAAAAGGAAAGTTGCAAGTTGTGTGTGGGATGAGGCTTCTAAGTTTGAATTTTCATCATGTTGGGCTTTTGTTAGGGCCATTTTTCCTGCAAGAATGTAATAAATGGACCATTCCTTAGGCTTACTTGCAAATGGCTAGGTAGAAGCACTAAGTGTTTATTCCGTGTATGTTTGGGGCATGGAGTGTCTTGGGTCGTGCCCTTGAGCTTTAAAGTCTTCAAAGTATTCCCTTGATGCTTCAGGGTCTTGTTCTTGAAGCTCTTTCAATTGTCTTTCTCCATCTTGAAGCTCTTGCTCCGTGGGCGTTGTTCCGGCCCTTTCTTGTTCTTGGTGGGCACCTTGGGTCCTTGTATGCTCTAATCCTGTAAAGAAAGTTATGGCAGTTGATTTTCAACAAAAGGAAGAAGATATACCTGGAATTAGTTGTTCATGGCCATTGCCAATGGTCATTTGGCCGAAGGTTTGAGCAAGATCTTCGGTTGGTCGATGTTCCGTGGCTGGTGGGCCATCTACGGCGGTGATACCGATTCCAGAAAAGGTTCGGCAGATCTCTGGCCATGTCATAGCCTCATGAACATGGAATTTTAGGTAGTTCTCCATGGCGAAGTTGAACCTCCTCCTCAGTTGTTTGCTCCTGGACCGTGTGGCAGGTGCCACTCTCGTACCATGAGCCATGGCTCCGGTCCGTGATCGGTACTGTGGTTCTCATCATTCACTCCCTCTTTAGAAGGTTTTTTCCTAAAAACTGGATCTCCTGTATCATAAGAAGAGAGTTCAGCCACATTAAAGGTGTGGGAAATTTTTATCTCTTCCGGAAGTTCTAGGCGATAGGCATTGTCGTTGATCTTTTGTAAGATCTTGAACGGGCCATCTCCTCTTGGGGCTAGTTTAAAGACTCTTTTCTGGGGAAACCTTTCAGATCTCATGTGTATCCAAACCCAATCTCCTGGTTCAAAAGTTAGTTGCTTTCTGCTCTTGTCAGCCCTCTTTTTGTACTCCTCGATTTTCTTCTCTATATTTTCCTTGACCTTGGTGTGTAACTTCTGGATCATTTCTCCTCGGTCAAGGCCATCTTGGTTCACCTGTTCAACCTATGCAATGGGCACGAGATCTACTGGAGACAAGGGGGTCAAAACCATATACTATCTCAAAGGGAGATAACTTAGTGGCTGAGTGAGTACCACGATTATAAGCAAACTCTATAAAAGGTATACATTCCAACCAAGTGTTTATATTGTTACCAATTGTGGCCCTAAGTAGAGTTGAAAGTGTTTTATTTACCAGTGCCCATCTGTTTGAGGGTGGCACGTTGTTGAAAAAAGTAGCTTGGTGCCAAGCCTTTTCCACAATGTCCTCCAAAAATGGTTGAGGAACTTGGTGTCTATGTCCGACACTATGGTCTTTGGTATTCCATGCAGTCGAACCACTTCCTTAAAGAATAGGTCAGCTATTTGGGTTGCATCATGTGTCTTCTCACATGGTATGAAGTATGCAATCTTGGAGAACCGATCTACCACCACAAAAATTGCATCCTTGTGTCGAATCTTGGGCAACCCTTGGAAAACATCCATGGAAATATATATATATATATATATATATATATATATATATATATATATATATATATATATGTATAGGTAAAGGCAAATATAGACCATGAGGGAGTAACCTGGATTTTTCTTTGTGACATGTGATGCACCGAGCACAAAACCTCTCAACATCTTTCTTGAGGTGAGGCCAATAGAAATGGTGCATCACTACGGCCAGTGTCTTTTCGACGTCAAAGTGTCCCATTAGGCCTCCTCCATGTGCTTCACTAAGCACCAGCTCCCTCATTTATCCTTGGGGCAAGCACAACCTCTTGTCCTTGAAAAAGTATCCGTCTTGGATGTAGAAGGACCCATATGCTCCTTTGCCGCACTCTTTATAGCACTTACCAAGCTTTGGATCAGTAGGGTAGAGCTCTTTGATGTGTTCAAACCCTAAGACCTTGGCTTCCATTGTGGCAATCAATGCATAAGGCATCAGCTACTATATTTTCTTTGCCATTCTTGTACTTGATCACATAAGGAAACATCTCAATGAACTCCAACCACTTAGCATGCCTCCTCTTGAGTGATGTTTTCTCTCTAAGATGCTTAAGAGTTTCATGATCCGTGTGGATGATGAACTCTTTTGATAGGAGATAATGCTGCCATGTTTCTAGAGCTCTCACCAAGGCGTATAGCTCCTTGTTATAGGTGGGGTAATTGAGGATGGCCTGATGAGGACATCAGATCGTCTGGCCGGCCAGAAGACCAGAATGGCCGACCAGAAGGCTTGCCCGAGATAGCCGGGCTATTTGGCGCATCTGCCGGGCCAAGCGGTACCTCCGGCTCTATGATCAGCCGGGCCAGGCCGACCAACTTCTTTGGCGGAGAGGTCCAAACCTCCGGCCCAACTGGTGGTGACATGAACAACAACGCCAGCCCAACTAGTAATGCCGCCGGCTAACAAATTGATCTGGCTGGCTCCGATATCAACTCGGCCAGCTCCATGCCCAATTCAGCCGGCTCAAGTGATAGCACCACCATTTCCACCTCTACACAAGGAGACTCAGATCAACTCAGCTACCAGCTTCAAAGCGTGAACCTAGATGAAGTCTCTACACCAGTAGTGCCACCAGGAGCCATGAAAAGGAGCAGAACAAGGGCACTCTTCCACAAGTTCCGTTTGTGGGTAGACAAGCTCTTAGAAGGCCAACGACAAGGACCATTGGGCCAAGAGTACCAGGAAGAATCCAAGTGCTTCTCAACATCTCAAGGGACTTCAGAGACTTGGGCTCTCATGGCAAAAGAGGTCAAGACCCAACATTTCGTAACCCTATTCCAAGTTGAAGACTAGGATCTAGGTGCGTGCATGCCACAAGGTCCGCCACTTTCCATTTCTTGGCCGAAAGGTAAGAAAGGTAAGTTTTCAATTATACACTTGCCTTTTCTATTTTGCAGGGTAGGAATAGTAAGTTTTCTAGTTATTGTGTCAAGAAAAATTTAGGTAATTGTCCTTTTTCGGTTATTTCCTTTTTTTAATTTTGCTTATGCACTTTTGTATCTTTCCATTTTTATTTGGGTCGACCTTAGAAGGTCAAAGCTGTCGAGCATGTTATTAAGGCTCCTTCAGCATTGTATTTCAACAACTTTTTGATTATTAATAAAGAGAGCACTTTTCCCTACGAGTTTTTCTCCTAAAACTCTATCGCTTAGAACCCTAGTTTAGACCAGCCCTCCTAGCTTCTAAGTTGTGATTTATAACGAGGTTCATCACCCCTCGTGTGGTTCACTTCGCCCCACCACCAAAAAACCCCTATCCAGAAGCCTAAGGCCGAGTTTCTTGCCTAATCTTCTTCAACCAGGCGCGAGTGTTACGGCCTTGATTCAAGGCTTGTATCATGACCCCATTCAACTTCTCACTGAAGAAGGCTACTGGCCTCTTCCTTTGATGCAAGAAAGCACCAATACCCAATCCAGACGCATCACACTCCACCTCGAATACTTCTTCAAAATCAGGAAGAGCAAATATCAGGGCTTGGGTCATCCGGTCCTTCAAGGCATTGAAGGCCTTCTGATGAGGTCATCAGCCCAACCCCCGGCCAACTGCCCGGCCTGGCCGGCCCAAGAAACACAAAGACGGCCAAATACGTGCAAAAGGATACATCGGTGTTTCTACATGAATTCAAGCCGAACCAAGAAGCAGCCAGGCAAGACTAAACATGGCCTATAATGCTGACTCACAGAGGACACACGGCAACATGGAGCTCACCCCAAAATAGGCCAGATAATTTCATGCACCATACATCAAGTTGGACTTTCCGAAACTTACCTTATTTGGAACTTTCCTTATATGAAAGTCTCCAAACATTTCTTTGGAGGCCAGGACACTTTTTGGTACTTCTAGAAGCTCCCTTAAGTACTTCTAGAAGCTCAAACAAGCCTTGGAATATGCGGGTTCATCCGTGCATTCAAATGAACCGATTGGAGCCATTTATGGCAAGTGAGATGGTCAACTGGTTTAATCACTTGCAAACCAAGATATGGCGTCCAGGAGATATTTTAAAGGCCCTAAGGAAGCCCAAAATAAACCTACCATGCACCGGCCACCAGAGGATCAGGTGAATCTCTTTCCTCCAAGACTTGCCATATATGGACCGAAGTGCACTTAATGTGTTCAGATTGCAATATCTCTATCCCTTACAACTTCGGAACGTATTGAAGACTTCCCAGAGCATCTAGGATGTACCTAGACACCTTACATTCGTCCCAAAGCTCTCAAGATACAAACATATACACTTTCCTTGTTTGTCAAACTAGACATTAATGACTTACAACCATATATTTTAAATGTATGATTTCCTTTTCTCTTTTTTAGGTTTAGGACATTTGCTAGAAGCACTATATAAGCTCAGCACGACCTCATTGTAAAGATAGAAAACCATTGAAATAAAAGTTGAATACAATGTATTTTCTTCAAAGCCTTGTCTTTGAACTTGTTCTTATTCTTTAGAAACTAAGTGTGTGATTCACTTCCTTTCTATTGAAGCCACGACCAGGTTAGTTTGAGAGATTCAAACTCTCTTGGTTCACCTTTGATTGTGTGATTCGATCAAAACCCTCTCCTTTTAGTTCCCTTGTCCACTTAAGCCAAGAGAGATTCACGGCCGTACCGCTTGTAAGATTGATACACAATCTTACATCATTTGGTATCAGAGCTAAAAGCTCCTATCCCAGGTTGTGTTCATCCAACCTTTATCTTTTATCTTTTATGATTTTATTTTGAATTTTGTTATTTACATCTTATTGAAAAACCAAAAAAAACAAATATTTGTTCGTATTCTTCATTTGCATTGTTTCTTGTTGATTCATGTTGATTCTTTTTGTCTCCTCTCATTTAAATCTAAAGCCAAATCAAAAATTTGCATTTCATGTTTGCTTAATTTCGTCCACTTAAGAAAAAAACCCAAAAATATAAACATCACTTCATTTTGTTTGTATTTCAATTTAGTTGCTAGTTAAGTTTTTTTTTTAAAAAAAAAGAAGAAAAGATTTATATAATATTCTTATTATTTTTCGTCCTAATTTAATACCAAAACAAAAAAATATTGTCTTTTAATTTGTTTTTAAGTTAGTTGTCAAAAGTAACCAAAAACAAAAACCATAAAAATATTTTCTTGTGTTGATTTTCTTTTGGTACTACTTGTGTGTTAATACCAAATATTCACTCAAGTCTAGTTTCCTTATTTGTGTATTTCGACTTAAATCTATCTTTTTCCTTGTGCAAGGTACAAATTTAAAATATGGAGTATAATGAGGAAGAAAGTCCTTACCAATTCTTTGAAAAAAATTATTGTGATTAATGGCACCAAGACTTGTCCGACGTAGATGATTCCTATGGATATGAGACATGGCATGAAGACTATTCAGAATATCATTTTGACAATGAAACAGGAGTTGAAGAACTCGAACCAGAGCCACCAGACTACTATTCCACTAATAGAAGCTGGCCAAAAAAAATCACACCTTGCCACTTCGCTGTGTCAAGCCAAGTGCCAACCTACACCACTCCAACTAGATCAAGGAATCGGACTAGTAAGGTATATATTTATAATTCCAAATCACTAACCTTTTCAGGGTATAACAAGGACCCAGATGAATATCTCCAATGGGAAACCAACATGAAACAATGGCTGCGCTCAAACAACATCCCCAAAGAAGAGAAGCTCTCATATGCCGTTGATATGCTCGTTGAAGATGCCTATAATTGGTGGTTGAAGGAAAATGCACGGACTTTCTACAAAAAACCAGTCCTTGATTGGGGAGACCTTAAGGCACGAATGTATAGGGAGTTTGTGAAGAAGTACCAAACACGCCAAAACATCACCACACAACCTATGCACCCAACAACATCGAGGAGTGAGATGTCTACACCAAACATACAGCCCTTTCATAAGTCCAAGCTTGCCTACTGCTCTGAGCATAACAACGTGTTTTCAAACACCTTAGAAGGACAAAAGCTAGCTAAGCCAATGGTCAAATCAAAAATTGACCAGCAAGTTCAAAAGCCTCAAGCCATAGCACACATGAAACCATCAAAGCCATTGCTTGGAATACACGTCAAGGAAACGCCAGGTAAGTCCTCTAACAATGTGAAAACATATGAAATTATATGCTATAGATGTCAAGAAAGAGGACACTTTGCTAAGACATTCCCAACTAGACAACTAATAACAAGCTTACAAGTTGAACGGGAAAATATTAAGCCTTAAAGTGTTAAGACAATAAAGGAGCTTCAATTTGAAATTTCCAGTACTAGCATAATGCACTTGTCTTTGCTAAAGGTTGTTGAAACAGGTCTAATAAAGCAAGGATTCAACAAAGATCAAGAATACCCACCTCCTACATTAAACCGATGTTCGGAATCAAGAGGAGACCATGGATGATGAGGACATCAGGTCGTACATCCAGCCAGGAGACCAGACTGGCCGACCAGGAAGCTTGCCCGAGACAGCCGGGCCATTTGACACGTCTGCCGGACCAAGCAGTACTGCCGGACCCTCGACCAATAGGACCAGACCGGTCAGCATTGCCGGTGGAGAGGCCCAAGCTTCCGGCACACTTGGTGGCGACGTGGATGACACCGCTGGTCCCCTTGGTGATGCCACCGACTCCGGGATCAACTTGGCCGGTCCTGAAGGCATTCCGGCCAGTACCTCGCACAATCCAGCCGGTACAGCCAATCCAGCCGAGTACACGCGCATTTCCACTTCTACACAAGAAGACTCGGGCCAGATGAGCTACCAGCTCCAGGACATTCACCTAGAGGAAGTCTCTACACCAGTGGTACCTCAAGGAGCAATGACAAGAAGCAGATCAAGGGCACTCTTCCACAAATTTAGCTTATGGGTCGACAAACTCCTAGAGGAAGATCGACTAAGGACAATGGGCCAGAAGTGCAAAGTAGAATCCAAAGGCTTCTCAACAACACAAGGGACATCAGAGACTTGGGCTTTAGTGGCAAGAGAGGTCAGGGCCCAAAGATTCCTAACCCTACTCCATGTCGAAGACTAGGAGCAAAGCGCGTGCATGCCACAAGGACGGCCACCTTCCATTTCTTGGCCGTGAGGTAAGTAAGGTAAGTATTCAATAAAAATATTTGTCTCTTTCTGTTTTACAGGGTAAGATCTAGAATATTTACATTTATTGAGTCAAAGACATTTTAGGAATAGGTCTTTTTTCGATTATACACTTTTGTATCTTTTCATTTTGTGCACTTTTGTAAATTTTCCTTTTCTTATTTGAGTCGACCCTAGTAGGTCAAGCTGTCGAGCATATTAATAAGGTTCCTTCCAGCATTGTAGTTCGACAACCTTTTTGATATTAATAAAGTAGAACTTTCTTCCAACAAGTTTTCTCTCTAAGAATCTTGTGCGCTTAGAATCTAGTTGAGACCAGCCCTCCTAGCTCTAAGTATGTGATTTATCACGAGGTTCATCACCCCTCGTGTGGTTCACTTCACCTTTCCATAAAATACCAACCCAAAAACCCCTATCCAAGAAGTCTAAGGTTGAGTTCCTCGCCTAACCTTCTCCAAACAGCCCACGCGCATATAAGCCTTGAATCGAGGCTTGTATCATTTTGGTATCAGAGCTTAAAGCTCCTAAACCAGGTTGTTTCTATCCTTTAGCTTGTCTTGTTTCTTGTTCTTGCATTAGTTTAAGTTTCATTCCAGAAAATCAAAAAAATAACATCTAAATTCATACCGAGTGCATCTAGTTCCTACGTGCATCACTAGGTTCTAGAATCATTCTTGCATTGCTATATTCGACTTTCCTTTTAGTCAGAATCATATTTCTATTATTTTTAAGTTAAATTAAAAGAAAAGAAAAAGAAAAGAAAAGAAAATAGGAAAAATACCAAAAGATTTCGAATTGGACAGCTAGCAATAGTTGTCAAGAAAATTTCCTTTTATTCAAATCTCCATATTTTCGAATTTTCCATTCCTTAGAACTTTCCTTTTTGCATTTTTTCGAATCTATTTATAAAAGAAAACCCTCCTAACAATTTAGGAGTAGCATAACTTGTCTTCTTTCTTTGTAGTACGCAATGGCAGAAGAGAATAGAGAAGCAGCCGAGGCCATGATGGCCATGTTCACCACTCTCCAAACACAACTCGCATCAATAGGCAAGAGGTTGGAGCGCGTGGAGAGGCCGGTGAGATTCCAGGCCATAAGGCACGTGAGAGCTGAGCAAGACCGTCTTGAGGGTCCTGAGCACCTTAGGATACGGCACGAACAGGAGGAGCCCCAGCCAGATGGAGATGAGGACACACAACCTCATAACTATCACCATAGGCCGAGAGGACCTCCACGGCAACCAGAGGCAGAAGATGATGGCTTCGAGCCATATGGTCTTCACCAGAGACCAAGGATGCCTCCTAGACATCATGAGGATGGAGATGAACACGCCTACAACCGGGTAACTCATCCTGATGTTAAGCTAACTCCTCCAAGTTTTGCAGGAAAAGTAGACCCCGAGGCTTACCTAGATTGTGAGAGAAGAATGGATCATATCTTTGATCATTACAACCAACCAGGGCCTAGGAGAGTCTCAATGGCAGTAGCACAACTCACGGAAAATGCCCTCATCTGGTGGGATCGTGAGGTATGTGACAGAAGGAGGAAAAGAATGAGGCCCATAGACTCATGGGTCGACATGAAGGATGCCATGCGACAAAGGTTTGTTCCACCTTACTTTCATAGAGACTTGCAACGTCGTTTTTGTACTCTTAAGCAGGGTACCAGATCAGTAGAGGAGTACTATGAAGAGTTCGAGAAGTTAAGGAACAGATTGGAGCTCAATGATGATGAAGAAGCATTGATGGCACAATTCTTGGATGGACTCCAAGAAAGGATCAGCCGCAAGGTGGAGAGGCAAATCTACAATGACTTCAAAGACTTGTTCCACCTATCTGTCCAGGCTGAGCAGCACATCAAACATAAGAGCCAAGACATCCGCAGCAAGCCTAAAACACCTTGGGCACCAAGTAATATTCCCAAGCCCGTAGACAAAGGCAAGAGCATAGCGATCGAGTCAAGGTTCAAGAGCAAGCCTCCTAAACCCACCCGTGACCAGAGAGAGCCTGGTAAGTCTTCTAACCCTCAAAGATCACGTGACATCACTTGTTTGAAGTGTAGGGGTCGTGGACACATCTCAAGGGAGTGCCCAAACAACTGGGTCATGCTGATTACGGAGGCTGGAGAATATGAGTCCCAAGATGAAGAGGACTATGAGCCAGAAGAGGAGTATGGTGACATTGAGTACCCTGATGTGGGGGAAGTGCTGGTCACTAGACGCATCCTCAGTGCAATGGTGGATCCTTCAGAGACCATCCAAAGGGAGAACATCTTCCACAACCGTTGCACCATCAAGGGCAAGGTATGTAACTTCATCATAGATGGTGGTTCTTGCACTAACGTTGCTAGTGCATATATGGTTGATAAGCTAGGTCTAGAGAAGACAAGGCATCCTCGACCATACAGACTGAGATGGCTCGATGACAAAGTGGAGCTCAAGATACATGAGCAAGTCACTGTGCCATTCAGTGTGGGCAAGTACCAAGACCAAGTCGTGTGCGATGTGGTGCCCATGCAAGCTGGCCATCTTCTACTAGGAAGACCATGGCAGTTTGACAAGGAGACCAGGCATGATGGCCGAACCAATCTCTACACTTTCGTGCATGACAAGAGAAAGGTCAGCCTAGCTCCTCTCACACCTCCCAGGTACATGAGCTTCAACAGCAAATGAGTAAGGAAAAGAAGCTCATTAAATCTAATTTTCTCATTCAACCAAATCATGCCCGGAGAGTTTTAGCTTCGAAGGATCTAATGCTACTAATGGTTTTCAAAGAAGTGTTGAATATAGAGAAAGAACAGGTAGAGCTACCTCCTGAAGTAGCAACTCTCCTCAACAAGTTCCAGGATGTGTTTCGAGAGGAGATACTAGCAGGCTTGCCTCCTTTACGTGGCATAGAATACCAGATCGATCTAGTGCCCAGAGAAGTCCTGCCCAACCGGCCAGCCTACCGGATGAGTCCAGAGAAGTCCAAGGAGCTTGAGAAGCAAGTCAAGGAGCTCCTGGAGAAAGGCTATGTTCGAGAGAGCCTCAGTCCATGTGCCGTACCAGTGCTACTTGTGCCCAAGAAAGATGGGACTTGGCGAATGTACATGGACTGCCAAGCAATCAACAACATCACTGTCAAGTACCGGCATCCAATACCACGGCTGGATGGCATGCTAGATGAGCTGAGTGGAGCCACGGTCTTCTCCAAGATAGACCTCAAGAGTGGATACCACCAGGTCAGGATGAAAGAAGGTGATGAATGGAAGACTGCTTTCAAGACAAAGCAAGGGTTATACGGGTGGAGAGTCATGCCATTCGGCTTGACTAATGCCCCAAGCACCTTCATGCGCCTTATGAACCAAGTTCTTAGGGCGTACATCAGTAAGTTTGTAGTGGTTTACTTTGATGATATATTAGTTTATAGTAAGTGCCTACGGGAACACCTCACACATCTTGAGATGGTACTTAAAACCCTTCGACAAGAAGAGCTTTATGCCAATCTCAAGAAGTGCACCTTTTGTACTGATAAGCTTATCTTTTTAGGTTTTGTTGTAAGTTTACAGGGCCTACAGGTTGATGACAAGAAGATTCGAGCCTTACAAGCATGCCCAACACCAGGCAACATCAGCCAAGTGAGGAGCTTCCATGGACTGGCCAGCTTCTGTAGGAGATTCGTGCCCAACTTCAGCAGTATTGCCTCACCACTGACGGCAGTAGTGAAGAAGAACGTGGGATTCAGCTGGGGAGAAGCTCAGGAGAAGGCATTCCAGGCCTTGAAGGACAGCCATACACATGCACCAGTGCTAGTCCTACCCGACTTCAACAAGACGTTTGAAGTGGAGTGTGATGCCTCTGGAATAGGCATAGGAGCAGTGCTAACCCAAGGGGGGAGGGCAGTGGCATACTTCAGTGAGAAGCTAGGTGGTGCCTTACTGAACTACCCCACTTATGACAAGGAGCTTTATGCCCTAGTCCGAGCATTGGAGACTTGGCAGCATTACTTGCTGTCCAAGGAGTTTGTGATCCACACTGATCATGAGACTCTCAAACACCTCAGAGGGCAAACCAATCTCAAGAGGAGACATGCCAGGTGGATGGAGTTCATAGAGACCTTCCCGTACGTCATCAAGTACAAGAAGGGCAAATACAATGTGGTAGCCCACTATCAAGGAGGTTTGCCTTGATATCAACCATGGAGGCAAAGGTCCTAGGATTCGAGCACATCAAGGACCTATACAAGGATGATCTTGACTTTGCTGAGAGCTACAAGGAGTGTGGCACAGGGAGTCATGGAAAGTTTTACATCCATGAGGGATTCTTGTCCCGAGAGAGAATGTTGTGCATACCACAAGGATCATAAAGGGAGCTTATCATCCGAGAAACTCATGGAGGAGGACTCATGGGCCACTTTGGTGTCGACAAGACTCTAGCAGTGGTCAAGGAGCACTTCTACTGGCCACACATCAAGAGGACAGTAGAAGCTCACTGTGCAAGAAGCATCACTTGCAAGAAGGCAAAGTCCCGAGTGCAACCTCACGGGTTGTATCTCCCACTGCCCATACCTACACATCCATGGGTGAACATCTCAATGGACTTTGTTCTAGGACTGCCCAAGATCAACCACAAGGATGCAATCTTTGTAGTGGTGGACAGATTCTCCAAGATGGCACACTTCATTCCATGTGCCAATGTCAATGATGCCTCGCAAACAGCTGAGCTGTTCTTCAGAGAGATAGTACGGCTTCATGGAGTGCCAAGAACCATCGTATCAGACGGGGACACCAAGTTCCTCAGCCATTTCTAGAGGACCCTTTGGAGGAAGCTAGGCACGAAGCTACTCTTCTCTACCACCTGCCATCCTCAAACCGATGGCCAAACTGAAGTTGTCAACAGGACACTATCAACTCTTCTCAGGACTACACTAGGTAAGAACCTCAAGACTTGGGTGGAGTGCCTGCCATTCATAGAGTTCGCTTACAACCGAGCCGTGCACTCAGCAACCAAGAAGACACCATTTCAAGTATACGGTTTCAACCCTCTCACCCCATTGGAGCAAGCGCCACTGCCACCAGCAGAGATGACCAACCTCAACGGAGCATCCAAGGCAGAGTTCATAAAGAAGTTACACCAGAAGGTAGCAGAAAACTTGGAGAAGAGGACCAGGCAGTACGTGACTCATGCCAACAAGGGAAGAAAGGAGGTGATCTTTCAACCAGGCGATTGGGTGTGGCTACACCTACGACAGGAGAGGTTCCCCAACCTAAGGAGTTCCAAGCTAGCACCAAGAGGATATGGACCATTCAGAGTGCTGGAGAGGATCAACAACAACGCCTACCGGATCGAGCTCCCAGGTGAGTTTAATGTGTCCAACACGTTCAACGTAACTGACTTAGCCCCTTTCCATGCAGATGAACCAGTTTTGGGGGCAAAACCTACTGAAGAGGGAGGGGATGATGAGGACATCAGGTCGTACATCCAGCCAGGAGACCAGACTGGCCGACCAGGAAGCTTGCCCGAGATAGCCTGGCCATTTGGCACGTCTGCCAGACCAAGCAGTACCGCTGGACCCTGGACAAATAGGACCAGACCGGTCAGCATTGCCGGCAGAGAGGCCCAAGCTTCCGGCACACTTGGTGGCGATTTGGATGACACCGCCGGTCCCCTTGGTGATGCCACCGACTCCGGGATCAACTTGGCCGGTCCTGAAGGCATTCTGGCCAGTACCTCGCACAATCCAGCCGGTACAGCCGATCCAGCCGAGTACACGCGTATTTCCACTTCTACACAAGAAGAGTCGGACCAGATGAGCTACCAGCTCCAGGACATGCACCTAGAGGAAGTCTCTACACAAGTGGTACCTCAAGGAGCAATGACAAGAAGCAGATCAAGGGCACTCTTCCACAAATTCAGCTTATGGGTCGACAAACTCCTAGAGGAAGATCGACTAAGGACAATGGGCCAGAAGTGAAAAGTAGAATCCAAAGGCTTCTCAACAACATAAGGGACATCAGAGACTTGGGCTTTAGTGGCAAGAGAGGTCAGGGCCCAAAGATTCCTAACCCTACTCCAAGTCAAAGACTAGGAGCAAGGCGTGTGCATGCCACAAGGACGGCCACCTTCCATTTCTTGGCCGTGAGGTAAGTAAGGTAAGTTTTCAATAAGAATATTTGCCTCTTTCTATTTTGCAGGGTAGGATCTACAATATTTACATTTATTGAGTCAAAGACATTTTTGGAATAGGTCCTTTTTCGATTATACACTTTTGTATCTTTTCCTTTTGTGCACTTTTGTAAATTTTCCTTTTCTTATTTGAGTCGACCCTAGTAGGTCAAGCTGTCGAGCATATTAATAAGGTTCCTTCCAGCATTGTAGTTCGACAACCTTTTTGATATTAATAAAGTAGAACTTTCTTCCAACAAGTTTTCTCTCTAAGAATCTTGTGCGCTTAGAATCTAGTTGAGACCAGCCCTCCTAGCTCTAAGTTTGTGATTTATCATGAGGTTCATCACCCCTCGTGTGGTTCAATTCACCTTTCCATCAAACACCAACCCAAAAACCCTTATCCAAGAAGTCTAAGGTCGAGTTTCTCACCTAACCTTCTCCAAACAGCCCACGCGCATATAAGCCTTGAATCGAGGCTTGTATCAATGGAGAACCCAACACCTTGGAGGCAAAACAAAGCAACAAGCTGCAATAGAAAGGAGTAATTTCTTCCTTTCTTATCAGGGAGCAACCAGCAGATGCACCATGGCCATATCCAAACCATATAAGGGCCATAAACCAAGGTAACGACCTAAACCCACAAGTAAATCAAGGTATTAACTTGCCTTCTCTATGTGCAGGCCAAACTGTTTTGAGGACAAAACATTTCGAAGAAGGAGGGTATGATGAGGTCATCAGCCCAACCCCCTGCCAACTGCCCGGCCCGGCCGGCCCAAGGAACACAAAGGCGGCCAAATACGTGCAAAAGGATACATCGGTGTTTCTACATGAATTCAAGCTGAACCAAGAAGCAGCCAAGAAATACTAAACATGGCCTATAATGCTGACTCACAGAGGACACACGGCAACATGGAGCTCACCCCAAAATAGGCCAGATAATTTCATGCACCATACATCAAGTTGGACTTTCCGAAACTTACCATATTTGGAACTTTCCTTATATGAAAGTCTCCAAACATTTCTTTGGAGACCAGGAGATTTTTTGGTACTTCTAGAAGCTCCCTTAAGCACTTCTAGAAGCTCAAACAAGCCTTGGAACATGCGGGTTCATCCGTGCATTCAAATGAACCGATTGGAGCCGTTTATGGCAAGTGAAATGGCCAACTGGTTTAATCACTTGCAAACCAAGATATGGCATCTAGGAGATATTGTTAAGGCCCTACGGAAACCCAAAATAAACCTACCATCCACCGGCCACCAGAGGATCAGGCGAATCTCTTTCCTCCAAGACTTGCCATATATGGACTGAAGTGCACTTAATGTGTTCAGATTGCAATATCTCTATCCCTTACAACTTTGGAACGTATTGATGACTTTCCAAAGCATCCAGGATGTATCGAGACACCTTACATTTGCCCCAAAGCTCTCAAGATACAAGCATATACACTTTCTTTGTTGGTCAAACTAGACATTAATGGCCTACAGCCATATATTTTAAATGTATGATTTCCTTTTCTCTTTTTTAGGTTTTGGACAGTTGCTAGAAGCACTATATAAGCTCAGCACGACCTCATTGTAAAGATAGACCACCATTGAAATAAAAATTGAATACAATGTATTTTCTTCAAAGCCTTTTCTTTGAACTTGTTCTTATTCTTTAAAAACTAAGTGTGTGATTCACTTCCTTTCTATTGAAGCCACGACCAGGTTAGTTTGAGAGATTCAAACTCTCTTGGTTCACGTTTGATTGTGTGATTCGATCAAAACCCCCTCCTTTTAGTTCCCTTGCCCGCTTAAGCCAAGAGAGATTCTAGGCCTTGCGAGTCACGGCCGTACCACTTGTAAGATTGATACTCAATCTTACATCACCTTCCCTTGGGCATCTCCCCATGTGAGTTTCACGTCCTTCTTGATCACAAAAGTAAGGGATGCCGGTAGGGTGCTGAAGTCTCGTACAAATCTCCTATAAAAACTAGCCAACCAGTGAAAGCTTCGGACTTGGCTTATAGACGTGAGTGTCAGCCATTCCTTGATGGCCTTGATCTTGTCTTCATCAACTTATAGTCCCTGTTCACTTACTACAAAACCTAGGAACACAAACTTGTTAGTACATAAGATGCACTTCTTAAGGTTGGCATAAAAGTCTTACTTTCGAAGTGTGCTTATCACTTGGTGTAGATGATCAACATGTTCGGCCAAGCTTCAGCTATAGATTAAGATATCATCAAAATAAAAGAAACTACAAATTTTCTTATGAATGACCTTAGAACCTGGTTCATGAGTCACATGAAGGTACTAGGAGCATTGGTTAGGCCGAAGGGCATGACTAGCCATTCATAAAGACCTTGCTTGGTCTTGAAGGCAGGCTTCCACTCGTCTCCTTCTCTTATCCTTACTTGATGATAGCCATTCTTGAGGTCTATCTTGGAGAAGATAGTGGCTCCACTCAACTCATCCAGCATGTCATCTACGCATGGGATTGGGTGCCGGTATTTGATTGTGATGTTGTTGATGGCACGACACTCTACACACATCCTCCATGTGCCATATTTCTTTGGCACTAATGGCACAGGCACAACACAAGGGCTGAGACTCTCACGAATATACCCTTTATCCATTAGGTCTTGAACTTTTTTTTCAACTCCTTACATTCTTCAGGATTCATGCAATAAGCCGGTTTGTTTGGAAGGACTGCTCCAGGCACAATGTTTATTTGATGCTCTATGCCTTTAATAGGGGTCAAACCAGCTGGTATTTCCTCTGGAAACACATCTTTGTACTTCTCCAAAACGGAATTGATGTCAGCCAGTAGTTCCTCCTCTTTGAATCCTACACTTAGACATTTTTTGTACAGCATTAGCAGAATGGTGCCCTTCACACATATAGCTTTATTTATGGCAGTAGATGTGATTAAAAGGTTAGATTTACTTACCATGACCTCCTTGCTCATCCTTGTTTGAAGGTCATGTACCTCCGAAGGACTTAATGGAGCTAAATTGTACTTACGATCACTATGTGTGAAGGAGTAGAAATTGGTTCGGCCATTGTGGATTGTGGCGCGGTCAAACTGCCATGGTCGACCCAACAGTAGGTGTCCAGCTTGCATTGGCACCACATCACATAGTACCTAGTCTTGGTACTTGCCCACACAAAATGGTACACTCACTTGCTCGGTTACCTTTAGTTCTGTGGAGTCGTTGAGCCATTGTAGCTTGTATGGCCTCATGTGCTTGATCCTTTCAAGATCTAATATATCCACCATATACTTGCTATCTACATTAGCACAAGATCCTCCATCAATTATTAAGTTACATACCTTATCTTTGATAGTGCATCACGTGTGAAAGAGATTCTCTCTTTGGACCTTCTCTGCAGGTTGCACTAAAACACTTAGTACCCTCCTAGTCACTAGGAGTTCTCCTATGTCAGGATACTATATGTCATCGTCCAAGACATTTGGCTCCTCATCAAGCTCGTATTGTAATTTGTAATCACCACTCGGAGTGATGATCATTACTCGTTGATTTGGACAGCCGCTTGCCATATGTCATCGGCCCTGGTACTTAAAGCAAGTAATGTCATGTGTCCTACCTTGATTGAGATTAGGATACTTGCCTTTTTCTGACTGGAATATCTTAGTTGGCTCAGCATTCTTGCTCTTGAACATAGACTCCACTTCTATCGCTTTGCCTTTGTCCAAAGGCCGGTTGTAGCTCCTGGGCCATTGTTGACTGCCTTTTGTCCAACTGGTCATGGTTGTCTTGCATTTTATTTGTTGCTCTATTTGCACTGCCAATTGGAACAATTCATGTAAGCTGTTGTACCTAACTCGTTCCACATTTCGAGCAATGCATTCTTGGAGAACATCTATGAATTGTGCCATTAGAGCTTCTTCGGACTCCTCTAGCTCAAGGGAGTTCATGAGATTCTCAAACTCCTCAAAGTACTCGTCCACACTCCGAGATCGCTGCGCCAACTTCCTAAAACGTTTTTGTATGTCCCAATGGTAATGTTCATGAATACCTCGATCTAAGAAGGCACTCCATGTCGGCCCAATTGGTTATAGTGCCATATATTTGCCTTCTCGTTTCGGCTACTGCTCTATCCCACCAAGATAATGCATTCTCAGTGAGTTGGGCAGCTTCTAGGGCAACCTTCTTGTGCTCACTATAGTTATAGCACTGGAAGATGTACTCTAGGCACCTTTCCCAATCCATGTAAGCCTCTGGATCAGATCTTCCTGCAAAAGTAGGGCGTGTTAGCTTAACCTCCAAGTTGACTTCTCGAGGTTCATGGTCTCTAATCTGAGGTCCTCTAATTGGCTCACACCTCCTAGGGTGCTGAGGTTGCTGGGGTGCCATGTGCTCCTGATAGAAGTCTCCTTCTTCAAAAGGGAGACCCCACCTTCACCTACTAGCCGGTAGTCTTCTCGGCCTTGTCTCTCAGCTACGCGCGTGTAGGGCTATTCTAGCCATACAAGTCGGTCTCCAAAGCTCCTCACCTCCTATCTCATGGCAGTGGTGTAGCAGCACATCTTGTGAAACTTGGGCTTCTTCTCCCATAGCTCTTGACGCAAAGGAAAAAAAAAGAACACTACCTTCCTCGGCAAGTAGTTATCAAGGAGACAAAGAAATAATGCAAAAGGTGAATATAAGGCTACAAAATTTTTTTGGATTTTTTATGTTAAGTTTTAATTAATGTAAATATTGAAAGAATGAAAGGAAATCTAATATAATATTAGATTTGGTCGAAAAGATTTAGGACAAAGGAAAAGATTTAGGACAAAGAGGCAATTGGTAGAAAAAGGAAAATTTCTCCTTTGAAATCTTTCATTTTCTTTGGATCGCAAATATATCCTATTTCCTTCTTCCTTCCTACTTCCTTTTCTTTTGTTCTTTTCTATGTTTTTGAATGCTAAAAATGGTTTTGATATGAATTAAGGACGAACTACAACTAACAAGATGTAAACTGATTTTTGTTTTTTGTTTTCTCAAACCGTATATCTATTGAATGGAACTACTATATTACTACCTAAACAAAAAAATGAAAAAAGCAAGTAAAAGACTAAAACTGTCTGTAGGAGCTTTTAGCTCTGATACCAGATGATGTAAGACACTCTATGAGGCCTTAAAAGAGTCTATGGCTGGCCGCTACACAAGATGGTGGTCACTCTCTCTTGTTACGGCCAAAGGGATAAGGGTGGGGATCTAACGAGCTGGCGGTCACTCTCTCTCGTGGGATCAAGGCAGGGGCAGTGATGGAGGGTGAAGTGCACCACAAAAAGGGTGGAAAATCTTTGATACAGCACAAGGAGTTCAAGCAAGAGGCGATGGCTCTCTCTTGATTGAACTCAAAAAGAGTTTCTTTTCTCCTTGAAAAAAATTCAATCTTATTAATATCAAAAAGGTTAAAATATTACAAGTCTGAAGGGGAACCTTATATAAGATTTCTTCGGCTTGACCTAATGGCCGAATTAAATGAAAGAAAAGGAACAAAGAAATCATAAACAAAAGAAAATCATAGCAGCACATAAAAAAAGGAAAAGCTCATAAACTAATAAAAAGGAAAGTTGCAAGTTGTGTGTGGGGTGAGACGCCTAATTTTGAATTGTTATCATGTTGGGCCATTGTTAGGGCCATTTGTTCCTGCAAGAATGTAATAAATGGACCATACCTTAACCTTACTTGCAAATGGCTGCGTAGGAGCACTAAGTGTTGATTCCACGTGTGTTTGGGGCATGGAGTGTCTTCGGTCGTGCCCTTGAGCTTTAAAGTCTTCTAAGTCTTCCATTGATGCTTCAGGGTCTTGTTTTTGAAGCTCTTTCAGTTGTATTTCTCCATATTGAAGCTCTTGGTCCGTGGGCGTTGTTCTGGCCCTTTCTTGTTTTCGGTGGGCACCTCAGGTCTTTGTACGCTCTAATCCTGTAAAGCAAGTTATGGCAGTTGAATTGAAACAAAAGGCAGAAGATATACCTGGAATTAGTTATTCATGGCCGTTGCCAATGGTCATTTGGCCGAAGGTTTGAGAAAGATTTTCAGTTGGTCGATGTTCCGTGGCCTGTGGGCCATCTACGGAGATGGTACCGGTTCCAGCAAAGGTCCTGCAGGTCTCTGGCCATGTCATTACCTCATGGCCATAGGATTTTAGGTAGTTCTCCATGGCAAGGTTGACCCTTCTCCTCCGTTGTTTGCTCCTGGACCGTGTGGCAGGGGCGTCTCGTACCGCGGGCCATGGATACGGTCCGTGATCGATACTGTGGTCCTCATCACATACCCTATCCAATTTCTCATTCAAAACTTTTGTTTCCTCCCTTCGCTCATCCTCATAGTCTCAACTTCCTCGCAAAGACCGGTCATAATCCTCTCCATAGTTTCCATTACTTTGTGCTAGATTCTCTACAAGAATAATTCAACTCTCACCTTCTTGTCCAAGGAAATTCCAATTGCTAGGGGTATCCAAGAGCATGAGAATTCTTGGGAGTACTCCTCCGAATAGAGTGACTCATTACAGAAACTTGCTCCCTTGAACCATGTTTATCAAGCTCGCCTTGATCTCAAAGTTATTTTATTCCATAGGAGGTGGGCGAATTCCCGTTCAAATTCCATAAAAGTTTTGCTCATCAAAAGTTTCAATGACCCTATGGGATCTTTGAGGATGTATCGGATCTCTTGCTCTTCATGCATTCTGATTTTTATTGCCCACTCCTTACGCTTTATTTTCACCATCTTGGGGGAAATTTTGTCCATGGTGTTCTATTTCAAGTATCACCTTAAATGATATAAACATTCTCTCTTAGCTATTGTTGCTTCCTTTCTAACTACCTAATGTTGATTTCGCTAGGTTGCTAGTTTAATTGTGTTTGGCTTCTCATGCTCATGCAGCTATAAAACCCAATAATGCAGTTAGAAATAGAAAAGAAGTAAACACTTAGTCTCTAACTGATTCAAAATCCTATTGACTATTACTTTTTCCACGACAACGGTACCAAAGACTTGATGGGCGATAAGTTTTATTCCAAATACAATTTAAAGTGCATAGCAATCGGAATAGTAAAAGTATGAAATTCACAATGAAGTGAGAATAACATAATAAGAATATTTGAAACATCTAAATCTAAGCAGATTAAAATAGAACGTTTTGGTTGGTTTTCTAATTATCTAATTACAAATATACATAAAATAAAATGATGAGGTTAATTCAATGATTAAAACATATGGAAGATGGGTAAGAAAATTTACTCGGGTTGGTTATATGCTAACTAATAACGATACATGCTCTATCAAATGCATTCCCAAGACATAGAACACTTACTAATAGACTAATCCACTCTCGTGACAATAGTCCATTTACTATTCTCTTGATTAATCAAATCTTTTGGTCTATAATCAGATGGCTAGTAATACTTGAGTTCATGTATATATTACTTTACTAATAAACTTAAACATCAACCTAAAATGTGAAAAGTATGATTAGCTTTTACCAACACATTTTGTCGAACATTTGTCGGGTGCAAAATATCATAAGCCTAAGATCTGTATAACTAATTTAATCTTATCACTAACACATCCAAATCATAAGGAATTATAATCTAATGGTCTCAAGCAATGTTAGTCTACTTCAAGTTCCCCTAATCTACCTTATCCACAATTCATATAGGGAACTACTCACACATAAGTATAACAAAAAATAAATAAAGATAAATATGAAAAAAACATAAATAAGAGATAGGGGTAAAGAATTCTTCACTATAATTGATGAAAAATATTGAGAATCTAAAGATCAAAACATCCAAAAAGTTGCAACAAAAATGGTAAAATGTAGAAATTTGACTTAGGTTTTCTTTAGCATAAATAGGCTTATAAACTTGGCTTGTCTGCGTACGAGATGCTAGCCTGATGGGCCGATCGCTGGAACTCTAGTGGCTGTAGTGTGTGGGTGGTCGGCCAGTGTTATCAGTTGATGGACCGATCACTACAATTCCAGAGAATTTGGCCATCTCGCCTGGTGGGCCGGGCAATTGGCCTGCGGGCCAATCGTTGAAACTCCATGGACTTGACCAATGCCATCGGCCAGCGGGCCGATGGAAACTCTCTTAAGGTGTTTCTCTCTTCTTCGACCAAGCATTCCTCCATTTTAAAGATCAAACCTCTCCTTTATCGTATTATACCTTAAATCACTCCAGAAAACATGCAAGAATGCAGAATGTACGTCCTCGTCTCTAACATGCATGATTTATGAAATGATTGCCAAAAAGTGAACAAAAGATCTAGAATATTTATGAATGCAATGAAAATGGTGGTAGAATGAAAGGAAAATGGTGGTAGAATGCAAGGAACACTACAAGAAAACTGCCAAAATGGCACTGTATTTTGCTACTACGTCTATGGTCGCAAATTTTGCGACTACATTTGCAACGGTTTTGCGACCAATTTGCGACTACGAAGAAGTAGTTGCAACGTGGTCGCAAAAGTGTGACTAAAATGTGTAGTCGCATATTGGTCGCAATACGCAACCATTATGCGACTAAAATGCAACTAATTGGCGATTGATGGTGGCAGTTGCTAATCAGTCGCTACTTTGCGACCAATTAGCGACTGCATGTGGAAAAACGACATGTTGGTCGCATATTGGTCGCTAAATATGCGACCAATTTGCGACTACATTTGGAGTGGCTCTTCAGTCACTAAGTGGTGGCAAAGTGACAACATAAAAAACATGTGCATGGTAGGTATACTGACTTTTAAGCAACTACACTGTTGTGGTCGCAAAGTAGTGGCAAAGTAGTGGCAAAGTAGTGGCAAAATCTTGTATATATGCCCCATCCGATTCCCTCATTTGTAGAATCGAAAGGACAAAAAACTTCAAACATGTGGGGAACTATAATAATTCGAGATATTGGATGTACAAAAAGATTGATAATCAAACAAGAAATATATCAGCGGAATTTTCACTTGGCATGGAGCAGTTCATGAATTTTGCAAATAGTCAACCAATATCTCAAAGTAGCGGATGTAAGTTTATTTGTTCTTGTATTAATTGCAAAAACGATAAATTTATTCTGGAACGGAAGATATAGACATGCCAAAGTAGTCGATGATTTATGCCAAATTATTATATTTTGTATAAACATGGAGAAGAGCTGAATGTTCAGTTAGGGACGAGTAGTCGGAGTGATGTCCAAAGAAATCAAGGAGGTACGTGTTGTACTAATGAAGAAACAGTTGGTACATCCGGTAATAGATATATTGAAATGGTGATGGATGCATTTTGTGAGACTACGACTGATCAGTACTATAATCAGAACGAGGAAGAATATAATAATGTAGAAGAACCTAGTGTAGAAGCACAAAATTTTTACAACATGTTAGAAGTTGCGAAAAATCCATTGTATGATGGTTGTCATGAAGGGCACTCATAGTTATCTTTAGCTGCTCGGTTCATGAACATTAAGTCAGATTTTAATCTACCAGAAAAATGGATGGATTCTTGGGCGGAGCTGTTTACAGAATATTTGCCCGAAGAGAATCAGGCAACGGGTTCATATTATAAAACCGAAAAATTGATGCAAAATTTAGTGCTCCCGTTTTATACAATTGACGTGTGTGTTCACAATTGTATGATCTTTTGGAAAAAAGATGAGAAATGGAAAAAATGCAAATTTTGTGATTCCCCCCGATATAAGCCAAGCGAGTGCAGGACGAGAATACCTTTCAGTTGTATGTGGTATTTACCTATAGGCAAAAGATTTCAGAGAATGTATCAAATCAAGAAAACCGTAGAGTGAATATGGTGGCACGCAGAGTATGAAGCAGAAGACAGAGAAATGAGTCATCCATCTTATGATGCGGAGTGGAAAAGTTTTCAATATCTACATCGTAGATTTGCTGCTAAATCTCGAAACATTTATCTTGGCTTATGTACTGATGGGTTCAATCCATTTGGGATGTCTCATAATCCTTCATTATGGCCGGTGATTATCACTCCGTATAACTTGCCACTGGATAGTGTATGAAGAAAGAGTAATTGTTTCTAACAATTATGAATTCGGGGCCAAATCATCCGCATGCTAGTATGGAAATATTCCTCCGACCTTTGATTTATGAGTTGAAAGAATTGTGGTCTACGGGAGTTGATGCATACGATATATCGTTGAATCAAAATTTCAATCTAAAAGTCGTGTTACTGTGGACGATAAGTGATTTTCCTTCTTATGGAATGTTGTCAGGATGGACAACGCATCAGAGACTATCTTGTCCAATTTATGGATTATGCGAAGGCATTTCAACTACCAAATGATAGAAAGACGTGTTGGTTTGATTTTCACAGAAGGTTTTTTTCTAAGGGTCACCCGTTACAGAAAAATAAAACAAATTTTTTAAAGGGAAACCACGCTTTGAATGACTATACTACACAATCATTGACAAGCGAACAAATTTTATAGGAGCGAATAAAAACAGTCAATCTTCTAATAACATCTGACTACGGAGGAAATGGTCATGAAAATAAAGAAGAAGGTTATGGCAGCGGGCATAACTATCACAAAGAAACCATATTTTCGGAGTTGCCGTACTGGACGGATCTTAACCTTCGACATAATCTTGATGTGATGCATATAGAGAAGAATTTCTTTGATAACATCATTAATACTGTTATGAATGTGAAGGAGAAATTAAAAGATACATTTAAGTCAAAGTTTGATATTGCAAAGTTTTGCTCTAAAAAAGAGTTGCACGTGAATGGTCGGGGGTAATGCTTCATTCCCTATATTTCGATTGACACAAAAAGCCAAAGAACGCTTATTGGAATGAATCAAAATTGATGTCAAATTTCAGGACGGCTACGCGGTAGATTTAGAAAATTGTGTGGATATGGATGTACTGAAGTTCTCGGGCATGAAAACCCATGACTACCATGTTTTTATGGAAAGGCTTCTCCCTTTTATATTTACAGAACTTTTACCACGAAACGTTCATCTAGCATTATCAAGTATATACTAATAAACATGTTGTATATTATAAGTACGTAAATTAATAATAATTACATGTACTAATTAATGCTAGATGGTAATATAGGGATTGGAGGATTTTTCCGTGATCTATGCTCCAGATCATTACAACAAAGCCGTGTCTAAATTTTGAAGGAAAACATAGTCATAATTTTGTGTAATTTGGAGAAGATCTTTCCAAGTGCATTTTTCGACGTCATGGAGCACCTACCTATACATCTACCATACAAAGCTGAACTAGGTGCACCTGTGCAATATATGTAGATTTATCCATTTGAAAGGTTTTTCTTCAAAAACAGAAAAGCAAGGCGAAGAACAAACGATATGCTGCAGGGTCGATTGTTGAATCATATGTGAATGATGAAATATCTTACTTCTCAGAGCATTAATTTGGTGCCCACATACGCATGAAAAACATGTACCATAAATTTTTGTGTTTATTAACTAATTATTTTGTTTTTAAAGGTAATTAATTAATTTTTCGTGCTAAATATAGTGTATAATATATAGGTGTACTAGATTCGATGAAGGTGATGTCCCTGTATATCCGGATCTCGGAGTGCCGGATATATTTACTCACATGAATAGTCCAAGTGGTAAATGTAAAAAAAGTATGGCTCTCCAAAAAAGAATACAAATATGCACATGCATATGTTTTGCGGAATTGTGAATATTTTTGGCCACTAGAGAGGTAAGTAGTATGAAAACAATTGCATTTATTACATTACAATTTCATTGTAATCAAGCAATATATATTAGTTTTTCATATTTAATTTTGTAGCATGTTTGAAGATCACATTCGTTGTACGTATCCATATCTTTCGAAAGATGACATTTCATCGAAAAAAGAGGAAGAGTTCCACATATGGGTTCGAGATTATGTATGTTTAATTAATTTACATGTATATTATATTAATTTTTTTAATTTTGAAATACTAACTTTATATATATATATATATATATATATATATATGATCATAGGTCAATGCATGTACTTCCACAGATCCACGTGCCTTTCCGATATGGACTCAAGAGTTAGTTCAAGGGCCGATGAATAAAGCATCAACTTGGCCGATCTATTTTACAAGAAGTTATATGTTCCAAACAAAGAAACATGGACATAGGAGAATGACATGTAACTACGGCATTTGTGTCAAGGGAGACAATTACTCAGGTGCATCGGATGAAGCTGATTTCTACGGGATTTTAACAGATATCATTCAACTTGAGTATGTCGGCCTCCTAAATTTAAAGATCACGCTTTTTAAATGTGAGTGGTACGATCCTACGCTTTCGAAAGGAACTCAGAAGTCAGAAAATGGCATCGTTGATGTCTTATCATTAGGGAAATATTACAAAAACGAACCATTTATACTAGGTACATACGTAAATAATTAACTATAAATATATCTAAATTTATATGTATTATGTACGTAAAATTATATAAATTAATTTTATTATATATATAACTAATTTACATTTCATTAATTATGATGTACCAGTCTCTGAAGCAGATCAAGTTTGTTATATTCCCTATCCGAACACCAAATCATCATCAAAACAAACATGACTCAGTGTTATGAAAGTTAATCGTAGATCTAACATTTTGGGAAAATACAAAAACAAAGACGAGACTAGCCAGTTGCAACAAGAAAATGATGAAGAGGTAATGGTTGTTCAAGACATAGAAGTAGATTGTTTGTTCGATAAAGTTAATCATACCGAAGAAATTTATTTCAAAGTCGGAGATGCCGAACTAGAAGATGAATTTAAGTGTAATATTTCATCTTCAGATGATGATGAGGACGAAGAGATGTAATTAATATATTTGACGTTTTATGTATTTTTGACATTTGATCCTTATATAATTCAATGTATTCACAAAAACCATATAATTTAGGTTTTATGACACTAATTGTGACTGCTTTGCCACCACATTTTTACTACATTGGGAATGTGGTGGCAACTTGGTCACAATTATTACAGGTGGTCATAAATCATTCGCATATTTGCGACTGATTTGCCATCAGAGGATCAAAATTTCTACCGTAGTCGCAAATTAGTCGCAAAATAGCGACCACTTTGTGACTACATATGGTAAATTCACATTTCCCTTTGTTTTTTTTTTATCATATTTACAACTTGTTTTGCATTTCGAAGTAAGTACTAACCACTCTAGGTGGCCAAATATACACAAAATTATATTTGTCTTCATTTAAATTTTAGAAACATTTGAAGTGTATATAAGAGGTATAAGGTTAAGGAAATGTGTTAAGTGTTTTAGGTAAATGATATATAAATTTGGAAAATTTGGTAAATGTTGTTGTTTACTTAGTAATTGAAGTTTGTACAACTCCTAATCAAGTTATCAATCTTACATAATTCAATTTATTCAACAAAATCATAAAATTTAGGGTTTGGGGCATTAATTGTGACAACTTTGCCACCACATTGCCATTACATTGGAAAAGTGTTGGCAAATTGGTCACAAATATTAGTTGTACTCGCAAATCAGTTGCAAATTTGCAATTAATCTACAACCATAGGATCAAAATTTGTCCAGTGTTCGCAAATTGGTCGCAAAATAGCGACCACTTT
This sequence comes from Pugionium cornutum, assembly GCA_018901935.1. Lineage (NCBI taxonomy): Eukaryota > Viridiplantae > Streptophyta > Magnoliopsida > Brassicales > Brassicaceae > Pugionium > Pugionium cornutum. The sequence continues at coordinate 16,368,770 of CM032160.1, forward strand.
GCGACTACATAGGGTAAATTCACATTTTCCCTATGTTTTTTTTTCACATTTACAACTTGTTTTTGTATTCTAGGTAAGTACTAAAAATTCTAGGTGGCCAAATATACACAAAATCATATTTGTGTTCATTTAAATTTTAGAATCATTGAAATGTATATAAGAGGTATAAGATTAACGAAATGTGTTAAATGTTTTAGGTAAATGATATGTAAATTTGGTAAATGTTGTTGTTTACTAAGTAATTGAAGTTTGTACAATTCCTAATCAAGTTATCAATCTTATATAATTTAATTTATTCAACAAAATTATAAAATTTAGGGTTTGGAGCATTAATTGTGACAAGTTTGCCACCACATTGCCACTACATTGGAAAAGTGGTGGCAAATTAGTCACAAATATCAACTGTAGTGGCAAATATCAGTTTTAGTCGTAAATCAGACGTAAATTTGCAATTGATTTGCGACCACTTATGAAAATAACAGATTATCATACATAAAATAAAATGTGATTAACGACCACATATTAATTTATCGAATTAATAAGCGTAGTCGCAAATCAGTCGCAAATTTACAACTGATTTGCGACCACCATTAATTTGGTGGGAGTTGGAAAATCTGAGAACTTTAAAACTCCCACCAAATTTACTGTTGGTCGCAAATCAGTCGCAAATCTTCGACTAATTTGCGACCACCATTAATTTGGTGGGAGTTTGAAAGTTTTTGCAATTTTCGATTCTCACCAAATTAATTGGTGGTCGTAAATCAGTGGTAAATTTGCGACTGATTTGCGACCACCTCATTAATTTTGCATTTTGTCACCGATTTGCGACCACATTTTGTCACCGATTTGCATTAGTGGTCGCAAAAAAAATCTATAAATATGTGATGGTTTTCCCTCATTTTTCACACTTCAAACATTTCTACTTTCTAAAACTCTTCTCAAACACAAACCTTTTTCCCAACCCAAAAAACCAAATAACCAATGGCAAGTAACGGTAGGTCGATGAGAGGTCGTGGAATACAAAAAATCTCGTCGTCCTCTGGCCGTGGTAACTCTTCGGCTTTCTCGAACCCCTCATCCGCTGCTTAGTAAATCAGTCGCAAATAAGTCGCAAATATTGGCGACTGATTTGCGACTACATGTAAATTTTCCAAGAAATTCATTCTCAGTCACAAATCAGTTGCAATTATTTATGACTGATTTGCAACTGAATATATAACGTAGTCGCAAATCAGTCGCAAACTCTTGTCACTGATTTGCGACCACGTCTTGCATTGTGGTCGCAAAACAGTCATAAACTTTTGTGACTGATTTGCGACTACGGTTTTTGCATCCACATATGTAGTTGCAAAGTACTGGCAAAATTTGTTACTGAAATCCAGTCACAAAGTAGTCACAAATACAGCAACCAATGTTTGGTCGTAAATTGTACCACTATTATAGTGGTCGAAAATCAGTCGCTAAAGTACAACTGATTTGCGACTAAATAATTCTCCGACAAAGATTTTGTGACTTCTGTGCTGGCAAAATGGTCGTAAAATCCAGTTTTGCGACCACTTTGCGACCACATATGTAGTCGCAAAGTTCTTGTTTTCTTGTAGTGGAAAATGGTGGTGGAATGTAAGGTGAAATAATGAAATACCATGAATAGGGATTTGGAAAGAGAAGAATTCCTGATGGGAGTGAGAAGAATAATTCGAGACCAATGGCACAAACTAATCTCACTGGCCGATCCCACTAGAAGACTGGAATGAGAGACAAGTCCATGGAGTGTTCGGCCATCGACCTGTTGGCCAATCTCAGAGGCTGAAAGATTAGAAAGCAAATCTCTCAAATTTGTAGCCATCGGCAACATGTCGATCCCATAGGCTGATCGCATAATTATTTGAGTACACGAAGACTGGTTCCTGGAATGTTCCAATTAATCGATTGATGGGGACGATTGCGTGACCTGTTATGCAACTTTTTTTCTTAATTTGGGGATTTGTCCCTGGTTAACCCAGTTCATTATTAATAGACCATATATAGTTTTGAGACCCGTAAAACCTAATTTGAATTTTGCTTTTGCCTCTTTTAACTAAAAACATATTTTATGTTTATTCTAGGGTTTCTCAACTTACTTTTTCCATCATAGTAAAGATTTATCTACTCTTTCTCATTTTTAACTTGTAAAAACATGTCCCTGCTTTTCATATTTATCGGTCGTTGCTTATGTGTTGACCATGTGTGAATAGTCCTAGTATGAATTATTGATAAGGTACATTAGAGGAATTCGATGTTGATTAATTATGCTTAGAGTGAATAGTTGACATTTTCTCATGTTTAGGATGTGTTTAATGTTAAGATTAATATAGCTAATCAATTTTTATACTTATGATACTTAACGCCTAATAGAAGTTTGAAAAATATACAGGTGAAACCTATATTATTCTTTTCAGATGTTTAAGATGATTAGTAGATTAAGACTTAATGATTAGTACTCATTTGATTTTAGACCAAAATATTTGATTAAACAAACGATTAGTAAATGGATTATTGTCGTGATAGTAGATTAGTCTATCACAAAGAGTTTTATGTCTTAGAAATATGTTTGATTGAGCATTTCAGTATCATTAGCTAGTGGATAGTCACCCCTAGTCAATTGCTTTACCCATCGTTCATATGTATTAATTTCTTATTGAATCTTGTCATCTTGTTTCTTGCTATATTTTAGTAATTCGCTTTTCATTGCTTAGCTTCTAGTATTTCATGGATTCTTAGTTAGTTATTTTTCTCTTGTGGATTTGATACCCTAAATTACTACTTTGATTGGTTTGCACTTGGAGTTGTATTAGAGATAAAAAAATTATTCCTCATCAAGTTTTAAACGCCATTTCCACGGAAGAAAACAATAACCATTAGGATTTTGAACCACTATAAGACTAAGTGTTTAGTGTTCTTTAATTACTGACTACATTTACTGGAGTTTTGAAGGTGCATAAACAGAAGAAGCCACATACAATTGTTTTTTCAACCAAGTGAAATTGACATTCGATAGTCATAAAGAGAAGCTGCATGAGCTAAACGAGAGCGTTTGAATCACCTAAGGTGGCATTTGGAAATGAAAACAATGGAGAAACCTGTACACAAGATGGTGAGAATGAAGTCCAATGAATGGATATGGAAAACAAAGATGTTAGGAGAGGAAGAGGACCGATACATTCTCATAGGTTCCTTGGAGTCATCAGAACGTTTGATGAGCCAAATATCTATGGGAAAAACCCGGAATTCTCCCATAACCCATGGAGAACAATAAACTTTAGATCAAGGTAAATTTGATAAACATGGTTCAAGGGAGAAATTTCCATGGTTTTCCTATGCAGGATCCCTTGACCACTTGGATCATCTTGATAAGTTTTGTGGGACAATCAAGGTCAATGTTATCTCGGAAGAGACCTTCAAGTTGCATTTGTTCCTGTTCTCTCTGTGACAAAGCTTATAAATTGGAAAAGAGGTTGTCATAAGATGCCATCACCTCGTGGGCTAAATTCAAGAGGGTATTCTTGGTTAAGTTTTTCTGTACTTCAAGGACTGCGAGGTTTAGGAAAGATATCTCAAGTTTTGTGTAATATGGGAATGAAAAATTTTGTGAGGCATGGGAATGATTCAAAAGATACATATCACAATGTCCTAACTATTCTATAAGGAGTCACTCCTAAGAACTCTATACCGAGGAGTACACCCAAGGATTTGAATACTCTTGGACACCGCTAGCGAAGGGAACTTTCTCGGAAAAGAAGTAGAAAGTGGAATGATTCTTGTTGAGAATTTTTGCACAATGTGATGGAATTTTGGAGAAGATTATGACCAACCTTCACGGGAAAGCAAGGATTCTAAGGATTAGCAAAAGAGGGAAATGAAGGCGATCAATGAGAAATTAGGAAAAGCACTTCCAGTTTCCCAACGATCAGTCAACTTTTTGGGGGTATCATGGGTACTAAGAAGAAAGAGCCCACATCCATGAGGGACAAGAGGAAATGAACTACATTGGAAGTAAACTCGGTTACCAAAAGGGGTTCAACTCAAAGTTTCACAATCACCCAAATTTCTCTTACGGAAGCACCAAATGTGGAAAAAATTACAAGATCAAACATACCCTCCTTTCAAGCCTGAAGGTCAAGATTTTCAGCAAGGGTATGTAGCGAGTCCTAAATTCCAACCTCAAGAGTTTCCACCGAAAATGCAATACAACCAATCTCAACAATTCCTTCAACATCAGGCCCCTCCTACACCCAAACCGGCTAAAAATGATATGATGAAGGACCTTTTTGAGAAAATATTGCAAGGGCAAGGAAAGTGAGCCATTGAATTGAACAAAAAATGGCTAAAATAAATAGCAAGGTTGATGGAGCTTTTGGAGAACTTAATGCCATAAACATATTTCATCTCACTTGAAAGGCTTTGGATATCCAAGTATAGTACAAATGGCTTCCAGTTTGTCAACACCCAAAGGAAAACTACTGAGTAACACTGAAATTAACCCACACGTATTTTTCATAATAAGTAGTTGATTCTGCAACAATGGTCACTCAAATGACATAGTCAAGATAATAAACTTGATTTCTCTAGATTTAAAAAAATCCGTGCAAGTGCACAAAACTTCAATTATAGTATAAAGCGTTATCGTATCCCTAGAGACCTAATATTGTACGACAAATTCTGAAAATTAAATTAAACTAAGCAAGTAAATACAATGAAAGTGAATTAAGAAAATCGAATGGGAAACTTGCTTAAAGTTAAGTTTAATTCAATGAGACAAAATGTTAGGCATTGAGAAACTCTCAGATAAATCTGAATTGTAGATTAGAAAATTGTTAGAATTTTAATAAATAACCGTTGTCAAAGTCAAAACACAATTGTAAACAATCAAATTTCGTTGCAAAGATTATCTATATCCAAACCTTAGAATTCCAAATTTCTTTGCAAAATTCAATCAGTCTAGGCATGCATTAAAATTCAGGTTCGAGTGTTCACAAAATTCTTAAGCTTAATTGTTTTTCACCTAGGTAAATTGCTCATCGAAGATAGATCAGGAAATTGATAATGCTGTTATATCTATCGATTAACCTAAATTCTAAATTCTATGTGATCAAAATAGAATAGCGTTTAGAACGTCTAGATGAAGAACTATGTGATTATCCTAACAATCCATCTAATCTAACAATTCATCTTTAAACTTTAAAAATCCCTAAACTTAACAAACAAACTACTCATCCATGGGGATGGAAACAAACATCATGAATGAAAAGAATGCATAATAGAAATTAATAAAATATAAAAAGGGTTTGAAATCTTCTCTCAGATTACCAGAGTCCCTGAATTGTCTCTCCAAAAGCTCTAGACTCAGTATCTCTTTGAGTCACCAATAAATAAAATCTCTCAATCTCTAACGACTAAAATAAACCTATTTATAGCTTAAAACACGAATTGGGACATTCTAAAGTTTCTCTGTAAATTTGGCAAAAAATGCAATTTCAGAAGTCTTGGATCACAGGAGGTGCCAACCAACACCAAACGTGGTGTCGATCGACACCAGTGCATCATCCTAAGTGAAATTCTACTTTATGCATCCTCTTCGTTCAATTTGATTTCAAAATGCCTTAATTACTCCAAATCATACAAACTCGTGCAAAAACCTACAAATACTCTAAAAGACTCGATAAATTAACATATACTATGGTTAAAAATTGGTAAAAACCATAATATATCAGTAGTGGAAAGGAACTCCTATTTAAGGAACAAGAGGTTGAAATCAAGCCTAATGAGCAAGAAAGCAAAGTTGAGCATTTCAAGGAAAACAAATGGACCTTCCCAATGTTCAAGAAGTGATCGTGAAAGAGAAGGCACCCTAAGGTTCCAAATTGACTGGCCGACCAGAAGAATTTGAACAATAAATTGTCCGACCAGAGGACATGGGTGATACGACAGAATCAAGCGGTGACATAAGCGGCGAGCCTGAAGACATGGTCGAAATGCCTTGCCAGCCTTGAGAAATGAAAAATGAGGAGTTTACTACCCCTATAATCCTTCAGGAGCTATAAGGAATAGGGCGTGCACACTCTACCAAAAATACAGTTGGTTTGTAGAAAAACTCCTAATCCCAGAACTCCGAACAAACGTGGCCACTGACTCCAATAGACTGATACCTCATCAATCCACACTTGAAGCTTGGGATCTATTCTCAAATGAATTCAAGGCCCAACAGTTTGTCGAACATACTTGAAGTTCAATAATAAGAGCTAGGTACGTAGGACCGAGGCTCGGCCAAATCTTCCATTTTTTGTTTTCTTAGTTAAGTAGATTCTTAAGCAGTATTAGTTGTTTTCCTTTTTCTAGTTTTCCATTTTTGTATTTTACATTTAAGGCATTGTACGACTTTCCTTTTTTCTTTGATATGATCCTTGAAGGTCAAGGACGCCTAATACATTAATAGGGCTTATTAAGCATTGTAGTTTGACAACTTTTTACCTAATATCAATAAAGATCGTATTTTCTTACAAAGAGTTGTGTTTGTGCAAAGCCTCTCCTTTCCACTCTTAGTCTAGTCGAGTTCCAAATCTCATAGCCTTGAGTTTGTGATTTATCAAAAGGCACTCTATCCCTCGTGTGGTTCACGTCACCCCACTGCTCTTGAACCTCTCATCAAACTGCACAATAACCATGTAGGCCAAGTTTCGCACCTAAAGCTTCCCGTATCGGACTCATATGTTGCTGGCCGACGATCCCAAGCATGTATCACTTCGTTCCACCACCATATGAACCGAAACTCCCATTTCTCAGAACATTTAAGAAGAAAATCCTTGCAAGCAGTTCAGAAGTCCAAGAGCTTAAAAAACTCAATCTTGGGACACTCCCTTCATGGATTTGGTGCTACATTTTCCAATTGTAAACAAGAACATCAACGATGTGATGGCAAAGAGAAAGGTTTTTGAGGAAAGCATGGTGGTGATCAACCACGAGTGTAGGTGCCACAGTCCCAACTCTCTACCATAGAAGCATTAAGATTCGAGTAGTTTTATCCTTCCTTGTTCCTTGGGGTCTTTATTCTTTGTTAAATGTTTGGTTGACATTGGAGCTTGTGTTAATTTGATGCCTTTAACGGTCTCCAAAATATTATGTTTGGCAAACTTCAAAAAGACTTGCATCTCTTTGGCCTTGGTGGCTAGGTCCATAAGGTTTCCTATTGTGGGTGTTGGACACTACAAGAAAACTTCCAAAATGCCACTCAATTTGCGACCACATATGTGGTCGAAAAATATGCGAGTACAATTGCCAAGGTTTTGCGATGCGACTACAGAGCAGTAGTCACATATTGGTTGTACTTTTGGTACTAAAACCCGTAGTGACATATTGGTCGCAATACGCAACCATATTGCGACCAATATGCGACTAATTTGCGCCCAGGTTTGCAGTCACTAATCAGTCCATAATTTGCGACTGATTAGCGACTGCATGTGGTAGACCCACTTTTTGGTCGCATATTTTATCGTATATTAGTCGCAAAATATGCGACCAATTTCTGACCACGGTGGGAGTGACACTTCAATCACAAAGTGGTGGAAAAGCCACAACATGAAAAACATGTGTGTGGTAGGTATACCTACAAATAAGTGAACACACTATTTTGGTCGTAAAGTTGTCACAAAGTAGTGGAAAAGTAGTGGCGAAATCTTATATATATATATGCCCCCATGTCTCTTCTCTCATTTGTAGAATCAAAAGAAAAAACTTCAAACATGTGGAGAAATTACAATTATTCAAGTGATTGGATGTACAAAAGGATTGATAATCAAATGAGAAATATATCTGCGGAATTTGCACAAGGCATGGAGCAGTTCATGAATTTTGCAAGTAGTCAACCAATAGCTTAAAGTAGCGGAGATAAGTTTTTCTGTCCTTGTATTAATTGAAAAAATAATAAATTTCTTCCGGGATGCAAAAATTGGTATAATCTATATAGTCGAGGATTTATGCCAAATTATTATATTTGGTATAAACATGGAAAAAAACTAAATGTTCAGTTAGGCACGAATAGTCGGTGTGATGATGTCCATAGAAATCAGGGAGGTACATGTGGTACTAGTGAAGAAACAGTAGGTACATCCGGTAATAAAAATGTTGAAATGGTGACGGATGCATTTCGTGAGACTACGAGTGATGAGTACTATAATCAGCACGAGAAAGGCTTTAATAATGTAGAAGAACCAAATTCAGAAGCAAAAAACTTTTACAACATGTTAGAAGTTGCAAAAAATCTACTGTATGATGGTTGTCATGAAGGGCACTCACAATTATCTTTACCTGATGGGTTCATGAACATTAAGTCTGATTCTAATCTTCCTGAAAAATGCATGGACCCTTGGGCAGAGTTGTTTACTGAATATTTTCTAGAAGAGAATCAGACAACGAGTTCATATTATGAAATCAAAAAACTGATGCGAAATTTAGGGCTCCCATTTATACAATTAACATGTGTGTTCACAATTGTATGATCTTTTGGAAAGAAAATGAAAAATGGGAAAAATGTAAATTTTACGATTCCCCCCGATATAAGCCAAGCGAGGGCAGGACAAGAATACCTTTCAGTCGTATGTGGTATTTACCTATAGGCGACAGACTTAACAAAATGTATCAAAGCGAGAAAACCGCAGCGACAATGAGGTGGCAAGCATAGCATGAAGCAGAAGATGGAGAAATGAGTCATCCATCTAATGTTGCGGAGTGGAAAATTTTTTCAATATCTACATCCAAGATTTGCTGCCGAATCTCGAAATGTTTATCTTGGCTTATGTACTGATGGGTTCAATCCATTTGGGATATCTCTTAATCATTCATTATGGCCGGTGATTATAACTACATATAACTTGCCACCTGATATGTGTATGAAGAAAGAGTACTTGTTTCTAACAATTTTGAATTTGGAGCCAAATCATCCGCGCGCTAGTCTGGATATATTCCTCCGACCTTTGATTGATGAGCTGAAAGAATTGTGGTCTACGGGAGTTGAGTCATACGATGTGTTGTTGAATCAAAATTTCAATCTAAAAGTCGTGTTACTGTAGACGATAAGCGATTTTCCAGCGTATGAAATGTTGTCAGGATGGACAACGCATGGTAGACTGTCTTTTCCAATTTGTATGGATGATACCAAGGACTTTCAATTACCAAATGGTAGAAAGACATTTTGGTTTGATTGTCCCAGAAGGTTTCTTCCTAAGGGTCATCCATTATGGAAAAATAAAACAAATTTTTTAAAGGTCAAGCATGCTTTGAATGATTATCCTCCACAATCATTGATAGGCGAACAAGTTTTATACGACCAAATAAAAACTGTCAATCCTTTAAGAACATCTGACTGCGGTGGAAACGGTCATGAAACTAAACAAGAAGGTTATGGAAGCTGGCATAATTGGCACAAAGAAAGTATATTGTGAGAGTTGCTGTAGTGGACGGATCTTAACCTACGACATAATCTTGATGTGATGCATATAGAGAAGAATTTCTTCGATAACATCATTAATACTGTTATGAATCTCAAAGAAAATCAAAAGATATAGTTAAGTCAAGGTTGGATATTGCAAATTTTTGCTCTTGAAAAGAGCTACATGTGGATTGTGAGGGTAATGCTCCATTCCCTATATTAATATTGACACAAAAAGCCAAAGAACGCTTATTGGAATGTATCAAAAATTAGATCCAATTTTCGGACGTCTACGCGGCAGATTTAGCGAATTGTGTGGATATGGATGGATTGAAGTTCTTGGGCATAAAAAGCCATGACTGCCATGCTTTTATGGAGAGGCTTCTCCATTTTATTTTTTCAGAACTTTTACCACGAAACGTCCTTCTAACATTATCAAGTATATACTATTAAACATATTTTATTTTTAGGTACGTATAATAATAATAATTGCATGTACTAATTAGTAGATTCAAATATAGGGATTGGAGGACTTTTCTGAGATCTATGCTCCAAATCATTACAACAAATTCGTGTCCGAATTCTGAAAGAAAACATTGTCAAAATTTTGTCCAATTTGGAGAAGATCTTTCCACCTGCATTTTTCAACGTCATGGAGCACCTACCTATACATCTGCATACGAAGCTGAATTGGATGGACATGTGAAATATAGGTGGATGTATCCATTTGAAAGGTTTCTTAAAAACTTAAAAGAAAGGCAAAGAACAAACATTATGTTGCAAGGTCTATTGTTGAATCATATGTCAATGATGAGATATTTTACTTTTCGGAGCATTACTTTGCTTCCCATATACGCACCAAAAACAAGTAGTTACCATAAATTATTAATTATTTTATTTGTAAGGTTATGTAATTAACTTTTTGTGATGAATCGTGTATAATATATATACAGGTCTACTAGATCCGATGGAGGTAGCGTCTCTATGTATCTGGATCCCAGAATGCTGGATATATTTACTCACATGGATCGTCCAAATGGTAAAAGTAAAGAAATATGGCTCTCCGAAAAAACAATACAAATATCCACATGCATATGCTTTACGAAATTGTGAATATTTTCATCCACTAGAGAGGTAATAAGTTACTATAAAAACAATTCCATTTATTACATTACAATTTCATTGTAATTAACCAATATATATTACATTTTCATATTTAATTTTGTAGCATGTTTGAAGATCAAATTCTTTGTATGTATCCATATCTCTCGGAAGATGACATTTCATTGAAAAGAGAGGAAAAGTTCCATATATGGGTTCGATATTATGTATGTATAATTAATTAATATGTATATGCTGTTTATATATATTTTTTTTTTGAAATACTAATTACTGAGTATATATATATATGATCATAGGTCAACGCAAGCACTTCAACAGATCCACACGCCTTTCCGATATGAGCTCAAGAATTAGTAAGGCCCGATGAACAAAGCAACAACTTGGTAGATCTATTTTACAAGAGGTTATATGTTCCACACGAAGAAACATGGACACAGAAGAAAGATATGTAACTACGGTATCTGTGTCAAATGAGACATTTACTTGGATGCATCTGATAAAACTGATTATACAGGATTTTAATAGATATCATTCAACTTAAGTATGATCACGCTTTTACAGGATTTACAGGATTCCTAAATTTGAAGATCATGCTTTTTAAATGTGAATGGTACGTACGTTTTCGAAAGGAAATCGAAAGTCAGAAAATGGCATCGTTGATGTCTTATCATCAGGAAAATATTATAAATACGAACCATTTTTTCTAGGTACGTAAATAAATAACTATAAATATATGTTAATATATATTACTTAAAATTCTATACTTTTGTTTATATATTTAACTAATTTATGTTTCATTAATTATATTATGTACCGTAGACTCTCAAGCAGATCAAGTTTGTTATATTCCTTATCCCTACACCAAATCATCATCAAAACAAACATGACCCAGTGTTCTCAAAGTTAATCTGAGATTTAATATTTTGAGGAACTACAAAAACAAAGACGAGATTGGCATTTTGCAACAAAAAAATGATAAAAAGGTAACAATGGTTGAAAAGATAGATGTGGATCGTTTGGTTCATAGAGTTAATTAAACCGAAGAAAATGATTTTGATGTTAGAGATGTCGAACTAGAAGATAAATTTTAGTGTAATATTTCATCTTCAGATGACGATGAGGACGAAAAGATGTAATATATTTTACTTATTAAACTGATACTACAAATTTTGTATGCATTTATGTACACAAACTCTAAACAATAATTCTTATTATCAATTTTTATAACCAATTTATATTAACTGTTTTTTTCCAATTTTTAACTATGTAGTCGCAAATTGGTCACCAATTAGCGACTACATGTGGTTTTTTGGTACGTACTCACAAATTGGTTGCAAAAATAGCGACCAACTTGCAACTGCATCAAAAATTTTACACAGTTACATGTGTTTTTTACACGTTTCCTATGTATTTTTTACATTCAAAACTTATATTTCAATCTTGGGTATGTACGAATGATTATAGGTGGAAAATATAAACAAAATAATAATTGTGTTGATTTAAATTTATGAAACATCTAAAGTGTATATGAGTAGTATAAGTTTAAGTAAATGTATTAAGTGTTTTGGGTAAATGATATGTAAATTTGTAAATGTGTAAATTGTTGTTGTTTACTTAGTAACTGAATTTTATACAATTCATAATGATGTCATTAATCTCATATAATTCATAATTTGTACAAAAATCTTATAATTTAAGGTTTATGGTATAATTGTTACTACTTTTCCACCACATTGCCACTACATTGGGAATCTAATGGCTAATTGGTCACAAAAATAAACTGCAGTCACAAATTTGTCACAAAAAGAGCCACCAATTTGCAACTATAGGTTGAAAATTTCATCTCTGGTCACAAATTGGTCGCTAATTTGTAACCAATTTGCGACCACATGTGTAATTTTACATGTTTCTTATGAATTTTTTACATTTAAAACTTATATTTTGAATCTTAGGTATATACAAACCATCATAGGTGGAAAAATATAAACAAAAACATACTTGTGTTGATATAAATTTATGAAACATATGAAGTGTATATAAGTAGTATAAGGTTAAGAAAATATGTTAAGTGTTTTAGGTAAATGATATATAAATTTGGTAAATGTTTAAATTGTAGTTTTTTACTTAGTAATTGAAGTTTATACAATTCATAATGATGTAATCAATCGCATATAATTCATAATTTTCACCAAATTCTTATGATTTAGGGTTTGAGATATTATTTCTGACTAATTTGCCACCACATTGCCATCAGATAACAAAGCTATTGATGTAGTCGCAAATTGGTCACACTTTTGTGACCAATTTGCGACCACACCGTAATTTTAATGGGTGATCGCAAATTGGTCACAATTACCACACCTAAATTTACATTGGTGGTTGTAAATTGGTTGCAAATTTGCGACCAATTTGGGACCACGTATTTAGTTTTGCATTTTGTCACTGATTTGCGACCATGTGCGTTGTCACAAATATTTTATATATATATATGTGGTTCTTTCTCCCTCATTGTCACACTTCAAGCAATCCTCCAATTTTCTAAAATCCTCTCAATCAGTTCAACTAAATTCCAACAAAAAACCAATATCCAATGGCAAATAGCGGTAGGTCGTGGAAGACGACAAATCCTGTCGTCTTCCGGCCGTAACTCATTGGACTCTTCGAACCCCTCACCCGCCGCTTATAGAGTGGCATCCCGCCTACCTCTCCAGTATATGTTCACTTCTCACATGGTTCCTAAATCCAAACCGTCTAAATCGATTTCAGGAATCGGAGGATCATGAGTAGAAGAGGTTCCACCTTCCGAAACAGAAACAGAGAACAAACTATCACCTTAGATAGTTTGTTACAAGCCCCAGGACGGGACCAGTACTTGACAGTGCTGTTTCTAGTGTCGGGACCAAACACGACCTGGTAACATTTTTTAAATTATTTATTTCAATTTATTTAACTAAAATCAATAACATTACTAAAATTATTATTAATTAATTATTAAAATTAATATAATTAATAAAATGACTAAAACTATTAATTATTAAAAATTTAGAAAACTTATTTTGAAATTCAAAATTTTTAATATATTTAAATTATTAGGTTTGACCAGGACAAAAGGGGTATAACCCGTCAGATTTCAAAACAAATTTGACGGCCCCTACTATAGTTGGACGGTCGTACCAAATGAATGACAGGAAAAATATTTCATACAATTTGTGGTAAGAATTTTTTATTTATTATTGTTTTTAATTAATTTTTATTTAATTAAAATTATTAATTACTAAACTTATTAAATTTTAAAATTGCAAGGAATCGTACACCTGGGATCTTGTGATCATCTTGGTGGTACGAAAAGAGTTTGAATCCATCTGTGTAAGAAATATGAAAGGGATGGTGAGCACGGTTCAACGTCAAACGTCAAAGGTGGATTTCCTCAAGTCTGTACCAAACAATGACAAATTACTGGGAAACAGAAACGGTGAATAAAAAGAGTAGCAAATCCTCCAACAACCGCAACTCCTCTAGGGATGGCGTTGGTCCGCACAAACATTTGTCGAACCGAAAATCCTACATCTAGATTCAACAGAAAATGGTAAGTTAATTACAAAATTTAAATTTAAATTTAATTGTTTATTTATTAATAATTTATTTCTAAATTTAGGAAAATAATTTGGGACGACCAGTCTCAATTGGTGAAGTTTTTATAAAGACTCACACAAGAGAGGATGATTCGTATGTCGATTTGAAATCAAAACACGGTGAAGCATATGAATGACACATCCAAGAAAAGATGGCGATCGTTGAGGTCGATCTGTGTGAAAAGTCAGACGGTAATTTCCGCCGAATAGAGTTGATCCAAGAGGAGAAGAATAAGATCTTCATTCAGGTATAACATATATATTTTTTTAAATTCCTTTATTTACACTAAATTTATTTTTACTAATTTTTTAAAAGTATTTTGTAGTCCTCTGTTGCGGATGATCGAAGATGTCTTTACGAACTCGGTAGTCGTAACCGCATTTACGGGTTGGGCAGACATAGTGGCTTCTCATCCACTACCTCCGACTTTATTGTGCTTCAAGATCAACTACTCACCGTGCATCGACAGATTGAAGAACAACTCGCAAGTAATGCACGGATCGAAGAACAAAATGCGCAAATGCTTGAAGCAAATCAGTGAATGGAGCAACGAGTTTACCAGTTGGATGAGGATCGTAGACAACGGGAATTGCAGGATCAAGAAAACCAAAACCGCATAAATAACTTGGAGATGATTGTCAGTTACTTCCAACGAACGAATCCTGCTTTCGTAACGTTTATGTGGGATAATAATGCGCCATCGAGACTATTGAACGCTTCACCAATATTTTTGCCTTCCGATTTCAAATTTCCTTTCATGTAATTAGTTTTTTTCCTTTCATTTAATTTGAATTTTATAATTAATAATTTTATTTATTTTTCTTTTGATAATTTGTTTATATTCTAATTTTAATTCTAAATTTAATTAAAAATTATAATTATTAATTATTAAAAAATTATATAATTTAATAATTAATATTTATTAAATATTATAAAAATTCATATATTAATAATTATTTAAATAATAAAATAATTTTTTATAATAACAAATCATTAAGACAAATATTTCTTATTTTTTAAAAAATTGATTAAAATATTATTAATTTTATAATATTTTTTAATTTTAATTTTAATATATTTTAATAAATTAATTATTCTTTAAAAAAAATTAATTTGGTTGTGGTCGCACATTGGTCACAAAAGTATTGGTACATTGTAGTCGCAAATCGGTCACAAATTTTTATGACCGATTTACTACTGCGTGAAA
The DNA here is from genome assembly GCA_018901935.1 of Pugionium cornutum. NCBI lineage: Eukaryota > Viridiplantae > Streptophyta > Magnoliopsida > Brassicales > Brassicaceae > Pugionium > Pugionium cornutum. Next base: position 16,384,192 of record CM032160.1, read on the forward strand.
AACGAGTGTGGTCACAAAATCTTGTGACCGATTTGTGACTATACTTAACCGTGGTCGCAAATTGGGCACAAGTTTTTGTGACTGATTTGCGACTATAGTTTTTTAAATATCAACTGTGATCGCAAATTGGTCACAAATATTTGCGCTCACGGTGGAAAAGATGGTTGCAAATTGGTCACAAATTTTTGTGACTGATTTGCGACCACAACTTTTGTGACCACTGCTTTTGTGACCACAGCTGTACTGGCAAAGTGGTAGCAAATTTTGTTACTACGGAGGAGTCACAAATTAGTCGCAAATTCTGTGACAACAAATTGGTCGCTAATTGGTCGCAAAATATACAACTATTACCGAAGGATTTGCGTTGCAACGAAGGATTTGCGACCAATGGCTGTAGTTGCAAAGTAGTCACAAATTGGCGATTTGGGACCAGTTTGTGACCACATGGTGGTCACAAATCCCCTGTTTTCTTGTATTGGGAAGACTTACCTTTGAATGTTGATAACTTTATAACTCCATAGATTTTGTTGTGTGCTCGAGATGGATGAGAAGCCAACCAATCCAATAATCCTTGGAAGACCATTTTTAGCCATAGCAGGAGCTATGATTGATGTGGGGACGGGTATAATCGCTCTTAATTTATGACTTTCCATTATGAAGTTGAACATTATGGATGCAATAAGAAAACTAACTATTGAAGGGAAAGTATTCCTCATTGAAACATTATTTGAAGGATGAGTAGCTTAATGAGTTGAACATAAGAGATCCATTGCAAGTTGCAATCACCAAAGGGAGGGAATGTTGTGTGGTTTTGAACAAAAAAGCACTAGAGTATGAGAAGATTCTTGACTCACACATGATTTTGGGAAGATTGAGTTGCTCCTTGGAGTTGATCGAAGATGAGATAGCATGGAAAAGTACGTCACTCGCAACGGTAAGTCTAGTGAAGATGACAATTAGAGTGAGCTAAATGGAAAAAAAATTGGAGCTAAAACCACTGACCAGTTGGCTAAGGTATGCATTTCTAGTGACTATAAATGATGCTTTTAGCGATGATGAAACATCCATGCTTTTGAATGAGTTGAAAATATAGGAGAGTTATAGTTAGTCACTAGATGACATCAAGGGCATAGCTCCATTTTTGTGCATGCATAGGATATATCTAGAAGATGAATCGAAAACGTCAATTAAAAACAATTGAGATTGAATCCAAAATTGAAATAATTGGTCAAGAAAGAGATGTTGAGACTACTTAACTCAGGGATAATCATCCTATCATAAAGTACTTGAATTTCCCCAATTCATGTAGTTTTAAAGAAAGGTAGAGTCACGGTTATTAAGAATGGAAAATGTGAGGTGATCCTTACTAGAAATAACCTTATATAGAATATGCATTGATTATCAAAAAGTCAATGCATCTACTAGAAAAGAATGTTTACTATTATCTTTCATTGATCAAATTTTTGAGAGATTGGCTAATCCCTCAGTTTATTGTTTCTTAGATGGATATTTGGGATTCTTCCAAATCACCATCCAACCTCGTGACCAATAGAAAATTACTTTCTCTTGCCCTTTTGTACCTTTGCTTATTGAATGATGCCATTTGGGATATGTAATGCACCTACGACTTTTAAACAATGTATATTGCCTATTTTCTTATATTTTATTGAAGACATGATGTAAATATTTATGAGTGATTTTTTTGTGATGACTCTTCATTTTTTGTGAGTCTTTCTAATATCTTCAAGGTACTCAAGCGCTGAGCTGACACAAGCCTCATTCTCAATTTGGATAAGTGACACTTCATAGTTCGGGAAGGGATTGTTCTTGGACACAGAATCACAGTGAATGATATGGAGGTAGATAAGGAAAATATAGAACTGATGACTAATCTTGCACCACAAACTTTGGCTAACAGGATAAAAGTTTTTGGGTCATTTTGGGTTTTACCAGAAGTTCATCAAGGACGTCTCAAGTATTGCTTGGCCATTGACAAGGCTTATGTACAAAGATGTGTAATATGCTTTTGACAACGCTTGCTATGACGCATTTGTCAAATTGAAATAGGCACGAGGAAATGCACCAATTTTCCAACCGCTAGATTGGAATCTTCCTTTTGAAATGATGTGCGATGCTAGTAATTATTCCGTGTGAGTAGAACTTGGACAAAGAGAACACCGGAATTGGCCTATGATCTACTATGTTAGTAAAAATCTTCATGATACACAAATGAGATATGCCGCAACTGAGAAAGAGTAACTAGCCATAGTTTTTGCGTTTGAGAAGTTTGGATCCTACTTGGCTGAGTCTAAGGTGATTTTTCACACCAACCATGTAGCTTTCAAATACTTGTTGGCGAAGAGGGATGCCAAACCACGACTTTTACGATGGATTTTGCTCTTACAAGAATTTGATTTGAAGATAAAAGAGAAGAAGGGGGCTGAAAATGGAGTGGTGGATCATCTCTCAAGGATGAAATTAATAAGTTATTGCCCACTGATGATTCTCTTCCTGAAGAGCAAATCAACATGATCAACATGATCAACATGATCAACATGATTGAAATTAATGGAAATGAATTACTTGGTTTGTAACTTGGTTTGTAACACGGAGCCACCAAACCTCCATGATACAAGCCTCGATTCAAGGCTTGGATGCGCGTGGGCTGTTTGTAGAAGATTAGGTGAGAAACTCAACCTTAGGCTTCTGGATGGGGGTTTTCTGGTTGGTAAAAGATGGAAGGGTGAAGTGAACCACACGAGGGGTGATGAACCTCGTGATAAATCACAAACTTAGAGCTAGGAGGGCTGGTCTCAACTAGATTCTAAGCGCACAAGATTCTTGAGAGAAAACTTGTTGGGGAAAAAGTTCTATCTTTATTAATATCAAAAAGGTTGTCGAACTACAATGCTGGAAGGAGCCTTATTAATATGCTCGACAGCTTGACCTTCTAGGGTCGACTCAAATAAGAAAAGGAAAGTTTACAAAAGTGCACAAAAGGAAAAAATACAAAAGTGTATAACCGAAAAAGGACCTATTCCTAAAATGTTCTTGACTCAAAAATGTAAAGCAACTAGATCCTACCCTGCAAAACAGAAAGAGGCATATATTCGAATGTAAACTTACCTTAACTCACCTCACGGCCAAGAAATGGAAGGTGGCCATCCTTGTGGCATGCACGCGCCTTGCTCCTAGTCTTCGACTTGGAGTAGGGTTAAATATCTTTGGGCCCTGACCTCTCTCGCCACTAAAGCCCAAGTCTCTGATGTCCCTTGTGTTTTTGAGAAGCCTTTGGACTCTAATTTGCTCTTCTGGCCCATTGTCATTAGCTGCTCTTCCTCTAGAAGCTTGTCGACCCATAAGCTGAATTTGTGGAAGAGTGCTCTTGATCTGCTTCTTGTCATTGCTCCTGGAGGTACCACTGGTGTAGATACTTCCTCTAAGTGCATGTCCTGGAGCTGGTAGCTCATTTGGTCCGAGTCCTCTTGTGTAGAAGTGGAAGTGTGCGTGTACTCGGCTGGATGGCCTGTACCGGCTGGATTGTGCGCGGTACTGGCCGGAATGACTTCAGGACCGGCCAAGTTGATCCCGGAGTCGGCGGTGTCATCAGGGGGACCGGCGGTGTCATTCACGTCCCCACCAAGTGTGCCGGAAGCTTGGGCCTCTCCGCCGGCGATGTTGACCGGTCTGGTCCTATAGGTCGAAGGTCCGGCGGTACTGTCTGGTCCGGCAGGTGCGCCAGATGGTCCTGCTGTCTCGGGCAAGCTTCCTGGTCGGCCAGTCTGGTCACCTGGCTGGATGTACGACCTGATGTCCTCATCATTCCCTCCCTCTTCAGTAGGTTTTGTCCTCAAAACTGGATCATCTGCATGGAAAAGGGCCAAGTCAGTAACATTGAACGTATTGGACACATTAAACTCACCAGGCAGCTCGATCCGGTAGGCGTTGTTGTTGATCCTCTCGAGCACTCTGAATGGTCCATCTCCTTTTGGTGCTAGCTTGGAACTCCTTAGGTTTGGGAACCTCTTCTGCCGTAGGTGTAGCCACACCCAATCGCCTGGTTGAAAGATCACCTCCTTTCTTCCTTTGTTGGCATGAGTCACGTACTGTCCGGTCCTCTTCTCCAAGTTCTCTGCTACCTTCTGGTGTAACCTCCTTATGAACTCTGCTTTGGATGCTCCATTGAGGTTGGTCATCTGAGCTGGTGGCAGTGGTGTTTGCTCCAATGGGGTGAGAGGGTTGAAACCGTATACCACTTCAAATGGGGTCTTCTTGGTTGCTGAGTGCACGGCTCGGTTGTAGGCGAACTCAATGAATGGCAGGCACTCCACCCAAGTCTTTAGGTTCTTCCCTAGTGTTGTCCTGAGAAGAGTTGATAGGGTCCTGTTGACAACTTCAGTTTGGCCATCGGTTTGAGGATGGCAAGTGGTTGAGAAGAGTAGCTTCGTGCCTAGCTTTCTCCAAAGGGTCCTCCATAAATGGCTGAGGAACTTGGTGTCCCTATCTGATACGATGGTCCTTGGCACTCCATGAAGCCGTACTATCTCCCTGAAGAACAGCTCAGCTGTTTGCGTGGCATCATTGACATTGGCACATGGGATGAAGTGTGCCATCTTGGAGAATCTGTTCCACCACTACAAAGATTGCATCTTTGTGGTTGATCTTGGGCAGACCTAGAACAAAATCCATTGAGATGTCCACCCATGGATGTGTTGGTATGGGCAGTGGGAGATACAACCCGTGAGGTTGCACTCGGACTTTGCCTTCTTGCAAGTAATGCATCTTGCACAATGTGCTTCTACTGTCCTCTTGATGTGTGGCCAGTAGAAGTGCTCCTTGACCACTGCTAGAGTCTTGTCGACACCAAAGTGGCCCATGAGTCCTCCTCCATGAGCTTCTCGGATGATAAGCTCCCTTAGTGATCCTGTGGTATGCACAGCCTTCTTTCTCGGAACAAGAATCCCTCATGGATGTAGAATTTGCCATGACTCCCTGTGCTACACTCCTTGTAGCTCTCAGCAAGGTCAGGATCATCCTTGTATAGATCCTTGATGTGCTCGAATCCTAGGACCTTTGCCTCCATGGTTGATATCAAGGCAAACCTCCTTGACAGTGCATCGGCTACCACATTGTCTTTGCCCTTCTTGTACTTGATGATGTACGGGAAGGTCTCTATGAACTCCATCCACCTGGCATGTCTCCTCTTGAGATTGGTTTGTCCTCTGAGGTGTTTGAGAGTCTCGTGATCAGTGTGGATCACAAACTCCTTGGACAGCAAGTAATGCTGCCAAGTCTCCAATGCTCGGACAAGGGCATAGAGCTCCTTGTCATAAGTGGGGTAGTTCAGTGAGGCACCACCTAGCTTCTCACTGAAGTATGCCACTGGTCTCCCTCCTTGGGTTAGCACTGCTCCTATGCCTATTCCAGAGGCATCACACTCCACTTCAAACGTCTTGTTGAAGTCGGGAAGGACTAACACTGGTGCGTGTGTAAGGCTGTCCTTCAAGGCCTTGAATGCCTTCTCCTGAGCTTCTCCCCAGCTGAATCCCACGTTCTTCTTCACTACTGCCGTCAATGGTGAGGCAATGCTGCTGAGGTTGGGCACGAATCTCCTATAGAAGCTGGCCAGTCCGTGGAAGCTCCTTACTTGGCTGATGTTTCCTGGTGTTGGCCATTCTTGTATGGCTCGAATCTTCTCCTCATCAACCTGTAGGCCCTGTGAACTCACAAAAAAAACCTAAAAAGACAAGCTTATCAGTACAAAAGGTGCACTTCTTGAGATTGGCATAAAGCTCTTCTTGTCGAAGGGTTTTAAGGACCATCTCAAGATGTGTGAGGTGTTCCCCGTAGGCACTTACTATAAACAAGTATGTCATCAAAATAAACTACCACAAACTTACTGATGTACGCCCTAAGAACTTGGTTCATAAGGCGCATGAAGGTGCTTGGGGCATTAGTCTAGCCAAATGGCATGACTGTCCACTCGTAGAGCCCTTGCTTTGTCTTGAAAGCAGTCTTCCACTCATCACCTTCCTTCATTCTTACCTGGTGGTATCCACTTTTGAGGTCTATCTTGGAGAAGACCGTGGCTCCACTCAGCTCATCTAGCATGTCATCCAGTCGTGGTATTGGATGCCTATACTTGACTGTGATGTTGTTGATTGCTCGGCAGTCCACGCACATGCGCCAAGTCCCATCCTTCTTGGGCACTAGTAGCACTGGTACAGCACATGGACTGAGGCTCTCTCGAACATATCCTTTCTCCAGGAGCTCCTTGACTTGCTTCTCAAGCTCCTTGGACTCCTCTGGACTCATCCGGTAGGCTGGCCGGTTGGGCAGGGCTGCTCCGGGCACTAGATCAATCTGGTGTTCTATGCCACGTAAAGGAGGCAAGCCTGCTGGTATCTCCTCTGGAAATACATCCTGGAATTTGTTGAGGAGTGTTGCTACTTCATGAGGTAGCTCTACCTGTCCCTGTTCTATACTCAACACTTCCTTGAAAACCATTAGTAACATTAAGTCCTTCGAGGCTAAAGCTCTCCGGACATGACTAGGTTGAATAAGAAAGTTAGACTTGACAAGTTTCTTTTCCTTACTCATTTGGAGTTGTAGCTCATGTACTTGGGCAGGTGTAAGAGGAGCTAGGCTGACCTTTCTCTTGTCATGCACGAAGGTGTATAGATTGGTTCGGCCATCATGCCTGGTCTCTTTGTCAAATTGCCATGGTCTTCCTAGTAGAAGATGGCCAGCTTGCATGGGCACCACGTCGCACACGACTTGGCCTTGATACTTGCCCACACTGAATGGCACAGTGACTTGCTCATGAATCTTGAGCTCCACTTTGTCATCGAGCCATCTCAGTCTATATGGTCGACGATGCCGTGTCCTCTCTAGACCTAGCTTATCAACCATATACGCACTAGCAACGTTAGTGCAAGAACCACCATCTATGATGAGGTTACATACCTTTCCCTTGATGGTGCAACGGCTGTGGAAGATGTTCTCCCTTTGGATGGTCTCTGAAGGATCCACCATTGCACTGAGGATGCGTCTAGTGACCAGCACTTCCCCCACATCAGGGTACTCAATGTCACCATATTCCTCTTCTGGTTCATAGTCCTCTTCATCTTGGGACTCATATTCTCCAGCCTCCGTAATCAACATGACCCGGTTGTTTGGGCACTCCCTTGAGATGTGTCCACGACCCCTACACTTGAAAAAAGTGATGTCACATGATCTTTGATGGTTAGAAGACTTACCAGGCTCTCTCTGGTCACGGAAGGGTTAAGGAGGCTTGCTCTTGAACCTTGACTCGATCTCTATGCTCTTGCCTTTTTCAACGGGCTTGGGCATGTTGCTTGGTGCCCAAGGTGTCTTAGGCTTGCTGCGGATGTCTTGGCTCTTACGTTTGATGTGCTGCTCAGCCTGGACAGATAGGTGGAACAAGTCTTTGAAGTCATTGTAGATTTGCCTCTCCACCTTGCGGCTGATTCTTTCTTGGAGTCCATCCAAGAATTGTGCCATCAATGCTTCTTCATCATCATTGAGCTCTAATATGTTCCTTAGCTTCTCGAACTCTTCATAGTACTCCTCTACTGATCTGGTACCCTGCTTAAGAGTACGAAAACGTCGTTGTAAATCCCTATGAAAGTTAGGTGGAACATACCTTTGTCGCATGAGGTCTTTCATGTCGACCCATGAGTCTACGGGCCTCATCCTCTTCCTCCTTCTGTCAGATACCTCACGATCCCACCACATGAGGGCATTGTCCGTGAGCTGTGCTACTGCCATTGAGACTCTCCTAGGTCCTGGTTGGTTGTAGTGATCAAAGATATGATCCATTCGCTTCTCCCAATCTAGGTAAGCCTCGGGTCTACTTTTCCTGCAAAAGTTGGAGGAGTTAGTTTAACATCAAGATGAATTACCCGGTTATAGGTGTGTTCATCTCCATCCTCATGACGTCTAGGAGGCATTCTTGGTCTCTGGTGAAGACCATATGGCTCAAAGCCATCATCTTCTGCCTCTGGTTGCCGTGGGGGTCCTCTCGGCCTATGGTGATAGTTATGAGGTTGCGTGTCCTCTTCTCCATCTGGCTGGGGTTCCTCCTGTTCGTGCCGTGTCCTAAGGTACTCAGGACCCTCAGGACGGTCTTGCTCAGCTCTCACGTGCCTTATGGCCTGGAATCTTACTGGTCTCTCCACGCGCTCCAACCTCTCGCCTATGGATGCGAGTTGTGTTTGGAGTGTGGTGAACATGGCCATCATGGCTTCAGCTGCATCTTTATTCTCTTCTCCCATGTGTGCTACAAAGAAAGAAGACAATTAGGGTGCTCCTAAATTATTAGGAGAGTTTCTTTTTATATGGAATTTGAAAAAATGCAAAAAGGAAAATCCTAAGGAAAGGAAATTCAAAAAATGTGAAGATTTGAGAAAAAGGAAACTTTCTTGACAACTTGTGCTAGCTGTCCAATTCGACTTCCTTTAGTATTCTTTCTATTTTATTTTTATTTTCTTTTTAATTTAACTTTAAAATAAAGGAAATATGATTTAAACAAAAGGAAAACGTGCAAGACAATGCAAAAGTGAATCTAAACTCTAGTGATACACGTAGGAGGCTAGATGCACTCGGTTTGGAGTTTGATGTTGTTTTTTGATTTTTCTTGAATACGATTTAAACTAATGCAAGAACTAGAAATAAGACAAGCAAAGGATAGAAACAACCTGGTTTAGGAGCTTTAAGCTCTGATACCAAAATGATACAAGCCTTGATTCAAGGATGTATGCGCGTGGGCTGTTTGTAGAAGATTAGGTGAGAAACTCAACCTTAGGCTTCTGGATGGGGGTTTTCTGGTTGGTAAAAGATGGAAGGGTGAAGTGAACCACACGAGGGGTGATGAACCTCGTGATAAATCACAAACTTAGAGCTAGGAGGGCTGGTCTCAACTAGATTCTAAGCGCACAAGATTCTTGAGAGAAAACTTGTTGGGGAAAAGTTCTATCTTTATTAATATCAAAAAGGTTGTCGAACTACAATGCTGGAAGGAGCCTTATTAATATGCTCGACAGCTTGACCTACTAGGGTCGACTCAAATAAGAAAAAGGAAAGTTTACAAAAGTGCACAAAAGGAAAAAATACAAAAGTGTATAACCGAAAAAGGACCTATTCCTAAAATGTTCTTGACTCAAAAATGTAAAACAACTAGATCCTACCCTGCAAAATAGAAAGAGGCATATATTAGAATGTAAACTTACCTTAACTCACCTCACGGCCAAGAAATGGAAGGTGGCCATCCTTGTGGCATGCACGCGCCTTGCTCCTAGTCTTCGACTTGGACTAGGGTTAAATATCTTTGGGCCCTGACCTCTCTCGCCACTAAAGCCCAAGTCTCTGATGTCCCTTGTGTTTTTGAGAAGCCTTTGGACTCTAATTTGCTCTTCTGGCCCATTGTCATTAGCTGCTCTTCCTCTAGAAGCTTGTCGACCCATAAGCTGAATTTGTGGAAGAGTGCTCTTGATCTGCTTCTTGTCATTGCTCCTGGAGGTACCACTGGTGTAGATACTTCCTCTAAGTGCATGTCCTGGAGCTGGTAGCTCATTTGGTCCGAGTCCTCTTGTGTAGAAGTGGAAGTGTGCGTGTACTCGGCTGGATGGCCTGTACCGGCTGGATTGTGCGCGGTACTGGCCGGAATGACTTCAGGACCGGCCAAGTTGATCCCGGAGTCGGCGGTGTCATCAGGGGGACCGGCGGTGTCATTCACGCCCCCACCAAGTGTGCCGGAAGCTTGGGCCTCTCCGCCGGCGATGTTGACCGGTCTGGTCCTATAGGTCGAAGGTCCGGCGGTACTGTCTGGTCCGGCAGGTGCGCCAGATGGTCCTGCTGTCTCGGGCAAGCTTCCTGGTCGGCCAGTCTGGTCACCTGGCTGGATGTACGACCTGATGTCCTCATCACTCCAAGTGTATCAAAAGAAAAAGTTCTAAAAATATGTCCAGCACCATTATTGGGATAAATCGTTTAAATACCAACAAGAGAAGGAAAAGCGCTTTAGATGTTGCATACTGAAGTAGGAAGTTCCTGGAGTCTTTTTTCATTGTACAGTTCAAATTATGGGGGAAACTTTGTTACCTTTAAGACGGTAGCTAAGGTTTTTCAAGCATAATTTTGGTGGTCAACCATGTTCAAGGACACCAATGATTTAATCTTGAGGTGTGATCCTAGCAGGAAATGAAATATTGGCAAGAAAAATGATGTGGCCCAAAGTCCAATACTGGAAGTTGAAGTATTTGATGTATGGAAAATTGACTTCGTGAGACTGTTTGCATCCTCTTATGGGAACATTACATACTCATAGAGGTTAAGTATGTCTCCAAGTGGATTGAGGCTTTAACTAGTCCAACAAAAGATACAAAGATCGTTCTTAAATTGTTCAAGATGATCATCTTCCCATAGTTTGGAGTTTCGAGAGTAGTCATAAGCGATGGAGCAAGCCATTTCATCAACAAGGTGTTTGAGAGCTTATTGATGAAGGACGAGATTAAGCATAAGGTAGCCGCACCTTAATGTCCACAATTGTCAGGTTAAGTCGAGATTTCAAACCATCAAATCAAGGCCATACTAGAGAAGTCGGTAGAAAAGACCAAGAAGGATTAGACAATAAAGTTAGATGATGTGTCGTGGGCTTACCAAACAGCCTACAAGACGCTGATTGGGACAAGCTCCTTAAACATTTTGTATGAGAAATATATTCATCTTCAGGTGGAGCTATATTATAAGGCACTTTCGACAGCAAAGTTTCTGAACTTATATCTCAAGCCGGCCACTGAGAAGCGCTTGATATAATTGGAGGAACTTGAGGAGATAAGACAATATGATTATGAGAGTTCCCAGATTTAGAGGGGAAAACCCAAGGATTTTCATGAAAATAAACTCATCAAGTGACATTTCAATGTGGGGGACTGATGAGGTCATCGGCCCAAGGCCCGGACGATGGAACGGCCCAACTGACCCGAGGAGCACAAAGATGGCCAAGCACATGCAAAACGACATATAGACGTATTCCCATAAATTCAAGCATAACCAAGAAGCGGCTAGCCAAGAACAGACCTGGCTTATGATCCTGACTCACATACAACACACGGCGACATAGACGCATGCTAAAAAAGGTCGGAGCAAGTCATGCACCATTCATAAAGTTTCTGTTGCCACAACTTACCATATTTTAATCTTTCTTTATATGAAAGTCTCCAAACATTTCTTGGGCGACCAAGAGATTTTGTGCTACTTCTAGGAGCACACTTAAACACTGCTAGAAGAACAAACATGCCTTGGATCATATGGGTCCATCCATGCTTTCAATTGACTTAATTGGAGCTGTTTATTGCAAACCAAAAACATGTCATCCAAGAGATATTATTAAGCTTCTAAGAAGGCCCAAAGTCAACCTACCAAGCACTAGTCACCATGGGATCAAGCAGATTCCTGTTCTCCAAAACTTTCCATATTTGAGGTTGAGAGCATTAAAGCAGCAATGTCTCTCTGCTCAAGCCTATTGCATTTTTTGGGCACTTGTTCAATGCATCCAGAAATTCCAACGATGCACCACTTCTTGCCTAAGTTAACAAGATACATAATGCTTACTACTTTCCATGTTTGACTAATAATTTAAAGCTCCAACGGCCAAATTCCTTAAGTGTAGGGACTTTTCTTGTGTTTACCTTCTTAGACCTTTGGTAGGAGCTCTATATAATGTTCCTTATACCATTGTAATGACACACCACTAGACATAAAGCATTTATTCAGAAAATTTTGATTTTATTCATCAAACAGTGAATTCTTTGATTTATTTTCATATATAGTTTAGTGTGATAGTCACTCAACTACTGTGAAGCAATGTTTCAGTTATTTTAAGAGATTTAAACTCTCTTGGTTCATGCTTTGATTGCATAATTAGGTAAAAAAAAGCCCCTCCTTTTAGTTTCCTTTCCTGCTTACAAAGCGAGATTCTCGGCCATTGCGAGTCTTGGTCGTACCGGATTGTAGATTGAGATTCAATTTCATATCATTTAGTATCAGAGCTAAAAGCTCCTATCCGTGGTTGTGATCATCCAGGCTTTATCCTTCATGTTTCTGTTTTTCATTTTCTAAGTTACATCCTTTAGAAATACTAAATAAAAATATTCGTTTTTGTTTTTTATTTGGTTTTTCTCTTATTGTTACTTGTTATTTCTTTTCATATAAATCCAAAAAGAAAAAAACAATTTTCATTTCATATTTGCTTAATTTTGTTCAAATTAAAAGAAAAGCCAAAAAGTAAAACAAAAAAAATCACTATTTAGTTATTTTAAATTGTCGAACTTAGTTCTTAGCTAAATTATATATATATGTGTAGATATACTTGAAAAATATTGTTCTTTCCTATTACTTTCGCCTACCTTAAAATCAAATAGCAAAACCAAAAATTATTGTCTTTTAATTAGTTTTAAGTTAGTTGCCAAAAGAAGTAAAAACAAAAACCTATCAAATATTCTCTTGTGTCGATTTCTTTTTGCAACTATTTGGGTGTTAATACCTTATATTCAGTAAAATATAGTTTCCTTATTTTTGGATTTCGGCCTAAATACCTATTCTTTCTTGTGCAAAGTTATTTAAAGCATGGAGTATTATGAAAAAGAAGAAGATACTTTGAGCCTATCACAAGTAGATTGTTGTCAATACAATGACTATGAACAAGGCTTAAGCACCAACGATGTTAATTATAGAGAAACGTTGTGTCATGAAATTTTTTTTTTGAGAATGACTTTGAAAAAGATTCAGAGGGAGAATACTTTGAACTAGAACCACCAGATTATGACCAAGACAACATGTGCCATGGAAATTGTTCCGAAGAAGAATAAAGTTACCATGGAGGTGATGAAGAAGAAAATCATGAAGGAGAATCATGGCATGAAAAGACTAACTCCCAAATTAGTCCAGAAAGAGTAGACCATGAAGAACCAAGAGTAAGCTATGGTGATGAGTCGGAAAATGAAAAAGAATGGCATGAGCACCATCCGCCTGAACCATGGGACCAACACAATCGAATGTTGAAGAAAATTATGAATCGGAATATGCCTTTTCAGGACATGAACAAGGACCAGACACCTATTTAAAGTGTGAAGAAAACATGGAAGATTGGTTCCAAAATAACCAAATTCAAGAGGAAGAAAATACAGTCTACGCCGAAGACACCTTAACTGAAGATGCCCTTAGGATTTGGGAGCAAGATGCCTACATACGGTTAGAATATGATGAACCAGAGGAAACATGAGAAGAAATAAAGCAGCTGATGTATGATGAGTTCGTAAGGGACATTGAAGCACGTCAAAAATACTATGTGAAGATCCATGCAAACCCCGAACAAAGAAGATGACTTTTAGCCTCAATGCCAAACACAAAAGCTAGGAAAACGAGAATTCACTGTCCAGAACCAAAGAAAATGTTTTCAAACACTTCAGAAGGAAACAAAGGAGTTAAACCAATTAATGGTCCAACCCAAAGATGATCAGCAATCTCCAAAGCCCCAAGCTGTAGCACAAAAGCAACCATCCAAGCCATTGCTTGAACTAGACGCCAAGGAAAAACTAGGTACGTCCTCTAACAATATGAAGGGAGATGAACTTATATGCTATAGATGTCAAGAAAGAAAATGCTTTGCTAACACAGGTCCAACTAGACAAGTAGTAACAACCTATCTAGTGGAATCCGTAAGAGACATGTCTAAAATTGTAAAAGAAATAAGTGATCCAAAGTTTAAAATTTCCAGTACTAGTATAATGCATTTTTCTTTGCCAAACATTGTGGAAAAAGGTCTAGATACTTCCTACACTAAACCTATGCTCGGAACAAAGAGCAATAACCTTGGTGGCCAATCAAACCGACCAGCTGCCATAGAAAGGAGTCATTACTTCCTTGGTAATTAAGGAGCAACCACCAGATGCAATAGCCACACCCAAACTATATAACGGTCATAAACCAAGGCGATGCCCTAAACCCTTAAGTAATCAAGTTATTAACTTAACTTCTCTATTTTCAGGCCAAAATGTTTTGAGGGCAAAAGGTTTCAAAGAGGGATGGTGTGTTAAGGTCATCAGCCAAAGCCCTGGACGATGGGCCGGCCTAACCGACCTTAGCAGCAAAAAGATGACCAAGCACGTGCAAAAGGACACATGAGTATATCCCCATGAATTCAAGCCTAACCAAGAAGTGACCAGCCAAGAACAGACCTGGGCAATGATCCTGACTCACAAAGGACACGCCACGAAATTAAACTCATCCTAAACCAGGTGAGATGATAACCATGGTTTTTGCATTGTTTCACCTTGCATTTCAACAAATTTTCTTGTCTTCATTAGCATTCTATACACCCATTCACATTCATTCGCATTTGACATTACATTCTATAGGTTAGAGCATGCATTTTGTATCTTGCATATCTTTTCAATGTTTTCAAATACAATGAGAAGTTAGATGGTATTAGATGACAAGAACTGGTCAAGCAGTCTCCTGGAAGCCACGAGATCGTCCATCAGGCCGATTTCAGCCTGATGGCCGATCTCAAGCCAATTTCCTGACCATTAGGAGATTGGCTATATGACATATCTCAGATGGCCGATCTCGGGACAATCCTAGTCCAGAGTCTTCTAAACCTACTTTTAGTTAACCAGTTTGTACCAGGATACGATTTAAATCCTTCTTAAACACATTTAACCTAAGTTTTATTCTAGTTTTTTGTTGTGACTGTTTTTAGAGAGAGGAGAGTTGCTTTCAAATCTTGTTCTTGCACTCTTGGTTTTTTATTGAAGAATTCCTTTACCCTATCTCTTCTGTTATGTTTCATTGCTTATATTTCATTATGCTTGTTGTTTATTTGAATATGTCTGAGTAGTTTGATGTATGGATAGTGGGTAAAGTAGATTAGGGGAACTTGATATTGACCTAGGGTTGTTTAGGTAGATTAGATAACAAATCCCAGATGTTTAAGGTGTGCTTAATGGTAGGGGATTGAAGTAGCTATTCAATGCCCAGATCGATGATGTTTTGCTCTTGATAAGTGTAGACAGAACGTGTTGGTAGGCCTGAGCATCCATATCACATCTTAGCCAATGAGAGTTGATATGTAAGGAGATAGGTAGACTAGATTAGGCTCAAACTCAATGATTACTAGTCGATAGATTGTTGTGCAAAAGACTTGTAAACTATAGGCTGGTGAATGGGTTGTTACCACGAGAGTGGATCAGTCTACTAGATGGTGTTCTAAGTCTTAGGGATTTATCTAATCAAACCTGTAGAATCGTTAGTCAATGGGAGATTTCCCCGAGTCAAATGCCTTTCCCACTGTCCATACATCTTCTTTAGTAAATTTAACCATCTTTTATTTAATTTGCAATTAGATTATTAGACAACCAATAAAAAAAACGAATTAGTATCTACCTAGATTTAAGTGTTTCATGTATTCCTAGTGTGTTAGTCTTACTTCTCTGAGGATTCGATACACAACTACTACTCGATTTGCTATGTACTTGGAATTATATTAGGGATTAAAACTTAAAATCCATCAGGTTTTTGGCGCCATTGACTGGGAAGTTAGTAATAGCCATTAGGATTTTGATTCACATAGGGACTAGGTGATACAAGCCTTGAATCAAGGCCGTATCAATCTTGGACCGGTTGGAGAAGATTAGGCGAGAAACTCGGCCTTAGGCTTTTGGAGTGGGGTTTTCTGGTTGGTGTTGGGTGGTGGGGTGAGGTGAACCACGCGAGGGATGGAAAGCCTTGTGCTAAATCACAAACTTAGAAGTTAGGAGGGCTGGTCTCGACTAGGGTTCTAAGCGATAGAGTTTGTGAGAAAAACTCTAAAAAAGTGTTCTCTTTATTAATATCAAAAACTTGTCAAACTACAATGCTGAAATGAGCCTTATTAATATGCTCAACAACTTTAAACTTCTACAGTGGACCCAAAAAGAAAAAAGGAAAGATAAAAAAATGCATAAAGGAAAAAGTTACAAAAAGGAATAACCAAAAAAGGGCATCTACTTAAATGTTCTTGAGTCACTAAAATGGAAAACTACAAAATCCTACACTGAAAAACAGAAAATGCAGTCTTATAATTGAAAACTTACCTACTTACGATTCGGCCAAGAAATGGAAGGTGGCCGACCTTGTTACACGCGCTTAGTCTTCGATTTTAAGTAGGTTTATGAAATGTTGGGCCTTGACCTCCTTTGTCACGAGAGCCTATGTCTCTGGAGTACTTTAAGATGTTGAGAAGCCCTTGACTTGATCCTTGCACTCTTGGCCCAATGCTCCTTGTCGTTGGTCTTCTAGGAGCTTGTCTACCCACAAGCTGAACTTGTGGAAGAGTGCCCTTGTTCTGTTCCTTGTCATGGCTCCTGGTGGTACCACTGGTTTAGAAACTTCCTCTTGGTTCATGCCTTGAAGATGGTAGATGATCTGGTCCGAGTCTCCTTGTGTAGAGCCAGGAATGACCGTGTGATCGCTTGAACCAGCTGGGCTGTGTGTTGAGCTGGCCGAGTTGTAATTGGAGCCGGCCAGAGTGATTGGTAGGCCGGCGGCGTCACCAGCTGGGCCGGCGGCGTCACCAGCTGGGCCGGCGGCGTCACCAGCTGGGTCGGTGGTGTTAGCCACGTTGCCGCCAGTTGGGCCGGAGGTTTGGGCCTCTTCTCCGGCAAAGTTGGTCGGCCCGGCCCGGCTGATCATCGGGCCGGCGGTACTGCTTGGCCTGGCAGACTTGCCAAATGGATCGGCTGTCTCGGGCAGGCCTGCTGGCCGGCCATTTTGATCTTCTGGCCAGCCAGACAATCTGCTGTCCTCATCATCCCCTTCCACTTCAGTAGGTTTTTGATACAAGCCTCGATTCAAGGCTTGGATGCGTGTGGGCTGTTTGGAGAAGGTTAGGTGAGAAACTCGACCTTAAGCTTCTGGATAGGGGTTTTATGATTGGTATTGGATGGAGGGGTGAAGTGAACCACACGAGGGGTGATGAACCTCGTGATAAATCACAAACTTAGAGCTAGGAGGGCTGGTCTCAACTAGGTTCTAAGCACACAAGTCTCTTAGAGAGAAAAACTTGTAGAAGAAAATTTGCACTTTATTAGTTATCAAAAGGGTTGTCGAACTACAATGCTGGAAGGAGCCTTATTAATATGCTTGACAGCTTTACCTTCTAGGGTCGACTCAAAGAAAGAAAAAGAAAATTTACAAAAGTGCAGAAATGAAAAACGTACAAAAGTGCATAACCGAAAAAAGACCTATTCCTAAAATGTCTTTGACTCAAAAATGTAAAAAATCTAAACCCTACCCTGCAAAACAGAAAGAGGCAAATATCAAAATTGAAAACTTACCTTTCTTACCTCATGGCCAAGAAATGGAAGGTGGCCGTCCTTGTGGCATGCACGCGCCTTGCTCCTAGTCTTCGACTTGGAGTAGGGTTAGGAATCTTTGGGCCCTGACCTCTCTTGCCACTAAAGCCCAAGTCTCTGAAGTCCCTTGCATTGTTGAGAAGCCATTGGACTCTTCTTTTCACTTCTGGCCCACTGTCCTTTGTCGATCATCTTCTAGGAGCTTGTCGACCCATAAGCTTAATTTGTGGAAGAGTGCTCTTGATCTGCTCCTTGTCATTGCTCATGGTGGCACCACTGGTGTATAGACTTCCTCTAGATGCATGTCCTGAAGCTGGTAGCTTATCTGGTCTGAGTCACCTTGTGTAGATGTTGAAATGCCCGTGTACTCGGCTGGATCGGCTGTACCGGCTGGACTGTGCGAAGTACTGGCCGGAATGTCTTATGGGCCGGCCAAGTTGATCCCGGAGCTGGGGGCGTCACCAATGGGACCGGCGGTGTCATCCACGTTGCCACCAGTTGGGCTGGAGTCTTGGGCCTCTCCGCCGGCAATGTTGATCGGTCCGGTCCTGTTGGTCGAGGGTCCGGTGGTACCGCTTGGACCGGAAGACGTGCCAAATGGCCCGGCTGTCTCGGACAAGCTCCCTGGTCGGCAAGTCTGGTCTCCTGGCCGGCCATACGACCTGATTGCCCCATCAGTTTTGACCTCAAAACAGGTTCATTTGCAAGGAAAAGAGCTAAATAAGTCACATTGAATGTGTTAGACACATTAAACTCACCTGGAAGTTCAAGTCGGTAGGCGTTGTTGTTGATCCTCTCCAGGAATCTGAATGGTCCATTTCCTCTTGAGGCCAGCTTGGAACTCCTTAGGTTGGGGAATCTTTCTTGCCATATGTGTAGCCACACCCAATCGCCTGGTTGGAAGATCATTTCCTTTCTCTCCTTGTTAGCTTGAGTCACGTACTGCCTGGTCCTCTTCTCCAGGTTCTCTGCTACCTTCTGGTTCAGTGATGAGGACAACAGATCATCTGGCCGGCCAGAAGACCAAAATGGCCGACCAGAAGGATTGCCCGATACAGCCGGGCCATTTGGCGTGTCTGCCGGGCCAAACGGTACCGCCGGCCCTCTTATCAGCCGGGCTGGGCCGACCAACTTCTCCGGCGGAGAGGCCCAAACCTCCGGCCCAACTGGCGGTGACGTGAACAACACTGCCGGCCCAACTGACGATGCTGCCGGCTCAGAAATCAATCTGGACAGCTCCGATCTCAACTCAGAGAGCTCCACGCACAATCCAGCCGGCTCACGCGATTGCACCACCATTTCCATTTCGGCACAAGAAGACTCGGATCAACTCAGCTACCAGCTTCAAGGCATGAACTTGGATGAAGCCTCTACACCAGTGGTGCCACCAGGAGCCATGACAAGGAGCAGAACAAGGGCACTCTTCCTGAAGTTCAACTTGTGGGTAGACAAGCTCCTAGAAGATCATCGACAAGGAATATTGGGCCAAGAGTACAAGGAAGAGTCCAAAGGCTTCTCAACATTGCAAATGACTCCAGAGACTTGGGCTCTCGTGGCAAAGGAGGTCAAGGCTCAACAATTCGTAATCCTACTCCAAGTTGAAGACTAGGAGCTAGGCGCGTGCATGCCACAAGGTCAGCCACCTTCCATTTCTTGGCCGAAAGGTAGGATTGGTAAGTTTTCAATTATATACTTGCCTTTTCTGTTTTGCAGGATATGAATTAGTAGTTTTCCATTTTTGAGTCAAGAACAAATTAGGTAGTTGTCTTTTCTCGGTTATTCCTTTTTGTAATTTTCTTTATGCACTTTTGTAACTTTTACATTTTTATTTTGGGTCGACCCTAGAAGGTAAGGGCTGCCGAGCATATTAATAAGGCTAATTCAGCATTGTAGTTTGACAACTTTTTGATATTAATAAAGATAGAACTTTTTCCTATGAGTTTTTCTCCTAAAACTCTTTCGCTTAAAACCCTAGTTGAGACCAGCCCTCCTAACTTCTAAGTTGTAATTTATCACGAGGTTCATCACCCCTCGTGTGGTTTACTACCAGCCCTCCTAACTTCTAAGTTGTAATTTATCACGAGGTTCATCACCCCTCGTGTGGTTTACTCCACCTCTCCATCCAATACTGATACAAGCCTCGATTCAAGGTTGTACGCGCGTGGGCTGTGTGGAGAGGATTAGGTGAGAAACTCAACCTTAAGCTTCTGGATGGGGTTTTTCTGTTTGGTAATGGATGGAAGGGTGAAGTGAACCACATGAGGGGTGATGAACCTCGTGATAAATCAAAAACTTAGAGCTAGGAGGGCTGGTCTCGACTAGGTTCTAAGCGCACAAGTTCTTGAGAGAAAACTTGTATGAAGAAAATTTGATCTTTATTAATATCAGAAAAAAGCTTGTCGAACTACAATGCTGAAGGAGCCTTATTAATATGCTCAGCAGCTTGACCTTCTAGGGTCGACTCAATAAAGAAAAATGGAAAACTTACAAAAGTGCACAAAAGAAAAAATTACAAAAGTGAATAACCAAAAAGGACTTCTACCTAAATTGTCTTTGACTAAAAATGTTAACATTCTAAATCCTACCCTGCAAAACAGAAAAAGGCAAGTATATAATTTAAAAACTTACCATTCTTACCTCTCGGCCAAGAAATGGAAGGTGGCCAACCTTGTGCCATGCACGCGCCTAGCTCCTAGTCTTCAACTTTGAGTAGGGTATGAATCCTAGGGTCCTGACCTCTCTTGCCACAAAAGCCCAAGTCTCTGAAGTCCTTTGTATTGTTGAGAAGCCTTTGGAATTTTCCTTGCACTCTTGGCCCAATGCTCTTTGTCGATCATCCTCTAGGAGCTTGTCGACCCACAAACGGAACTTGTGGAAGAGCGCCCTTGATCTGCTCCTTGTTATTGCTCCTGGTGGCAACACTGGTGTTGAAACTTCATCTAGATGCATGTATTGAAGCTGGTAGCTTATCTGTTCCGAGTCTCTTTGTGTAGATGTTGAAATGGTGGTGCAATCGGCTGGATCGGCTGTACCGGCTGGACTGTGCGAGGTACTGGCCATATTGTCCTTGGAGCCAGCCAGGTTGATCCCGGAGCCGGCGCCGTCACCAATTGGGCCAGCGGTGTCATCCACGTCGCCGCCAGTTGAGCCAGAGGTTTGCGCCTCTCTGCAGGAAAGGGTTAGCGGTATGGCCCGGCTGGTCGTAGGCCCGGCGGTACCGCTTGGGCTGGAAGGCACGCCAAACGGCCTGGCTGTCTCGGGCAAGCTCTCGGGTAGGCCAATCTGGTATCCTGGCCGGCCATACGATCTGATGTCCCCATCATCCCCTCCTCCTTCAGTAGGTTTTGACCTCAAAACTGGTTCATCTGCATGGAAAGGAGCTAAATCAGTTACGTTGAATGTGTTTGACACATTAAACTCACCTGGAAGCTCAATCCGGTAGGAGTTGTTGTTGATCCTCTCCAGCATTCTGAATGGTCCATCTCCTCTTGGGGCCAGCTTGGAACTCCTTAGGTCAGGGAACCTCTCCTGCCATAGGTGTAGCCACACCCAATCGCCTGGTTGACAAATCATCTCCTTTCTTCCCTTGTTGGCATGAGTCACCTACTGCCGGTCCTCTTCCCCAAGTTTTCTGCTACCTTCTGGTGTATCTTCTTTATGAAATCCGCCTTGGATGCTCCGTTGAGGTTGGTCATCTCTGCTGGTGGCAGTGGCGTTTGCTCCAAAGGTGTTAGGGGGTTGAAGCCATAGACTACTTCAAAAGGGGTCTTCTTGGTTGCTGAGTGCACGGCTCGGTTGTATGCGAAATCTATGAATGGTAGGCACTCCACCCAAGTCTTGAGGTTCTTCCCTAGTGTAGTCCTGAGAAGAGTCGACAATGTCTGGTTGACTACTTCTGTTTGGCCATCGGTTTGAGGATGGCAGGTGGTAGAGAAAAGCAGCTTCGTGCCTAGCTTCCTCCAGAGGGTCCTCCAGAAGTGGCTGAGGAATTTGGTGTGCCTGTCTGACACGATGGTCCTCGGCACTCCGTGAAGCCGTACTATCTCTCTGAAGAACAGCTTGGCTGTTTGCGTGGCATCATTGACATTGGCACATGGGATGAAATGTGCCATCTTGGAGAATCGGTCTACCACTACAAAGATAGCATCTTTGTGGTTGATTTTGGGCAGACCTAGAACGAAGTTCATCGAGATTTCCACTGATGGATGCGTAGGTATGGGCAGAGGGAGATACAACCCGTGAGGGTGCACTCGGGACTTTGCCTTCTTGCAAGTGATGCACCTTGCACAATGGGCTTTTACTGACCTCTTGATGTGTGGCCAGTAGAAGTGCTCGTTGACCACTGCTAGTGTCTTACCAACACCAAAGTGGCCCATGAGACCTCCTCCATGAGCTTCTCATGTGATAAGCTCCCGTAGAGATCCTTGTGGTATGCACAGTCTTCTTTCCCGGAACAAGAACCCATCATGGATGTAGAACTTGCCATGACTCCCTGTGCCATACTCCTTGTAGCTCTCAGAAAATTCAGGATCATCTTTGTACAGGTCCCTGATGTGCTCGAATCCTAAGACCTTTGCTTCCATGGTGGATATCAAGGCAAACTTCCTTGATAGTGCATCGGCTACCACATTATCCTTGCCCTTCATGTACTTGATGATGTACGGGAAGGTCTCTATGAACTCCATCCACCTGGCATGTCTCCTCTTGAGATTGGTTTGCTCTCTGAGGTGTTTAAGAGTCTAGTGATCAGTGTGGATCACAAACTCCTTGGACAACAAGTAATGTTGCCAAGTCTCCAAGGCTCGGACTAGGGCATAGAGCTCCTTGTCGTAGGGTGGGTAGTTCAGTGAGGTACCACCTAGCTTCTCACTGAAGTATGCCACTGGCCTTCCTCCTTGGGTTAGCACTGCTCCAATGCCTATTCCAGAGGCATCACACTCCACTTCAAACGACTTGTTGAAGTCGGGCAGGACTAGCACTTGTGCATGCGTAAGGCTATCCTTCAGGGCCTGGAATGCCTTCTCCTGCGCTTCTCCCCAGCTGAATCCCATGTTCTTCTTCACTACTGCCATCAATGGTGAGGCAATACTGCTGAAGTTGGGCACAAATCTTCTGTAGAAGTTGGCCAGACCGTGGAAGCTCCTCACTTGGCTGATGTTGTTCGGCTTTGGCCACTCTTGTATGGCTCGGATTTTCTCTTCATCAACCTGTAAGTCCTGTGAACTTACAACAAAACCTAAGAAGGCAAGTTTATCAGTACAAAAGATGCACTTCTTGAGGTTGGCATAAAGCTCTTCTTTTCGAAGGGTTTTAAGTACCAACTCAAGATGTGTGAGATGTTCCCGTAGGCACTTACTATAAACTAAAATGTCATCGAAGTAAACCACAACGAACTTACTGATGTACGCCCTAAGAACAGGGCTCATAAGGCACATGAAGGTGCTTGGGGAATTAGTCAAGCCGAATGGCATGACTGTCCACTCGTAGAGCCCTTGCTTTGTCTTGAAAGCAGTCTTCCACTCATCACCTTCCTTCATTCTGACCTGGTGGTATCAGCTCTTGAGGTCTATCTTGGAGAAGACCGTGGCTCCACTCAGATTATCCAGCATGTCATCCAGCCATGGTATGGGATGCCGGTACTTGACTGTGATGTTGTTGATTGCTCGGCAGTCCACGCACATTCGCCAAGTCCCATCCTTCTTGGGCAGTAGCAGCACTGGTACAACACATGGACTGAGGCTCTCTCGAACATAGCCTTTCTGCAGGAGCTCCTTGACTTGCTTCTCAAGCTCCTTGGACTTTTCTGGATTCATCCGGTAGGCTGGCCGATTAGGTAAGGCTGCTCCGGGCATGATACAAGCCTCGATTCAAGGCTTATATGCGTGTGGGCTGTTTGGAGAAGGTTAGGTGAGAAACTCGACCTTAGACTTCTTGGATAGGGTTTTTTGAGTTAGTATTCGATGGAGGGGTGAAGTGAACCACACGAGGGGTGATGAACCTCGTGATAAATCACAAACTTAGAGCTAGGAGGGCTGGTTTCAACTAGGTTCTAAGAGCACAAGATTCTTAGAGAGAAAACTTGTTGGAAAAAGTTCTACTTTATTAATATCAAAAAGGTTGTCGAACTACAATGCTGGAAGAAGCCTTATTAATATGCTCGACAGCTTGACCTTCCAGGGTCGACCCAAATAAGAAAAGGAAAACTTACAAAAGTGCACAAAGGAAAAGATACAAAAGTGTATAATCGAAAAAGGACCTATTCCTAAAATGTCTTTGACTCAATAAAGTAAATATTCTAGATCCTACCCTGCAAAACAGAAAGAGGCATATATTCGAATTGAAACTTACCTTAACTTACCTCATGGCCAAGAAATGGAAGGTGGTCGTCCTTGTGGCATGCACGCGCCTTGCTCCTAGTCTTCGACTTGGAGTAGGGTTAAGAATCTTTGGGCCCTGACCTCTCTAGGCACTAAAGCCCAAGTCTCTGATGCCCCTTGTGTTGTTGAGAAGCCATTGGACTCTTCCTTGCATTTTTGGCCCATTGTCCTTAGTCGATCTTCCTCTAGGAGCTTGTCGACCCATAAGCTGAATTTCTGGAAGAGTGCCCTTGATCTGCTTCTTGTCATTGCTCCTTGAGGTAACACTGGTGTAGATACTTCCTCTAGGTGCATGTCCTGGAGCTGGTAGCTCATTTGGTTTGAGTCCTCTTGTGTAGAAGTGGAGATGCACGTGTACTCGGCTGGATCGGCTGTACCGGCTGGATTGTGCGAGGTACTGGCCGGAATCCCTTCAGGACCGGCCAAGTTAATCCCGGAGTTGGTGGCATCACCAGAGGGACCGGCGGTGTCATCCACGTCCCCACCAAGTGTGCCGGAAGCCTGGGCCTCTCCGCCGGCAATGCTAGTTGCTCTGGTCCTATTGGTCGAGGGTCCGGCAGTCCTGCCTGGATCGGCAGGCGTGCCAGATGGCCCGGCTGTCTCGGGCAAGCTTCCTGGTCGGCCAGTCTGGTCTCCTGGCTGGATGTACGACCTGATGTCCTCATCATCCCCTCCCTCTTCAGTAGGTTTTGTCCTCAAAACTGGTTCATCTGCATGGAAAGGGGCTAAGTCAGTAACATTGAACGTATTGGACACATTAAACTCACCTGGTAGCTCGATCCGGTAGGCGTTGTTGTTGATCCTCTCGAGCACTCTGAATGGTCCATCTCCTCTTGGTGCTAGCTTGGAACTCCTTAGGTTTAGGAACCTCTCCTGCCGTAGGTGTAGCCACACCCAATCGCCTGGTTGAAAGATCACCTCCTTTCTTCCCTTGTTGGCATGAGTCACGTACTGTCCGGTCCTCTTCTCTAAAAAGACAAGCTTATCAGTACGAAAGGTGCACTTCTTGAGATTGGCATAAAGCTCTTATTGTCGAAGGGTTTTAAGTACCATCTCAAGATGTGTGAGGTGTTCCCGTAGGCACTTACTATAAACTAGTATATCATCAAAGTAAACTACCACAAACTTACTGATGTACGCCCTAAGAACTTGGTTCATAAGGCGCATGAAGGTGCTTGGGGCATTAGTCAAGCCGAATAGCATGACTGTCCACTCGTAGAGCCCTTGCTTTGTCTTGAAAGCAGTCTTCCACTCATCACCTTCCTTCATTCTTACCTGGTGGTATCCACTTTTGAGGTCTATCTTGGAGAAGACCGTGGCTCCACTCAGCTCATCTAGCATGTCATCCAGTCGTGGTATTGGATGCCTATACTTGACTGTGATGTTGTTGATTGCTCGGCAGTCCACGCACATGCGCCAAGTCGTATCCTTCTTGGGCACTAGTAGCACTGGTACAGCACATGGACTGAGGCTCTCTCGAACATATCCTTTCTCCAGGAGCTCCTTGACTTGCTTCTCAAGCTCCTTGGACTCCTCTGGACTCATCCGGTAGGCTGGCCGGTTGGGCAGGGCTGCTCCAGGCACTAGATCAATCTGGTGTTCTATGCCACGTAAAGGAGGCAAGCCTTCTGGTATCTCCTCTGGAAATACATCCTGGAACTTGTTGAGAAGAGTTGCTACTTCTGGAGGTAGCTCTACCTGTCCCTGTTCTATACTCAACACTTCCTTGAAAACCATTAGTAACATTAAATCCTTCGAGGTTAAAGCTCTCCGGACATGGCTTGGTTGAATAAGAAAATTAGACTTGATAAGTTTCTTTCCTTACTCATTTAGAGTTGTAGCTCCTGTACCTGGGCAGGTGTAAGAGGAGCCAAGCTGATCTTTCTTTTGTCATGCACAAAAGTGTAGAGATTGGCTCGGCCATCATGCCTGGTCTCTTTGTCAAATGGCAATGGTCTTCCTAGTAGAAGATGGCCAGCTTGCATGGGCACCACGTCGCACACGACTTGGTCTTGGTACTTGCCCACACTGAATGGCACAGTGACTTGCTCATGGATCTTGAGCTCCACTTTGTCATCCAGCCATCTTAGTCTATATGGTCGAGGATGCCTTGTCTTCTCTAGGCCTAGCTTATCAACCATATATTCACTATCAACGTTAGTTCAAGAACCACCATCTATGATGAGGTTACATACCTTGCCCTTGATGGTGCAATGGCTGTGGAAGATGTTCTCCCTTTGGATGGTCTCTGAAGGATCCACCATTGCACTGAGGATGCGTCTAGTGACCAGCACTTCCCCCACATCAGGGTACTCAATGTCACCATATTCCTCTTCTGGTTCATAGTCCTCTTCATCTTGGGACTCATATTCTCCAGCCTCCGTAATCAACATGACCCGGTTGTTTGGGCACTCCCTTGAGATGTGTCCACGACCCCTACACTTGAAAAAAGTGATGTCACATGATCTTTGATGGTTAGAAGACTTACCAGGCTCTCTCTGGTCACGGAAGGGTTAAGGAGGCTTGCTCTTGAACCTTGACTCGATCTCTATGCTCTTGCCTTTTTCTACGGGCTTGGGCATGTTGCTTGGTGCCCAAGGTGTCTTAGGCTTGCTGCGGATGTCTTGGCTCTTACGTTTGATGTGCTGCTCAGCCTGGACAGATAGGTGGAACAAGTCTTTGAAGTCATTGTAGATTTGCCTCTCCACCTTGCGGCTGATTCTTTCTTGGAGTCCATCCAAGAATTGTGCCATCAATGCTTCTTCATCATCATTGAGCTCTAATATGTTCCTTAGCTTCTCGAACTCTTCATAGTACTCCTCTACTGATCTGGTACCCTGCTTAAGAGTACAAAAACGACGTTGCAAGTCTCTATGAAAGTAAGGTGGAACAAACCTTTGTCGCATGAGGTCTTTCATGTCGACCCATGAGTCTATGGGCCTCATTCTCTTCCTCCTTCTGTCTGATACCTCACGATCCCACCAGATGAGGGCATTTTCCGTGAGTTGTGCTACTGCCATTGAGACTCTCCTAGGTCCTGGTTGGTTGTAATGATCAAAGATATGATCCATTCTTCTCTCCCAATCTAGGTAAGCCTCGGGGTCTACTTTTCCTGCAAAACTTGTAGGAGTTAGCTTAACATCAGGATGATTTACCCGGTTGTAGGTGTGTTCATCTCCATCCTCATGATGTCTAGGAGGCATTCTTGGTCTCTGGTGAAGACCATATGGCTCAAAGCCATCATCTCCTGCCTCTAGTTGCCGTGGAGGTCCTCTCGGCCTATGGTGATAGTTATGAGGTTGTGTGTCCTCATCTCCATCTGGTTGGGGTTCCTCCTGTTCGTGCCGTGTCCTTGTAGAAGTCATTGTAGATTTGCCTCTCAACCTTGCGGCTGATTCTCTCTTGCAGTCCATCCAAGAATTGCGCCATCAATGCTTCTTCATCGTCATTGAGCTCCAGCCTGTTCCTTAGCCTCTCAAACTCTTCGTAGTACTCCTCTACTGATCTGGTGCCCTACTTAAGCGTGGTGAACATGGCCATCATGGCCTCGGCTGCATCTTGATTCCCTCCTACCATTGCGTTCTATAAAAGAAAGAAATAAGTTATTCTCCTCCTAAAATTCGGTTAGGAGGATTTTCTTTTATAATTGAAGTAGAAGTTGCAAAAAGGAAAAATTGAAAAGGAAAATTATGGGAAAAAGGAAAAAACAGAAAAATGGAAACTTCTTAACAATTAATGCTAAAGATCCTAGATTCGTTTTGGTCGATTTTCTAGGTAGTTTTTTTTTTTTGCTTTTTGATTTAACTTAATGGAAATATGCTTTTAATAAAAGGAAAGACGAAAATTGCAATGCAAGAATGAATCTAAGCCCTAGTGATGCACGTAGAAGCTAGATGCACTCGGTTTGAGTTTTGATGTTATTTTTTTTTATTTTTCTTGAATGAGACTTAAACTAATTCAAGAACTGGAAACAAGACTAAATAAAGGATAGAAACAATCTTGTTTTACGAGCTTTAAGCTCTGATACCAAAATGATACAAGCCTCGATTCAAGGCTGTACGTGCGTGGGCTGTGTGGAGAAGATTACGTGAGAAACTCAGCCTAAGGCTTCTAGATGGGGGTTTTCTGTTTGGTAATGGATGGAAGGGTGAAGTGAACCACATGAGGGGTGATGAATCTCGTGATAAATCACAAACTTAGAGCTAGGAGGGCTGGTCTCGACTAGGTTCTAAGCGCACAAGTTCTTGAGAGAAAACTTGTATGAAGAAAATTTGATCTTTATTAATAGCAGAAAAAGGTTGTCGAACTACAATGTTGAAGGAGCCTTATTAATATGCTCGGCAGCTTGACCTTCTAGGGTCAACTCAATAAAGAAAAATGGAAAACTTACAAAAGTGCACAAAACGAAAAATTACAAAAGTGAATAACCGAAAAGGACTTCTACCTAAATTATCTTTGACTCAAAATATAAACATTCTAAATCCTACCCTGCAAAACAGAAAAAGGCAAGTATATAATTTTAAAACTTACCATTCTTACCTCTCGACCTTGTGGCATGCACGCGCCTAGCTCCTAGTCTTCGACTTGGAGTAGGGTTATGAATCCTTGGGCCCTGACCTCTCTTGCCACTAAAGCCCAAGTCTCTGAAGTCCTTTGTATTGTTGAGAAGCCTTTGGACTCTTCCTTGCACTCTTGGCGCCCTTGATCTGCTCCTTGTCATTGCTCCTGGTGGCACCACTGGTGTAGAAACTTCATCTAGATGCATGTCTTGAAGCTAGTAGCTTATCTGGTCCGAGTCTCTTTGTGTAGATGTTGAAATGGTGGTGCAATCGGCTCGGCTGTACCGGCCGCACTGTGCGATGTACTGGCCGTATTGTCCTTGGAGCCGGCCAGGTTGATCCCGGAGCTGGCGGCATCACCAATTGGGCCCGCGGTGTCATCCATATTGCCGCCAGTTGGGCCAGAGGTTTGGGCCTCTCCGCCAGAAAGGTTGATCGGTACGGCTCACCGGTACCGCTTGGTCCAGCAGGCGCGCCAAACGGCCCGGCTGTCTCGGGCAAGCTCTCTGGTTGGCCAATCTAGTATCCTGCCCGGCCATACGATCTAATGTCCCCATCCAATACCACCAGAAAACCCCCATCTAGAAGCCTAAGGCCGAGTTTCTTGCCTAATCTTCTGCAACCAGTCCGCGAGTATTACGGCCTTGATCCAAGGCTTGTATCATTTTGGTATCAGAGCTTAAGTTCCTAAAACCAGGTTTTTTCTATCCTTTACTTTAGTCTTATTTCCAATTCGTGCATTACTTTAAGTTTCGCTAAAAAAATAAAAAAAAATAACATCTAAATTCAAAACAAGTGCATCTTGCTCATATGTGCATAACTAGGGTTTAGATTCATTCATTCCATTACAACTTCATTTCCCTTTGTTAAAAGCATATTTTCCATTCTTAATTAAATTAAAACAAAAAGAAAAAGAAAAGAAGATCAAGGAAATTCGACCAAAATGAAATCTAGGAGATTTGCATTAATTACTAGGATTTGCAACATTAATTGTATAATCTTTCATGTTTTCAAATTTTCCTTTTTTTCTATTTGCATCTTTTCTACTATAAAAGAAATCCTCCTAATGGATTCCTTAGAGCACACTAACTTGTTTTTCTTCTTGTAGCACACGATGGCTGAAGGAAACCAAGATGCAACCGAGGCCAAAATGGCCATTTCACCAACCGAGGCCATGATGGCCATGAGGCCATGATGGCCATGTTCACCACCCTCCAAGCCTTGATTCAAGGCCTATATGCGCGTGGGCTGTTTGGAGAATGTTAGGTGAGAAACTCGACCGTAGGCTTCTTGGATAGGGGTTTTTGGTTTGGTATTCGATGGAAAGGTGAAGTGAACCACACGAGGGGTGATGAACCTCGTGATAAATCACAAACTTAGAGCTAGGAGTGCTGGTCTCAACTAGGTTCTAAGCGCACAAGATTCTTAGAGCGAAAACTTGTTGGAAGAAAGTTCTACCTTATTAATATCAAAAAGGTTGTCGAAGTACAATGCTGGAAGGAGCCTTATTAATATGCTTGACAGCTTGACCTTCTAGGGTCGACTCAAATAAAGAAAAGGAAAGTTTACAAAAGTGCACAAATGGAAAAGATACAAAAGTGTATAACCGAAAAGTACCTATTCTTAAAATGTTCTTGACTCAAAATTGTAAATATTCCTCTAGATGCATGTCCTGAACCTGGTAGCTTATCTGGTCCGAGTTTCCTTGTGTAGAAGTTGAAATGCTCGTGCACTCGGCTGGATCGGCTGTACCGGCTGGAATGTGCGAGGTACTGGCCAGAATTCCTTCAGGACCGGCCAAGTTGATCCCGGAGTCGGCGGCATCACCAAGGGGACCGGCGGTGTCATCCACGTCGCCACCAAGTGTGCCGGAAGCTTGGGCCTCTCCGCCGGCAATGCTGATCGCTCTGGTCCTATTGGTCGAGGGTCCGGCAGTACTGCTTGGGCCGGCGGACGTGCCAGATGGTCCGGCTGTCTCGGCAAAGATTCCTGGTCGGCCAGTCTGGTCTCCTGGCTGGACATACGACCTGATGTCCTCATCATTCTCTCCCTCTTCAGTAGGTTTTGACCTCAAAACTGGTTCATCTGCATGGAAAGGGGCTAAGTAAGTTACGTTGAATGTGTTGGATACATTAAACAAGCCTTGATTCAAGGCCTACATGCGCGTGGGCTGTTTGGAGAAGGTTAGGTGAGAAAATCGACCTTAGGCTTCTTGGATAGGGGTTTTTGGTTTGGTATTCGATGGAAAGGTGAAGTGAACCACACGAGGGGTGATGAACCTCGTGATAAATCACAAACTTATAGCTAGGAGGGCTGGTCTCAACTAGTTTCTAAGCGCACAAGATTCTTAGAGAGAAAACTTGTTGGAAGAAAGTTCTACTTTATTAATATCAAAAAGGTTGTCAAACTACAATGCTGGAAGGGGCCTTATTAATATGCTCGACAGCTTGACCTTCTAGGGTCGACTCAAATAAAGAAAAGGAAAGTTTACAAAAGTGCACAAATGGAAAAGGTACAAAAGTGTATAACCAAAAAAGGGCCTATTCCTAAAATGTTCTTGACTCAAAAATGTAAACAATCTAGATCCTACCCTGCAAAACAGAAAGAGGCATATATTCTAATTGAAACTTACATTACTTATCTCTTGGCCATGAAATGGAAGGTGGCCGTCCTTGTGGCATGCATGCGCCTTGCTCCTAGTCTTCGACTTGGAGTAGGGTTAGGAATCTTTGGGCCCTGACATCTCTTGCCACTAAAGCCCAAGTCTCTGAAGTTCCTTGCATTGTTGAGAAGCCTTTGGACTCTTTTTTGTACTTCTGGCCCATTGTCCTTAGTCGATCTTCCTCTAGGAGCTTGTCCACCCATAAGCTGAACTTGTGGAATAGTGCTGTTGATCTACTCCTTGTCATTGCTCCTGGTGGCACTACTGGTGTGGATACTTCCTCTAGATGCATGTCCTGAAGCTGGTAGCTTATCTGGTCCGAGTTTCCTTGTCTATAAGTTGAAATGCTCGTGCACTCGGCTGGATCGGCTGTACCGGCTGAAATGTGCTAGGTACTGGCCGGAATACCATCAGGACCGGCCAAGTTGATCCCGGAGTCGGCAGCATCACCAAGGGGACCGGCGGTGTCATCCACGTTGCCACCAAGTGTGCCAGAAGCTTGGGCCTCTCCGCCGGCAATGCTGATCGGTTTGGTCCTATTGGTCGAGGGTCCGGCAGTACTGCTTGGGCCGGCAGACGTGCCAGATAGTCCCGCTGTCTCGGGCAAGCTTCCTGGTCGGCCAGTCTGGTCTCCTGGCTGGACATACGACCTGATGTCCTCATCACTTTACTCAAGGAGCACCAATGATAAGTTTAGAGTGATCATTTTAACTAGCTGATCAACTTTGCATGTCTGCACTAAATCGTCTTTATCTTTTGATTTAGAGCTCAAAATCACATGAGTCTAATACCAAAGTTAAGCTACTTCAATTTCCATTATTATGACAACATTTAAGACTGAAAGAGCAACTACAAAACCTCCAAGGAATCCAATGTATCCCAAACTGCGTGATTCCATGCAGGATGTTTCATTTATAAGCTTTTACTGAAGGAGCACCAATGATCAGATTAGAATGATCATTTTAATTGGCTGATCAACCTGACATGTCCGCACTAAATCGTCTGTAACTTTTAATTTAGAGTTCACTATGACACGAATTCAATGCCCACATTAAGCTAGCTCAATTTTCTATATTGTGACAAAATTTAAGACCAAAATAGCTATGACAAAGCTTCCAACTAATCCAATCTATCCCAAACTGCTTGATGCCATGCATTATGCTTCATTTAAAACCTTTAAGATCACCAATGATGAGTTTAGAATGATCATTTTAACTGACCGATCAACTAGACATGTCCGCACTAAATCATTTGTAACTTTTGATTTAGAGCTCAAAACGACATGAGTCCAACACCCACATTAAAATTGCTCAATTTCTCATATTGTGACAGCATGTGAGGCTGAAAGAGCTACAAAAAAGCCTCCAAGTAATCCAATGTATCCCAAACTTCGTGATTCAATGTATTATGCTTCGTTTTTGAACCTTTACTAAAAGAGCACCAATGATCAGCTTAGAATGATTATTTAAATGGCAGATCAACCTGATATATCCGTAATAAATCATACATAGCTTTTAATTTACCGTTCAAAATGACACTAATCCAAAGCCCACGTTAAGCTAGCTCAATTTTCTATACTGTGACAAAATTTAACACCAAAATAGCTACAACAAAGTCTCGATATAATACCATCTTGATGTGATCATGGTTAGGATCAAGTCCCTGAATATCTCCAAGTGGTTGTGCAAATGATAGTAAACCGAATGTGGATGTGGAAGTGAAGAAGATGGTGAATCTGTGAGCTTGAAGATGGATGGTCTTAAGAACTTGTGTGGAATGAGTGATTCTTGTTATGGATAGTGGAAGATCCTTAGACTATAAGCTTGTTCTGTTTAAATGATGAAGACCATACACGTTAGGCAAGAGGTGGAATGAGGTGAAACTTCCAAGGGATATGAACAGCCCTTAGGCTTTCGGCTCTTGAGAGGAATGGGATGATGATCAAAAATTCCTTAATCAAAAAGGTGATCAAACGAGACTAAGAAGAATTTTTTGATATTAAAATGTGTGGTTTTTCTGTTTTTTTTTCTTTGTGTCTTTGTCTTTTGCGATTTGTTTGTTCTAGTTTGTATTTCTCCTTTGAGCATTTTACTTTTTTATTGGTCTGCATTTGTCAGGAACCATGGTGGGAACAGAAAATGGAGAGGAATCCTCAAACTCCAACAAACAACTCCTCGATTCCTTTAAAGCCATGATGAATGAAAGTATGGCAACCATGAGGGCTGAGATAAAAAGGTCCATCAATGACCGACTGAAGAGACACCAACCACCTTCTGATTCTGAGAAATATTACAGTCACTCTTCTAGGACACACCAATCTAGGAGAAGAAGGCCACCAGAAGAGCGGATGCCTATGAATAATCAACCTAACCCTCGAGACCCTTTAGCTGGCCGATCAAAATTCCTTCTTCAATGGAACCAATGGAATACATAAAATGGGAAAAGAGAATAAGGTTAAGGTAGCCCCAACCGCGTATAAGGACTATGCTCTATGTTGGTGGGATCAATTAGTTACTTCTAGGAGAAGGGCTGGGGAGTTTCCTATATATTCGTGGAACTAGATGAAATTCATCATGAGGAGAAGGTTTATACCTAGTCATTACCATAGGGAGCTACATCTCAAGCTTAGGAATCCATCTCAAAGAAGTAGGTCCGTAAAAGAGTACTTTAAGGAGATAATAACCTTCTTGCTTAGGGCTGATATTCAAGAGGATAGTGAAGCCACTATGGCCAGGTTTGTGGGCGGTCTCAATAGGGAGATCATAGATAGGCTAGAGGTCCACCATTATTTCGAACTAGAAGAGCTTCTCCATAAGGCCATAATGTTTGAGAAACAACTTAAGAGAAAGAACCCTAAACTGGGAACTAGCTCCACTAGGTTTAGTCAATCTAAGGATGATAAGTCTAGTAAAGATTACAAACCATTACCTAAACCTAAGGACGAAGATTAGAAACTTAAGGGCATAGATAAGGGTTCTAGCACCAAAACTAGTGAAATTCAGTGTTTTAAGTGTAATGGTTTTGGTCACTACTCTAGAGAATGTACCAATAAGAGAACCATAGTTATCAGGGCTAATGGTGAGGTAGAATCGGAAGAGGACCAATCGGATGCTAAGTCTTTAGAGGAGAATGTAGCCATACCACACGTAGGTAAACTCTTAGTCACTAGGGGAACCTTACACGTACAAACTAAGGCAGAAAATAATGACCAAAGAGAGAACCTATTCAACACTCGCTGTCTAGGTAAGGATAAGGTTTTTAGCTTAGTGATTGATGGGGGTAGCTGTACAAATGTTGCGAGTGAGACTATGCTAGAAACGTTAGGGCTTGAGGTTATTAAGAGGTCTAGACCCTCTAAGTTAAAATGGCTTAATGATGAGGGAGAGTTAGAAGTAGAGAACCAGGTCTTAATTGCCTTGTCCATAGGAAAGTATGAAGACGAGGTATTTTGTGACATCTTACCCATGGATGCTAGTCATCTTACTTGGGAGACCTTGGAAATGGGATAGGAGAGTGATACATGATGGGTTTACTAATAGGTATTCATTTGAGTTCAAGGGTAAAAAGAACATCCTAGTACCCTTATCCCCACAGGAGGTTCAACTAGATCAAATAGCTTTGAAAAAGAAAAAAACTCAAGCTGAACCAAGCCCAAACAATCGACAAAACCTCCCACCAAGCAGCTGGCTAATCTTATGATCAAGCCTCATCCAGGAAGTCACTTTCCACACCTACTCTGTGTGTTTAAAGAATGCTTTAGTACTAATTGATGTGATCCTGATGAGGATCAAGCCCCTGATCAACTCCAAATGGTTGTGGAAGAGTGAATGAATGGATTGAAGTTGCGGAATCAGTGAAAGATTGTGTAACCTGCGGATGTGTGAGTTCTTAAGTGGATGGATCCGAGAACAAGGGAAAATGGATGATATTTCTCAAGGATGGTGGAAAATCCTTGGACTATCTACATGCTCTGTGTGAATGAAAAAGTTCAGCCACGTTGGTGATACGAGCATGGAAAGCACACAAAAGGAGAAGCCCATGGCTAGGAATGAACAAGTGGAACATGAAGAAGCTCTTGCACTACCAGCTGGACCATTAACCCGAGCCAAGGGCAAGAAAATCAAAGAGGCAATCAGCAGCATGCTCAACAAGGAGAATGCACAACAAATTCACTTGAGCTTGAATGCCTAAAAGCCCTCTGATTTTAGTACAAGCTCAAGAAAGCATAAAGATGGGTATGTGATCCATTTGTACTCTTTTTCCCTTATCCAAGTTTTCTCGCATTGGATTTTCTTGGTAAGGTTTTTAAAGAGGCAAATGAATCACATTACAACCAGCCCAATTTGTTATTAAAAATCAAAAGGAGTTCACTCAAAAATGTTCAAAATTGGCGTCATCAAAGAGGGGGGGGGAGGGGGGAAGTGTCTGCATTCATAGTCAAAATAAGAGTTAAAGAAGTCAAGGTCTTTGGTCAAGGTCTTTGGTCAAGTCTTTCCTTGTAAATTCAACCATTTTAATGCTGTAGGCTCCTCCTATTTACGTTCCCTTACAGTATAAATAGGGGCTTTTAGTTGTAAACTTGATAATTCTACTTTTCAAATAAAAACAGCTTCTTTTCTTAAGTTTGAGAGTGATTCTCTTCTTAATCTGATTGTCGGTGTGTAATATCCTTCAGTCAACATTTAGTAGCCTTAGTGTGTAATATCTAAGCTACTATCTTAGGTAAATCAGTAGTCTTTCCGCAGCTATTGTGTGACCCTTCAATCCACAACCTTTGAACAGATTGAATTTCGATTCATTTTGTTGCAAAGCCTATCTCAACCGCATCCATAAGTGCATTCCTTGGGAGGTTTGCATCATTTGGTATCAGAGCACACTTATAATCGGTTATCCCTATCCCTCACCTCTATATCTCTCCATTTCCATCTGCTTAGATTGCATCAGCTTGTGTGTATTGATTTGCATCAGTTGCTTAATCGAAAAAAACATATTCATATAATTGCATTGTTGTTGTTATCCAATATTACATCAGTTTATCACAACAAAATCGACCCCAACCCATTGCATTTTCAGATTAGAAAATAACACACTCGCAACTCTTCATCTTCCATCAAAAAATTTTTCAGAGCAGGTATTTTTTTAACATATTTGTTAAGTGCATTTGTAGCTATGTCAGGAGGAAATCAAACTTCAGAAGCACCAAACTTGTTAATGGAGGCTCTAGTAGTAGAAATGAAGAAAGCACTACAAATAGAGCTGAAAGCCATTCATTTGCGGCTTGATGATGTTCAGAACAATAGTAACATTGAAGGAGGCCCAAGGATAACTAGGAATCCCTTAAGACGCGGCCAGATTGAAAAAACAGAATCCTAATATAGCCGTGGCAGTGAAAGAAGTAGGAGAACCCAAAGGAGGCCTAGCTGTGTAAGAGAAGAAAGGGGTCAGCCTAATGACACCATAGGAGGTCTTAAACTTAAGATACCATCATTCTATTGCAAAAATGATCCAGACACTTACCTGGAATGGGAGGAGAAGATTGAGCTGGTGTTTGATTGTCAACACTATTCCGAGCTCAACAAGGTCCACGTAGCTGCTACTGAATTTTATGAGTATGCACTCAGCTGGTGGGATCAATTGGTGACTTCTACAAGACGTAATGGTGAGTATCCAGTAGAAACATGGGCTGAGAAGAAAGCCATAATGAGGAAAAGGTTTGTGCCCAGCCATTACCACCGTGAACTTCACCAAAAGCTAAAGAGACTCAATCAAGGAAGCCGAAGTGTTGAGGACTATTACCAGGAGTTGGAAACCCTCATGATCAGGGCAGACATTTCAGAAGATAGAGAAGCTACTATGGCAAGATTTTTAGGAGGACTTAACCGTGACATTCAAGATAGAATGGAGCTAGAACATTATGTGGAGCTAGAGGAAATGTTGCACAAAGCTATACTGGTGGAAAAGCAGCTAAAAAGAAAAAGTTATACTAGGCCAAGCTATGGAGCAGCTAACAATAAGCCTAGCTACCAAAGGGAAGGAAAACAGATTGCTAAAGTTGATTCCAAACCTTCAACAACCACTCAAGATGTCAAGGGCAAATCTGAAGCTACTACATCTACTAGAACAAGAGATGTGAAGTGTTTCAAATGCCAAGGAAGAGGGCATTATGCGAATGAATGCACCAACAAGAAGATCATGATTCTGTTGGATAATGGTGAAATAGAATCCGAGGAAGAAGAAGAAGTCTTTTCTGATTCTTCAGAAGAGCATCTTGTACCTCCTATGGCAGGAGAATTATTGGTAACAAGAAGAACCCTAAGCGTGCAAAACAAAACCAAAGAACATGAGCAAAGAGAGAACCTGTTTCACTCAAGATGCCACGTCCAAGGAAAGGTTTGCAGCATCATTATTGATGGAGGCAGCTGCACTAATGTGGCTAGTGAAACCATGGTAAACAAGTTAGGTCTGGAAGTATTCAAGCACCCAAAGCCGTATAAGCTGCAATGGCTTAATGAGTGTGGCGAAATGAAGGTAAGCAGCCAAGTCAAGGTACCTATAACCATTGGAAAGTACCCAGATGAGATCCTTTGTGATGTTTTACCAATGGAGGCTGGCGACATTCTGCTTGGAAGACCATGGCAGTTTGATCGGAAGGTCATTCATGATGGTTACACCAACCAACACTCGTTTGAACACAAAGGTAAGAAGATCACACTTGTTCCTATGACACCACAGGAGGTGTACCAAGATCAGCTTGTGTTGGAGCAAAGGAAAATAGCTGGAACTTCAAAAGAAACCATAAGCACCAAAAGTGACAGAGGCTGTGAGGACAAGAACAAGAAGCACTCAAGTTTCTTTGTGAGAACTGGTGGAGTTAAGAAGGCTCTCTTCTCACAACAACCTGGTCTTTTGTTTATCTATAAGGAAGCTCTCATGAGCTTAACTAACATTGCACCGGTATTACCGAGTGAAGTGACTTCTATTTTGCAGGATTATGAGGATGTCTTTCCAGAAGACAATACAAAGGGGCTACCACCCATCAGAGGCATTGAACATCAGATTGATTTTGTACATGGAGCCTCACTACCAAATAGACCAGCTTATAGAACCAATCCCGTTGAGACTAAGGAGCTGCAAAGACAAGTTAATGAGCAAATGTAGAAGGAATACATCAGGGAGAGCATGAGTCCTTGTGCTGTGCCAGTTCTACTTGGGCCAAAGAAAGATGGCAG
The DNA here is from genome assembly GCA_018901935.1 of Pugionium cornutum. NCBI lineage: Eukaryota > Viridiplantae > Streptophyta > Magnoliopsida > Brassicales > Brassicaceae > Pugionium > Pugionium cornutum. The sequence continues at coordinate 16,422,433 of CM032160.1, forward strand.
CTGGCGCATGTGTGTATTGACATAGGAAAATCAAATAAGACCTATCTTGACCTACAAGGCAAGTGTGAGCACGAAAATTCAGTTTGAATAACAAGGGAAATGAAAAAGGATGGGTTATTATTAACCACATGGTTGAAATGGTTAAATAGCTACCTTGGGAGAAGAATCAAGGTGAAAAAGTCATGCCCATGCTGCACACAGTCTTGGCAACCACACCAAACAGTCATGCCCATGCTGCACACAGTCTTGGCAACCACACCAAACAGTCATGCCCATGCTGTCTCCTCTCTTCTCATTGGTTGTTGACAGGCTCCTCCTCTATTCAAACTCATCCACAAGTTTGAATTCGTTTTCTTTTGTGTTCACATTGTAAATCCTCTATAAAAGGGCTGTAAAGACTCAATGTATAATATACTCTTAGGAGATTCTTCTCCATAAGTCTAAGTCATTTTCTCATACTTCTCTTTGAGTTTTCAGATTCAATTCTTCACATTTCTCCTCTATAATCTCAATATTCTTACATGGTATCAGAGAATAAGATCATTCTCTTATCTTTTCTACTCAAATCTCTCAGTTTCTAATCTAAAATTCTGTCAAAAATCTCTCAGTCTTTAGACTAAAAACTCACGGTTTCATTCAACCATAAAAGCTGCTTCCTTTGAGCTCTTCAAAGCCTAACAATGGAGGATACAGTTCAAATTAGTTCCAGCCTGAAACCTACGGTGATAGCAGTAGTTCTCAAAGGCTTGAACTACACATTATGGTCAAGAACCATCAAGACAGCCATTTGTGGCAAAGGATTTTGGAATCACATCTTGGAGGATAATACTCCATCTATAGATGATCCAAAGGAGAAGAAGGATGAGGCAACAAGAAAAGAAGAAGCTAGGTGGTTCCAAGAAGATCAATCAGTCCTTGGATTCCTCCAAAATTCATTGGACCCATCCATTCTTGAAGCTTATTCACATTGTGAAACTGCCAAGTCTCTTTGGGACACTCTCAAGAGGGTGTATGGGGATGTTTCAAACCTCAGCCGTGTGTATGAGGTTAAGAAGGCTCTCAATGATCTACACCAAGAGGATATGGAGTTCACAAAATTCCTGGGCAAGTTCCAGTCAACCTGGTCCGAGCTTGACATGTTGAGACCAAGTTCTATGGATCCAAAGGTGCTTAATGAAAGGAAGGAACAAGACAAGATATTTGGGCTCCTTCTCAACCTAAATCCAGCCTTTAAGGATGTGATTAAGTCCATCCTGAGAGAGCCAAAACTCCCTGATTTCGAAGAGGTGTGCTCACGGATTCAAAGGGAGCAAGGCAACATTGGTTTGTTTGGTGGTAAAGGAGAACTAGTCATGGCCAACAAAAGCGTGTTTAAGCAAGAGGATAGAAGTGTGATGTGTGAGCATTGTAAGAGGAATGGCCACATCAAGGACAAGTGCTGGATACTTCATCCTCATCTCAAGCCAAACCGGTTCAAGGATTCAAAGGCTAACATCTCTCAAATGGTTGCGACTGAACCGGCAAGTTCATCCAACCAAGGAGGGGAGCTAGCTATGAATGTATCCATGGAGTATGTTAAGAAGAGTGACTTGGAGGATCTCATCAAGGCCTATGCCTCAAAACTCTCCGGTATCACACTCTACTCCCATAAATCGCTTGATAAACCAGATCATAAGTTGGTAGTGGATTCAGGTGCTTCTCACCATATGATTAGCAATGCTAGGTTGTTAAAGAACATTGAACCATGTCTAGGACAAGTAACTATAGCTGATGGTAAGGGTATTCCAATTGAAGGAACCGGAAAATTAAGACTATTTGACAAAGAAACTAATGCATTCTTTGTACCTAAATTTAAGTCTAATCTAGTTTCTGTCAAAAGGCTACTAAAGACCTCAATTGCAATGTTACATTTGGGCCTAACAATGTTTACTTTCAGGATATTAAGAGTGGTAAGATACTTGGAGGTGGTGTAACTCAAGATGAGCTCTATGTTCTTGAAGACCCTCCAAGCAATTTGGATTCCTTAGCTTTCAAATCCTGTGTTTTTGCTAATAAAGATGTCTTATGGCATGCTAGATTAGGACATCCTCATGCTTGTGCTTTAAGCTTAATAATTCCTAATGTCGCTTATGATCACTCAGTTTGTGAGGCTTGTATCCTTGGCAAACATTGTCGTGTTGTTTTCCCTAAATCGTCTACAATTTATGAGCATTGCTTTGATTTAGTACATTCCGATGTTTGGACCTCACCTTACATGTCTAGAGATAGGAATAAATACTTTGTGACCTTTATAGATGAGAAATCGAAATATACATGGGTTACATTACTTCCATCTAAAGATAGGGTTTATGAGGCATTTATAAACTTTCATAATTATGTTACTAATCAATTCAATGCCAAGATCAAAGTGTTAAGATCAGATAATGGAGAGGAATACACAAGTCAAAGATTCAAAGCTCATCTAAACAAACATGGAATACTACATCAAACTAGCTGTCCACACACACCACAACAAAATGGAGTTGCTGAAAGGAAGAACCGACACTTAATGGAAGTAGCAAGATCCATGATGTTTCATACCAATGTTCCTAAAAGTTTTTGGGGAGATGCAGTCTTGGTTGCTTGCTACCTCATCAATCGGATTCCAACCAAAGTCTTGCAAGATATATCCCCATTTGAGGTACTCAATAAAACTAAACCTTCCATTGATCATTTACGTGTATTTGGGTGTGTGTGCTTTGTGTATGCTCCAGGTGATCTAAGAAACAAGTTGGAGGCAAAAAGCATCAAGTGTATGTTCCTTGGATATTCGACAACACGAAAGGGTTATAAGTGCTATGATCCGAGCAACAACAGGACATATGTGTCTAGAGATGTCAAGTTCATAGAAGAACAAAGCTATTATGATCAGAAAGATTGGGAAGGATTGAAAGATCTCTCAAGGTCACCTTCTGATTTGGCTACGAGTTTGAGGTTTCTCTTGAATCATTTGGGAAATGATCTGCCAAAGGATTCAAGACACGAAGAAACAAGAACCTTAAGTAGTTCACAAGATACCCAAGAGAATGAACAAGGGTGGTAACTCAAGAACCAACTCCAATCCAAGAAGAAGCTATGGCCCAAAATCAAGAACAAGACGACTTGGAAGTGGGTATAGAGGAACCTATTCACCAAATGGAAGAGGAAACGGTTGTAGAGGAGGCTGCACCACCTGTTCAGCATTTAAGGAGGAGTACTAGACTTAGGAACACTAGGGTATTCTACAACAACCAGGCCGTGGCTCATCCCATACAAGCTGTTTGTTCCCTTGACCTCTTGCCATCTAGTCATCAAGCATTCCTTGGAAAGATTGAACAAAGTCAGATTCCAAGGACTTATGAAGAAGCTGAGAGCAAGAAAGAATGGTTAGATGCAGTAAGAGATGAGAAGGGAGCTATGGAAAGGAATCATACATGGATATACAAGAACTTCCCAAAGGCAAGAAGGCTGTGAGTTCCAAGTGGGTGTTCACCATCAAGTATAAGAGCAATGGGGACATAGAAAGGTACAAGGCACGTCTAGTTGCAAGAGGTTTCACTCAGACATATGGAGAGGACTATACTGATACATTTGCACCGGTGGCTAAGTTACACACTGTAAGGGTTGTTCTTTCACTAGCTACGAATCTGACTTGGGACTTATGGCAAATGGATGTCAAGAACGCATTCCTACAAGGAGAACTTGAAGAGGAAGTGTATATGACTCCACCACCAGGCCTTGAAGATTTTTGCAAAGAGGGACAGGTTCTAAGACTTAGGAAGGCAATATATGGGTTGAAGCAGTCACCAAGGGCCTGGTATCACAAATTAAGCTCCACACTTACTGATAATGGGTTTAGGAAATCCCATTCAGATCATACTTTGTTCACTCGTCAAAACTCCAAAGGAATCGTGGTGGTCTTGGTTTATGTGGATGACCTTATCATCACAGGAGATGATAAGGAAGGAATTCAGTCCACAAAGGCCTTCTTAAACAGATCATTTGACATCAAGGATCTTGGAGAGTTGAAGTACTTCTTGGGTATTGAAGTGTGTCGGTCTCAAGAAGGGCTCTTTCTATCCCAAAGAAAGTATGCTCTTGATCTGTTGACAGACACGGGAAAGCTTGGGGCTAAACCGGCCAAAACTCCTCTTGAAGATGGCTACAAGGTCAACGGAAAGGGGAGAAAGCTGATGAGTTATTTAAGGATGTTTCTCAGTATAGGAGACTAGTTGGGAAGCTGATCTACCTCACCCTCACACGACCAGACTTGTGTTTTGCTGTGAATCAAGTAAGTCAACATATGCAAAAGCCTACTGTATATCATTGGAGCATGGTAGAAAGGATCCTTAGATACATCAAAGGATCTCCTGGTCAAGGTATATGGATGGGCAAGAATGGGAACACTGAGATTGTCGGGTATTGTGATGCGGATTGGGCTGGTGATAGGGTGGATAGGAAATCAACCACTGGGTATTGCACCTTCGTTGGTGGGAACTTAGTCACTTGGAAGACTAAGAAGCAGAAGGTGGTATCATGTTCTAGTGCTGAAGCAGAATATAGGGCTATGAGAAAGCTGACAAATGAAGTAACTTGGCTCAAAGCACTCTTGAAAGATTTCGGTATTGCACAACCAGGGCCAATTACCTTCCATTGTGATAATCAGGCAGCCATTCACATAGCTTCAAACTCAGTGTTTCACGAGAGGACCAAGCACATAGAGATCGACTGCCATAAGGTTAGGGAGAAAGTTCAAGATGGAACCATTCTGCCATGTTATACAAGGAGTGAAGACCAACTAGCTGACATCTTCACAAAGGCAGCAAGTCTCAAAGTTTGCAAGAACATCTTTAGCAAACTTGGGCTTGTTGATTTATCACACCCATGATCAAAGGTCTCCTAATCCAAGAGCAACACACTCTTTTTCCCTTATTAAGGTTTTGTCCCAAGTGGTTTTCCTTAATAAGGTTTTTAATGAGGTGTTGCCTTGGGTTCCCAAGCTTAAGACTTTAGGGTGATTCCAAAGTCTTTAGCTTGAGGGGGAGTATTGACATAGGAAAATCAAATAAGACCTATCTTGACCTACAAGGCAAGTGTGAGCACGAAAATTCAGTTTGAATAACAAGGGAAATGAAAAAGGATGGGTTATTATTAACCACATGGTTGAAATGGTTAAATAGCTACCTTGGGAGAAGAATCAAGGTGAAAAGTCATGCCCATGCTGCACACAGTCTTGGCAACCACACCAAACAGTCATGCCCATGCTGCACACAGTCTTGGCAACCACACCAAACAGTCATGCCCATGCTGTCTCCTCTCTTCTCATTGGTTGTTGACAGGCTCCTCCTCTATTCAAACTCATCCACAAGTTTGAATTCGTTTTCTTTTGTGTTCACATTGTAAATCCTCTATAAAAGGGCTGTAAAGACTCAATGTATAATATACTCTTAGGAGATTCTTCTCCATAAGTCTAAGTCATTTCTCATTTTCTCATACTTCTCTTTGAGTTTTCAGATTCAATTCTTCACATTTCTCCTCTATAATCTCAATATTCTTACAGTGTGTTGATTGTAGAGCAATCAACAACATTACGGTAAATTATCACCATCCAATCCCTAGGTTAGATGACATGCTTGATGAATTGCATGGTTCCAGAATCTTTTCTAAGATAGATCTTAAGAGTGGGTACCATCAAATACGCATGAAGGAAGGGAACGAATGGAAAACTGCATTTAAAACTAAGCATGGATTATATGAATGGTTAGTCATGCCATTTGGGTTAACAAATGCACCTAGTACTTTCATGAGGTTGATGAATCATGTTCTTAGAACATTCATAGGAGTCTTTGTTGTAGTATACTTTGATGACATCTTAATCTACAGCAAGAATCTAGAAGAGCATGCTAGTCATTTGACATCGGTTCTAAGTGTTCTTAGAAAAGAAAAACTATATACCAATCTTATGAAATGCACTTTTTGTACAGATAAAATTGTGTTCCTAGGCTTTGTTATAAGTGCAGATGGTATTAAGGTTGATGAGGACAAGGTCAAAGCTATTAAGGAATGGTCAAGTCCAAAAACAGTAGGAGAAGTGAGAAGTTTTCATGGGCTAGCTGGCTTCTATAGACGCTTTGTCAAGGATTTTAGCACTATTGCTGCCCCCACTTACTGAAGTAATCAAGAAAGACATAGGATTCAAATGGGGAGAAGCTCAAGAAAGCTCATTCCAAGCTTTGAAAGAAAAGCTTAAAATGCGTGTCTTGTATCTTTAGCTGATTTTCTTAAAACCTTTGAGATAGAATGTGATGCTTCTGATATAGGTATTGGAGGTGTTTTGATGCAGGATAAGAAACCTATAGCCTATTTCAGTGAGAAGCTTGGAGGAGCCACGCTCAACTATCCAACCTACGACAAGGAATTGTACGCCTTAGTCCGTGCTTTGCAAACTTGGCAACATTACTTGTGGCCTAAGGAGTTCGTGATTCATACTGATTATGAGTCACTCAAGCACTTAAAGGGCCAACAGAAGCGGAACAAAAGGCATGCATGGTGTGTTGAGTTCATTGAAACATTTCCGTATGTCATTAAATACAAACAAGGTAAAGAGAATGTTGTGGCAGATGCATTGTCACGGAGGTATGCCTTAATCTCTACTCTTGATGCTAAGTTGTTAGGTTTTGAACAACTAAAAGAGCTATATGAAACTGATCCTGAATTTAAAGATGTATACATTGCTAGCAGAAAGTTTGCATCAGGAGAATACTATCGGCATGAAGGATTCCTATTTTATGATAATAGATTATGTGTGCCTAACTGTTCTATTCGAGACTTGTTAGTTAGGGAAGCTCATGGAGGTGGACTGATGAGGCATTTTGGAGTTGCCAAAACTCTTAAAGTAATGGAAGATCATTTCCATTGGCCACACATGAAGAGAGACGTAGAAAGAATCTGTGCAAGGTGTGCCACATGCAAACAGGCTAAATCTAAGGTTCCACCCCACGGTTTGTACACTCCCTTACCCATTCCTACTCATCCATGAATTGACATATCAATGGACTTTGTGGTTGGTTTGCCTAAAACTAAGACAGGAAAGGATTCTATCTTTGTTGTGGTTGATAGATTCTCCAAGATGGCTCATTTTATAGCATGTCACAAGACTGATGATGCATTGCATATAGCCAATCTGTTCTTTAAAGAGGTAGTTCGCTTGCATGGAATGCCTAGGACCATAGTTTTCGATAGAGACACTAAGTTCTTGAGTTACTTTTAGAAAACTCTTTGGTCTAAGTTAGGAACTAAGTTGGTATTCTCTACAACATGTCACCCACAAACGGATGGTCAAACTGAAATAGTTAATAGAACCTTGTCTACTTGATTGCGTACATTAATCAAACGAAATCTTAGAACATGGGAAGAATGTTTACCACATGCTGAATTTGCGTATAACCATTATGTACATTCTGCTTCTAAGTATTCTCCTTTTCAAAGTGTGTACGGTTTTAATCCTTTATCTCCTTTGGATCTAACCCCTTTGCCTTTAAGTGAAATAGCTAGTATTGATGGAAAAAGAAAAGCTGAGATTGTTAAACAGATCCATGAGAATGCAAGGAAGAATATTGAGGCCAGAACCCAACAATATGCAAGAAAGGCCAACAAAGGAAGACGTGAAATGGTATTTGAGGTGGGAGACCTTGTGTGGGTTCACTTGAGGAAAGAAAGATTTCCAGCTGAAAGGAAATCCAAACTTATGCCCAAAATAGATGGACCTTTCAAGATAGTTCAGAAGATCAACAACAACGCCTACCAAATTGATCTTCAAGGTAAGTATAATGTGAGTTCAAGCTTCAATGTTTCTGATCTTGTGCCTTTCATTGCAGATGAACCAGATTTGAGGTCAAATCCTTTTCAAGAGGAGGGGGATGATACGAGCATGGAAAGCACACAAAAGGAGAAGCTCATGGCTAGGAATGTACCAGTGGAACATGAATAAGCTTTTGCACTACCAGCTGGAGCATTAACCCCAGCCAAGGGCAAGAAACTCAAAGAGGCAATCAGCAGCATGCTCAACAAGGAGAATGCACAACAAGTTCACTTGAGCTTGAATGGAGAAGTGCCTAAAAGCCCTCTGATTTTAGTACAAGCTCAAGACAGCATGCAAATGGGTATGTGATCCATTTGTACTCTTTTTCCCTTATCTAAGTTTTCTCCCATTGGGTTTTCTTGGTAAGGTTTTTAATGAGGTAAATGAATCACGTTACAACAAGCCCAATTTGTTGTTTAAAATCAAAAGGAGTTCACATAAAAATGTTCAAAATTAGCGTCACCAAAGGGGGGGGGGGGGAAGTGTCTACATTCATAGTCAAAATAAGAGTTAATGAAGTCAATGTCTTTGGTCAAATCTTCCCTTGTAAATTAATCAATTTTAATGTTGTAGGCTCCTCTTATTTACGTTCCCTTACAGTATAAACAGGGGCTTTCAGTTGTAAACTTGATAATTCAACTTTTCAAATAAAAACAGCTTCTTTTCTTAAGCTTGAGAGTGATTCTCTTCTTAATCTGATTGTTGGTGTGTAATATCCTTCAGTCAACATTTTTAGCCTTAGTGTGTAATATCTAAGCTACTATCTTAGGTAAATCAGTAGTCTTTCCGCACCTACTATGTGACCCTTCAATCCACAACCTTTCAACATATTGAATTTCGATTCATTCTGTTGCAAAACCTATCTCAACCGCATCCAGAAGTGCATTTCTTGGGAAATTTGCATCAGTTGGGCAAGGGGTGAATCGAATTGAAGCTTCCAAGGATGATGAAGATCCCTTAGGCTTTCGGCTCTTGAGAGGAATGAGAAAGTGTTCTAAAATTACTTATTCAAGAGGATGATCAAAACGAGTTTAAGAATGAGATTTGCAATTAAAATGTTTGATGCTTCAAAAAAAAGGATACAAGAGAGTACTTATATTAGTCTAGAAAATTGAAAATGACTCCTAAAATTCTACCAAAACATTAAAGGAAATACATAGGGGATTACAAAGACAACTAAGACAAAGAAAATGACTCCTAAAATAATGTTTTGACTTGATTCTTCCTCGCTTATTTTGTGGATGATGAGATAGAATGGGCCTAGATCCACCAAGAGGCTGTGTTAAACTACCTTGGACTTGCCTCATTAAAAACCTATCTTAAAAACCCCATTGGTACAAAAATAAGAATAGGGAAAAAGAGTACAATCCAAGGCACCTCTCTTGGTGAGGTTTAGGTGGCTTCAATCACAAACAATATGGTTGGATTAGCACACACTAAACTTGCCTGAATGGTGTTGAGAAGGTGCTTTAGTGTTGTCTTAAGTTTGGCTTGCTTGGATCGGGTAATGGGTCCATTCAAGATTTGTAGGCTTTCATCTCCAATATCCGCGGGTTGTAGCTGCTGCTTAGCATATTTAGTGGCTTCTTCCTCCTCTGGTTCAAGCTGCTCCTTAGGTTGTGGTTACTTTCTCACCATGCTCACATCATCCTCCCCCAGTTGAGAAGGATTTGACCTCAAATCTGATTCATCTGCAAAATATGGAACCAAGTCAGTAATATTGAAGCTTGAATCACTTGGTACTTACCATGAAGATCCAGCTGGTAGGCATTGTCATTGATCTTTTTGATGACTTTGAATGGGCCATCAATCCTAGGCATTAGCATGGATCTCTTTTCACTCAAAAATCTATCTTTGCGCAAATGGATCCACACCAAGTCTCCTTCCTCAAATGCTAACTCCTTTCGGTATGTCTTGGCTTGTTGAGCATACATTTTATTCTTATTTTCAATATTGAGTCGAGCCTTCTCATGAATTTTTTTAACCAACTCAGCCTTTTTCTTTCCATCAAGGGTTGTCCTTTCACTCAAAGGTAAAGGCATTTGATCCAAAGGTGAAATGGAATTGAACTGATGAGGACATCAGGTCGTATGTCCGGCCAGGAAACCAGACTGGCCGACCAGGAAGCTTGCCCGAGACAGCCAGGCCATTTGGCACGTCTGCCGGCCCAAGCGGTACCACCGGACCTTCGACCAATAGGACCAGACTGGTCAGCATTGCCGGCGGAGAGGCCCAAGCTTTCGGTACAATTGGTGGCGACGTGGATGACACCGTCGGCCCCCTTGGTGACGCCGCCAACTCCGGGATCAACTTTGCCGGTCCAGAAGGCATTCCAGCCAGTACCTCGCACAGTCCAGCCGGTACAGCTGATCCAGTTCCAAGTCGAAGACTAGGAGCAAGGCGCGTGGATGCCACAAGGACGACCACCTTCCATTTCTTGGCCGTGAGGTAAGCAAGGTAAGTTTTCAATTCGAATATTTGCCACTTTCTGTTTTGCAGGGTAGGATCTAGAATATTTACATTTTTCTTAGTCAAAGACATTTTAGGAATAGGTCCTTTTCGGTTATGCACTTTTGTACATTTTCTAATTGTGCACTTTTGTAATCTTTCCTTTTCTTTCTTTGAGTCGACCCTAGAAGGTCAAGCTGTCTAGCATATTAATAAGACTCCTTCCAGCATTGTAGTTTGCAGACCTTTTTGCTAATTAATAAAGATCGAATTTTCTTTCAACAAGTTATTCTCTCAAGACACTTGTGCGCTTAGAACCTAGTTGAGACCAGCCCTCCTAGCTCTAAGTTTGTGATTTATCACGAGGTTCATCACCCCTCGTGTGGTTCACTTCACCCTTGCATCGAATACCAACCCAAAACCTCATATCCAAGAAGTCTAAGGTCGAGTTTCTCACCTAACCTTCTCCAAACAGCCCACGCGCATATAAGCCTTGAATCGAGGCTTGTATCATTTTGGTATCAGAGCTTAAAGCTCCAAAACCAGGTTTTTTCTATCCTTTAACTTGTTTTGCTTCTTGTTCTTGCATTAGTTTAAGTTTCATTCAAGAAAATAAAAAAAATAACATCTAAGTTCATACCGAGTCCATCTAGTTCCTACGTGCATAACTAGGTTCTAGAATCATTCTTGCATTACTATTTTCGACTTTCCTTTTTGTTAGAATCATATTTCAATCATTTTTAAGTTAAATTAAAAGAAAAGAAAAAGAAAATAAGAAAAATACCAAAAGAATTCGAATTGGACAGCTAGCAATAGTTGTCAAGAAAGTTTCCTTTTTATTCAAATCTCCATATTTTCAAATTTTCCATTTCTCAGATTTTCCTTTTGCATTTTTTTTAATCCCCTTATAAAAGAAAACCCTCCTAATAATTTAAGAGCAGCATAACTTGTCTTCTTTCTTTGTAGTACGCAATGGCAGAAGAGAATAGAGAAGCAACTGAAGCCATGATGGCCATGTTCACCACCCTCAAAACGCAACTCGCATCTATAGGGGAGAGATTGGAGCGCGTGGAGAGGCCTGTGAGATTCCAGGCCATAAGGCATGTGAGAGCTGAGAAAGACCATACTGAGGGTCCTGAGCACCTTAGGACACGGCACGAACAGGAGGAGCCCCAGCCAGATGGAGATGAGGACACACAACCTCATAACTATCACCATAGGCCGAGAGGACCTCCACAGCAACCAGAGGCAGAAGATGATGGCTTTGAGCCATATGGTCTTCACCAGAGACACAGGATGCCTCCTAGAGATCATGAGGATGGAGATGAACACGCCTACAACCGGGTAACTCATCCTGATGTTAAGCTAACTCCTCCAAGTTTTGCAAGAAAAGTAGACCCCGAGGCTTACCTACATTGGGAGAGAAGAATGGATCATATCTTCGATCATTACAACCAACCAGGGCCTAGGAGAGTCTCAATGGCAGTAGCACAACTCACGGACAATGCCCTCATCTGGTGGGATCATGAGGTATCTGACAGAAAGAGGAAAAGAATGAGGCCCATAGACTCATGGGTCGACATGAAAGATGACATGCAACAAAGGTTTGTTCCACCTTACTTTCATAGGGACTTGCAACGTCGTTTTCGTACTCTTAAGCAGGGTACCAGATCAGTAGAGGAGTACTATGAAGAGTTCGAGAAGCTAAGGAACAGGATGGAGCTTAATGATGATGAAGAAGCGTTGATGGCACAATTCTTGGATGGACTCCAAGAAAGAATCAGCCGCAAGGTGGTAAGGCAAATCTACAGTAACTTCAAAGACTTGTTCCACCTATCTATCCAGGCTGAACAGCACATCAAACGTAAGAGCCAAGACATCCGCATCAAGCCTAAGACGCCTTGGGCACCAAGCAACATTCCCAAGCCCGTAGAAAAAAGGAAAAAGAATAGAGATCGAGTCAAGGTTCAAGAGCAAGCCTCCTGAACCAACCCGTGACAAGAGATAGCCTAGTAACTCTTCTAACCCTCAAAGATCACGTGACATCATTTGTTTCAAGTGTAGGGGTCGTGGACACATCTCAAGGGAGTGCCCAAACAACCGGGTCATGCTATTTACGGAGGCTGGAGAGTATGAGTCCCAAGATGAAGAGGACTATGAACCAGAAGAAGAATACGGTGACATTGAGTACCCTGATGTGGGGGAAGTGCTGGTCACTAGATGCATCCTCAGTGCAATGGTGGATCATTCAGAGACCATCCAAAGGGAGAACATCTTCCACAGCCGTTGCACCATCAAGGGCAAGGTATGTAACCTCATCATAGATGGTGGTTCTTGCACTAACGTTGCTAGTGCATATATGGTTGATAAGGTAGGTCTAGAGAAGACAAGGAATCCTCAACCATATAGACTGAGATGGCTCGATGACAAAGTGGAGCTCAAGATCCATGAGCAAGTCACTGTGCCATTCCGTGTGGGAAAGTACCAAGACCAAGTCGTGTGTGACGTGGTGCCCATGCATGCTGGCCATCTTCTGCTAGGAAGGCCATGGCAGTTTGACAAGGAGACCAGGCATGATGGCCGAACCAATCTCTACACTTTCGTGCATGACAAGAGAAAGGTCAGCCTAGCTCCTCTCACACCTGCCCAGGTACATGAGCTTCAACAGCAAATGAGTAAGGAAAAGAAGGTCATTAAATCTAATTTTCTTATTCAACCAAGTCATGTCCGGAGAGCTTTAACCTCGAAGGATCTAATGCTACTAATGGTTTTCAAAGAAGTGTTGAATGTAGAGAAAGGACAGGTAGAGCTACCTCCTGAAGTAGCAGCTCTCCTCAACCTGTTCCAGGATGTGTTCCCAGAAGAGATACCAGCAGGCCTACCTCCTTTACGAGGCATAGAACACCAGATCGACCTAGTGCCCGGAGCAGCCCTGCCCAACCGGCCAGCCTACTGGATGATTCCAGAGGAGTCCAAGGCGCTTGAGAAGAAAGTCAAGGAGCTACTGGAGAAAGGCTATGTTCAAGAGAGCCTCAGTCCATGTGCTGTACCAGTGCTACTAGTGCCCAAGAAGGATGGGACTTGGCGAATGTGCGTGGACTGATGAGCAATCAACAACATCACAATCAAGTACCGGCATCCGATACCACGGCTGGATGACATGCTAGATGAGCTGAGTGGAGCCACGGTGTTCTCCAAGATAGACCTCAAGAGTGGATACCACCAGGTCAGGATGAAGGAAGGTGATGAATGGAAGATTGCTTTCAAGACAAAGCAAGGGCTCTACGAGTGAACAGTCATGCCCTTCGGCTTGAGTATTGCCCCAAGCACCTTCATGCGCCTTATGAACCAAGTTCTTAGGGCATACATCAGTAAGTTCGTTGTAGTTTATTTTGATGACATATTGGTTTATAGTAAATGCCTAAGGTATCACCTCACACATCTTGAGTTGGTGCTTAAAACCCTTCGACAAGAAGAGCTTTATGCCAATCTCAAGAAGTGCATCTTTTGTACTGATAAACTTGTCTTCTTAGGTTTTGTTGTAAGTTCACAGGGCCTACAGGTTGATGAAGAGAAGATTCGAGCCATACAAGAATGGCCAACACAAAGCAACATCAGCCAAGTGAGGAGCTTCCACGGACTGGCCAGCTTCTATAGGAGATTCGTGCCCAACCTCAGCAGTATTGCCTCACCATTGACCGCAGTAGTGAAGAAGAACGTGAGATTCAGCTGCGGAGAAGCTCAGGAGAAGGCATTCCAGGCCTTGAAGGACAGCCTTACACATGCACCAATGCTAGTCCTTCCCGACTTTAACAAGACGTTTAAAGTAGAGTGTGATGCCTCTGGAATAGGCATAGTAGCAGTACTAAACCAGGGAGGGAGGTGATGAGGACATCAGGTTGTACATCCAGCCGGGAGACCAGACTGGCCGACCAGGAAGCTTGCCCGAGACAGCAGGACCATCTGGCACGTCTGCCGGACCAGGCAGTACCGCCGGACCCTCGACCTATAGGACCAGACCGGTCAGAATCGCCGGCGGAGAGGCCCAAGCTTCCGGCACACTTGTTGGGGACGTGGATAACACCTCCGGTCCCTCTGGTGATGCCGCCAACTCTGGGATCAACTTGGCCGGTCCTGAAGGCATCCCGGCCAGTACCGCGCACAATCCAGCCGGTACAGCCGATCCAGCCGAGTACACGCGCATTTCCACTTCCACACAAGAGGACTCGGACCAAATGAGCTACCAGCTCCAGGAAATGCACCTAGAAGAAGTATCTACACCAGTGGTACCTCAAGGAGCAATGACAAGAAGCAGATCAAGGGCACTCTTCCACAAATTCAGCTTATGGGTCGACAAGCTCCTAGAGGAAGATCAGCTAAGGACAATGGGCCAGAAGAGCAAAGTAGAGTCCAAAGGCTTCTCAACAACACAAGGAACATCAGAGACGTGGGCTTTAGGGGCAAGAGAGGTCAGGGCCCAAAGATTTTTAACCCTACTCCAAGTCGAAGACTAGGAGCAAGGCGCGTGCATGCCACAAGGACGGCCACCTTCAATTTCTTGGCCGTGAGGTAAGTTAAGGTAAGTTTCAATTCAAATATATGCCTCTTTCTGTTTTGCAGGGTAGGATCTAGATGCTTTACATTTTTGAGTCAAGAACATTTTAGGAATAGGTCCTTTTTCGGTTATACACTTTTGTATCTTTTCCTTTTGTGCACTTTTGTAAACTTTCCATTTATTTGTTTGAGTCGACCCTAGAAGGTCAAGCTGTCGAGCATATTAATAAGGCTCCTTCCAGCATTGTAGTTCGACAACCTTTTTGATATTAATAAAGTAGAACTTTTTCCAACAAGTTTTCTCTCTAAGAATCTTGTGCGCTTAGAACCTAGTTGAGACCAGCCCTCCTAGCTCTAAGTTTGTGATTTTTCATGAGGTTCATCACCCCTCGTGTGGTTTACTTCACCACCCCCCCCCCATCGAATACCAACTCAAAAACCCCTATCCAAGAAGTCTAAGGTCGAGTTTCTCACCTAACCTCCTCCAAACAGCCCACGCGCATACATCCTTGAATCGAGGCTTGTATCATTTTGGTATCAGAGCTTAAAGCTCATAAACCAGGTTGTTTCTATCCTTTTGCTTGTTTTGTTTTCTGTTCTTGCATTAGTTTAAGTCGCATTCAAGAAAAATAAAAAAAAAATAACCTCAAACTCCAAACCGAGTGCATCTAGCCTTCTACGTGTATCACTAGGGTTTAGATTCACTTTTGCATTGCCATTCACATTTTCCTTTTTGTTTAATTCATATTTCCATTAATTTTAAGTTAAATTAAAACGAAAACAAAAAGAAAAGAAAAGAAAATATGAAAATACCCAAAAGATTTCGAATTGGACAGCTAGCACAAGTTGTCAAGAAAGTTTCCTTTTTCCTTTTATTCGAATTTCCATTCCTTAGGATTTTTCCTTTTTGCATTTTTTCGAACCCCTTATAAAAAGAAAACCCTCCTAACTTGTCTTCTTTCTTTGTAGCACACCATGGGAGAAGAAAATAGAGAAGCAACTGAAGCCATGATGGCCATGTTCACCACACTCCAAACACAACTCGCATCCATAGGTGAGAGGTTGGAGCGCGTGGAGAGACCGGTGAGATTCCAGGCCATAAGGCACGTGAGAGCTGAGCAAGACCGTCCTGAGAGTCCTGAGCACCTTAGGACACGGCACGAACAGGAGGAACCCCAGCCAGATGGAGATGAGGACACACAACCTCATAACTATCACCATAGGCCGAGAGGACCTCCACGGCAACCAGAGGCAGAAGATGATGGCTTTGAGCCATATGGTCTTCACCAGAGACAAAGAATACCTCCTAGACATCATGAGGACGGAGATGAACGCACCTACAACCGGGTAATTCATCCTGATGTTAAACTAACTCCTCCAAGTTTTGCAGGAAAAGTAGACCCCGAGGCTTACCTAGATTGGGAGAGGAGAATGGATCATATCTTTGATCACTACAACCAACCAGGACCTAGAAGAGTCTCAATGGCAGTAGCACAACTCATGGACAATGCCCTCATCTGGTGGGATCGTGAGGTATCTGACAGAAGGAGGAAGAGAATGAGACCCGTAGACTCATGGGTCGACATGAAAGACCTCATGCGACAAAGGTTTGTTCCACCTTACTTTCATAGAGATTTGCAACATTGTTTTCGTACTCTTAAGCAGGGTACCAGATCAGTAGAGGAGTACTATGAAGAGTTCGAGAAGCTAAGGAACAGATTGGAGCTCAATGATGATGAAGAAGCATTGATGGCACAATTCTTGGATGGACTCCAAGAAAGGATCAGCCACAAGGTGGAAAGACAAATCTACAATGACTTCAAAGACTTGTTCCACCTATCTGTGCAAGCTGAGCAGCACATCAAACGTAAGAGCCAAGACATCCGCAGCAAGCCTAAGACACCTTGGGCACCAAGCAACATGCCCAAGACCGTAGACAAAGGCAAGACCATAGAGATCGAGTCAAGGTTCAAGAGCAAGCCTCCTGAATCCACCCGTGACCAGAGAGAGCCTGGTAAGTCTTCTAACCCTCAAAGATCACGTGACATAACTTGTTTCAAGTGCAGGGGACGTGGACACATCTCAAGGGAGTGCCCAAACAACCGAGTCATGCTGATTACGGAGGCAGGAGAGTATGAGTCCCAAGATGAAGAGGACTATGAGCCAGAAGGAGAGTATGGTGACATTGAGTACCCTGATGTGGGGGAAGTGCTGGTCACTAGGCGTATCCTCAGTGCAATGGTGGATCCTTCTGAGACCATCCAAAGGGAGAACATCTTCCACAGCCGTTGCACCATCAAGGGCAAGGTATGTAACCTCATCATAGATGGTGGTTCTTGCACTAACGTTGCTAGTGCATATATGGTTGATAAGCTAGGTCTAGAGAAGACAAAGCATCCTCGACCATATAGACTGAGATGGCAAAGTGGAGCTCAAGATCCATGAACAAGTCACTGTGCCATTCAGTGTGGGCAAGTACCAAGACCAAGTCGTGTGCGACGTGGTGCCCATGCAAGCTGGCCATCTTCTACTAGGAAGACCATGACAGTTTGACAAAGAGACCAGACATGATGGCCGAACCAATCTCTACACCTTCGTGCATGACAAGAGAAAGGTCAGTCTAGCTCCTCTTACACCTGCCCAGGTACACGAGCTACAACTCCAAATGAGTAAGGAAAAGAAACTTATCAAGTCTAATTTTCTTATTCAACCAAGCCATGTCCGGAGAGCTTTAGCCTCAAGGATTTAACATTACTAATGGTCTTCAAAGAAGTTTTGAGTGTAGAACAGGGACAGGAAGAGCTACCTCCTGAAGTAGCAACTCTCCTCAACAAGTTCCAGGATGTATTTCCAGAGGAGATACCAGCAGGCTTGCCTCCTTTACGTGGCATAGAACACCAGATTGATCTAGTGCCCGGAGCACCCCTGCCCAACCGGCCAGCCTAACGGATGAGTCCAGAGGAGTCCAAAGAGCTTGAGAAGCAAGTCAAGGAGCTCCTGGAGAAAGGATATGTTTGAGAGAGCCTCAGTCCATGTGCTGTACCCGTGCTACTAGTGCCCAAGAAGGATGGGACTTGGCGCATGTGCGTGGACTGCCGAGCAATCAACAACATCACAGTCAAGTACAGGCATCCAATACCACGACTGGATGATATGCTAGATGAGCTGAGTGGAGCCACGGTCTTCTCCAAGATAGACCTCAAAAGTGGATACCACCAGGTAAGAATGAAGGAAGGTGATGAGTGGAAGACTGCTTTCAAGACAAAGCAAGGGCTCTACGAGTGGACAGTCATGCCATTCGGCTTGACTAATGCCCCAAGCACCTTCATGCGCCTTATGAACCAAGTTCTTAGGGCGTACATCATAAAGTTATTGGTAGTTTACTTTGATGATATACTAGTTTATAGTAAGTGCCTACGGGAACACCTCACACATCTTGAGATGGTACTTAAAACCCTTCGACAAGAAGAGCTTTATGCCAATCTCAAGAAGTGCATCTTTTGTACTGATAAACTTGTCTTCTTAGGTTTTGTTGTAAGTTCACAGGGCCTACAGGTTGATGAAGAGAAGATTCGAGCCATACAAGAATGGCCAACACAAAGCAACATCAGCCAAGTGAGGAGCTTCCACGGACTGGCCAGCTTCTATAGGAGATTCGTGCCCAACTTCAGCAGTATTGCCTCACCATTGACGGCAGTAGTGAAGAAGAACGTGGGATTCAGCTGGGGAGAAGCTCAGGAGAAGGCATTCCAGGCCTTGAAGGACAGCCTTACACATGCACCAGTGCTAGTCCTTCCCGACTTCAACAAGACGTTTGAGGTGGAGTGTGATGCCTCTGGAATAGGCATAGGAGCAGTGCTAACCCAAGGAGGGAGACCAGTGGCATACTTCAGTGAGAAGCTAGGTGGTGCCTCACTGAACTACCCCACTTATGACAAGGAGCTTTATGCCCTTGTCCGAGCATTGGAGACTTGGCAGCATTACTTGCTGTCCAAGGAGTTTGTGATCCACACTGATCACGAGACTCTCAAACACCTCAGAGGGCAAACCAATCTCAAGAGGAGACATGCCAGGTGGATGGAGTTCATAGAGACCTTCCCGTACGTCATCAAGTACAAGAAGGGCAAAGACAATGTGGTAGCCGATGCACTATCAAGGAGGTTTGCCTTGATATAAACCATGGAGGCAAAGGTCCTAGGATTCGAGCACCTCAAGGACCTATACAAGGATGATCCTGACTTTGCTGAGAGCTACAAGGAGTGTGGCACAGGGAGTCATGGCAAGTTCTACATCCATGAGGGATTCTTGTTCCGAGAAAGAAGGCTGTGCATACCACAAGGATCATTAAGGGAGCTTATCATCCGAGAAGCTCATGGAGGAGGACTCATGGGCCACTTTGGTGTCGACAAGACTCTAGCAGTGGTCAAGGAGCACTTCTACTGGCCACACATCAAGAGGACAGTAGAAGCTCATTGTGCAAGATGCGTCACTTGCAAGAAGGCAAAGTCCCGAGTGCAACCTCACGGGTTGTATCTCCCACTGCCCATACCCACACACCATGGGTGGAAATCTCAATGGACTTTGTTCTAGGTCTGCCCAAGATCAACCACAAAGATGCAATCTTTGTAGTGGTGGACAGATTCTCCAAGATGGCACACTTCATTCCATGTGCCAATGTCAATGATGCCACACAAACAGCTGAGCTGTTCTTCAGGGAGATAGTACGGCTTAATGGAGTGCCAAGGACAATCGTATCTGACAGGGACACCAAGTTCCTCAGCCATTTCTGGAGGACCCTTTGGAGAAAGCTAGGCACGAAGCTACTCTTCTCTACCACCTGCAATCCTCAAACCGATGGCCAAACTGAAGTTGTCAACAGGACACTATCAACTCTTCTCAGAACTACAGTAGGGAAGAACCTAAAGACTTGGGTGGAGTGCCTGCCATTCCTAGAGTTTTCTTACAACCGAGCCGTGCACTCAGCAACCAAGAAGACACTATTTGAAGTGGTATACGGCTTCAACCCTCTCACCCCATTGGAGCAAACACCACTACCACCAGCTGAGCTGACCAACCTCAACGGAGCATCCAAGGCAGAGTTCATAAGGAGATTACACCAGAAGGTAGCAGAAAACTTGGAGAAGAGGACCGGACAGTACATGACTCATGCCAACAAGGGAAGAAAGGAGGTGATCTTTCAACCAGGCGATTGGGTGTGGCTACACCTACGGCAGGAGAGGTTCCCAAACCTAAGGAGCTCCAAGCTAGCACCAAGAGGAGATGGACCATTCAGAGTGCTCGAGAGGATCAACAACAACGCCTACCGGATTGAGCTGCCAGGTGAGTTTAATGTGTCCAATACATTCAATGTTACTGACTTAACCCCTTTCCATGTAGATGAACCAGTTTTGAGGACAAAACCTACTGAAGAGGGAGGGAATGATGAGGACATCAGGTCGTACATCCAGCCAGGAGACCAGACTGGCCGACCAGGAAGCTTGCCCGAGACAGCAGGACCATCTGGCACGTCTACCGGACCAGGCAGTACCGCCGGACCCTCGACCTATAGGACCAGACCGGTCAGAATCGCCGGCGGAGAGGCCCAAGCTTCCGGCACACTTGTTGGGGACGTGGATAACACCTCCGGTCCCTCTGGTGATGCCGCCAACTCTGGGATCAACTTGGCCGGTCCTGAAGGCATCCCGGCCAGTACCGCGCACAATCCAGCCGGTACAGCCGATCCAGCCGAGTACACGCGCATTTCCACTTCCACACAAGAGGACTCGGACCAAATGAGCTACCAGCTCCAGGAAATGCACCTAGAAGAAGTATCTACACCAGTGGTACCTCAAGGAGCAATGACAAGAAGCAGATCAAGGGCACTCTTCCACAAATTCAGCTTATGGGTCGACAAGCTCCAAGAGGAAGATCAGCTAAGGACAATGGGCCAGAAGAGCAAAGTAGAGTCCAAAGGCTTCTCAACAACACAAGGAACATCAGAGACTTGGGCTTTAGTGGCAAGAGAGGTCAGGGCCCAAAGATTTTTAACCATACTTCAAGTCGAAGACTAGGAGCAAGGCGCGTGCATGCCACAAGGACGGCCACCTTCCATTTCTTGGCCGTGAGGTAAGTTAAGGTAAGTTTCAATTCGAATATATGCCTCTTTCTGTTTTGCAGGGTAGGATCTAGATGCTTTACATTTTTGAGTCAAGAACATTTTAGGAATAGGTCCTTTTTTGGTTATACACTTTTGTATCTTTTCCTTTTGTGCACTTTTGTAAACTTTCCTTTTCTTTGTTTGAGTCGACCCTAGAATGTCAAGCTGTCGAGCATATTAATAAGGCTCCTTCCAGCATTGTAGTTCGACAACCTTTTTGATATTAATAAAGATAGAACTTTTTCCCCAACAAGTTTTCTCTCAAGAATCTTGTGCGCTTAGAACCTAGTTGAGACCAGCTCTCCTAGCTCTAAGTTTGTGATTTATCACGAGGTTCATCACCCCTCGTGTGGTTCACTTAACCCCCCCCCCCCCCCATCGAATACCAACTCAAAAACCCCTATCCAAGAAGTCTAAGGTCGAGTTTCTCACCTAACCTTCTCCAAACAGCCCACGCGCATACATCCTTGAATCGAGGCTTGTATCAGGAGGCCAGTGGCATACAAGGTCGAGTTTCTCACCTGACCTTCTCCAAACAGCCCACGCGCATATAAGCCTTGAATCAAGGCTTGTATCATGAACCCATAAACAATTTTGAATGGTGACTACTTCGAAGCAGTATGCCTAGCATGATTATATGCGAATTAAACATTAGGGAAGCATTTTTCCCAAGTCCTAAGATTCTTTTTAATCAAAGCTCTTACCAAAGTAGACAAGGTTCTATTAGCTACTTTAGTTTGACCATCCGATTGTGGGTGACAAGTTGTGGAGAAACAAAGCTTACTTCCTAGGTTAGACCAAAGTGTTTTCCAAAAGTAACTGAGGAACTTAGTGTCTCTATCTGATACTATGGTCATAGGAATGCCATGAAGTCTAACTATCTCCTTAAAGAATAATCCGGCAATGTTAACAGCATCATCCATCTTATGACAAGGAATAAAGTGAGCTTTTTTGGAAAACCTATCAACTACAACAAACACAGAATCCTTTCCAGTCTTAGTTCGAGGCAATTCAACAACAAAATCCATAGAAATGTCATGCCTAGGGTGCAAAGGTATAGAAAGATGGGTATACAAACCGTGCTTTTGGATTGTGGATTTGGCTTGCTTACAAGTTACACACCTCTGGCAAGCTTTCTCAACATACTCCTTATGTGTGGCCAAAAGAAGTATTTCTGCAATACGCCAAAGTGACCCATAATACCACCTGAATGTGCTTCCTTAACAAATAAGTCTCACAAAGAAGAGTTAGGTACACATAACCAATTATCATAAAACAAGAAGCCTTCACTCTTAAAATATTTTCCAGTACCAAACTTCTCACCAGAAACATAAATATCCTTAAAATCAGCATCAGTAGCATATAACTCTTTGATTTGCTCAAACCCTAGTAGTTTATCTTCTAAAGAGCTCAAGAGCACATACCTACAGGAAAGAGCATTGGCTACTACATTTTGTTTACCTTTCTGGTATTTGATTACATAAGGGAAGGTCTCATTGTATTCGACCCACCTAGCATGTCTTTTGTTCAGATTTTGTTGCCCTTTGAGATGTTTGAGTGACTCATGGTCGGTATGGATGACAAACTCCTTGGGCCAAAGATAATATTGCCATGTTTGCAAGGCCCTTACAAGCGCATATAGTTCTTTGTCATAGGTTGGGTAATTGAGTGTGGCCCCTCCAAGTTTCTCACTAAAGTAGGATATGGGCTTCCTTTCCTGCATAAGAAAAGCACCAATACCAACTCCTGAGGCATCACATTCAATTTCAAAATTTTTATCAAAGTTAGGAAGAGATAGCACCGGGGAGTATGTGAGCTTGTCTTTCAAGGTTTAGAATGCCTCCTCTTGCGGATGCTCCCACTTAAATACCACATTCTTATTTATAACCTCAGTGAGTTGAGCTGGTACAATGCTAAAGTCCATGACAAATCTCCGGTAAAACCCAGCTAGGCCATGGAAGCTCCTTACTTCCCCTATATTCTTTGGACTCGGCCATTCCTTAATCGCTTTTATGTTTTCCTCATCAACCTTAATACCATCTGTACTCACAACAAAACCTAAGAAGACAAGGTTATCTGTTCCAAAAGTATATTTCTTAAGATTGGCATACAAGGTTTCCTTTCTAAGCACTTTACAAACCTTTTTGAGGTGTTCAACATGATCATCTAAGGTTTGGCTAAAAACTAGAATGTCATCAAGGTATACTACCACAAAATGACCTATGAATTCGCTAAGGACATGGTTCATCAATCTTATGAAGGTACTAGGTGCATTTGTCAAGCCAAAAGGCATTACTTAGCACTCATATAAACCATGTTTAGTTTTAAATGCAGTTTCACCACTCATAACCACTCTTAAGATCTACCTTAGCGAAGATGCTAGATCCATGCAATTCATCTAACATATCATCTAATCTAGATATAGGATGACAATACTATACAGTGATATTGTTGATGGCTCTGCAATCAACACACATTCTCCAGCTTCCATCCTTTTTTGGGACACGCAAAACTGGCACAACACACGGGCTCATACCTTCGTTGATATGTCCTTTCTCCATGATTTCAGTGACTTGCTGTTGAAGCTCCTTGGTTTCCAGGGGGTTGGTTATGTAGGCTCGCTTGTTTGGAAGAGATGATCCTGGTAGAAAGTTAATTTGCTGCTCAATTCCTTGGATTGGTTGTACGCCTTGCGGTTGCTCCTCCGGAAACACATGTTTAAATTCTTGCAAAAGAAGTTGAATTTTGCTAGGAATGTACTGCATAGATTAGTTAGTATGAAAGCATTCTTTAAGCACACAGAGTACGTGTGGTAAGTTACTCCTTGGGTTGGACTTAATCATAAGACTAGTCGGTTGTTTGGCTGGTGGCTTGGTTTGCGCTTTGGCGGTGCCGTCGGCATGGGGTTTGCTTTTGGGTTGGGATTGGGTTTTGTTTTTCATTAAAGAAATCTGATTTAAATGAACCTCTTGTTGGGACAAAGGTACTAAAATATGTTTCTTTCCCTTAAACTCAAATGAGTACCTATTAGTAAACTCATCATGAATAACCCTTCTATCCGATTGCCAAGGTCTACCTAACAAGATGTGACCAGCATCCATGGGTAAAACATCACACAAAACCTCATATTCATATTTGCATATGGACAAAGGAACTAGGACCTGGTTGTCGACTTCTAGATCACCCTCATCTTTAAGCCATTGCAACTTATAGGGTTTAGACCTCTTAATAATCTCAAGTCCTAACATTTCTACCATAATCTCACTAGCTACATTAGCTACCTCCATCTATCACTAAGCTACAGACCTTACTCTTAACTAGAAAGTGAGCATGGAATAGGTTCTCTCTTTGCTCGTTCTTTTCTGTCCTAGTTTGTAAATTTATATTTGTCCTAGTGACTAAGAGTTGTCCAGCATGGGGCATGTCTACATTTTCTTCCAAGGACTCAGCATCCAAATGGTCATCCTCTGATTCTACCTTACCACTAGCCTTAATAACTATGGTTCTTTTGTTGATACATTCCCTAGAGTAGTGATCATACAACCCTTGAATTAAGGCCGTAACACACTTGGACCGGTTAGAGAAGTTTAGGCAAGAAACTCGGCCTTAGGCTTCTTGAATGGGATTTTCTGATGGGTATTGGGTGGCGCGGTGAAGTGAACCACATGAGGTGTGAAGAGCCTCGTGATAAGTCACAACTTATAAGCTAGGAGGGCTGGTCTCAACTAGGGTTCTGAGCAAAAAAATGCTCTCTTTATTAATAATCAAAAAGTTTTCAAACTACAATACTGAAGGAGCCTTATTAATATGCTCGGCAGCTTTGACCTTCTAGGGTCGACCCAAAAGAAAAATGGAAAAGATACAAAAGTGCATAAAGGAAAAATTACAAAAAGGAAATAACCGAAAAGAACAACTACCTAATTGTTCTTGACTCAATAAATGGAAAACTACTCATTCCTACCCTGCAAAACAGAAAAGGCAAGTATATAATTGAAAACTTACCTTCTTACCTTTCGGCCAAGAAATGGAAGGTGGCTGACCTTTCTCACATGCGCCTTAGTCTTCAACTTGGAGTAGGGTTATGAAATGTTGGGCCTTGATCTCTTTTGCCACGAGAACCCAAGTCTCTGGAGTCCTTTGAGATGTTGAGAAGCCCTTGAATTCTTCCTTGTACTCTTGGCCCAATGCTCCTTGTCGTTTGGTCTTCTAGTAGCTTTTCTACCCACAAGCTGAACTTGTGGAAGAGTGGCCTTGTTCTGCTCCTTGTCATGGCTCCTTGTGGCAGCGCTGGTGTAGAGACTTCATCTAGGTTCATGCCTTGAATCTTGTAGCTGAGTTGATCCGAGTCTCCTTGTGTAGAGGTGGAAATGGTGGTGCAATCGCTTGAGCCGGCTGGATTGTGTGTAGAGCTGGTCGAGTAGAGATCGGAGCTGGCCAGATCAATTTGTGGGCCGGCAGCGTCACCAGCTGGGCCGGCAGTGTTATTCCCGTCGCTGGCAGTTTGGCCGGTGGTTTGGGCCTCTCTGCCAGAGAAGTTGGTCGGCCCGGCCCGGCTGATCGTAGGACCAGCGGTACCGCTTGGCCTTGCAGACGCGCCAAATGGCCCGGCTGTCTCGGGCAAGCCTTCTGGGCAGTAATTTTGATCTTCTGGCCAGCCAGACGATCTGATGTCCTCATCATCCCCTCCCCCTTCTGTAGGTTTTGACCTCAAAACTGGCTTATCCGCAAGGAAAGGAGCTATATCAGTCACATTGAATGTGTTAGACACATTAAACTCACCTGAAGTTCATGCCGGTAGGCGTTGTTGTTGATCCTCTTCATCACTCTGAATGGTCCATCTCCTCTGGGGGCCAGCTTGGAACTCCTTAGGTTGTGGAACCTCTTTTGCCGCAGGTGTAGCCACACCCAATCGCTTGGTTGAAAGATCATTTCTCTTATCCCCTTGTTGGCGTGAGTCACGTACTGCTCGGTCTTCTTCTCCAGGTTCTCTGCTACCTTCTGGTGCAGTCTCTTGATGAATTGTTCCTTGGTTGCTCCATTTAGGTTGGTCATTTCTGCTGGTGGCAGTGGTGTTTTCTCCAAAAGCGTTTGAGGGTTGAAGCCGTAGACAATTTCAAAAGGGGTCTTCTTTGTGGATGAATGCACTGCTCGGTTGTAAGCAAACTCAATGAATGGCAGGCACTCCACCCATGTCTTAAGGTTCTTCCCAAGTGTGGTCCTGAGAAGAGTTGACAATGTCCGGTTGACCACTTTGGTTTGGCCATCAGTTTGAGGGTGGCATGTGGTAGGGAAGAGCAGCTTCGTGCCTTGCTTTCTCCAGAAGGTCCTCCAGAAGTTGCTGAGAAATTTGGTGTCTCTGTCTGACACGATTGTCCTTGGCACTCCATGAAGTCGTACTACCTCCATGAAGTCGTACTACCTCCATGAAGTGGTATCATTAACATTGGCACACAGTATGAAATGTGCCATCTTAGAGAATTGGTCCACCACTACAAAGATAGCATCTTTGTGGTTGATCTTGGGCAGACCTATAACAAAGTCCATGCATATGTCTACCCATGGATGTGTAAGTATGGGCAGAGGGAGATACAACACGTGAGGGTGCACTCGGGACTTCGCCTTCTTGCAAGTGATGCATCTTGCACAATGGGCTTCTACTGACCTCTTGATGTGTGGCCAATAGAAGTGCTCCTTTACCACGGCTAGTGTCTTGTCAACACCAAAGTGGCCCATGAGACCTCCTCCATGAGCTTCTCTGGTGATAAAATTTCGTAAAGATCCTTGAGGTATGCACAACCTTCTTTCCCAGAACAAGAACCCATCATAGATGTAGAACTTGCCATGACTCCCGGTGCCACACTATTTGTAGCTCTCAGCAAAGTCAGGATCATCCTTATACAAGTCTTTAATGTGCTAAAATCCTAAGACCTTTGCTTCCATTGTAGAGATCAAAGCAAACCTCCCTGATAGTGCATCGGCTACCACATTATACTTGCCCTTCTTGTATATGATGATGTAAGGGAAGGTTTCTATGAACTCCATCCACCTAGCATGTCTTATCTTGAGGTTGGTTTGCCCTCAAAGGTGTTTGAGAGTCTCGTGATCAGTGTGGATCACAAACTCCTTGGACAACAAGTAATGTTGGCAAGTCTCTAAGGCTCTGACTAGGGCATAGAGCTCCTTGTCATAGGTGGGGTAATTCAGTGAGGCCCCACCTAACTTCTCACTGAAGTATGCCACTGGCCTTCCTCCTTGTGTTAGCATTGCTCCTATGCCTATTCCAGAGGCATCACACTCCACTTCAAACGTACTGTTGAAGTCGGGCAGGACTAGCACTGGTGCAAGCGTGAGGCTGTCCTTCAAGGCCTGGAATGCCTTCTCTTGAGCTTCTCCCCAGCTAAACCCCACATTCGTTTTCACTACTGCCATCAATGGTGAGGCAATACTACTGAAGTTGGGCACAAATCTCCGGTAGAAGCTGGCCAGGCCGTGAGAGCTTCTTACTTGGCTGATGTTGCTCGGTGTTGGCCATTCTTGTATGCCTCAAATCTTTTCCTCATCAACCTGTAAGTCCTGTGAACTCACAACAAAGCCTAAGAAAACAAGCTTGTGAGTACAAAAGGTGCACTTCTTCAGATTGGCATAAAGCTCTTCTTGTCGAAGGGTTCTAAGCACCATCTCAAGATGTGTAAGGTGTTCCCGAAGGCATATACTGTAAACAAGTATGTCATCAAAGTATAGTACTACAAACTTACTGATGTACGCCCTAAGAACATGGTTCATAAGGCGCATGAAGGTGCTTGGGGCATTTGTCAAGCCAAATGGCATGACTGTCCACTCGTAGAGCCCTTGCTTTGTCTTGAAAGCAGTCTTCCACTCATCACCTTCTTTCATTCTGACCTCGTGGTATCCACTCTTGAGGTCTATCTTGGAGAAGACCGTGGCTCTACTCAGCTCATCCAGCATGTCATCCAGTCGTGGTATAGGGTGCCGGTACTTGACTGTGATGTTGTTGATGGCTCGGCAGTCTATGCACATTCGCCAAGTCCCATCCTTCTTGGGGACTAGCAATACCGGTACGACACATGGACTGAGGTTCTCTCGAACATAGCCTTTCTCCAGGAGCTCCTTAACTTACTTCTCAAGCTCGTTGGACTCCACTGGACTCATCCGATAGGCTGGTTGATTGGGCAAGGCTGCTCCGGGCACGAGGTCGATCTGGTGCTCTATGCCGCGTAAGGGAGGCAAGCCTGCTGGTATCTCCTCAGGGAATACAGCCTGGAACTTGTTGAGGAGTGCTGCTACTTCAGGAGGTAGCTCTACCAATTCTTTTTCTACTCTCAAGATTTCTTTAAAAACCGGTAGTAACATTAAGTCCTTTGAGGCTAAAGCTCTCCGGACATGACTCGGTTGAATGAGAAAATTAGATTTAATGAGTTTCTTTTCCTTACGCATTTGTTGTTGTAGCTCGTGTACATGGGCAGGTGTGAGAGGGGCTAGGCTGACCTTTCTCTTATCGTGCACAAAGGTATATAGATTGGTTCGCCCATCATGCCTTGTCTCCTTGTCGAACTTCCATTGTCTTCCTAGAAGAAGATGGCCAGCTTGCATGGGTAGTACGTCACAAAGTACCTGGTCTTGGTATCTGCCCACACTGAATGGCACGGTTACTTGCTCATGGATCTTGAGCTCCACCTTGTCATCTAGCCCTCTCAGTCAATATGTCCGGGGCTGCTTTGCCTTCTCTAGACCAATTAACCAAAAAACAAGGATGATTAATCAAGAGTTATTCTGTCAAGACTAGAGCAAGGAAATCAAAAAGACCTTCCATTTCTTGCATGAGGTAAGTTAAGGTAAGTTTCAATTTGAATATATGTCTTTCTGTTTTGTAGAGATGATTACTATGAAGTCAAAGAAGATAAAAAAGTTTTGATTTTTGAAGATAGAAGCTGCATATTAAGGATGTTTTTGATAAATAAAGAGAACTCAAGCTCTCTGTAGGGTTTTCTGGTTGGTAAAGATGGAAGGGTGAAGTGAACCACACGAGGGGTGATGAACCTCGTGATAAATCACAAACTTAGAGCTAGGAGGGCTGGTCTCAACTAGGTTCTAAGCGCACAAGATTCTTAGAGAGAAAACTTGTAGGGAAAAAGTTCTACTTTATTAATAATCAAAAAGGTTGTCGAACTACAATGCTGGAAGGAGCCTTATTAATATGCTCGACAGCTTGACCTTCTAGGGCCGACCCAAATAAGAAAAGGAAAACTTACAAAGTGCACAAAGGAAAAGATACAAAAGTGTATAATCGAAAAAGGACCTATTCCTAAAATGTTCTTGACTCAAAAAAGTAAATATTCTAGATCCTACCCTGCAAAACAGAAAGAGGCATATATTCGAATTGAAACTTACCTTAACTTACCTCATGGCCAAGAAATGGAAGGTGGCTGTCCTTGTGGCATGCACGCGCCTTGCTCCTAGTCTTCGACTTGGAGTAGGGTTAAGAATCTTTGGGCCCTGACCTCTCTTGCCAGTAAAGCCCAAGTCTCTGATGTCCCTTGTGTTGTTGAGAAGCCTTTGGACTCTTTTGCTCTTTGGCCCATTGTCCTTAGCTGCTCTTCTTCTAGGAGCTTGTCGACCCATAAGCTGAATTTGTGGAAGAGTGCCCTTGATCTGCTTCTTGTCATTGCTCCTTGAGGTACCACTGGTGTAGATACTTCCTCTAGGTGCATGTCCTGGAGCTGGTAGCTCATTTGGTCCGAGTCCTCTTGTGTAGAAGTGGAAATGCGCGTGTAGTCGGCTAGATCGGCTGTACCGGCTGGATTGTGCAAGGTACTGGCCGGAATGCCTTCAGGACCGGCTAAGTTGATCCCGGAGTTCGCGGCATCACCAGAGGGACCGGCGGTGTCATCTACATCGCCACCAAGTGTGCCAGAAGCTTGGGCCTCTCCGCCGGCAATGCTGGTTGCTCTGGTCCTTGTGGTCGAGGGTCCGGCGGTACTGCTTGGACCGGCAGGCGTGCCAGATGGTCCGGCTCTCTCGGGCAAGCTTCCTGGTCGGCCAGTCTGGTCTCCTGGCTGGATGTACGACCTGGAGTAGGGTTAGGAATCTTTGGGCCCTGACCTCTCTTGCCACTAAAGCCCAAGTCTCTGAAGTTCCTTGCATTGTTGAGAAGCCTTTGGACTCTTCTTTGTACTTCTGGCCCATTGTCCTTAGTCGATCTTCCTCTAGGAGCTTGTCGACCCATAAGCGGAACTTGTGGAAGAGTGCTCTTGATCTGCTCCTTGTCATTGCTCCTGGTGGCACTACTGGTGTGGAGACTTCCTCTAGATGCATGTCCTGAAGCTGGTAGCTTATCTGGTCCGAGTTTCCTTGTGTAGAAGTTAAAATGCTCGTGTACTCGGCTGGATCGGCTGTACCGGCTGGAATGTGCGAGGTACTGGCCGGAATGCCTTCAGGACCGGCCAAGTTGATCCCGGAGTCGGCGGCATCACCAAGGGGACCGGCGGTGTCATCCACATCGCCACCAAGTGTGCCGGAAGCTTGGGCCTCTCCACCGGGCTTCTACTGACCTCTTGATGTGTGGCCAGTAGAAGTGCTCCTTGACCACGACTAGTGTTTTGTCAACACAAAAGTGGCCCATGAGACCTCCTCCATGAGCTTCTCGTGTGATAAGCTCCCGTAGAGATCCTTGTGGTATGCACAGCCTTCTTTCTCAGAACAAGAACCCATCATGGATGTAGAATTTGCCATGACTCCCTGTGCCACACTCCTTGTAGCTCTCAGAAAATTCAGAATCATCCTTGTACGGGCCCTTGATGTGCTCGAATCCTAAGACCTTTGCTTCCATTGTAGATATCAAGGCAAACCTCCTTGATAGTGCATCGGCTACCACATTATCCTTGCCCTTCTTGTATATGATGATGTAAGGGAAGGTTTCTATGAACTCCATCCACCTAGCATGTCATATCTTGAGGTTGGTTTGCCCTCAAAGGTGTTTGAGAGTCTCGTGATCAGTGTGGATCACAAACTCCTTGGACAACAAGTAATGTTGGCAAGTCTCTAAGGCTCTGACTAGGGCATAGAGCTCCTTGTCATAGGTGGGGTAATTCAGTGAGGCCCCACCTAACTTCTCACTGAAGTATGCCATTGGCCTTCCTCCTTAGGTTAGCACTGCTCCTATCCCTATCCCAGATGCATCACACTCTACTTCAAACGTCTTGTTGAAGTCGGGCAGGATCAGCACTGGTGCATGCGTGAGGCTGTCCTTCAAGGCCTGGAATGCCTTCTCCTGAGCTTCTCCCCAGCTGAATCCCACATTATTCTTTACTACTGCCATCAATGGTGAGGCAATGCTGCTGAAGTTGGGCACGAATCTTCTGTAGAAGCTGCCCAGACCGTGGAAGCTCCTCACTTGGCTGATGTTGCTCGGTGTTGGCCACTCTTGTATGGCTCGAATCTTTTCTTCATCAACCTGTAATCCTTGTAAATTTACAACATAGCCTAAGAAAACAAGCTTGTCAGTACAAAAGGTGCACTTCTTGAGTTTGGCATAAAGCTCTTCTTGTCAAAGGGTTTTAAGTACCATCTCAAGATGTGTAAGGTGTTCCCGTAGGCACTTACTATAAACTAATATGTCATCAAAGTAAACCACTACAAACTTACTGATGTATGTCCTAAGAACTTGGTTCATAAGGCGCATGAAGGTGCTTGGGGCATTAGTCAAGTCGAATGGCATGACTGTCCACTCGTAGAGCCCTTGCTTCTTCTTGAAAGCAGTCTTCCACTCATCACCTTCCTTCATTCTGACCTGGTGGTATCCACTCTTGAGGTCTATTGACACAAGCCTCAGTTCAAGGCTTATATGCGCATGGGCTGTTTAGAGAAGGTTAGGTGAGAAACTCGACCTTAGACTTCTGGATAGGGGGTTTTTGGTTTGGTATTGGGTGAAGGGTGAAGTGAACCACACGAGGGGTGATGAACCACACGAGGGGTGATAAATGACAAACTTAGAGCTAGGATGGCTGGTCTCAACTAGGTTGTAAGCGCACAAGTCTCTTTTGAGAGAAAGCTTGTAGGAAGAAAGTTCTACTTTATAAGTATCAAAGGTTGTCGAACTACAATACTGGAAGGAGCCTTATTAATATGCTCGACAGCTTGACCTTCTAGGGTCGACTCAAAGAAAGAAAAGGAAAGTTTACAAAAGTGCACAAATGGAAAATGTACAAAAGTGCATAGCCGAAAAAGGACCTATTCCTAAAATGTCTTTGACTCAAAAATGTAAACAATCTAGATCCTACCCTGCAAAATTGAAAGATGCATATATTCGAATTGAAAACTTACTTTTCTTACCTCACGGCCAAGAAATGGAAGGTGGCCGTCCTTGTGGCATGCACGCGCCTTGCTCCTAGTCTTCAACTTGAAGTAGTGTTAGGAATCTTTGGGCCCTGACCTCTCTTGCAACTAAAGCCCAAGTCTCTGAATTCCTTGCATTGTTGAGAAGCCTCCGCACTCTTCTTTGCACTTCTGGCCCACTGTCCTTAGTCGATCTTCCTCTAGGAGCTTGTGGACCCATAAGCTGAACTTGTGGAAGAGTGCTCTTGATCTGCTCCTTGTCATTGCTCCTGGTGGCACCACTGGTGTAGAGACTTCCTCTAGATGCATGTCCTGAAGCAGGTAGCTTATCTGATCGGAGTCTCCTTGTGTAGATGCTGAAATGCCCGTGTACTCGGCTGGATCGGCTATACCAGCTGGACTGTGCGAGGTGGTGGCCGGAATGCCTTCTGGACCGGCCAAGTTGATCCCGGAGTCGGCGGCATCACCAAGGGGACCGGCGGTGTCATCCACATCGCCACCAATTGTGCCGGAGGCTTGGGCCTCTCTGCCGGCAATGCTGATCGGTCTGGTCCTGTTGGTCGAGGGTCCGGCGGTACCGCTTGGGCCGGCAGACGTGCCAAATGGCCCGGCTGTCTCGGGCAAGCTCCCTGGTCGGCCAGTCTGGTCTCCTGGCCGGTCATACGACCTGATGTCCCCATCATCCCCTCCCTCTTCAGTAGGTTTTGACCTCAAAACTGGTTCATCTGCATGGAAAGGGGCTAAGTCAGTTACGTTGAACGTGTTGGACACATTAAACTCACCTGGGAGCTCGATCCGGTAGGCGTTGTTGTTGATCCTCTCCAGCACTCTGAATGGTCCATCTCCTCTTGGTGCTAGCTTGGAACTCCTTAGGTTAGGAACCTCTTCTGCCGTAGGTGTAGCCAGACCCAATCGCCTGGTTGAAAGATCACCTCCTTTCTTCCCTTGTTAGCATGAGTCACGTACTTTCCGGTCCTCTTCTCCTAGTTCTCTGCTACCTTCTGGTGTAACTTCCTTATGAACTCTGCCTTGGATGCTCCGTTGAGGTTGGTCATTTCTGCTGGTGGCAGTGGCGTTTGCTCCAATGGGGTGAGAGGGTTGAAGCCGTATACTACTTCAAATGGTGTCTTCTTGGTTGCTGAGTGCATGGCTCGGTTGTAAGCGAACTCTATGAATGGCAGGCACTCCACCCAAGTCTTGAGGTTCTTCCCTAGTGTAGTCCTGAGAAGAGTTGATAGTGTCCGGTTGACAAATTCAGTTTGGCCATCGGTTTGAGGATGGAAGGTGGTAGAGAAGAGTAGCTTCTTGCCTACCTTTCTCCAAAGGGTCCTCCAGAAATGGCTGAGGAACTTGGTGTCCCTGTCTGACACGATGGTCCTTGGCACTCCATGAAGTCGTACTATCTCCCTGAAAAACAGCTCCGCTGTTTGCGTGGCATCATTGACATTGGAACACGGAATGAAGTGTACCATCTTGGAGAAACTGTCCACCACTACAAAGATTGCATCCTTGTGGTTGATCTTGGGCAGACCTAGAACGAAGTCCATTGAGATGTCCACCCATGGATGCGTAGGTATGGACAGTGGGAGATACAACCCGTGAGGGTGCACTCGGGACTTCGCCTTTTTGCAAGTGATGCACCTTGCACAATGGGCTTCTACTGACCTTTGGATGTGTGGCCAGTAGAAGTGCTCCTTGACCATTGCTAGAGTCTTGTCGACACCAAAGTAGCCCATGAAACCTCGTCCATGAGCTTCTCGGATGATAAGCTCTCGTAATGATCCTTGTGGTATGCACAGCCTTCTTTCTCGGAACAAGAATCCCTCATGGATGTAGAACTTGCCATGACTCCCTGTGCCACACTCCTTGTAGCTCTCAGCAAAGTCAGGATCATCCTTGTATAGGTCCTTGAGGTGCTCGAATCCTAGGACCTTTGCCTCCATGGTTTATATCAAGGCAAACCTCCTTGATAGTGCATCGGCTACCACATTGTCTTTGCCCTTCTTGTACTTGATGACGTACGGGAAGGTCTCTATGAACTCCATCAACCTGGCATGTCTCCTCTTGAGATTGGTTTGCCCTCTGAGGTGTTTGAGAGTCTCGTGATCAGTGTGGATCACAAACTCCTTGGACAGCAAGTAATGCTGCCAAGTCTCCAATGCTCGGACAAGGGCATAAAGCTCCATTTCGTAAGTGGGGTAGTTCAGTGAGGCACCACCTAGATTCTCACTGAAGTATGCCACTGGCCTCCCTCCTTGGGTTAGCACTGCTCCTATGACTATTCCAGAGGCATCACACTCCACTTAAAATGTCTTGTTGAAGTCGGGCAGGACTAGCACTGGTGCATGTGTAAGGCTGTCCTTCAAGGCCTGGAATGCCCTCTCCTGAGCTTCTCCCCAGCTGAATCCCACGTTCTTCTTCACTACTGCCGTCAATGGTGAGGCAATACTGCTGAAGTTGGGCACGAATCTCCTATAGAAGCTGGCCAGTCCGTGGAAGCTCCTCACTTGGCTGATGTTGCTTTGTGTTGGCCATTCTTGTATGGCTCGAATCTTCTCTTCATCAACCTGTAGGCCCTGTGAACTTACAACAAAACCTAAGAAGACAAGTTTATCAGTACAAAAGATGCACTTCTTGAGATTGGCATAAAGCTCTTCTTGTCGAAGGGTTTTAAGTACCATCTCAAGATGTGTAAGGTGATCTCTTAAACACTTACTGTAAACTAGAATGTCGTCGAAATAAACTACAACAAACTTACTGATGTACGCCCTAAGCACTTGGTTCATAAGGCGCATGAAGGTGCTCGGGGCATTAGTCAAGCCAAATGGCATGACTATCCACTCGTAGAGCCCTTGCTTCGTCTTGAAGGCAGTCTTCCACTCATCACCTGGTGGTATCCACTCTTACGGTCTATCTTGGAGAAGACCGTGGCTCCACTCAGCTCATCTAGCATGTCATCCAGCTGTGGTATTGGATGCCGGTACTTGACTGTGATGTTGTTGATTGCTTGGCAGTCCACGCAGATTCGCCAAGTCTCATCCTTCTTGGGCACTAGTAGCACTGGCACGACACATGGACTGAGGCTCTCTCGAACATATCCTTTCTCCAGGAGCTCCTTGACTTGCTTCTCAAGCTCCTTGGATTCCTCTGGACTCATCCGGTAGGCTGGCCGGTTGGGCAGGGCTGCTCCGGGCACTACGTCGATCTGGTGCTCTATGCCACGTAAGGGAGGCAAGCCTACTGGTATCTCCTCTGGGAACACATCCTGGAACTTGTTGAGGAGAGTTGCTACTTCAGGAGGTAGCTCTACCTGTTCCTGTTCTATACTCAAAATTTCTTTGAAGACCATTACTAACATTAAATCCTTCGAGGCTAAAGCTCTCCGGACATGGCTTGGTTGAATAAGAAAATTAGACTTGATAAGTCTCTTTGCCTTACTCATTTGGAGTTGTAGCTCGTGTACCTGGGCAGGTGTAAGAGGAGCCAAGCTGACCTTTCTTTTGTCATGCACTAAAGTGTAGAGATGGGTTCGGCCATCATGCCTGGTCACTTTGTCAAACTGCCATGGCCTTCCTAGCAGAAGATGGCCAGCTTGCATGGGCACCACGTCGCACACGACCTTGTCTTGGTACTTGCCCACACTGAATGGCACTGTGAGTTGCTCATGGATCTTGAGCTCCACTTTGTCATCGACCCATCTCAGTCTATATGGTCGAGAGTGCCTTGTCTTCTCTAGACCTAGCTTATCAACCATGTACGCACTAGCAACGTTAGTGCAAGAACCACCATCTATGATGAGGTTACATACCTTGCCCTTGATGGTGCAACGGCTGTGGAAGATATTTTCCCTCTGGATGGTCTTTGAGGGATCCACCATTGCACTGAGAATGCGTCTAGTGACCAGCACTTCCCCCACATCAAGGTACTCAATGTCAGCGTATTCTCCTTCTGGTTCGTAGTCTTCTTCATCTTGGGATTCATACTCTCCAGCTTCCGTAATCAGCATTACCCGGTTGTTTGGGCACTCCCTTGAGATGTGTCCGCGACCCCTACACTTGAAAAGGAATGTCACGTGATCTCTGAGGGTTAGAGGACTTACTAGGCTCTCTCTGGTCACGGGTTGGCTCAGGAGGCTTGCTCTTGAACCGTGACTCGATCTCTATGGCTTTGCCTTTCTCTACGGGCTTGGGAATGTTGCTTGGTGCCCAAGGCGTCTTAGGCTTGCTGCGGATGTCTTGGCTCTTAGGTTTGATGTGCTGCTCAGCCTGGACAGATAGGTGGAACAAGTCCTTGAAGTCATTGTAGATTTGCCTTTCCACCTTGCGGCTGATTCTTTCTTGGAGTCCATCCAAGAATTGTGCCATCAAAGCTTCCTCATCATCATTGAGTTCCAGCCTGTTCTTTAGTCTCTCAAACTCTTCATAGTACTCCTCTACTGATATGGTACCCTGCTTAGGAGTACGAAAACGTCGTTGCAAGTCTCTATGAAAGTAAGGTGGAGTAAACCTTTGTCGCATGAGATCTTTCATGTCGACCCATGAGTCTACGGGCCTCAATCTCTTCCTCCTTCGGTCAGAAACCTCACGATCCCACCAGATGAGGGCATTGTCCATGAGTTGTGCTACTGCCATGGAGACTCTCCCAGGGCCTGGTTGGTCGTAGTGATCAAAGATGTGATCCATCCTCCTCTCCCAATCAAGATAGGCTTCGGGGTCTACTTTTCCTACAAAACTAGGAGGGGTTAACTTGACATCATGATGAGTTACTCGGTTATTGGCGTGTTCATCTCCATCCTCATGATGTCTAGGAGGCATCCTTGGTCTCTAGTGTTGAACATATGGCTCGAAGCCATCTCCTTTTGCCTTTGGTTGCCGTGGAGGTCCTCTCGGCCTAGGGTGATAGTTATGAGGTGGTGCGTCCTCATCTCCATTTGGCTGGGGCTCCTCCTGTTCATGCCGTGTCCTAAGGTGTTCAGGACCCTCAGCACGGTCTTGCTAAGCTCTCATGTGCCTTATGGCCTGGAATCTCACAGGCCTCTCCACGCGCTCCAACCTCTCGCCTATTAATGCGAGTTACGTTTGGAAGGTGGTGAACATGGCCATCATGGCCTCAGTTGCATCTCTATTCTCTTCTGACATTGTGCTACAAGAAAGAAACACAAGTTTTTTTTGCTCCTAAGTGGATTAGGAGGGTTTCTTTTATAGGGGAATTCGAATTTGCAAAAAAGAAAAAGTTGAGAAAAAAGGAAAAACCTGAAAAAACAAAAGTTTAGAAAAATGGAAACTTCCTACAACTTGTGCTAGCTGTCCAATTCGAATTGTATTGGTATTTTTCCTATTTTCTTTTTCTTTTCATTTTAATTTAACTTAAAAATAATGGAAATATTATTTGAATAAAAAGGAAAATGTGAATGGCAATGCAAAAGTGAATCTAAGCCCTAGCTAGTGATACACGTAGAAGCTAGATGCACTCGGTTTGGAGTTTAGTGTTATGTTTTTTGATTTTTTCTTGAATGCGACTTAAACTAATGCAAGAACAAGAAACAAAACTAACTGAGGGATAGAAACAACCTGCTTTAGGAGCTTTATGCGCGTGGGCTGTTTGGAGAAGGTTAGGTGATGATGGGGACATCAGGTCGTATGGCCAGCCAGGAGACCAGACTGGCCGACCAGGGAGCTTGCCCGAGACAGCGGGCCATTTGGCATGTCTACCGGCCCAAGCGGTACCGCCGGACCCTCGACCAACAGGACCAGACCAATCAGCATTGCCGGCGGAGAGGCCCAAGCCTCCGGCACAACTGGTGGTGACATGGATGACACCGCCGGTCCCATTGGTGACGCCACCGACTCTGGGATCAATTTGGCCGGTCCAGAAGGCATTCCGGCCAGTACCTTGCACAGTCCAGCCGGTACAGCCGATCCAGCCGAGTACACGAGCATTTCAACTTCTACACAAGGAGACTCGGACCAGATAAGCTACCAGCTTCAGGACATGCATCTCGAGGAAGTCTCAACACCAGTGGTGCCACCAGGAGCAATAACAAGGAGCAGATCAAGAGCACTCTTCCACAAATTCAGCTTATGGGTTGACAAGCTCCTAGAGGATGATCGACAAAGGACAATGGGCCAGAAGTGCAAAGGAGAGTCCAAAGGCTTCTCAAAAATGCAAGGGACTTCAGATACTTGGGCTTTAGTGGCAAGAGTGGTCAGGGCCCAAAGATTCCTAACCCTACTCCAAGTTGAAGACTAGGAGCAAGGCGCGTGCATGCCACAAGGACGGCCACCTTCCATTTCTTGGCCGTGAGGTAAGAAAGGCAAGTTTTCAATTTGGATATTTGCCTCTTTCTGTTTTACAGTGTAGGATTTAGATTCTTAACATTTTTGAGTCAAAGACATTTTAGGAATAAGTCCTTTTTCGGTTATGCACTTTTGTACATTTTCCATTTGTGCACTTTTGTACATTTTCCATTTGTGCACTTTTGTAATCTTTCCTTTTCTTTCTTTGAGTCGACCCTAGAAGGTCAAGCTGTCGAGCATATTAAGAAGGCTCCTTCCAGCATTGTAGTTCGACAACCTTTTTGCTAATTAATAAAGATCGAATTTTCTTTCAACAAGTTATTCTCTCAAGAGACTTGTGTGCTTAGAACCTAGTTGAGACCAGCCCTCCTAGCTCTAAGTTCGTGATTTATCACGAGTTTCATCACCCCTCGTGTGGTTCACTTCACCCCTTCATCCAATAGCCATCAGAAAAACCCTATCCAGAAGCTTAAGGTCGAGTTTCTCACCTAAACTTCTCCAAACAGCCCACGTGCATCCAAGCCTTGAATCAAGGCTTGTATCATTTTGGTATCAGAGCTTAAAGCTCCTAAACCAGGTTGTTTCTATCCTTTAACTTGTTTTTTTTTCTAGTTCTTGCCTTAGTTTAAGTTTCATTCAAGAAAAGTAAAAAAAATAACATCAAACTCCAAACCGAGTGCACCTAGATTCTACGTGTATCACTAGGGTTTAGATTCACTTTTTCATTGGCATTCACGTTTTTCTTTTTGTTTAAATCATATTTCCATTATTTTTAAGTTAAATTGAAAAGAAAACAAAAAGAAAATAGCAAAAATACCAAAAAAATTCGAATTGGACAGCTAGCACAAGTTGTAGGAAGTTTTCATTTTTCTAAACTTTCCTTTTTTCAGGTTTTTCCTTTTTCTCAACTCTTTCCTTTTTGCAAATTCGAATTCCCCTATAAAAGAAAACCCTCCTAATCCACTTAGGAGCAAAATAACTTGTGTTCTTTCTTGTAGCACAATGGCAGAAGAGAATAGAGATGCAGCCGAGGCCGTGATGGCCATGTTCACCACCCTCCAAACGCAACTCGCATCAATAGGCGAGAGGTTGGAGTGCGTGGAGAGGCCTGTGAGATTCCAGGCCATAAGGCACGTGAGAGCTGAGCAAGACCGTGCTGAGGGTCTTGAGCACCTTAGGACACGGCACGAACAGGAGGAGCCCCAGCCAGATGGAGATGAGGACACACCACCTCATAACTATCACCATAGGCCGAGAGGACCTCCATGACAACCAGAGGCAGAAGGTGATGGCTTCGAGCCATATGGACACCACCAGAGACCTAGGATGCCTCCTAGACATCATGAGGATGGAGATGAACACGCCTACAACCGGGTAACTCTTCCTGATGTTAAGCTAACTCCTCCAAGTTTTGCAGGAAAAGTAGACCACGAGGCTTAACTAGATTGGGAGAAAAGAATGGATCATATCTTCGATCATTACAACCAACCAGGGCCTAGGAGAGTCTCAATGGCAGTAGCACAACTCACAGACAATGCCTTCATCTGGTGGGATCGTGAGGTATCTGACCGAAGGAGGAAAAGATTGAGGTCCGTAGACTCATGGGTCGACATGAAAGACCACATGCGACAAAGGTTTGTTCCACCCTATTTTCATAGAGATTTGCAACGACGTTTTCGTACTCTTAAGCAGGGTACCAGATCAGTAGAGGAGTACTATGAAGAGTTTGAGAGACTAAGGAACAGGCTGGAACTCAATGACGATGAGGAAGCTTTGATGGCACAATTCTTGGATGGATTCCAAGAAAGAATCAGCCGCAAGGTGGAAAGGCAAATCTACAATGACTTCAAAGACTTGTTCCACCTATCTGTCCAGGCTGAGCAGCACATCAAACGTAAGAGCCAAGACATCCGCAGCAAGCCTAAGATGCCTTGGGCACCAAGCAACATTCCTAAGCCCGTAGACAAAGGCAAAGGCATAGAGATCGAGTCAAGGTTCAAGAGCAAGCCTCCTGAGCCAACCCGTGACCAGGGAGAGCCTAGTAAGTCCTCTAACCCTCAAAGATCACGTGACATCACTTGTTTCAAGTGTAGGGGTCGTAGACACATCTCAAGGGAGTTCCCAAACAACCGGGTCATGCTGATTACGGAGGTTGGACAGTATGAGTCCCAAGATGAAGAGGACTATGAACCAGAAGGAGAATACGGTGACATTGAATACCCTGATGTGGGGGAAGTGCTGGTCACTAGATGCATTCTCAGTGCAATGGTGGATCCCTCGGAGACCATCCAGAGGGAGAACATCTTCCACAGCCATTGCACCATCAATGGCAAGGTATGTAAGCTAGGTCTAGAGAAGACAAGGCATCCTCGACCATATAGAATGATATAGCTCGATGACAAAGTGGAGCTCAAGATCCACGAGCAAGTCACTGTACCATTCAGTGTGGGCAAGTACCAAGACCAAGTCATGTGCGAACGTGGTGCCCATGCAAGCTGGCCATCTTCTGCTAGGAAGGCCATGGCAGTTTGACAAAGAGACCAGGCATGACGGCCGAACCAATCTCTACACCGCAGGCTTGCCTCCCTTACGTGGCATAGAGCACCAGATCGACCTAGTGCCCGGAGCAGCCCTGCCCAACCGGCCAGCCTATCGGATGAGTCCAGAGGAGTCCAAGGAGCTTGAGAAGCAAGTCAAGGAGCTCCTGAAGAAAGGCTATGTTCGAGAGAGCCTCAGCCCATGTGCCGTACCAGTGCTACTAGTTCCCAAGAAGGATGGGACTTGGCGAATGTGTGTGGACTGTCGAGCAATCAAAAACATCACAGTCAAGTACCGGCATCCGATACCATGGCTGGATGACATGCTAGATGAGCTGAGTGGAGCCACGGTCTTCTCCAAGATAGACCGTAAGAGTGGATACCACCAGGTGATGAGTGGAAGACTGCCTTCAAGACGAAGCAAGGGCTCTACGAGTGGATAGTCATGCCATTTGGCTTGACTAATGCCCCGAGCACCTTCATGCGCCTTATGAACCAAGTGCTTAGGGCGTACATCAGTAAGTTTGTTGTAGTTTATTTCGACGACATTCTAGTTTACAGTAAGTGTTTAAGAGATCACCTTACACATCTTGAGATGGTACTTAAAACCCTTCGACAAGAAGAGCTTTATGCCAATCTCAAGAAGTGCATCTTTTGTACTGATAAACTTGTCTTCTTAGGTTTTGTTGTAAGTTCACAGGGCCTACAGGTTGATGAAGAGAAGATTCGAGCCATACAAGAATGGCCAACACCAAGCAACATCAGCCAAGTGAGGAGCTTCCACGGACTGGCCAGATTCTACCGGAGTTTCGTGTCCAACTTCAGCAGTATTGCCTCACCATTGACGGCAGTAGTGAAGAAGAACGTGGGATTCAGCTGGGGAGAAGCTCAGGAGAGGGCATTCCAGGCCTTGAAGGACAGCCTTACACATGCACCAGTGCTAGTCCTGCCCGACTTCAACAAGACATTTTAAGTGGAGTGTGATGCCTCTGGAATAGTCATAGGAGCAGTGCTAACCCAAGGAGGGAGGCCAGTGGCATACTTCAGTGAGAATCTAGGTGGTGCCTCACTGAACTACCCCACTTACGAAATGGAGCTTTATGCCCTTGTCCGAGCATTGGAGACTTGGCAGCATTACTTGCTGTCCAAGGAGTTTGTGATCCACACTGATCACGAGACTCTCAAACACCTCAGAGGGCAAACCAATCTCAAGAGGAGACATGCCAGGTTGATGGAGTTCATAGAGACCTTCCCGTACGTCTTCAAGTACAAGAAGGGCAAAGACAATGTGGTAGCCGATGCACTATCAAGGAGGTTTGCCTTGATATAAACCATGGAGGCAAAGGTCCTAGGATTCGAGCACCTCAAGGACCTATACAAGGATGATCCTGACTTTGCTGAGAGCTACAAGGAGTGTGGCACAGGGAGTCATGGCAAGTTCTACATCCATGAGGGATTCTTGTTCCGAGAAAGAAGGCTGTGCATACCACAAGGATCATTAAGGGAGCTTATCATCCGAGAAGCTCATGGAGGAGGACTCATGGGCCACTTTGGTGTCGACAAGACTCTAGCAGTGGTCAAGGAGCACTTCTACTGGCCACACATCAAGAGGACAGTAGAAGCTCATTGTGCAAGATGCGTCACTTGCAAGAAGGCAAAGTCCCGAGTGCAACCTCACGGGTTGTATCTCCCACTGCCCATACCCACACACCATGGGTGGAAATCTCAATGGACTTTGTTCTAGGTCTGCCCAAGATCAACCACAAAGATGCAATCTTTGTAGTGGTGGACAGATTCTCCAAGATGGCACACTTCATTCCATGTGCCAATGTCAATGATGCCACACAAACAGCTGAGCTGTTCTTCAGGGAGATAGTACGGCTTAATGGAGTGCCAAGGACAATCGTATCTGACAGGGACACCAAGTTCCTCAGCCATTTCTGGAGGACCCTTTGGAGAAAGCTAGGCACGAAGCTACTCTTCTCTACCACCTGCAATCCTCAAACCGATGGCCAAACTGAAGTTGTCAACAGGACACTATCAACTCTTCTCAGAACTACAGTAGGGAAGAACCTAAAGACTTGGGTGGAGTGCCTGCCATTCCTAGAGTTTTCTTACAACCGAGCCGTGCACTCAGCAACCAAGAAGACACTATTTGAAGTGGTATACGGCTTCAACCCTCTCACCCCATTGGAGCAAACACCACTACCACCAGCTGAGCTGACCAACCTCAACGGAGCATCCAAGGCAGAGTTCATAAGGAGATTACACCAGAAGGTAGCAGAAAACTTGGAGAAGAGGACCGGACAGTACATGACTCATGCCAACAAGGGAAGAAAGGAGGTGATCTTTCAACCAGGCGATTGGGTGTGGCTACACCTACGGTAGGAGAGGTTCCCCAACCTAAGGAGTTCCAAGCTAGCACCAAGAGGAGATGGACCATTCAGAGTGCTGGAGAGGATCAACAACGCCTACCGGATCGAGCTCCCAGGTGAGTTTAATGTGTCCAACACGTTCAACATAACTGACTTAGCCCCTTTTTACGTGTCAAATACGTTTAATGTTACTGACTTAGCCCCTTTCCATGCAGATGAACCAGTTTTGAGGACAAAACCTACTGAAGAGGGAGGGGATGATGAGGACATCAGGTCGTACATCCAGCCAGGAGACCTGACTGGCCGACCAGGAAGCTTGCCGAGACAGCCGGGCCATTTTCTTCTGCCCGGAAGCGGTACCGCGGACTCACAGGACGGACCATCAACCGGAGACAGCGCCATTGGAGTCTCTGCCACAATGCTGATCGGTTGATCTTGGTGATCCTCCCTCAGATGATCCCGGCTGTCCACCACTATGCCATTTGATACACAGAAGGGATGAATCTTGAGGTCCTGGGTTGCCATCTTGCAGTGGATCTTCATTCTTCCTTTGAATTG
Organism: Pugionium cornutum; assembly: GCA_018901935.1. NCBI lineage: Eukaryota > Viridiplantae > Streptophyta > Magnoliopsida > Brassicales > Brassicaceae > Pugionium > Pugionium cornutum. The sequence continues at coordinate 16,466,589 of CM032160.1, forward strand.
TGTCAAGTGTGAGAAGTGAGGTCATGACCACGCTAGTGTCTTGTCGACACCAAAGTGGCCCATGAGTCCTCCTCCATGAGCCTCTCGGATGATAAGCTCCCGTAGTGATCCTTGTGGTATGCACAGCCTTCTCTCTCGGAACAAGAACCCCTCATGGATGTAGAAATTCCCATGACTCCCTGTGCCACACTCCTTGTAGCTCTCGGCGAGGTCAGGATCATCCTTATATAGGTCCTTGATGTGCTCGAATCCTAACACCTTGGCTTCCATTGTGGATATCAAGGCAAACCTCCTTGATAGTGCATCGGCTACCACATTTTCTTTGCCCTTCTTGTACTTGATGACATACGGGAAGGTCTCTATGAACTCCATCCACCTGGCATGTCTCCTCTTGAGATTTGTTTGCCCTATGAGGTGTTTGAGAGTCTCGTGATCAGTGTGGATCACAAACTCCTTGGACAGCAAGTAATGCTGCCAAGTCTCCAATGCTCGGACAAGGGCATAAAGCTCCATTTCGTAAGTGGGGTAGTTCAGTGAGGCACCACCTAGATTCTCACTGAAGTATGCCACTGGCCTCCCTCCTTGGGTTAGCACTGCTCCTATGACTATTCCAGAGGCATCACACTCCACTTAAAATGTCTTGTTGAAGTCGGGCAGGACTAGCACTGGTGCATGTGTAAGGCTGTCCTTCAAGGCCTGGAATGCCCTCTCCTGAGCTTCTCCCCAGCTGAATCCCACGTTCTTCTTCACTACTGCCGTCAATGGTGAGGCAATACTGCTGAAGTTGGACACGAAACTCCGGTAGAAGCTGGCCAGTCCGTGGAAGCTCCTCACTTGGCTGATGTTGCTTGGTGTTGGCCATTCTTGTATGGCTCGAATCTTCTCTTCATCAACCTGTAGGCCCTGTGAACTTACAACAAAACCTAAGAAGACAAGTTTATCAGTACAAAAGATGCACTTCTTGAGATTGGCATAAAGCTCTTCTTGTCGAAGGGTTTTAAATACCATCTCAAGATGTGTAAGGTGATCTCTTAAACACTTACTGTAAACTAGAATGTCGTCGAAATAAACTACAACAAACTTACTGATGTACGCCCTAAGCACTTGGTTCATAAGGCGCATGAAGGTGCTCGGGGCATTAGTCAAGCCAAATGGCATGACTATCCACTCGTAGAGCCCTTGCTTCGTCTTGAAGGCAGTCTTCCACTCATCACCTGGTGGTATCCACTCTTACGGTCTATCTTGGAGAAGACCGTGGCTCCACTCAGCTCATCTAGCATGTCATCCAGCCATGGTATCGGATGCCGGTACTTGACTGTGATGTTTTTGATTGCTCGACAGTCCACACACATTCGCCAAGTCCCATCCTTCTTGGGAACTAGTAGCACTGGTACGGCACATGGGCTGAGGCTCTCTCGAACATAGCCTTTCTTCAGGAGCTCCTTGACTTGCTTCTCAAGCTCCTTGGACTCCTCTGGACTCATCCGGTAGGCTGGCCGGTTGGGCAGGGCTGCTCTGGGAACGGGGTCGATCTGGTGCTCTATGCCTCGTAGGGGAGGTAAGCCTGCTGGTATCTCTTCCGGGAACACATCCTGGAACTTGTTGAGGAGAGCTGCTACTTCAGGAGGTAGCTCTACCTGTTCTTTCTCTACATTCAACACTTCTTTGAAAACCATTAGTAGCATTAGATCCTTCGAGGCTAAAGCTCTCCGGACATGACTTGGTTGAATAAGAAAATTAGATTTAATGAGCTTCTTTTCCTTACTCATTTGCTGTTGAAGCTCATGTACCTGGGCAGGTGTGAGAGGAGCTAGGCTGACCTTTCTCTTGTCATGCACGAAAGTGTAGAGATTGGTTCGGCCATCATGCCTGGTCTCCTTGTCAAACTGCCATGGCCTTCCAGCAGAAGATGGCCAGCTTGCATGGGCACCACGTCGCACACGACTTGGTCTTGGTACTTGCCCACACTGAATGGCATAGTGACTTGCTAATGGATCTTGAGCTCCACTTTGTCATCGAGCCATCTATGTCTATATGGTCGAGGATGCCTTGTCTTCTCTAGACCTAGCTTATCAACCATGTACGCACTAGCAACATTAGTGCAAGAACCACCATCTATGATGAGGTTACATACCTTGCCCTTGATGGTGCAACGGCTGTGGAAGATGTTCTCCCTTTGGATGGTCTCGGAAGGATCCACCATTGCACTGAGGATGCGTCTAGTGACCAGCACTTCCACCCACATCCGCGTACTCAATGTCACCGTATTCTCCTTTGGGTTCATAGTCCTCTTCATCTTGGGACTCATACTCTCTAGCCTCCGTAATCAGCATGACCCGGTTGTTTGGGCACTCCCTTGAGATGTGTCCACGACCCCTAGACTTGAAACAAGTGATGTCACATGATCTTTGAGGGTTAGAGGACTTACTAGGCTCTCTCTGGTCACAGGTTGGCTCAGGAGGCTTGCTCTTGAACCTTGACTCCATCTCTATGCTCTTGCCCTTGTCTATGGGCTTAGGCATGTTGCTTGGTGCCCAAGGCGTCTTAGGCTTGCTCCGGATGTCTTGGCTCTTACGTTTGATGTGCTGCTCAGCCTGGACAGATAGGTGGAACAAGTCTTTGAAGTCATTGCAGATTTGCCTTTCCACCATGCGGCTGATTCTTTCTTGGAGTCCATCCAAGAATTGTGCCATCAACGCTTCTTCATCATCATTGAGCTCCAGCCTGTTCCTTAGCTTCTCAAACTCTTCATAGTACTCCTCTACTGATCTGGTACCCTGATTAAGAGTACGAAAACGACGTTGCAAGTCCCTATGAAAGTAAGGTGGAACAAATCTTTGTCGCATGACATCTTTCATGTTGACCCATGAGTCTATGGGCCTCATTCTTTTCCTCCTTCGGTCAGATACCTCGCGATCCCACAAGATGTGGGCATTGTCCGTGAGTTGTGCTACTGCCATTGAGACTCTCCTAGGCCCTGGTTGGTTGTAATGATCGAAGATATGATCCATTCTTCTTTCCCAATCTAGGTAAGCCTCGGGGTCTAATTTTCCTGCAAAACTTGGAGGAGTTAGCTTAACATCAGGATGAGGTACCCGGTTGTACGCGTGTTCATCTCCATCCTCATGATGTCTAGGAGGCATCCGTGGTCTCTGGTGAAGACCATATGGCTCGAAGGCATCATCTTCTGCCTCTGGTTGCCGTGGAGGTCCTCTCGGCCTATGGTGATAGTTATGAGGTTGTGTGTCCTCATCTCCATCTGGCTGGGGCTCCTCCTGTTCGTGCTGTGTCCTAAGGTGCTCAGGACCCTCAGCACGGTCTTGCTCAGCTCTCACGTGCCTTATGGCCGGGAATCTCACAGGCCTCTCCAAGCGCTCCAACCTCTCGCCTATTGATTCGAGTTGTGTTTGGAGGGTGGTGAACATGGCCATCATGGCTTCTCTATTCTCTTCTGCCATTGCGTACTACAAAGAAAGAAGATAAGTTATGCTGCTCCTAAATTGATTAGGAGGATTTTCTTTTATAAGGGGATTCGAAAAAAATGCAAAAAGGAAAAATCTGAGAAATGGAAAATTTGAAAATATGGAGATTTGAATAAAAAGGAAACTTTCTTGACAACTATTGTTAGCTGTCCAATTCGAATGCTTTTGGTATTTTTCCTATTTTATTTTTATTTTCTTTTAATTTAGCTTAAAAATAATAGAAATATGATTATAAGAAAAAGGAAAGTCGAAAGTTGTAATGCAAGAATGATTCTAGAACCTAGTGATGCACGTAGGAACTAGATGTACTCGGTATGAATTTAGATGTTATTTTTTGATTTTCTTGAATGAAACTTAAACTAATGCAAGAACTAAAAACAAAACAAGTTAAAGGATAGAAACAACCTGGTTTAGGAGCTTTAAGCTCTGATACCAAAATGATACAAGCGTCGATTCAAGGCTTATATGCGCGTGGGCTGTTTGGAGAAGTTTAGGTGAGAAACTCAACCTTAGGCTTCTGGATGGGGGTTTTCTGGTTGGTAAAAGATGGAAGGGTGAAGTGAACCACACGAGGGGTGATGAACCTCGTGATAAATCACAAACTTAGAGCTAGGAGGGTTGGTCTCAACTAGGTTCTAAGCGCACAAGATTCTTAGAGAGAAAACTTGTTGGAAGAAAGTTCTACTTTATTAATATCAAAAAGGTTGTCGAACTAGAATGCTGGAAGGAGCCTTATTAATATGCTCGACAGCTTGACCTTCTAGGGTCGACTCAAAGAAAGAAAAGGAAAGTTTACAAAAGTGCACAAATGGAAAATATACAAAAGTGCACAAATGGAAAATATACAAAAGTGCATAACCGAAAAAGAACCTATTCCTAAAATGTCTTTGACTCAAAAATGTAAAGAATCTAGATCCTATCCTGCAAAACAGAAAGAGGCATATATTCGAATTGAAACTTACCTTACTTACCTCACAGACAAGAAATGGAAGGTGGCCGTCCTTGTGGCATGCACGCGCCTTGCTCCTAGTCTTCGACTTGGAGTAGGGTTAGGAATCTTTGAGCCCTGACCTCTCTTGCCACTAAAGCCCAAGTCTCTGAAGTCCCTTGCATTGTTGAGAAGCCTTTGGACTCTTCTTTGCACTTCTGGCCCATTGTCCTTTGTCGATCTTCCTCTAGGAGCTTGTCGACCCATAGACTGAACTTATGGAAGAGTGCTCTTGATCTGCTCATTGTCATTGTTCCTGGTGGCACTAATGGTGTAGAGACTTCCTCTAGATGCATGTCCTGAAGCTGGTAGCTTATCTGGTCCGAGTCTCCTTGTGTAGAAGTTGAAATGCTCGTGTACTTGGCTGGATCGGCTGTACCGGCTGAACTGTGCGAGGCACTGGCCGGAATGCCTTGTGGACCGACCAAGTTGATCCCGGAGTCGGCGGCGTCACCAAGCGGACCGGAGGTGTCATCCACATCGCTACCAATTGTGCCGGAGGCTTGGGCCTCTCTGCCGGCAATGCTGATCGGTCCGGTCCTGTTGGTCGAGGATCCGGCGGTACAGCTTGGGCCGGCAGATGTGCCAAATGGCTCAGCTGTCTCGGGAAAGCTTCCTGGTCGGCCAGGCTGATCTCCTGGCCGGACATATGACCTGATGTCCTCATCAATAGTCCTCTTCATCTTGGGACTCATACACTCCAGCTTCCGTAATCAGCATGACCCGGTTGTTTGGGCATTCCCTTGAGATGTGTCCGCGACCCCTACACTTAAAACAAGTGATGTCACATGATATTTGAGGGTTAGAAGACTTACTAGGCTCTCTCTGGTCACGGGTTTGCTCAGGAGGCTTGCTCTTGAACCGTGATTCGATCTCTATGCTCTTGCCTTTTTCTATGGGTTTGGGGATATTGCTTAGTGCCCAAGTTGTCTTAGGCTTGCTGGCCCAAGTTGTCTTAGGCTTGCTGCATAGGTCATGGCCCTTACGCCTGATGTACTGCTCAGCCTGAACAGAAAGGTGGAACAAGTCTTTGAAGTAGTTGTAGATTTGCCTCTCCACTTTCCGGCTGATCCTTTCTTGCAATCCATCCAAGAATTGAGCCATCAATGCCTCCTCGTTGTCATTGAGTTCCAGCCTGTTCCTTAGCCTTTCAAACTCCTTGTATTACTCCTCTACTGATCTGGTGCCCTGCTTAAGAGTACGAAAACGTCGTTGCAAATCCCTATGGAAATAGGGCGGAACAAACCTTTGCCTCATGAGATCTTTCATGTCGACCCAAGAGTCTACGGGTCTCAATCTCCTCCTCCTTCGGTCAGAAGCCTCACGATCCCACCAGATGAGGGCATTATCCGTGAGTTGTGCTACTGCCATGGAGACTCTCCTAGGGCCTGATTGGTTGTAATGGTCGAAGATGGGATCCATCCTCCTCTCCCAATCTAGATAGGCCTCGGGGTCTACTTTTCCTGCAATACTAGGAGGTGTTAACTTAACATCATGACTGTTTACACGATTGTAGGCGTAGTCATCTCCCTCCTCATGATGATCATAGGGCTCGTAGCCATTGCTCTCTATTGACATAGGAAAATCAAATAAGACCTATCTTGACCTACAAGGCAAGTGTGAGCACGAAAATTCAGTTTGAATAACAAGGGAAATGAAAAAGGATGGGTTATTATTAACCACATGGTCGAAATGGTTAAATAGCTACCTTGGGAGAAGAATCAAGGTGAAAAAGTCATGCCCATGCTGCACACAGTCTTGGCAACCACACCAAACAGTCATGCCCATGCTGCACACAGTCTTGGCAACCACACCAAACAGTCATGCCCATGCTGTCTCCTCTCTTCTCATTGGTTGTTGACAGGCTCCTCCTCTATTCAAACTCATCCACAAGTTTGAATTCGTTTTCTTTTGTGTTCACATTGTAAATCCTCTATAAAAGGGGTGTAAAGACTCAATGTATAATAAACTCTTAGGAGATTCTTCTCCATAAGTCTAAGTCATTTCTCATTTTCTCATACTTCTCTTTGAGTTTTCAGATTCAATTCTTCACATTTCTCCTCTATAATCTCAATATTCTTACATGGTATCAGAGCATAAGATCATTCTCTTATCTTTTCTACTCAAATCTCTCAGTTTCTAATCTAAAATTCTGTCAAAAATCTCTCAGTCTTTAGACTAAAAACTCACGGTTTCATTCAACCATAAAAGCTGCTTCCTTTGAGCTCTTCAAAGCCTAACAATGGAGGATACAGTTCAAATTAGTTCCAGCCTGAAACCTACGGTGATAGCAGTAGTTCTCAAAGGCTTGAACTACACATTATGGTCAAGAACCATCAAGACAGCCATTTGTGGCAAGGACTTTGGAATCACATCTTGGAGGATAATACTCCATCTATAGATGATCCAAAGGAGAAGAAGGATGAGGCAACAAGAAAAGAAGAAGCTAGGTGGTTCCAAGAAGATCAATCAGTCCTTGGATTCCTCCAAAATTCATTGGACCCATCCATTCTTGAAGCTTATTCACATTGTGAAACTGCCAAGTCTCTTTGGGACACTCTCAAGAGGGTGTATGGGGATGTTTCAAACCTCAGCCGTGTGTATGAGGTTAAGAAGGCTCTCAATGATCTACACCAAGAGGATATGGAGTTCACAAAATTCCTGGGCAAGTTCCAGTCAACATGGTCCGAGCTTGACATGTTGAGACCAAGTTCTATGGATCCAAAGGTGCTTAATGAAAGGAAGGAACAAGACAAGATATTTGGGCTCCTTCTCAACCTAAATCCAGCCTTTAAGGATGTGATTAAGTCCATCCTGAGAGAGCCAAAACTCCCTGATTTGAAGAGGTGTGCTCACGGATTCAAAAGGAGCAAGGCAACATTGGTTTGTTTGGTGGTAAAGGAGAACTAGTCATGGCCAACAAAAGCGTGTTTAAGCAAGAGGATAGGAAGAGTGTGATGTGAGCATTGTAAGAGGAATGGCCACATCAAGGACAAGTGCTGGATACTTCATCCTCATCTCAAGCCAAACCGGTTCAAGGATTCAAAGGCTAACATCTCTCAAATGGTTGCGACTGAACCGGCAAGTTCATCCAACCAAGGAGGGAAGCTAGCTATGAATGTATCCATGGAGTGTGTTAAGAAGAGTGACTTGGAGGATCTCATCAAGGCCTATGCCTCAAAACTCTCCGGTATCGCACTCTACTCCCATAAATCGCTTGATAAACCAGATCATAAGTTGGTAGTGGATTCAGGTGCTTCTCACCATATGATTAGCAATGCTAGGTTGTTAAAGAACATTGAACCATGTCTAGTACAAGTAACTATAGCTGATGGTAAGGGTATTCCAATTGAAGGAACCGGAAAATTAAGACTATTTGACAAAGAAACTAATGCATTCTTTGTACCTAAATTTAAGTCTAATCTAGTTTCTGTCAAAAAGGCTACTAAAGACCTCAATTGCAATGTTACATTTGGGCCTAACAATGTTTACTTTCAGGATATTAAGAGTGGTAAGATACTTGGAGGTGGTGTAACTCAAGATGAGCTCTATGTTCTTGAAGACCCACCAAGCAATTTGGATTCCTTAGCTTTCAAATCCTGTGTTTTTGCTAATAAAGATGTCTTATGGCATGCTAGATTAGGACATCCTCATGCTCGTGCTTTAAGCTTAATAATTCCTAATGTCGCTTATGATCACTCAGTTTGTGAGGCTTGTATCCTTGGCAAACATTGTCGTGTTGTTTTCCCTAAATCGTCTACAATTTATGAGAATTGCTTTGATTTAGTACATTCCGATGTTTGGACCTCACCTTACATGTCTAGAGATAGGAATAAATACTTTGTGACCTTTATAGATGAGAAATCGAAATATACATGGGTTACATTACTTCCATCTAAAGATAGGGTTTATGAGGCATTTATAAACTTTCATAATTATGTTACTAATCAATTCAATGCCAAGATCAAAGTGTTAAGATCAGATAATGGAGGGGAATACACAAGTCAAAGATTCAAAGCTCATCTAAACAAACATGGAATACTACATCAAACTAGCTGTCCACACACACCACAACAAAATGGAGTTGCTGAAAGGAAGAACCGACACTTAATGGAAGTAGCAAGATCCATGATGTTTCAAACCAATGTTCCTAAAAGTTTTTGGGGAGATGCAGTCTTGGTTGCTTGCTATCTCATCAATCGGATTCCAACCAAAGTCTTGCAAGATATATCCCCATTTGAGGTACTCAATAAAACTAAACCTTCCATTGATCATTTACGTGTATTTGGGTGTGTGTGCTTTGTGTATGTTCCAGGTGATCTAAGAAACAAGTTGGAGGCAAAGAGCATCAAGTGTATGTTCCTTGGATATTCGACAACACAAAAGGGTTATAAGTGCTATGATCCGAGCAACAACAGGACATATGTGTCTAGAGATGTCAAGTTCATAGAAGAACAAAGCTATTATGATCAGAAAGATTGGGAAGGATTGAAAGATCTCTCAAGGTCACCTTCTGATTTGGCTACGAGTTTGAGGTTTCTCTGAATCATTTGGGAAATGATCTGCCAAAGGATTCAAGACACGAAGAAACAAGAACCTTAAGTAGTTCACAAGATACTCAAGAGAATGAACAAGGGGTGGTAACTCAAGAACCAACTCCAATCCAAGAAGAAGCTATGGCCCAAAATCAAGAACAAGACGACTTGGAAGTGGGTATAGAGGAACCTATTCACCAAATGGAAGAGGAAACGGTTGTAGAGGAGGCTGCACCACCTGTTCAGCATTTAAGGAGGAGTACTAGACTTAGGAACACTAGGGTATTCTACAACAACCAGGCCGTGGCTCATCCCATACAAGCTGTTTGTTCCCTTGACCTCTTGCCATCTAGTCATCAAGCATTCCTTGGAAAGATTGAACAAAGTCAGATTCCAAGGACTTATGAAGAAGCTGAGAGCAAGAAAGAATGGTTAGATGCAGTAAGAGATGAGAAGGGAGCTATGGAAAGGAATCATACATGGGATATACAAGAACTTCCCAAAGGCAAGAAGGCTGTGAGTTCCAAGTGGGTGTTCACCATCAAGTATAAGAGCAATGGGGACATAGAAAGGTACAAGGCACGTCTAGTTGCAAGAGGTTTCACTCAGACATATGGAGAGGACTATACTGATACTTTTGCACCGGTGGCTAAGCTACACACTGTAAGGGTTGTTCTTTCACTAGCTACGAATCTGACTTGGGACTTATGGCAAATGGATGTCAAGAACGCATTCCTACAAGGAGAACTTGAAGAGGAAGTGTATATGACTCCACCACCAGGCCTTGAAGATTTTTGCAAAGAGGGACAGGTTCTAAGACTTAGGAAGGCAATATATGGGTTGAAGCAGTCACCAAGGGCCTGGTATCACAAATTAAGCTCCACACTTACTGATAATGGGTTTAGGAAATCCCATTCAGATCATACTTTGTTCACTCGTCAAAACTCCAAAGGAATCGTGGCGGTCTTGGTTTATGTGGATGACCTTATCATCACAGGAGATGATAAGGAAGGAATTCAGTCCACAAAGGCCTTCTTAAACAGATCATTTGACATCAAGGATCTTGGAGAGTTGAAGTACTTCTTGGGTATTGAAGTGTGTCGGTCTCAAGAAGGGCTCTTTCTATCCCAAAGAAAGTATGCTCTTGATCTGTTGACAGACACGGGAAAGCTTGGGGCTAAACCGGCCAAAACTCCTCTTGAAGATGGCTACAAGGTCAACGGAAAGGGGGAGAAAGCTGATGAGTTATTTAAGGATGTTTCTCAGTATAGGAGACTAGTTGGGAAGCTGATCTACCTCACCCTCACACGACCAGACTTGTGTTTTGCTGTGAATCAAGTAAGTCAACATATGCAAAAGCCTACTGTATATCATTGGAGCATGGTAGAAAGGATCCTTAGATACATCAAAGGATCTCCTGGTCAAGGTATAGGGATGGGCAAGAATGGGAACACTGAGATTGTCGGGTATTGTGATGCAGATTGGGCTGGTGATAGGGTGGATAGGAAATCAACCACTGGGTATTGCACCTTCGTTGGTGGGAACTTAGTCACTTGGAAGACTAAGAAGCAGAAGGTGGTATCATGTTCTAGTGCTGAAGCAGAATATAGGGCTATGAGGAAGCTGACAAATGAAGTAACTTGGCTCAAAGCACTCTTGAAAGATTTCGGTATTGCACAACCAGGGCCAATTACCTTCCATTGTGATAATCAGGCAGCCATTCACATAGCTTCAAACTCAGTGTTTCACGAGAGGACCAAGCACATAGAGATCGACTGCCATAAGGTTAGGGAGAAAGTTCAAGATGGAACCATTCTGCCATGTTATAGAAGGAGTGAAGACCAACTAGCTGACATCTTCACAAAGGCAGCAAGTCTCAAAGTTTGCAAGAACATCTTTAGCAAACTTGGGCTTGTTGATTTATCACACCCATGATCAAAGGTCTCCTAATCCAAGAGCAACACACTCTTTTTCCCTTATTAAGGTTTTGTCCCAAGTGGTTTTCCTTAATAAGGTTTTTAATGAGGTGTTGCCTTGGGTTCCCAAGCTTAAGACTTTAGGGTGATTCCAAAGTCTTTAGCTTGAGGGGGAGTATTGACATAGGAAAATCAAATAAGACCTATCTTGACCTACAAGGCAAGTGTGAGCACGAAAATTCAGTTTGAATAACAAGGGAAATGAAAAAGGATGGGTTATTATTAACCACATGGTTGAAATGGTTAAATAGCTACCTTAGGAGAAGAATCAAGGTGAAAAAGTCATGCCCTTGCTGCACACAGTCTTGGCAACCACACCAAACAGTCATGCCCATGCTGCACACAGTCTTGGCAACCACACCAAACAGTCATGCCCATGCTGTCTCCTCTCTTCTCATTGGTTGTTGACAGGCTCCTCCTCTATTCAAACTCATCCACAAGTTTGAATTCATTTTCTTTTGTGTTCACATTGTAAATCCTCTATAAAAGGGCTGTAAAGACTCAATGTATAATAAACTCTTAGGAGATTCTTCTCCATAAGTCTAAGTCATTTCTCATTTTCTCATACTTCTCTTTGAGTTTTCAGATTCAATTCTTCACATTTCTCCTCTATAATCTCAATATTCTTACACTCTCTGCTTCTGGTTGCCGTGGAGGTCCTCTCCGGCTAGGCTGATAGCCGTGAGCCTGTGCATCCTCGTCTCCATCCGGATAGGGCTCCTCCTGTTTGTGTCGTGTCCTAGGGTGTTCAAGACCCTCAGCAGGGTCTTTCTCAGCCCTCACGTGCCTTATGGCCTGGAATCTCACCGACCTCTCCACGCGCTCCAACCTCTCGCCGATTGATGCGAGTTGTGTTTGGAGGATGGTGAACATGGCCATCATGGCCTCGGTTGCATCCTGATTTCCTTCAGCCATATCATGCTACAAGCAGAAAGAAACAAGTTAATTTTCTCCTAGAATCGATTAGGAGAATTTATATTATAGTGAAGTAGAAAGATGCAAAAAAGAAAAATTGAAAATGGAAAAATCTGAAAAAAAGGAAAAAGTAGAAAAATGGAAACTTCTCTAACAATTAATGCTAAAGATCCTAGATTCTTGTGGTCGATTTTCTTGGTAGTTTTCTATTTTTTCATTTGCTTTTTAATTTTAACGTAATGAAAATATGCTTTTAACAAAAAGGAAAAACGAAATTGCAATGCAAAGAATGTATCTAAACCCTAGTGATGCACGTAGGAGCTAGATGCACGTAGGAGCTAGATGCACGTAGGAGCTAGATGCACGTAGGAGCTAGATGCACTCGGTTTGAACTTAGATATTATTTTTTGGATTTTCTTTGAATGAAACTTGAACTAATGCAATAACTGGAAATAAGACTAAGTAAAGGATAGAAACAACCTGATTTTAGGAGCTTTAAGCTCTGATACCAAAAATGATACAAGCCTCGAATCAAGGCCGTAACACGCGTGGGCTGCTTGGAGAAGATTAGGTGAGAAACTCGACCTTAGGCTTCTAAATAGGTGTTTTCTGGTGAGTAATGGATGGAGAGGTGAAGTGAACCACACGAGGGGTGATGAACCTCGTGATAAATCACAACTTAGAAACTAGGAGGGCTGGTCTCCACTAGGGTTCTAAGCGCACAAGTTTCATGAGAGAAAACTCGTAGGAAGAAAGTTCTATCTTTATTAATATCAAAAAGGTTGTCAAACTACAATGCTGAAGAAGCCTTATTAATATGCTCGGCAGCTTGACCTTCTAGGGTCGACTCAATAAAGAAAAATGGAAAACCTACAAAAGTGCACAAAAGGAAAAATTACAAAAAGGCAATAACCGAAAAAGGACTTCTACCTAAATTGTTGTTCTTGACTCAAAAATGTAAAACTTCTAATTCCTACCCTGCAAAACAGAAAATTTAAGTATATAATTGAAAACTTACCATTCTTACCTATCGGCTGAGAAATGGAAGGTGGCCGACCTTGTGGCATGCACACGCCTAGCTCCTAGTCTTCGACTTGGAGTAGGGTTATGAATCATTGGGACCTGACCTCTTTTGCCACGAATGCCCAAGTATCTGGAGTCCTTTGTAGTGTTGAGAAGCCCTTGGACTCTTCCTTGTACTCTTGGCCCAATGCTCCTTGTCGATCATCTTCTAGGAGCTTGTCTACCCACAAACTGAACTTGTGGAAGAGTGCCCTTGTTCTGCTCCTTGACATTGCTCATGGTGGCACCACTGGTGAAGAGATTTCATCCAGGTTCATGCCTTGAAGCTGGTAGCTTAGCTGATCCAAATCCCCCTGTGTTGATGTGGAAATGGTGGTGCAATCGGTGGATCGGCTGGACTGTGCGAGGAGCTGGCCGAGTTCTCATCGGAGCTGGCCAGGTTGATTCCGGAGCCGGCGGCGTCACCAATTGGGCCGGCGGTGTCATCCTCGTCGCCGCCAGTTGGGCTGGAGGTTTGGGCCTCTCTGCCAGAAATGTTGATCGGTCCAGCCCGGCTGGTGGTAGGGCCGGCAGTACCGCTTGGGCCGGCGGTACCGCTTGGGCCGGCGGTACCGCTTGGGCCGGCGGTACCGCTTGGGCCGGCAGACGCGCCAAATGATACAAGACTTGAATCAAGGCCGTAACACACTTGGACCGATTGGAGAAGTCTAGGCGAGAAACTCGGCCTTTGGCTTCTTGAATGGGATTTTCTGATGGGTATTGGATGGTGTGGTGAAGTGAACCACATGAGATGTGAAGAGCCTCGTGATAAATCACAACTTAGAAGCTAGGAGGGCTGGTCTCAACTAGGGTTCTAAGCGATAGAGTTTTAGGAGAAAAACTCATAGGCAAAAACAGTGCTCTCTTTATTAATAATCAAAAAGTTGTCGAACTACAATGCTGAAGGAGCCTTATTAATATACTCCACATCTTTGACCTTCTAGGGTCGATCCAAAAGAAAAATGGAAAAGATAAAAAAGTGCATAAACAAAAAATTACAAAAAGGAAATAACCGAAAAGGACAACTACATAATTGTTCTTGACTCAATAAATGGAAAACTACTAATTCCTACCCTGCAAAACAGAAAAGGCAAATATATAATTGAAAACTTACCTTCTTACCTTTCGGCCAAGAAATGGAAGGTAGCCGACTTTTTGTCACACGCGGCTTAGTCTTCAACTTGGAGTAGGGTTACGAAATGTTGGGCCTTGACATCTTTTGCCACGAGAGCCCAAGTCTCTGGAGTCCTTTTATATGTTGAGAAGCCCTTGGATTCTTCCTTGTACTTTTGGCCCAATGCTCCCTGTCGTTGGTCTTCTAGGAGCTTGACTACCCACAAGCTGAACTTGTGGAAGAGTGGCCTTGTTCTGCTCCTTGTCATGGCTCCTGGTGGCACCACTGGTGTAGAGACTTCATCTAAGTTCATGCCTTGAAGCTGGTAACAATCGCTTGAGCCGGCTGGATTGTGTGTAGAGCTGGCCGAGTTGAGATCCGAGCCTGCCAGATCAATTTGTGGGCCGGCAGCGTCATCAGCTGGGCCGGCAGCGTCATCAGCTGGGCCGGCGGTGTTATTCATGTCGCTGCCAGTTTGGCCAGAGGCTTGGGCTTCTCCGCCGGAAAAGTTGGTCAACCCGGCCCGGCTGATCGTAGGGCCGAGGGTACCGCTTGGCCCGGCAGATGCACCAAATGGCCTGGCTGTCTAGTGCAAGCCTTCTGGTCGGCCATTTTAATCTTCTGGTCGGCCAGACGATCTGATGTCCTCATCAAGTGCCCAAAGCCCTTACACTTAAAACACTGAATTTAACTAGTTTTGGTGATAGAAACCATATCCATTCCCTTAAGTTTCAAATCTTCTACCTTAGGTTTAGTGAAAGTCTTGTAATCTTTCCTAGACTTATCCTCCTTAGATTGGCTAAACTTAGTAGAACTAAATCCAGATTTAGGGTTTTTCCTCTTAAGTTGTTTTTGGAACACGATAGCCTTATGGAGAAGTTCTTCTATTTCGACATAATGGTGAACCTCTAGCCTATCTATGATTTCCCCATTAAGGCCACCCATAAACCAAGCCTTAGTGGCTTCACTATCCTCTTGAACCTTAGTCGTAAAAAATAAGGTTTCCATCTCCTTAAAGTACTCCTCTATGGTTCTATATCCTTGAGACATGTTTCTAAGCTTAAAGTGAAGTTCCCTATTGTAGTGGCTAGGTATAAACCTTTTCCTCATGATTACTTTCATCTGGTTCCACGAATCTATAGGCAAATCCCCAGCCCTTCTCCTAGAAGTAACTAATTGATCCCACCAACTTAAGGCATAATCTATAAAAGTGGTTGGTGCTATGCTAACCTTACTATCCTGAATGTATTCCCTACAATAAAAAAAACTATTTCTATCTTCTTTTCCCACTCTAGATATTCCTCAGGGTCACTGGTTCCATGGAAAGGGGGAATCTTGATTTTACGGCCAGCCAAAGGGTCGCGAGGATTGGGTTGGTTATTCCTATGCGGTTGGTCCTCTCTTGGCCGCCTTCTCCTAGGGTGTTGTGACCTAGATGAGTGACTGTAGTATTTATCAGTATCAGAAGTTGGCTGGTTTATCCTAAGTTGGTCATTGATGGATCTTTCTATTTCAGCTCTCATGGTTGCCATACTTTCATCCATCATGGCTTTAAAGGAATCAAGGAGTTGTTTTGTGGAGTTTGAGGATTCTTCTCCATTATTGCTGGTTCCTGCCATGGTACCTGACAAATTCATACAACTAAAAAATTAAAAGGTTCAAAGTAAAACACAGAAACTGACACAATAATTCTCTGAAATAAAGACACAAGAACAAAGACAAACCCCAGCAAAGCATGTTCTAGACCCTTTGAACTCTGGTTTTGAAAGGGGTGAGTCTAACAACTTTAGATTCGTTTTTAAACGTTTTTAATTGGTTTACTGGTTCTATTAAGTCTTAAGAAATGGTTTCATTCATGTTTTAATCTCTAAAATATGCAAACAAAAGGTGATAAACTCGGATTAACAAAAACATTTTCTTAGAACCTCAACGGTGCCGAATGGGTGTTTCACAAGTTTTGTCCTTTACAACTCGGTGGTAAACTATTTTCAAGTTAATTTCCAGGTTCTTCAAAAATCTAAGATCAAGTTTAAACAAGAAACAAACCCAGAAACATTTTAAAACAAATCGCAAAAAGAAGGTGAAAGGTTACAAAACGTTTTTGCAAGAATACGAAAGGGTGCAAATGGGTTTGTTGAGATACAACCTGTTTTACAGTGGGCTCTGATACCTTGATGTGATCCTGATGCGAATCAAGCCCCTGCCCGAGTCCAAATGGTTGTGGAAGAGTGGATGTACGGATTGAAGTTGCAGAATGGGTGAAACAAAGGTGTAACTTGCGGATGTGTGAGCGCTTAGGTGGATGGATCCGAGAACAAGGGAAAATGGATGATACTTCTCAAGGATAGTGGAAAAGTTTTGGACTATCTGCTTGCTCTGTGTGAATGACAAAGGCCAGGCACGTTGGGCAAGGGTTGAATTGAATTGAAACTTCCAAGGGTGATGAAGATCGCTTAGACTTTCGGCTCTTGAGAGGAATGAGAAACTGTTTTAAAATTTCTTATTCAAGAGGATGAACAAACGAGTTTAAGAAAGAGATTTGATATTAAAATGTTTGATGCTTCAGAAAGAATGATACAAGAGAGTACTTATAGTAGTCTAGGAAATTGAAAATGACTCCTAAAATTCTACCGAAACATTAAATGAAATACTTAGGGAATTACAAAGACAACTAAGACAGACTGATAAGTAAATGTTATACTTGATTCTTCCTCTCTTATTTCTTGGATGATGAGATAGAATGGGCCTTGATTCACCAAGCGGCTGTGGTAAAGTACCTTGGGCTTGCCTCATTAAAACCTATCTTAGAAAACCCATTGGGACAAAACTAAGAATAGGGAAAAAGAGTACAATCCAAGGCACCTCTCTTGGTGAGGTTTAGGTGGCTTGAATCACAACCAATGTGGTTGGATTAGCACACACTAAAATGGCCTGAATGGTGTTGAGAAGGTGCTCTAGTATTGTCTTAAGTTGGGCTTGCTTGGATCTAGTAATGGGGCCATTAAAGATTTGTAGGATTTCATCTCCAATATCCACGGGTTCTACATGCTCCTTAGCATCTTTAGTGGCTTCTTCCTCCTCTGGTTCAAGCTGCTCCTTAAAATGACAGAATCCAACACCAACGTTAAGCAAGCTCAATTTCATATATTGTGACAAAATTTAACAGCAAAATAGATACGACAAAGCCTCCAAGCAATCCAATTTATCCCAAACTTCGTGATACCATGCATTATGCTGCATTTGTAAACCTTTACTTAATGAGCACTAATAATCAGTTTCTATTTTCTATATTGTGACAACAGTTGAGACTGAAAGAACAACAATAAAGCCCTCAAGTAATCCTATCTATCCTAAACTGTGTGATGTCATGCATTATGCTTCATTTACAAGCTTTTACTGAAGGAGCACTAATGATCAGTTTAGAATGATCAGTTTATAATGGTCACTTTAGCTGGCTGATCAACTTGACATATCCATACTAAATCATCCAAAACATTTGATTTAGAGTTCAAAATGACACGAATCCAACGTCCACATTAAGCTAGCTCAATTTCTATATTGTGACAACTTTTTAAGACCGAAATAGTAACGAGAAAGCCTCCAACTAATTCAATGTATCCCAAACTGCGTGATGCCATGCATTATGCTTCATTTATAAACCTTTACTCAACGAGCACCAATGATCAATTTAGAATGATCATTTTAACTGCCCGATCAACTTGTCATGTACGCACTAAATCGTCTGTAGTTTTTTATTTATTGTTCAGAATGACACGAATCCAACGCCCATGTTGAGCTACCTCAATTTTTGATATTGTGACAAAATTTAAAAACGAAATAGCTACGATAATGCCTCCAAGTAATCCAATATATCCCAAAATGCGTGATGCCATGCATTATATTTCATTTGTACACCATTGCTCAATGAGCACCAATGATCAATTTGGAATGATCATTTTAACTAGTTGATAACCTTGACATGTCTGCACTAAATCGTCTTTAACTTTGATTTAGAGTTCAGAATAACATGTATCCAATGCTCACATTAACCTAGCTCAATTTTCTATATTGTGATAAAATTTAATAACAAAACAGCTACGACAGCCTGCAAGTAATCCAATCTATCCCAAACACCGTGATGTCATGCATTATGCTTCATTTGTAAACCATTACTCAATGAGCTCCACTTATCAGTGTAGAATGATCAATTTAAATAACAGATAAACATGACATGTCCACACTAAATCGTCTGTAACTTTTGATTTCGAGTTTGGAATGACATGAATCAACCACCGACGTTAAGCTAGCATAATTTTCTATACTGAGTCCAAATTTAACACCGAAATAACTATGACAAACCCCTTGACTAATCCAATATATTCCAAACTGCATGATGTCATGCATTATGCTTCATTTGTAAACCATTGCTCAATGAAAACCAATGATTAGTTTAGAATGATCATTTTAACTAGTTGATCAAGTTGACATGTCTGCACTAAATCATCTTTAAGTTTTGATTGGGAGTTCAGAATGACAGAAATCTAACGCCGACATTAATTTAGCTCAATTTTTTATATTGTCATAAAATTTGAGACCAAAATATCAACAAAGCCTCCAAGTAATCCAATGTATCCCAAATTGCGTGATGTCATGCATTATGCTTCATTTATAAGCCTTTACTCAAGAGCACCAATGATCAGTTTAGAATCATCATTTCAACTGGCCGATCAACTTGACATGTATGCACTAAATAGTCTATTACTTTTGATTTAGAGTTTAGAATGACCCGAATGCAACGCCCATGTTAATCTACCTCAATTTTCAATATTTTAATAAAATTTTAGACTGAAATAGCTACGAAAAAGCCTCCAAGTTATCCAATATATCCTGAACTGTGTGATGTCATGAATTATGGTTCATTTGTAATCTATTGCTCAATGAGCTCCGTTGATCAAGTTAGAATGATCAATTTAAGTAGTCGATAAAATTGACAAATCTGCACTAAATCGAATTTAATTTTTGATTTAGATTTCAGAATGACATGAATCTAACGTCCACGTTAAGCTAGCTCAATTTTCTATATTGTGACAAAATTTAAGACCGAAATAACAACGACAAAGCTTACAACTTATCCAATGTATCCCAAACTGCATGATGATATGCATTATGCCTTTACTCAAAGAGCACCAATGATCAATTTAGAATGATCATTTTTAGTGCCCGATCAACTTGTCATGTATGCACTAAATCGTCTGTAAGTTTTTATTTAGTGTTCAGAATGACACAAATCCAATGCCCACGTTGAGCTTCTTCAATTTCCTATATTGTGATAAAAGTTAAGACCAAAATTTCTACGACAAAGCTTCCATGTAATCCAATGTATCCCAAACTGCATAATGTCATGCATTATGCTTCATTTATAAGTCTTTACTCAAGGAGCACCAATGATCAATTTAGAATGATCATTTTAACGGGTGATCAACTTCACATCTACGCACTAAATCGTGCTTAACTTTTGATTAAGAGTTCAGAATGACACGAATCCAACGCCCACATTAAGCTAGCTCTATTTTCGATATTGTGACAATAGTTGAGATTGAAAAAACTACAACAAAGCGTTCAAGTAATCCTATCTATCCTAAACTGTGTGATGCCATGCATTATGTTTCATTCATAAGCTTTTACTGTAGGAGTACTAATGATCAGTCTAGAATGATAAGTTAAGAATGGTCACTTTAACTAGCCTATCAACTTGACAAGTCCGTACTAAATCTTCTGAAACATTTGATTTAGAGTTTAGAATGACAAGAATCCAACGTCCACGTTAAGCTAGCTCAATTTTCTATATTGTGACAAAATTTAAGACCGAAAAAGCTACGACAATGCCTCCAAGTAATCCAATATATCCCAAACTGTGTGATGCCATTTATTATGTTTCATTTGTAAAGCATTGCTCAATGAGCACCAATGATCAATTGAGAATGATGATTTTAACTAGTTGATCAACTTAACATATCTGCACTAAATCGTTTCTAACTTTTAATTCAGAGTTCAGAATAACATGAATCCAACCCCCACGTTAACCTAGCTCAATTTTCTATATTGTGACAAAATTTAAGAACGAAATAGCTATCAAAAAGCCTTCAGGTAATCCAATCTATCCAAACTCTATGATTCCATGCATTATGTTTCATTTGTAAACCTTTGCTCAATGAGCTCCATTTATCAGTGTAGAATGATCAATTTAACTTACCGATAAAGTTGACATGCCCACACTAAATCGTTCGTAACTTTTGATTTAAAGTTCAGAATGACATGAATCCAACACCCATGTTAAGTTACCTCAATTTTCTATATTGTGATAAAATTTAAGACTAAATTGTTACGAAATGACCTCCAGGTAATCTAGTGTATCCCAAATTGTGTGATGCCATGCATTATGCTTCACTTATAAGCCTTTACTCAAGAAGCAAAAATGATCAATTTAGAATGATCATTTTAATTGGCGATCAACTTGAGATCTACGCACTAAATCGTCCTTAAGTTTTGATTTAAAGTTCAGAATGACACGAATCCAACACCCATATTAAGCTAGCTCTATTTTCTATATTGTGAAAAAATTTGAGACTAAAATGTCTACCAAACTACCACAAAGCCTTCAAGTATTCCAATATATCCTAAACTACGCGATGCCATGCATTATGCTTCATTTATAAGCTTTAACTGAAGGAGCACTAATGATCACATTAGAATGATCAGTTAAGAATGGTCAGTTTAACTAGTCGATCAACTTGAGATGTCCGGACAAAATCGTCCAAAACTTTTGATATAGAGTTAAGAGTGACACGAATCCAACGCCCACATTAATCTAGCTCAATTTTCTATATTGTGACAATATTTAAGATCAAAATAGCTTTATATAGCTCAATTTTCTATATTATGCTTCATTTATAAGCTTTAACTGAAGGAGCACTAATGATCACATTAGAATGATCAGTTAAGAATGATCAGTTAAGAATGGTCAGTTTAACTAGTCGATCAACTTGAGATGTCCGGAAAAAATCGCCCAAAACTTTTGATATAGAGTTAAAAGTGACACGAATCCAACACCCACATTAATCTAGCTCAATTTTCTATATTGTGACAATATTTAATATCAAAATAGCTATGACAAAGCCTCCAAGTAATCCAATGTATCCCAAACTGCGTGATTCCATGTATTATTTCATTTATTATCCTTTACTCGAGGAGCACCAATGATCAATTTAGAAGGATCATTTTAAATGTTAATCAATTTGACATCTATGCACTAAATCGTCCTTAATTATTTATTTAGAGTTCAAAATGACACGAATCCAACGCCGACATTAAGTTAGCTCTATTTTCTATATTGTGAAAACATTTGAGACAGAAAGAACCACCACAGTGCATTCATGTAATCCAATCTATCCTAAACCGTGTGATGCCATGCATTATACTTCATTTATAAGCCTTTACTCAAGGAGCACAAATGCTCAGTTCAGAATGATGCATTTAACTGGCCGATCAACTTGACATGTCCGCACTAAATCGTCTGTAACATTTGATTTACAGTTCAGAATGACATGAATCCAACGCCCACGTTAAGCTACCTCAAGTTTCTGTATTGTTATAAAATTTAAAACCGAAAGAGTAACGACAAAGCCTCCAAGTTATCTAATGTATTCCAAACTACGTGATATCGTGCATTATGCTTCATTTACAAGCTGTTACTCAAGGAGCAACAATGATAAATTTAGAATGATCCTTTTAACTGGCAATCAACTTGACATCTACGCACTAAATCGTCCCTAACTTTTTATTTAGAGTTCTAAATGACACGAATCCAATGCCCACATTATGCTAGCTCTATTTTCTATATTGTGACGAAACTTGAGACTGAAAGAACTACCCCAAGGCATTCAAAAAATCCAATCTATCCTAAACTGCGTGATGTCATGCATTATGCTTCATTTATACGCTTTTAATCAAGGAGCGCCAATGATCAGTTTAGAATGGTAATTTTAACTAGCCAACCAACTTGACATATCGGCACTAAATCGTATGTAACTTTTGATTTATAGTTCATAATGAGATGAATCAAACGCCCACATTAAGCTACGTCAAGTTTCTATATTGTTATAAAATTTAAGACCAAAATAGCTACGAAAAAGCCTCCAAATTATCCAATGTATCCCAAGCTACGTGATGTCGTGCATTATGCTTCATTTACAAACTGTTACTCATGGAGCACCAATGATCAATTTAGAATGATCATTTCAATTGGCGATCAACTTGCATCTACGCACTAAATTGTCTTTAACTTTTTATTTAGAGTTCAAGATGACACGAATCCAACGTCCTCATTAAGCTAGCTCTATTTTCTATATTGTGACAAAATTTGAGACTGAAAGAAGTACCACAAGGCATTCAAGTAATCCAATCTATCCTAAACTGCGTGATGTCATGCATTGTGCTTCATTTATAAGCCTTTAATCAAGGAGCACCAATGATCAGTTTGAATGATCATTTTAACTGGCCGACACACTTGACATGTACCCACTAAATTGTCCGTAACTTTTGATTTACAATTAAAAATGACACAAATCCAACGGCCACGTTAAGGTAGCTCAATTTGAAATATTGTGAAAAGATTTAAGACCGAAATAGATATGACAAAGCCTCCAAGTAATCCAATCTATCCCGAACTGCTTGATTCCATGCATAATGCTTCACTTGTAAACTTTTGCTCAATGAGCTCCAGTGATCAGTTTAGAATTATCAATTTAACTAGCCGATAAACTTGACATGTCCACAATAAATCGTTCGTAACTTTTGACTTAGAGTTCAGAATGACATGAATCCAACGCCCACGTTAAGCTATCTCAATTTTCTATATTGTGATAAAATTTAAGACCCAAATAGCTATGAAAAAGCCTCCAAGTAATCTAATCTATCCCAAACCGCGTGATGACATGCATTATACTTTATTTATTAGCCTCTACTCAAGGAGTACCAATGATCAATTTAGAATGATCATTTTAACTGGCATTCAACTTGATATCAACGCACTAAATTTTCCTTCACTTTTGATTTAAAGTTCATAATGACCCGAATCCAAGGCCCACATTAAGCTAGCTCTATTTTCAATATTGTGACAACAATTGAGACTGAAAGAACTACCACAAAGCATTCAAGTCATCCAACCTATCCTGAACTGTGTCAAAGCCATGCATTATGCTTCATTCATAAGCCTTTACTCAAGGCGCACCAATGATCTGTTTAAAATGATCATTTTAACTGGCCGATCAACTTGACATGGCTGCACTAAATCGTCTATAACTTTTGATTTACAGTTCTGAATGACATGAATCCAACACCCATGTTAAGCTACCTCAATTTTCTATATTGTGATAAAATTTATGACTGAGATGGGTACGAAAAAGCTTCCAAGTAATCTAATGTATCCCAAACTGCATGATGCCATGCATTATGTTTCATTTATTAGCCTTTACTCAAGCAGCACCAATGATCAATTTAGAATGATCATTTTAATTGGCGATAACTTGACATCTACACACTAAATCGTCCTTAACTTTTCATTTAGAGTTCAGAATGACATGAATCCAACGCCCACATTAAGCTAGCTCTATTTTCTATATTGTGACAACATTTGAGACTGAAAGAACTACCAAAAAGCCTTAAACAATCCAATCTAAACTAAACTTTGTGATGCCATGCTTTATGCATTATTTATAACCTTTTACTGAAGGAGCACTAATGATGACTTTAGAATGATCAGTTAAGAATGGTCACTTTAACGGGCCGATCAACTTGACATGTACGCACTAAATCGTCCGATTTTTTTGATTTAGAGTTAAGAATGACACGCATTCGACGCCCATGTTAACCTAGCTCAATTTTCTATATTGTGACAAAATTTAAAACTGAAATAGCTACAAAAACCCTCCAAGTAATCCAATCTATCCCGAACTGCGTGATGCCATGCATTATGCTTCATTGGTAAACTTTTGCTCAATGAGCTCCAATGATTAATTTAGAATGATCAATTTAACTGGCCAACAAATTTGACATGTCCGCACTAAATCGTTCGTAACTTTTGATTTAGTGTTCAGAATGACATGAATCCAACACCCACGTTACGCTATCTCAATTTTCTATATCTTGATAAAATTTAAGACCGAAGTAGCTACGACAAAGACTCCATCTAATCCCTTGTATGTCGAACAGCTGATGCCAAGCATTTTGCTTCATTTATTAGCCTTTACTCAAGGAGCACCAATGATCAATTTAGAATGATCATTTTAACTGGCGATCAATTTGACATTTACGCACTAAATCATCCTTAACTTTTGAATTAGAGTTGAGCATGACACGAATCCAACGTCCACATTAAGCTATCTCTATTTTCTATATTGTGAAATCATTTGAGAGTGAAAGAACTATCACAAGGCATTCAAGTACTCCAATCTATCCTAAACTGCATGATGCCATGCATTATGTTTCGTTTATAAGCCTTTACTCAAGGAGCACCAATGATCAGTTTAACTGATCATTTTAACTGGCCGATCAACTTGACATGGCCGCACTAAATCGTCCGTAACTTTTGATTTACAGTTCAGAATTACATGAATCCAACGCCCACGTTAAGCTACCTCAAATTTCTATATTGTGCTAAAATTTAAGACCAAAATGGCTATGACAAAGCCTCCAGTAATCCAATGTATCCTAAACTTCATGATGCCAGGTATTATGCTTCATTTATTGGCCTTTACTCAAGGACCACCAGTGATCAATTTAGAACGATCATTTTAAGTGGCGATCAACATGACATCTACGCACTAAATCGTCCTTAACTTTTGATTTAGTGTTGAGAATGATACGAATCCACCGCCCACATTAAGCTAGGTCTATTTTCTATAATGTGAAAACCTTTGAGAGTGAAAAAACTATCACAAGGCATTCAAGTAATCCAATCTATCCTAAACTGTGTGATGCCATGCATTATGCTTTGTTTAGAAGCCTTTACTCAAGGAGCACCAATGATCTGTTTAAAATGATCATTTTAATTGGCGGATCAAATTGACATGGCCGCACTAAATTGTCCGTAACTTTTGATATACAGTTAGAATGACATGAATCCAACACATGTTAAGCTACCTCAATTTTCTACATTGTGATAGAATTTAAGACTGAAATAGCTAGGACAAAGCCTCCAAGTAATCCAATGTATCCCAAATTGCGTGATGTCATGCATTATGCTTCATTTATCAGCCTTTACTCAAGGAGCACGAATGATCAATTTAGAATGATCATTTTAACTGGAGATCAACTTGACATCTACGCACTAAATCGTCCTTAACTTTGGATTTAGAGTTCAGAATGACACGAATCCAATGCCCACATTAAACTAGCTCTATTTTCTATATTGTGAAAACATTTGAGACCGAAAGAACTACCACAAGGTATTCAAGTAATCCATTCTATCCTGCCATGCATTATGCTTCATTTATAAGTCTTTACTCAAGGATCACCAATGATCTGTTTAAAATGATTAATTTAACTGGACGATCAACTTGACATAACCGCACTAAATCGTCTGTAACTTTTGATTTACAGTTTAGAATGACATGAATCCAACTCTCACATTTAGCTACCTCAATGTTCTATATTGTGATAAAATGTAAGACTGAAACAACTATGAAAAGCCTCCAAGTTATGCAATGTATCCCAAAATGCGTGATGCCATGCATTATGCTTCATTTATAAGCTGCTACTTAAGGAGCAGTAATGGTCAATTTAGAATTATCATTTTAATTGGCAATCAACTTGACATCTACGGATTAAATTGTCCTTAAATTTAGAGTTCATAATGACACGAATCTAGTGCCACATTAAGCTAGCTCTATTTTTTATATTGTGACAACATTTGAGACGGAAAAACTACCACAAAGCCTTCAAGTAATCCAATCTATCATAAAACGCGTGATGCCATGCATTATGCTTCATTTATAAGCTTTTCCTGAAGGGTGACAAATGATCACTTTAAAATGATCAGTTAAGTATGGTAAATTTAACTGGCCGATCAACTTGATATGTCCACACTAAATCGTTCGAAACTTTTGTTTAGAATTAAGAATGACACAAATTCAATGCCCGCGTTAAGCTAGCTCAATTTTTATATTGTGACAAAATTTATGACCGAAATAGCTACGACAAAGCCTCCAAGTAATCCAATCTTTCTCGAACAGTGTGATGCCATGCATTATGCTTCATTTATTATAATTTACTCAAGGAGCACCAATGATCAATATAGAAGGATCACATTAACTGCTGATCAAATTGACATCTACGCACTAAATCGTCCTTAACCTTTTTTTAGAGTTCAGAATGACACGAATCCAACACTGATGGGGACATCAGGTCATATGGCTGACCAGAATACCAGACTGGCCGACCAGGGAGCTTGCCCGAGACAGCCGGGCCATTTGGCACATCTGGCGGCCCAAGCGGTACTGCCGGGCCTTCGACCAGCGGGGTCAGACCGGCCAACATTTACAGCGGAGAGGCCCAGACCTCCGGCCTAACTGGCGGTAACGTGGATGACATTTTGGCCAGCTCCGGGATCAACTTGGCTGGCTCCGATGACATTTTGGCCAGTACCTCGCACCGTCCAGCCGGTACAGCCGATCTAGCCGGTCCAGCCGATTGCACCACCATTTTAACATCTACACAAGGAGACTCTGACCAGATAAGCTACCATCTTCAAGACATGCATCTAGAGGAAGTCTCTACACCAGTGGTGCCACCAGGAGCAATGAAAAGGAGCAGATCAAGGGCGCTCTTCCACAAATTCAGCTTGTGGGTCGACAAGCTCCTAGAGGATGATCGACAAAGGACATTGGGCCAAGAGTGCAAAGAAGAGTCCAAAGGCTTCTCAACAATGTAAGGGACTTCAGAGAATTGGGCTTTAGTGTCAAAAGAGGTCAGGGCCCAAAGATTCATAACCCTACTCCAAGTCGAAGACTAGGAGCAAGGCGCATGCATGCCACAAGGTCGGCCACCTTCCATTACTTGGCCGATAGGTAAGAATGGTATATTTTCATATTATATACTTGCCTTTTCTATTTTTCAGGGTAGGATTTAGAATATTTACATTTTGAGTCAAAGACATTTTAGGTAGAAATCCTTTTCGGTTATGCACTTTTGTATGTTTTCCATTTGTGCACTTTAGTAAGTTTTCCATTTTTCTTTGAGTCGACCCTAGAAGGTCAAGCTGTCGAGCATATTAATAAGGCTCCTTCCAGCATTGTAGTTCGACAACTATTTTCTGATATTAATAAAGATCGAATTTTCTTTCTACAAGTTATTCTCTCAAGAGACTTGTGCGCTTAGAACCTAATAGAGACCAGCCCTCCTAGCTCTAAGTTTGTGATTTATCACGAGGTTCATCACCCCTCGTGTGGTTCACTTCACCCTTCCACCCATTACCAAACAGAAAACCCCTATCCAGAAGCTTAAGGCTGAGTTTCTCACCTAAACTTCTCCAAACAGCCCACGCACGTACAGCCTTGAATCGAGGCTTGTATCATTTTGGTATCAGAGCTTAAAGCTCCTAAACCAGGTTTTTTCTATCATTTACTTAGTTTTGTTTCCAGTTCTTGCATTAGTTTAAGTCGCATTCAAGAAAACAAAAATAACATCAAACTCCAAACCAAGTGCATCTAGCTCCTACGTGCATCACTAGGGCTCAGGTTCATTCTTGCATTGCCATTTTTTCGTCTTTCCTTTTTATGAAAAGCATATTTCCATTACGTTAAATCAAAAATAAAAAATATAGAAAACTACCAAAAGAAATCGACCAAAAACAGCTAGCACTAGTTAATAGGGAGTTTCCATTTTTCTAAACTTTCCATTTTTCAAATTTTTCCTTTTTTCCCAGTTTTTCCTTTTTGCATTTTTCGATTTCTCCTATAAAAAGAAAACCCTCCTAATCAACTTAGGAGCAAAATAACTTGTGTTTCTTTCTTGTAGCAAAATGGCAGAAGGAAATCAGGATGCAGCCGAGGCCATGATGGCCATGTTCACCACCCTCCAAACACAACTCGCATCCATCGGCGAGAGGTTGGAGCGCGTGGAAAGGCCGGTGAGATTCCAGGCCATAAGGCACGTGAGGGCTGAGCAAGACCCTGCTGAGGGTCCTGAGCACCCTAGGACATGACACAAACAGGAGGAGCCCCAGCCGGATGGAGATGAGGACGCACAGCCTCACGGTTATCACCCTAGGCCGATTGGACCTCCACAGCAACCAGAAGCAGAAGGCGATGGCTTCGAGCCATATAGTCATCACCAGAGACCAAGAACGCCTCCTAGAAATCATGAGGATGGAGATGAATACAACTAAAACCGGGTAACTCATCGTGATGTTAAATTAACACCTCCTAGTTTTGCAGGAAAAGTGGACCCCGAAGCCTACCTAGATTGGGAGAGGAGGATGGATCACATCTTCGATCACTACAACCAACCAGGCCCTAGGAGAGTCTCCATGGAAGTAGCACAACTCATGGACAATGCCCTCATCTGTTGGGATCGTAAGGTTTTCGACCGAAGGAGGAAAAGATTGAGGCACGTAGACTCATTGGTCGACTGTTAAGATCTAATGAGACAAAGGTTTGTTCCACCTTATTTTCATAGAGATTTGCAACGACATTTTCGTACTCCTAAGCAAGGCACCAGATCAGTAGAGGAGTACTATGAAGAGTTTGAGAGACTAAGGAACAGGCTGGAGCTCAATGACGATGAGGAGGCTTTGATAGCACAATTCTTGGATGGACTGCAAGAAAGAATCAACCGCAAGGTGGAAAGACAAATCTAAAATGACTTTAAAGACTTGTTCCACCTATCTGTCCAGGCTGAGCAGCACATCAGGCGTAAGAGCCAAGACATCCGCAGCAAGCCTAAGACGCCTTGGGCACCAAGAAATAGCCCCAAACCCATAGAAAAACGTAAGAGCATAGAGATCGAGTCACGGTTCAAAAGCAAACATCCTGAGCAACCCGTGACCAGAGAGAGCCTAGTAAGTCCTCTAACCCTCAAATATCACGTGACATCACTTTTTTTAAGTGTTGCTAATGGTCTTTAAGGAGATTTTGAGTGTAGAAAAGGAACAGGTACAGCTACCTCCTGAAGTAGAAGCTCTCCTCAACAAATTCCAGGACGTATTCCCTGAGGAGATACCAGCAGGCTTGCCTCCCCTACGCGGCATAAAGCACCAGATTTACCTCGTGCTTGGAGCAGCCTTGCCTAATCGACCAGCCTACTGGATGAGTCCAGAGGAGTCTAAGGAGATTGAGAAGCAAGTCAAGGAGCTCCTGGAGAAAGGCTATGTTCGAGAAAGCCTCAGTCCATGTGTCGTACCAGTGCTGCTAGTGCCCAAGAAGGATGGGACTTGGCGAATGTGCGTGGACTGCCGAGCAATCAACAACATCACAGTCAAGTACCGGCATCCGATACCACGGCTGGATGACATGCTAGATGAGCTGAGTGGAGCCACGGTCTTCTCCAAGATAGACCTCAATAGTGGATACCACCAGGTTAGGATGAAGGAAGGTGATGAGTGGACGACTTCTTTCAAGACCAAGCAAGGGCTCTACAAGTGGACAGTCATGCCATTCGGCTTGACTAATGCCCCAAGCACCTTCATGCGCCTTATGAACCAAGTTCTTAGGGCGTACATCAGTAAGTTCGTTGTAGTTTACTTTGATGAAATTTTAGCTTACAGTAAGTGCTTAAGGGATCACCTCACACATCTTGAGTTGGTACTTAAAACCCTTCGACAAGAAGAGATTTATGCCAATCTCAAGAAGTGCATCTTTTGTACTGATAAACTTGTTTTCTTAGGTTTTGTTGTGAGTTCACAGGGCTTACAGGTTGATGAAGAGAAGATTCGAGCCATACAAGAAAGGCCAACACCGAGCAACATCAGCCAAGTGAGGAGTTTCCACGGTCTGGCCAGCTTCTACAGAAGATTTGTGCCCAACTTCAGCAGTATTGCCTCGCCATTGACGGCAGTAATGAAGAAGAACGTGGGATTCAGCTGGGGAGAAGCTCAGGAGAAGGCGTTCCAGGCCTTGAATGACAGCCTCACACAAGCACCAGTGTTAGTCTTGCCCGACTTCAACAAGACATTTGAAGTGGAGTGCGATGCCTCTGGAATAGGCATATGAGCGGTGCTGGCTCAAGGAGGAAGGCCAGTGGCATACTTCAGTGAGAAGTTAGGTGGTGCCTCACTGAACTACCCCACTTACGACAAGGAGCTTTACGCCCTAGTCCGAGCATTGGAGACTTGGCAGCATTACTTGCTGTCCAAGTAGTTTGTGATCCACACTGATCACGAGACTCCATGAGGGTTTCTTGTTCCGAGAGAAAAGGCTGTGCAATACCACAAGGATCGTTACGGGAGCTTATCATCCGAGAAGGTCATGGAGGAGGACTCATGGGCCACTTTCGCGTCGACAAGACACTAGCAGTGGTCAAGGAGCACTTCTACTGGCCACACATCAAGAGGTAAGTAGAAGCCCATTGTGGAAGGTGCATCACTTGCAAAAAGGTGAAGTCCCGAGTACACTCTCATGGGTTGTACCTCCCACTGCCCATACCTACACATCCATGGGTGGACATTTCCATGGACTTCGTTCTAGGTCTGCCCAAGATCAACCACAAAGATGCAATCTTTGTAGTGGTGGACAGATTCTCCAAGATGGCACATTTCATTCCATGGGCCAATGTTAATGATGCCACGCAAATAGCCGAGCTGTTCTTCAGGGAGATAGTACGGCTTCATGGAGTGCCAAGGACCATTGTATCAGACAGGGACACCAAGTTCCTCAGCCACTTCTGGAGGACCCTTTGGAGGAAGCTAGGAACGAAGCTGCTCTTCTCTACCACCTGCCATCCTCAAACCGATGGCAAAACTGAAGTAGTCAACCGGACATTGTCAACTCTTCTCA
Source organism: Pugionium cornutum (assembly GCA_018901935.1). Classification (NCBI taxonomy): domain Eukaryota; kingdom Viridiplantae; phylum Streptophyta; class Magnoliopsida; order Brassicales; family Brassicaceae; genus Pugionium; species Pugionium cornutum. The sequence continues at coordinate 16,497,709 of CM032160.1, forward strand.
GGACTACACTAGGGAAGAACCTCAAGACTTGGGTGGAGTGCCTGCCATTCATAGAGTTCGCATACAACCGAGCCGTGCACTCAGCAACCAAGTAGACCCCTTTTGAAGTAGTCTACGGCTTCAACCCTCTCACACCATTGGAGCAAACACCACTGCCACCAGCAGAGATGACCAACCTCAATGGAGCATCCAGGGCAGAGTTCATAAAGAAGATACACCAGAAAGTAGCAGAGATTTTGGAGAAGAGGACCGGGCAGTACGTGACTCATGCCAACAAGGGAAGAAAGGAGGTGATTTTTCAAACAGGCGATTGGGTGTGGCTACACCTACGGCAGGAGAGCTTCCCCAACCTAATGACTTCCAAGCTGGCACCAAGAGGAGATGGACCATTCATAGTGCTGGAGAGGATCAACAACAACGCCTACCGGATTGAGCATCCAGCTGAGTTTAATGTGTCAAACACGTTCAACGTAACTGATTTAGCCCCTTTCCATGCAGATGAAACAGTTTTGAGGTCAAAACCTACTGAAGGGGGAGGGGATGATGGGGACATCAGGTCATATGGCCGGCCACGAGACCAGACTGGCCGACCAAGGAGCTTGCCCGAGACAGCCAGGCCATTTGGCGCGTCTGCCGGCCCAAGCGGTACCACTGGGCCTTCGACCAGCCGGGCCGGACCAACCAACATTTACGGCAGAGAGGCCCAAACCTCCGGCCCAACTGGCGGTGACATGGATGACACCGCCGGCCTAATTGGTGACGCTGCCGGCTCTGGGATCAACTTGGCCGGCTCCGATGACATTTCGGCCAGTACCTCGCACAGTCCAGCCGGTACAGCCGATCCAGCCGATTGAACCACCATTTCAACATCTACACAAGGAGACTCGGACCAGATAAGCTACCATCTTCAAGACATGCATCTAGAGGAAGTCTCTACACCAATGGTACCACCAGGAGCAATGAAAAGGAGCAGATCAAGGGCGCTCTTCCACAAATTCAGCTTGTGGGTCGACAAGCTCCTAGAGGATGATCGACAAAGGACATTGGGCCAAGAGTGCAAAGAAGAGTCCAAAGGCTTCTCAACAATGCAAGGGACTTTAGAGACTTGGGCTTTAGTGGCAATATTAATTACCCTACTCCAAGTCGAAGACTAGGAGTAAGGCGCGTGCATGCCACAAGGTCGGCAACCTTCCATTTCTTGGCCGATAGGTAAGAATGGTAAGTTTTCATATTATATACTTGCCTTTTCTGTTTTGCAGGGTAGGATTTAGAATATTTACATTTTGAGTCAAAGACATTTTAGGTAGAGATCCTTTTCTGTTTTGCACTTTTGTAAGTTTTCCATTTGTGCACTTTTGTAAGTTTTCCATTTGTGCACTTTTGTAAGTTTTCCATTTTTCTTTGAGTCGACCCTAGAAGATCAAGCTGTCGAGCATATTAATAAGGCTCCTTCCTGCATTGTAGTTCGACAACCTTTTTCTGATATTAATAAAGATAGAGTTTTCTTTCTACAAGTTATTCTCTCAAGAGACTTGTGCGCATATAACCTAGTTGAGACCAGCCCTCATAATTCTAAGTTTGTGATTTATCACGAGGTTCATCACCCCTCGTGTGGTTCACTTCACCCTTCCACCAAATATCAAACAGAAAACCCCTATCCAGAAGCTTAAGGCTGAGTTTCTCACCTAAACTTCTCCAAACAGCCCACGCGCGTACAGCCTTGAATCGAGGCTCGTATCATTCGCCCATATTAAGCTAGCTCTATTTTCTATATTGTGACATCATTTGAGACTGAAAGAACTACCACAAGGCCGTCATGTAATCCTAAACTGTTTGATTCCATGCATTATGCCTCATTTATAAGCCTTTACTCAAGGAGCACCAATGATCTGTTTAGAATGATCAATTTTACTGGCCGATCAACTTGATATGTCTGCACTAAATCGTCTGTAACATTTGATTTACGGTTCAGAATGACATGAAACCAACGCCCACATTAAGCTAGCTCTATTTTCTATATTGTAACAACATTTGAGACTGAAAGAACTATCATAAGGCGTTCAAGTTATCCAATCTTTCCTAAACTGTGTGATGTCATGCATTATGCTTCGTTTATAAGCTTTTAATGAAGGAGCACTAATGATAACTTTAGAATGATCAGTTTAGAATAGTCACTTTAACTTTCCGATACACTTTACATGTCCGCACTAAATCATCATAAACTTTTGATATAGAGTTAAGAATGACACAAATCCAACGCCCAAGTTAAGCTAGCTCAATTTTCTATATTGTGAAAAAATTTAAGAACAAAATATCTGCGACAAAGCCTCCAAGTAATCCAATCTATCCCAAACTGCGGGATGCCATACATTGTGCTTCATTTGTAAACTTTTGCCCAATGAGCTTCGGTGATCAGTTTAAAATGATCAATTTAACTAGCCGATAAACTTGACATGTCCGCAGTAAATCGTTCTTAACTTTTTATTTAGAGTTCTGAATGACATGAATCCAATGCCCACATTAAGCTACCTCAATGTTCTATATTTTGATAAAATTTAAGATTCGATCTAGGAGAAAGCCTCCAGGTAATCCAATGTATCCCAATATACATGATGCTATGTATTATGCTTCATTTATAAGCTTTTACTAAAGGAGCACCACTGATGAATTTAGAAGGATCATTTTCACTGCTGATCAAATTGACATCTACGCACTAAATTGTCCTTAACTTTTTATTTAGAGTTCAGAATGACACGAATCCAACGTCCACATTAAGCTAGCTCTATTTTCTATATTGTGACATCATTTGAGACTGAAAGAACTACCACAAGGCATTCACGTAATCCAATCTATAATAAACTGCGTGATGCCATGCATTATGCCTCATTTATAAGCCTTTACTCAAGGAGCACCAATGAGCTGTTTAGAATTATCAATTTAACTGGCCGATCAACTTGATATGTCCGCACTAAATCGTCCGTAACATTTGATTTACAGTTCAGAATGACATGAAACCGAAGCCCACATTAAGCTAGCTCTACTTTCTATATTGTAACAACATTTGAGACTGAAAGAACTATCACAAGGCATTCAAGTTATCCAATCTATCCTAAACTGCGTGATGCCATGCATTATGCTTCGTTTATAAGCTTTTACTGAAGGAGCACTAATGATCACTTTAGAATGATCAGTTTAGAATGGTCACTTTAACTGTCCGATCAACTTGACATGTCCGCACTAAATCATCCTAAACTTTTGATTTAGAGGTAAGAATGACACGAATCCAAAGCCCATGTTAAGCTAGCTCAATTTTCTATATTGTGAAAACATTTAAGAACAAAATATCTACGATAAAGCCTCCAAGTAATCCAATCTATCGTGAACTACGGGATGCCATACATTATGCTTCATTTGTAAACTTTTGCCCAATAAGCTCCAGTGATGAGTTTAGAATGATCAATTTAACTAGCCGATAAACTTGACATGTCCGCACTACATCGTCCTTAACAGTTTATTAAGAGTTCTGAATGACATGAATCCAATGCCCACATTAAGCTACCTCAATTTTCTATATTTTGATAAAATTTAAGACCGGAATAGCTATGAGAAAGCCTCCAGGTAATCCAATGTATCCCAATATACGTGATTTCATGCATTATGTTTCATTTATAAGCCTTTACTCAAGGAGCACCAGTGATCAATTTAGAATGATCATTTTAACTAGCGATCAACTTGACATCTACGCACTAAATCATCCTTAACTTTTGATTTAGAGTTCAAAATTACACGAATCCAAGGCTCACATTAAGCTAGCTCTATTTTCTATATTGTGGTAACATTTGAGACTAAAAGAACTACCACTAAGAATTCAAGTAATGCAATCTATCCTGAATTGCGTGATGTCATGCATTATGTTTCATTTATAAGCCTTTACTCAAGGAGCACCAATGATCAATTTATAATGATCATTTTAACTGGCCGATCAACATGACATGTCCGCACTAAATCGTTTGTAACTTTTGATTTACAATTCAAAATGACATGAATCCAAAGCCCATGTTAAGCTATCTCAATTTTCTGTTGTGATAAAGTTTAAGACCAAAATAGCTACGACAAAGCCTCCAAGTTATCCAATCTATCCCAAACTGTATGATATCATGCATTAAATTTTATTTATAGGCCTTTACTCAAGGAGCACCAATGAGCAATTTAGATTGATCATTTTAACTGGCAATCAACTTGAAATCTACGCACTATATCGTCCTTAACTTTTGATTTAGAGTTCAGAATGACACGAATTCAACACCCACATTTAGCTAGCTCTATTTTCTACACTGTGACAACATTTAAGATTGAAAGAACTACCACAAATATTCAAGTAATCCAATCTTTCCTAAACTGCATGATGCCATGCATTATGCTTGATTTATAGGCTTTTACTGAAGGAGCACTAATGATCACTTTAGAATGATCAGTTTAGAATAAACACTTTAACTGGCCGATCAACTTGACATATCCGTACTAAATCGTCCTAAATGTTTGATTTAGAGTTAAGAATGACACGAATCCAACGCTGATGAGGGCATCAGATCGTATGGCCAGCCAGGAGACCAGATTGGCCGACCAGAGTGCTTGCCCGAGACCGCCAGGCCATTTGGCGTGTCTGCCGGCCCAAGCGGTACCGCCGGGCCTACGACCAGCCGGGCCGGACCGACCAACATTTCTGGCGGAGAGGCCCAAACCTCCGGCCCAACTGGCGGCAACGTGGATAACACTGCCGGCCCAATTGGTGATGCCGCCAGCTCCGGAATCAACCTGGCCGGTTCCGATGACAATTCGGCCAGTACCTCGCACAGTCCAGCTGGTCCAGCCGATCCAGACGATTGCACCACCATTTCAACATCTACACAAAGAGACTCTGACCAGATAAGCAACCAGCTTCAAGACATGACTCTAGAGGAAGTTTCTACACCAGTGGTGCCACCAGGGGCAATGACAAGGAGCAGATCAAGGGCGCTCTTCCACAAGTTCAGTTTGTGGGTCAACAAGCTCCTAGAGGATGATCGACAAAGAGCATTGGGCCACGAGTACAAGGAGGAGTCCAAAGGCTTCTCAACACTACAAAGGACTCCAGAGACTTGGGCATTAGTGGCAAGAGATGTCAGGGCCATAAGATTCATAACCCTACTCCAAGTCGAAGACGAGGAGCAAGACGGGTGCATGCCACAAGGTCAGCCACCTTCCATTTCTTGGCCGATAGGTAAGAATGGTAAGTTTTCAAATTATATACTTGCCTTTTCTGTTTTGCAGGGTAGGATTTAGAATGTTTACATTTAAGTCAAAGACAATTTAGGTAGAAGTCCTTTTCGGTTATTGCATTTTTGTAAATTTTCCTCTTTGTGCACTTTTGTAAGTTTTCCATTTTTCTTTGAGTCGACCCTAGAAGGTCAAACTGCCGAGCATATTAATAAGGCTCCTTCAGAATTGTAGTTCGACAACCTTTTTCGGATATTAATAAAGATTGAATTTTCTTCCTACAAGTTTTCTCTCAAGAGACTTGTGCGCTTACAACGCTAGTCGAGACCAGCCCTCCTAGCTTCTAAGTTTGTGATTTATCACGAGGTTCATCACCCCTCGTGTTGTTCACTTCACCCTTCCATCCATTACCAAACAGAAAACCCCCATTCAGAAGCCTAAGGTCGTGTTTCTCAACTAATCTTCTCCAAACAGCCCACGCGCGTACCTCCTTGATTCGAGGCTTGTATCAAATGCCCATGATAAGCTTACTCAATTTTCTATATTGTGAAAAACTTTAAGAAAAAAATATTTACCACAAAGCCTCCAAGTAATCCAATCTATCCTGAATTAAGTGATGCCATGCATTATGCTTCATTTGTAAACTTTTGCTCAGTGAGCTGCAGTGATCAGTTTAGAGTGATCAATTTAACTAGCCAATAAACTAGACATGTCCGCACTAAATCGTTCGTAACTTTTGATTTCGTGTTCAGAATGAAATAAATCCAACGCCCACGTTAACCTACCTCAATTTTCTATATTGTAATAAAATTTAAGACCGAATAGCAACGCAAAAGCTTCCAAGTAATCCAATGTATCCCAAACTTCGTAATGCCATGAATTATGTTTCATTTATAAGCCTTTACTCAAGGAGCACCAATGATCAGTTTAGAATAATCATTTTAACTGGCTGATCAACTTGACATCTACACACTAAATCGTCCATTACTTTTGATTTAGAGTTCAGAACGACATGAATCCAACACCCACGTTAAGCTATCTCAATTTTTTATATTGTGCTAAAATTTAAACGGAAATAGCAACAACAAAGCCTCCAAGTAATCCAATGTATCCCAAACTGCGTGATGCCATGCATTATGCTTCACTTATAAGCGTTTACTCAAGGAGCACCAATGATCAATTAAGAATGATCATTTTAACTGGCGATCAACTTGACCTCTATGCACTAATTTGTCCTTAACTTTTGATTTAGAATTCAGAATGGCATGAATCCAACACCCACATTAAGCTAGCTCTATTTTCTACATTGTGACAACATTTTAGACTGAAAGAACTTTCACAAAGCCTTCAAGTAATCCAATCTATCCTAAACGTTGGATGCCATGTATTATGCTTCATTTATAAGCTTTTACTGAAGTAGCACTAATGATCACTTTAGAATGATCAGTTTAGTATGGTCACTTTAACTGGCCGATCAACTTGACATGCCCACAGTAAATCGTCCTAAACTTTTGATTTAGAGTTCAGAATGACACGAATCCAACGCCCATGTTAAGCTAGCTCAATTTTCTATAGTGTGACAAAATTTAAGACCGAAACTACAACAATGCCTCCAAGTAATCCAATATATCCTAAACTGCATGATGCCTTGCATTATGCTTCATTTGTAAACCATTGCTCAATGTGCACAATTGATCTATTTAGAATGATCATTTTAACTAGCTGATAAACATGACATGTTTGCACTAAATCATCTTAAATTTTGATTTAGAGTTCAAAATGTCAAAAATCCAACACCCACGTTAAGCTAGCTCAATTTTCTATATACTGAAAAATTTAATACCAAAATAGTTACGACAAAGTCTCTAAGTAATCCCATCTATCCCAAACTGTGTGATGCCATGCATTATGCTCCGTTTGTAATAATTGCTCAATGAGCACCAATAATCAGTTTAGAATGATCATTTTTACTAGCAGATCAATTTGACATGTACGCACCAAATCGTCTTTGACTTTTGATTCAGAGATCAGGATGAGATGAATCCAACGCCCACGTTTAAGCTAGCTCAATTTTCTATGTTTTGAAAAAATTTATAAACAAAGTAGCTACACAAAGCCTTCTTGCAATCTATCGAAACTGCTTGATGCCATGCATTATGCTTCATTTGTAAACCATTGCTCAATGAGTCCCAATGATCAGTATATACTGGTCACTTGAAATATCCACACTAAATCATCTTAACTTTTGATTTAGAGTTCAGAATGACACGAAAATGCCAACGTTAAGCTACCTCAATTTTCTATATTGTGATAAAATTTAAGATCAAAATAGCTACAACAAAGCGTCCATGTAATCCAATCCATCCCGAACTGCGTGATGCCATGCATTATGCTTCATTTGTAAAATTTTGCTCAATGCGCTCCAGTGATCAGCTTAGAATAATCAATTTAACTAGCCAATAAAGTTGACATGTTGATGAGGACATCAGGTCGTACATCCAGCCAGGAGACCAGACTGGCCGACCAGGAAGCTTGCCCGAGACTGCAGGACCATCTGGCACGTCTGCCGGACCAGACAGTTCCGCCGGACCCTCGACCTATAGGACCCGACCGGTCAGCATCGCCGGCGGAGAGGCCCAAGCTTCCGGCACACTTGGTGGGGGCGTGGATGACACCGCCGGTCCCTCTGGTGATGCCGCCGACTCCGGGATCAACTTGGCCGGTCCTGAAGGCATCCCATCCAGTACCGCGCACAATCCAGCCGGTACAGCCGATCCAGCCGAGTACACGCGCATCTCCACTTCCACACAAGAGGACTCGGACCAAATGAACTACAAGCTCCAGGACATGCACCTAGAAGAAGTATCTACACCAGTGGTACCCCAAGGAGCAATGACAAGAAGCAGATCAAGAGCACTCTTCCACAAATTCAGCTTATGGGTCGACAAGCTCCTAGAGGAAGATCAGCTAAGGGCAATGGGCCAGAAGAGCAAAGTAGAGTCCAAAGGCTTCTCAACAACACAAGGAACATTAGAGACTTGGGATTTAGTGGCAAGAGAGGTCAAGGCCCAAAGATTTTTAACCCTACTCCAAGTCGAAGACTAGGAGCAAGGCGCGTGCATGCCACAAGGACGGCCACCTTCCATTTCTTGGCCGTGAGGTAAGTTAAGGTAAGTTTCAATTCGAATATATGCCTCTTTCTGTTTTGCAGGGTAGGATCTAGATTCTTTACATTTTTGAGTCAAGAACATTTTAGGAATAGGTCCTTTTTTTGGTTATACACTTTTGTATCTTTTTCCTTTTGTGCACTTTTGTAAACTTTCCTTTTCTTTGTTTGAGTCGACCCTAGAAGGTCAAGCTGTCGGGCATATTAATAAGGCTCCTTCCAGCATTGTAGTTTGACAACCTTTTTGCTAATTAATAAAGATCGAATTTTCTTTACAAGTTATTCTCTCAAAGAAGCTTGTGCGCTTAGAACCTAGTTGAGACCAGCCCTCCTAGCTCTAAGTTTGTGATTTATCACGAGGTTCATCACCCCTCGTGTGGTTCACTTCACCCTTCCATATTTTACCAACCAGAAAACCCCCATCCAGAAGACTAAGGTTGAGTTTCTCACCTAATCTTCTACAAACAGCCCAAGCGCATACATCCTTGAATCAAGGCTTGTATCATTTTGGTATCAGAGCTTAAAGCTCCTAAACCAGGTTGTTTCTATCCTTTTGCTTGTTTTGTTTCATGTTCTTGCATTAGTTTAAGTCGCATTCAAGAAAAATCAAAAAAATAACCTCAAACTCCAAACCGAGTGCATCTAGCCTTCTACGTGTATCACTAGGGTTTAGATTCACTTTTGCATTACCATTCACGTTTTCCTTTTTGTTTAATTCATATTTCCATTAATTTTAAGTTAAATTAAAAAGAAAACAAAAAGAAAAGAAAAGAAAATAGGAAAATACCCAAAAGATTTCGAATTGGACAGCTAGCACAAGTTGTCTAGGAAGTTTCCTTTTTCCTTTTATTCGAATTTCCTTTCCTTAGGATTTTTCCTTTTTGCATTTTTTCGAACCCCTTATAAAAAGAAAACCCTCCTAATAATTTAGGAGCACCCTAACTTGTCTTATTTCTTTGTTGAACACCATGGGAGAAGAAAATAGAGAAGCAACCGAAGCCATGATGGCCATGTTCACCACACTCCAAACACAACTCGCATCCATAGGCGAGAGGTTGGAGCGCGTGGAAAGACCGGTGAGATTCCACGCCATAAGGCACGTGAGAGCTGAGCAAGACCGTCCTGAGGGTCCAGAGCACCTTAGGACACGGCACGAACAGGAGGAACCCCAGCCAGATGGAGATGAGGACACACAACCTCATAACTATCACCATAGGCTGAGAGGACCTCCACGGCAACCAGAGGCAGAAGATGATGGCTTTGAGCCATATGGTCTTCACCAGAGACCAAGAATGCCTCCTAGACAGCATGAGGATGGAGCTGAACACCCCTACAACCGGGTAATTCATCCTGATGTTAAACTAACTCCTCCAAGTTTTGCAGGAAAAGTAGACCCCGAGGCTTACCTAGATTGGGAGAGGAGAATGGATCATATCTTTGATCACTACAACCAACCAGGACCTAGGAGAGTCTAAATGGCAGTAGCACAACTCACGGACAATGCCCTCATCTGGTGGGATCGTGAGGTATCTGACAGAAGGAGGAAGAGAGTGAGACCCGTAGACTCATGGGTCGACATGAAAGACCTCATGCGACAAAGGTTTGTTCCACCTTACTTTCATAGAGATTTGCAACGTCGTTTTCGTACTCTTAAGCAGGGTACCAGATCAGTAGAGGAGTACTATGAAGAGTTCGAGAAGTTAAGGAACAGATTGGAGCTCAATGATGATGAAGAAGCATTGATGGCAAAATTCTTGGATGGACTCCAAGAAAGGATCAGCCGCAAGGTGGAAAGGCAAATCTACAATGACTTCAAAGACTTGTTCCACCTATCTGTGCAAGCTGAGCAGCACATCAAACGTAAAAGCCAAGACATCCGCAGCAAGCCTAAGACACCTTGGGCACCAAGCAACATGCCCAAGACCGTAGACAAAGGCAAGAGCATAGAGATCGAGTCAAGGTTCAAGAGCAAGCCTCCTGAACCCACCCGTGACCAGAGAGAGCCTGGTAAGTCTTCTAACCCTCAAAGATCACGTGACATAACTTGTTTCAAGTGCAGGGGACGTGGACACATCTCAAAGGAGTGCCCAAACAACCGAGTCATGCTGATTACGGAGGCAGGAGAGTATGAGTCCCAAGATGAAGAGGACTATGAACCAGAAGGAGAGTATGGTGACATTGAGTACCCTGATGTGGGGGAAGTGCTGGTCACTAGACGTATCCTCAGTGCAATGGTGGATCCTTCAGAGACCATCCAAAGGGAGAACATCTTCCACAGCCGTTGCACCATCAAGGGCAAGGTATGTAACCTCATCATAGATGGTGGTTCTTGCACTAACGTTGCTAGTGCATATATGGTTGATAAGCTAGGTCTGGAGAAGACAAAGCATCCTCGACCATATAGACTGAGATGGCTCGATGACAAAGTGGAGCTAAAGATCCATGAACAAGTCATTGTACCATTCAGTGTGGGCAAGTACCAGGATCAAGTCGTGTGCGACGTGGTGCCCATGCAAGCTGGCCATCTTCTACTAGGAAGACCATGGCAGTTTGACAAAGAGACCAGGCATGATGGCCGATCCAATCTCTACACCTTCGTGCATGACAAGAGAAAGGTCAGCCTAGCTCCTCTTACACCTGCTCAGGTACACGAGCTACAACTCCAAATGAGTAAGGAAAAGAAACTGATCAAGTCCAATTTTCTTATTCAACCAAGCCATGTCCGGAGAGCGTTAGCCTCGAAGGATTTAATGTTACTAATGGTCTTCAAAGAAGTTTTGAGTGTAGAACAGGGACAGGTAGAGCTACCTCCTGAAGTAGCAACTCTCCTCAACAAATTCCAGGATGTATTTCTAGAGGAGATACCAGCAGGCTTGCCTCCTTTACGTGGCATAGAACACCAGATTGATCTAGTGCCCGGAGCAGCCCTGCCCAACCGGCCAGCCTACCGGATGAGTCCAGAGAAGTCCAAGGAGCTTGAGAATCAAGTCAAGGAACTCCTGGAGAAAGGATATGTTCGAGAGAGCCTCAGTCCATGTGCCGTACCAATGCTACTAGTGCCCAAGAAGGATGGGACTTGGCGCATGTGCGTGGACAGCCGAGCCATCAACAACATCACAGTCAAGTACAGGCATCCAATACCACGACTGGATGACATGCTAGATGAGCTGAGTGGAGCCACGGTCTTCTCCAAGATAGACCTCAAAAGTGGATACCACCAGGTAAGAATGAAGGAAGGTGATGAGTGGAAGACTTCTTTCAAGACAAAGCAAAGACTCTACGAGTGGACAGTCATGCCATTCGGCTTGACTAATGCCCCAAGCACCTTCATGCGCCTTATGAACCAAGTTCTTAGGGCGTACATCAGTAAGTTTGTGGTAGTTTACTTTGATGATATACTAGTTTATAGTAAGTGCCTACGGGAACACCTCACACATCTTGAGATGGTACTTAAAACCCTTCGACAAGAAGAGCTTTATGCCAATCTCAAGAAGTGCACCTTTGTACTGATAAGCTTGTCTTTTTAGGTTTTGTTGTGAGTTCACAGGGCCTACAGGTTGATGAGGAGAAGATTCGAGCCATACAAGAATGGCCAACACCAGGAAACATCAGCCATGTAAGGAGCTTCCACGGACTGGCCAGCTTCTATAGGAGATTCGTGCCCAACTTCAGCAGTATTGCCTCACCACTGACGGCAGTAGTGAAGAAGAACGTGGGGTTCAGCTGGGGAGAAGCTCAGGAGAAGGCATTCAAGGCCTTGAAGGACAGCCTTACACATGCACCAGTGCTAGTCCTGCCCGACTTCAACAAGACGTTTGAAGTGGAGTGTGATGCCTCTGGAATAGGCATAGGAGCAATGCTAACCCAAGGAGGGAGACCAGTGGCATACTTCAGTGAGAAGCTAGGTGGTGCCTCACTGAACTACCCCACTTATGACAAGGAGCTCTATGCCCTTGTCCGAGCATTGGAGACTTGGCAGCATTACTTGCTGTCCAAGGAGTTTGTGATCCACACTGACCACGAGACTCTCAAACACCTCAGAGGGCAAACCAATCTCAAGAGGAGACATGCCAGGTGGATGGAGTTCATAGAGACCTTTCCGTACATCATCAAGTACAAGAAGGGCAAAGATAATGTGGTAGCCGATGCACTATCAAGGAGGTTTGCCTTGATATCAACCATGGAGGCAAAGTACCTAGGGTTCGAGCACATCAAGGATCTATACAAGGATGATCCTGACTTTGCTGAGACCTACAAGGAGTGTGGCACAGGGAGTCATGGCAAGTTCTACATCCATGAGGGATTCTTGTTCCGAGAAAGAAGGTTGTGCATACCACAAGGATCATTAAGGGAGCTTATCATCCGAGAAGCTCATGGAGGAGGACTCATGGGCCACTTTGGTGTCGACAAGACTCTAGCAGTGGTCAAGGAGCACTTCTACTGGCCACACATCAAGAGGACAGTAGAAGCTCATTGTGCAAGATGCATCCCTTGCAAGAAGGCAAAGTCCCGAGTGCAACCTCACGGGTTGTATATACCACTGCCCATACCCACACATCCATGGGTGGACATCTCAATGGACTTTGTTCTAGGTCTTCCCAAGATCAACCACAAAGATGCAATATTTGTAGTGGTGGACAGATTCTCCAAGATGGCACACTTCATTCCATGTGCCAAATGTCAATGATGCCACACAAACAGCTGAGCTGTTCTTCAGGGAGATAGTACGGCTTCATGGAGTGCCAAGGACAATCGTATCAGACAGGGACACCAAGTTCCTCAGCCATTTCTGGAGGACCCTTTGGAGAAAGCTAGGCACGAAGCTACTCTTCTCTACCACCTGCCATCCTCAAACCGATGGCCAAACTGAAGTTGTCAACAGGACACTATCAACTCTTCTCAGAACTACACTAGGGAAGAACCTAAAGACTTGGGTGGAGTGCCTGCCATTCATAGAGTTCACTTACAACCGAGCCGTGCACTCAGCAACCAAGAAGACACCATTTGATGTGGTATACGGCTTCAACCCTCTCACCCCATTGGAGCAAACACCACTACCACCAGCTGAGATGACCAACCTCAACGGAGCATCCAAGGCAGATTTCATAAGGAGATTACACCAGAAGGTAGCAGAAGAGGACCGGACAGTACGTGACTCATGCCAACAAGGGAAGAAAGGAGGTGATCTTTCAACCAGGCGATTGGGTGTGGCTACACCTACTGCAGGAGAGGTTCCCAAACCTAAGGAGTTCCAAGCTAGCACCAAGAGGAGATGGACCATTCAGAGTGCTCGAGAGAATCAACAACAACGCCTACCGGATCGAGCTGCCAGGTGAGTTTAATGTGTCCAATACGTTCAATGTTACTGACTTAGCCCCTTTCCATGCAGATGAACCAGTTTTGAGGACAAAACCTACTGAAGAGGGAGGGAATGATGAGGACATCAGGTCGTACATCCAGCCAGGAGACCAGACTGGCCGACCAGGAAGCTTGCCCAAGACAGCAGGACCATCTGGCACGTCTGCCGGATCAGACAGTACCGCCGGACCCTCGACCTATAGGACCAGACCGGTCAGCATCGCCGGCGGAGAGGCCCAAGCTTCCGGCACACTTGGTGGGGCATGGATGACACCGCCGGTCCCTCTGGTGATGCCGCCGACTCCGGGATCAACTTGGCCGGTCCTGAAGGCATCCCGGCCAGTACCGCGCACAATCCAGCCGGTACAGCTGATCCAGCCGAGTACACGCACATCTCCACTTCCACACAAGAGGACTCGGACCAAATGAACTACCAGCTCCAGGACATGCACCTAGAAGAAGTATCTACACCAGTGGTACCTCAAGGAGCAATGACAAGAAGCAGATCAAGGGCACTCTTCCACAAATTCAGCTTATGGGTCGACAAGCTTCTAGAGGAAGATCAGCTAAGGACAATGAGCCAGAAGAGCAAAGTAGAGTCCAAAGGCTTCTCAACAACACAAGGAACATCAGAGACTTGGGCTTTAGTGGCAAGAGAGGTCAAGGCCCAAAGATTTTAACCCTACTCCAAGTCGAAGACTAAGAGCAAGGCGCGTGCATGCCACAAGGACGGCCACCTTCCATTTCTTGGCCGTGAGGTAAGTTAAGGTAAGTTTCAATTCGAATATATGCCTCTTTCTGTTTTGCAGGGTAGGATCTAGATGCTTTACATTTTTGAATCAAGAACATTTTAGGAATAGGTCCTTTTTTTGGTTATACACTTTTGTATCTTTTTCCTTTTGTGCACTTTTGTAAACTTTCCTTTTCTTTGTTTGAGTCGACCCTAGAAGGTCAAGCTGTCGAGCATATTAATAAGGCTCCTTCCAGCATTGTAGTTCGACAACCTTTTTGCTAATTAATAAAGATCGAATTTTCTTTACAAGTTATTCTCTCAAAGAAGCTTGTGCGCTTAGAACCTAGTTGAGACCAGCCCTCCTAGCTCTAAGTTTGTGATTTATCACGAGGTTCATCACCACTCGTGTGGTTCACTTCACCCTTCCATCTTTTACCAACCAGAAAACCCCCATCCAGAAGCCTAAGGTTGAGTTTCTCACCTAATCTTCTACAAACAGCCCACGCGCATACATCCTTGAATCAAGGCTTGTATCACATGTCCACAGTAAATCGTCCGTAGCTTTTGATTTAGAGTTCAGAATGACACGAATCCAACGCCCACGTTAAGACAAAGGAAAAAGCATAGAGATAGAGTCACTGTTCAAGAGCAAGCCTCATGAACAAACCCGTGACCAGAGAGAGCCTAGTAAGTCTTCTAACCCTCAAAGATAACGTGATATTACTTGTTTTAAGTGTAGGGGTCGCGGTCAAAATTCAAGGGAGTGCCCAAACAACCGGATCATGCTAATCACGGAGGCTGGAGAGTACGAGTCTCAAGATGAAGAGGATTTTGAACCAGACGTAGCTTATGGAGACATAGAGTACCCTGATGTGAGAGAGGTACTGGTGACAAGACGAATCCTCAGTGCAATGGTCGAGCCTCCAAGACCATTCAAAGGGATAATATCTTCCACAGCCGGTGCACCATGAAGGGCAAGGTATGTAACCTCATCATAGATGGTGGTTCTTGCACTAACGTGGCTAGTGCGTATATGGTTGATAAGGTAGGTCTAGAGAAGACTAAGCACCCTCGGCCATGTCGACTGAGATGGCTAGATGACAAGGTGGAGCTCAAGATACATGAGCAAGTAACCATGCCATTCATTGTGTGCAGATACCAAGACCAGGTAGTTTGTGACGTGGTACCCATGCAAGCTGGCCATCATCTTCACGGAAGACTACGGAAATGCAACAAGGAGACATTGTATGATGGCTTGACCAATCTATACACCTTTGTGCACGACAAGAGAAAGGTCAGCCTATCCCCTCTAACTCCTGCCCAGGTACACAAGTTGCAACTACAAATGAGTAAGGAAAAGAAGCTCATTAACTATAATTTTCTTATTCAACCGAGTCAAGACAAGAGAGCTTTGGCTTCTAAGGACTTAATGTTACTAATGGTCTTTAAAGAAGCTTTGAGTGCAGAAAAAGAACAGGTAGAGCTACCTCCTGAAGTAGCAGCCCTCCTCAAAAAAATTCTAGTATGTATTTCCTGAGGAGATACCAGCAAGCTTGCCTCCTCTACGCAGCATTGAGCACCAGATTGACCTCGTGCCCGGAGCAGCCTTGCACAATCGACCAGCCTACTGGATGAGTCCAGAGGAGTCCAAAGAACCTGATATAAAAGTTAAGGAGGTCTTGGAGAAAGGCTATGCTTGAGAGAGCCTCAGCCCATGTGCCGTACCAGTTTGCAGTCCCCAAGAAGGATGGGACTTGGCGAATGTGCGTAAATTGCCGAGCCATAAACAACATCACAGTCAAGTACCGACACCCTATACCGCGGCTTGATGACATGCTGGATGAGCTGAGATGAGCCACGGTCTTCTCCTAGATAGACCGCAAGAGTGGATACCACCAGGTCAGAATGAAGGAAGGAGATGAGTGGAAAACCACTTTCAAGACAAAGCAAGGGCTCTACAAGCGGACAGTCATGCCATTTTGCTTGACTAATGCCCCTAGCACCTTCATGCACCTTATGAACCAAGTTCTTAGGGCGTACATCAGTAATTTTTTAGTAGTGTACTTTGATGATATACTTGTCTATAGTAAATGCCTTAGGGAACACCTCACACATCTTGAGATGGTGCTTAAAACCCTTCGACAAAAAGAGCTTTATGCCAATCTCAAGAAGTGCACCTTTTGTACTGACAAACATGTTTTCTTAGGCTTTGTTGTGAGTTCACAGGGCTTACAGGTTGATGAGGAGAAGATTCGAGCCATACAAGAGTGGCCAACACTGAGCAACATCAGCCAAGTAAGGAGCTTTCACGGCCTGACCAGATTCTAGTGGAGATTTGTGCCCAAATTCAGCAGCATTGCCTCACCATTGACGACAGTTGTGAAGAAGAATGTGGGGTTTAGCTGGGGGGAAGCTCAAGAGAAGGCATTCCAGGCCTTGAAGGACAGCCTCACGCACGCACCAATGCTAGTCCTCGTAGACTTCAACAAGACATTTGAGGTGGAGTATGATGCCTCTAGAATAGGCATAGCTATGGTGCTAACCAAAGGAGGAAGACCAGTGGCATACTTTAGTGAGATGTTAGGTGGGGCCTCACTGAATTACCCCAGTTATGAAAAGCCTTGAATCAAGGCCATAACAAACTTGGACCGGTTGGAGAAGATTAGGCGAGAAACTCGGCCTTAGGCTTCTAGAATGGGGTTTTCTGGTCGATATTGGGTGGCGGGATGAAGTGAACCACACGAGGGATGGAAAACCTTGTGATAAATCACAACTTAGAAGCTAGGAGGGCTGGTCTCAACTAGGGTTCTAAGCGATTAGATTTTTTAGGAGAAAAACTCGTAAGAAAAATGCTCTCTTTATTAATATCAAAAAACTTGTCGAACTACAATGCTGAAAGGAGCCTTAGTAATATGCTCAGCAGCTTTGACCTTCTAGGGTCGAACCAAAAGAAAAGGAAAAAATACAAAAGTGCATAAAGGAAAGATTACAAAAAGGAATAACCAAAAAAAGACATATACTTAAATGTTCTTGACTCAATAAATAGAAAACTACTAATTCCTACCCTGAAAAACAGAAAAGGAAAATATATAATTGAAAACTTACCTACTTACCATTCGGCCAACAAATGGAAGGTGCCCGACCTTTGTTACACGCGCTTACTCTTCAATTTGAAGTAGGGTTATGAAGTGTTGGGCCTGGACCTCTTTTACCACGAGAACCCAAGGCTCTGGAGTCATTTGAGATGTTGAGAAGCCCTTGAATTCATCCTTGCACTCTTGGCCCAATGCTCCTTGTCGTTGGTCTTCTAGGACCCTGTCTACGCACAAGCTGAACTTTTGGAAGAATGCCCTTGTTCTGCTCCTTTTCATGGCTCCTGGTGGCACCACTGGTGTAGAGACTTCATCTAGGTTCATGCCTTGAATCTGGTAGCTGATTTGGTCCGAGTCTCCTTGTGTAGAGGTGGAAATGATCATGTTATCGCTTTAGCCGGCTGGGCCATGTGTAGAGCTGGCCGAGTTTAAATCGGAGCCGGCCAGATCGATTGGTGGGCCTGCAGCGTCACCAGCTGTGCCGGCGGTGTTAGTCATGTTTCTGCCAGTGTGGCCGGAGGTTTGGGCCTCTTCGCCGGCAAAATTGGTCCGCCCGGCCCGGCTGATCGTAGGGCCGGTGGTACCGCTTGGCCCGGCAGACGCGCCAAATTGCCCAGCTGTCTCGGGCAGGCCTTCTGTTGGGCCATTTAGATATTCTAGCCAGCCAGAGGATCTAGTTTCCTCATCATCCCCTCCCCCTTCAGTAGGTTTTGACTTCAAAACTGGCTCATCTGCAAGGAAAAGAGCTATATCGGTCACATTGAATGTGTTACACACATTAAACTCACCTGGAAGTTCATGCCGGTAAGCGTTGTTGTTGATCCTCTCCAGCACTCTGAATGGTCCGTCTCCTCTAGGGGCTATCTTGGAACTCCTTAGATTGGGGAATCTCTCTTGCCATAGGTGTAGCCAAACCCAATCGCCTTGTTGGAAGATCATTTCCCTTCTCCCCTTGTTGGCATGAGTCACATTCTGCCCAGTCCTCTTCTCCAGGTTCTCCGCTACCTTCTGGTGCAATATCTTGATGAATTCTGCCTTAGATGCTCCATTGAGGTTGGTCATTTCTGCTGGTGGCAGTGGTGTTTGCTCCAAAGGCGTTTGAGGGTTGAAGCCGTAAATTTCCGGTTGACCACTTCAGTTTGGCCATCGGTTTGGGGGTGGCATGTAGTAGAGAAGAATAGCTTCGTGCCTAGCTTTCTCCAAAGAGTCCTCCAGAAGTGGCTGAGGAATTTAGTGTCTCTGTCTGACACTATTGTCCTTTGCACTCCATGAAGACGCCATGCTTCCCTGAAAAACAGCTATGCCGTTTGTGTGGCATCATTGACATTGGCACGTGGTATGAAATGTGCCATCTTAGAAAATCGGTCCACCACTACAAAGATAGCCTCTTTGTGATTGATCTTGGGCAGAACTAGAACGAATTCCATGGAGATGTCTACCCATGGATGTGTAGGTATAGGCAGAGGGAGATACAACGCATGAGGGTTCACTCGGGACTTCGTCTTCTTGCAAGTGATGCACCTTGCACAATGGGCTTCTACTGACTTCTTGATGTGTTGCCAATAGAAGTTCTCCTTGACCACGGCTAGTGTCTTATCAACCCAAAGTGGCCCATAACACCTCCATGAGCTTAACGGGTGATAAGCTATCGTAGAGATCCTTGCACTTACTCTTCAATTTGAAGTAGGTTTATGAAGCGTTGGGCCTTGACCTCTTTTGCCATGAGACCCCAAGTCTCTTGAGTACTTTGAGATGTTGAGAAGCCCTTGAATTCATCCTTGCACTCTTGGCCCAATGCTCATTTCATTTGTCTCCTAGGAGCTTGTCTACCCACAAGCTGAACTTGTGGAAAAGTGCCCTTGTTCTGCTCATTGTGATGGCTCTGGTGGTACCGCTGGTGTAGAGACTTCATCTAGGTACATGCCTTGAATCTGGTAGTTGATATGGTTTCGGAGTCTTATTGTGTAAAGCTTCAAATGGCTGTGTAATCGATTGAGCCGGCTGGGCCGTGCGTAGAGCTGGCCAGATTGACTGGTGGGCCGGCGGCGTCACCAGCTGGGCTGCGGCGTCAACAGCTGGGCCGGCGGCATCACCAGCTGGGCCGGCGGCGTCACCAGCTGGGCCGGCGGCGTAACCAGCTGGGCCGGCGGCGCCACCAGCTGGGCCGGTGGCGTCACCAGCTTGGCCGGCGGCATCACCACCTGGGCCGGCGGTGTTAATCACGTTACCGCCAGTTGGACCTGAGGTTTGGGCCTCTTCGCCGGGAATTTGGTAGGCCCGGTGATGACGACATCAGACCGTCTGACCGGCCATAAGACCAAAATGGCCAACCACAAAGCTTGCCCGAGACAGCCGGGCCATTTGGCGCATCTGCCGGGCCAAGCGGTACTGCCGGCCCTATGATCAGCCAGGCCGGGCCGACCAACTTTTCTGGCAGAGAGGCCCAAACGTCCGGCCCAACTGCCGGCGATGTGAATGACACCGCCGGCCCAACTGGTGACGCCGCCTGCTCACAAATCAATCTGGCCGGCTCCGATCTCAACTCGGCCAGCTCCACGCACAATCCAGCCGGCTCACGCGATTGCACCACCATTTCCACCTCTACACAAGGAGACTCGGATCAACTCTGCTACCAGCTTCAAGGCATGAACCTGGATGAAGTCTCTACACCAGTGGTGCCACCAGGAGCCATGACAAGGAGCAGAAAAAGGGAACTCTTACACAAGTTCAGCTTGTGGGTAGACAAGCTCCTAGAAGACCATCGACAAGGAGCAGAAAAAGGGCACTCTTCCACAAGTTCAGCTTGTGGGTAGACAAGCTCCTAGAATACCATCGACAAGGAGCATTGGGCCAAGAGTACAAGGAATAATCCAAAGGCTTCTCAACATTGCAAAGGACTCCAGAGACTTTGGCTCTCGTGTCAAAAGAGGTCAAGGCCCAACAATTCGTAACCCTACTCCAAGTCAAAGACTAGGAGCTAGGCACGTGCATGCCACAAGGTCGGCCACCTTCCATTTCTTGGCCGAAAGGTAAGAAAGGTAAGTTTTCAATTATATACTTGCCTTTTCTGTTTTGCATGGTAGGAATAGTAAGTTTTCCATTTATTGAGTCAAGAACAATTTAGATAGTTTTACTTTTTCGGTTATTTCCTTTTTGTAATTTTCCTTATGCATTTTTGTATCTTTACCATTTTTATTTTGGGTCGACCCTAGAAGGTCAAGGCTGCCGAGCATATTAATAAGACTCCTTCACCATTGTATTTCGACAACTTTTTTTACTATTAATAAAGAGAGCACTTTTTCCCTACGAGTTTTTCTCCTAAAACTCTATCACTTAGAACCCTAGTTGAGACCAGTCCTCCTAGCTTCTAAGTTGTGATTTATCATGAGGTTCATCACCCCTCATGTGGTTCACTTTGCCCCACCACCCAATACCCATCAGAAAACCCCTCTCAGAAGTCTAAGGCCAAGTTTTTCGCGTAATCTTCTCCGACCAACCACGAGTGTTACGGCCTTGATTCAAGGCTTGTATCATTTTGGTATCAGAGCTTAAGCTCCTAAAACCAGGTTGTTTCTATCCTTTACTTTAGTCTTATTTCAAATTCGTGCATTAGTATAAGTTTCATTCAAAAATAAAAAAAAATAACACCTAAAATCAAACTGAGAGCATCTAGCTCCTATGTGCATCACTAGGGTATAGATTCATCCTTTTCTTTCGTTTTTTCTTTTCTTAAAAGCATATTTTCCATTATTAATTAAGTTAAATAAATAAAAGAGAAAATCAAGAAAATCGACCAAAAAAGAAATCTAAGAGATTTGCATTAATTGCTAGGATTTGCAACATTAATTGTTATGATCTTTCCTTTTTCTAATTTTTCCTTTTCTATTTGCATCTTCTTCTACTATAAAAGAAAAGCCACCTAAAGAATTCTTAGGAGCAAACTAACCTTGTTTTTCTTCTTGTAGCACACGATGGCTGAAGGAAATCATGATGCAACCGAGGCCATGATGGCCATGTTAACCACCCTCCAAACACAACTCGGATCAATCGGCGAGAGGCTGGAGCGTGTGGAGAGGCCGGTGAGATTCCAGGCCATATGGCACGTGAGCGCTGACCAAGACCCTACTGAAGGTCCTGATCACCGTAGGACATGGCCAGAACAGGAGGAGCCCCAGCCGGATGGAGATGAGTACCCACCCCCTCACGGCTATCACCCTAGGCCGAGAAGACATCCACGGCAACCAGAAGAAGAGGGAAATGGCTACGAGCCCTATGGTCATAACCAGAGACCAAGGATGCCCCCTAGACATCATGAGGATGGAGATGACTACGCCTACAATTGGGTAAACAGTCACAATGTCAAACTAACACCTCCTAGTTTTGCAGGAAAAGTAGACCCCGAGGCCTATCTAGATTGGGAGAGGAGGATGGATCACATCTTCGACCATTACAACCAACCAGGCCCTAGGAGAGTCTTCATGGCGGTAGCACAGCTCACGGATAATGCCCTCATCTGGTGGGATCGTGAGGATTCTGACCATAGGGGAAGGAGATTGAGACCCGTAGACTCTTGGGTTGACATGAAAGATCTCATGAGGCAAAGATTTGTTCCACCTTATTTTCATAGAGATTTGCAACGCCGTTTTCATAGTCTTAAATCAGGCAAAAGGTCAGTAGAGGAGTACTACGAGGAGTTTGAGAGGTTAAGGAATAGACTGGAGCTCAATGAATATGAGGAAGCATTGATAGCTCAATGCTTGGATGGATTGCAAGAGAGGATCAGCCGAAAAGTGGAGAGACAAATCTACAATGATTTCAAGGACTTGTTCGATCTCTCTTTCCAGGCTGAACAGCACATCAGGCGTAAGAGCCAAGACATACGCAGCAAACCTAAGACGCCTTGGGCACCAAGCATTAGCACCAAGCATTAGCACCAAGCCCGTAGACAAGGTGATACAAGCCTCGATTCAAGGCTTATATGCGCGTGGGCTGTGTGGAGAAGGTTAGGTGAGAAACTCGACCTTAGACTTCTTGGATATGGGTTTTTGGGTTGGTATTGGGCGGCAGGGTGAGGTGAACCACACGAGGGGTGATGAACCTCATGATAAATCATAAACTTAGAGCTAGGAGGGCTGGTCTCAAATAGGTTCTAAGCGCACAAGATTCTTAGAGAGAAAACTTGTAAGAAAATTCGCATTTTATTAATATCAAAAAGGTTGTCGAACTACAATGCTGGAAGGAGCCTTATTAATATGCTCGACAGCTTTACCTTCTAGGGTCGATTCAAAGAAAGAAAAGGAAAATTTACAAAAGTGCACAAATGGAAAACGTACAAAAGTGCATAACCGAAAAAGGACCTATTCCTAAAATGTCTTTGACTCAAAAATGTAAACAATCTAAATCCTACCCTGCAAAACAGAAAGAGGCAAATATTCAAATTGAAAACTTACCTTTCTTACCTCACGGCCAAGAAATGGAAGGTGGCCGTCCTTGTGGCATGCACGCGCCTTGCTCGTAGTCTACGACTTGGAGTACGGTTAGGAATCTTTAGGCCCTGACCTCTCTTGACACTAAAGCCCAAGTCTCTGAAGTCCCTTGCATTGTTGAGAAGCCTTTGGACTCTTCTTTGAACTTCTGGCTCACTGTCCTTTGTTGATCATCTTCTAGGAGCTTCTCGACCCATAAGCTGAATTTGTTGAAGAGTGCCCTTGATCTTCTATTTTTCATGGCTCCTGGTGGCACCACTGGTGTTGAGACTTCCTCTAGATGCATATCTGGAAGCTGGTAGCTTATCTGGTCCGAGTCTGCTTGTGTAGATGTTGAAATGCTTGTGTACTCAGCTCGATCGGCTGTACCGGCTGGACTGTGTGAGGTGCTGGCAGGAATGTCTTCTGGACCGGCCAAGTTGATTCCGGAGCCGACGGTGTCACCAATGGGACCGGCGGTGTCATCCAAGACGCCACCAGTTGGGCCGGAGGTTTCGGCCTCTCCGCCGGCAATGCTGATCGGTCCGGTCCTGTTGGTCGAGGGTCCAGCGGTTCCGCTTGGGCCGGTAGACATGCCAAATGGCCCGGCTGTCTCGGGTAAGCTCCCTGGTCGGCCAGTCTGGTCTCCTGGCCGGCCATATGACCTGATGTCCCCTTCACAAGGGCAAGAGCATCCAAATCATATCATGGTTCAAGAGCAAGCCTCTTGAGCAAACCCGTGACCAGAGAGACCCTAGTAAGTCTTTTAAACTGATCATTGGTGCTCCTTCAGTAAATGCCTACAAATTAAGCATAATGAATGGCATCTTACCGTTTGGGGTAGATTGGATTTCTTGGAGGCTTTTTCGTAGCTATTTCGGAATTAAATTTTTCACACTCTTGAAACTTGATCTAGCTTAACGTGGGCATTGGATTTGTGTCATTTTCAACTCTAAATAAAAAATTACAGAAGATTTAGTGCGAACATGTGAAGTTGATCGGCTAGTTAAAATGATCATTTTAAACTGATCATTTGTGCTCCTTCAGAAAAGGCTTATATATGAAGCATAATGCATGACATCACGCAACTTGCGATACATTGGATTACTTGGAGGTTTCTTCGTACATGTTTCAGTCTCAGTTGTGTCACAATATGGAAAATTGAGCTAGCATAATATGGGTGTTGGACTCATGTTATTTGGACCTATGAATCAAAAGTTTATATACAATTTAGTGTGGACATGTAAGTTGATCAGCTAGTTAAAATTATCATTCTAAACTGATCATTGGTGCTCCTTGAGTAAGGGCTAATAAATGAAGCATAATGCATGGCTTCACGCAGTTTGGGATAGATTGGGTTAGTTGGAGGTTTTGTTGTAGCTATTTGGGTCTTAAATTTTGTCACAATATAGAAAAATGAGCTAGCTTAACGTGGGAATTAGATTCTTGTCATTTTGAACTCTAAATCAGAAGTTACGGATGATATAGTGCATACATGTCAAGTTGATGGCCTATTAAAATGATCATTCTAAACTTAACATTGGTGCTCCTTGGGTCAAGGCCTATAAAGGAAGCATAATGCATGGCATGATGCAGTTTGGGATACATTGGATTACTTGGAGGCTTTTTTAGTAACTGTTTCAGTCTTAAATGTTGTCACAACATGGAAAATTGAGCTAGGTTAAAGTGGGGATTGTATTTGTGTCATTCTGAACTCTAAATCAAAAGTTATGGACGATTTAGTGCGGAAATGTCAAGTTGACCGGCAAGTTAAAATGATCGTTCTAAACTAACCATTGTTGCTCCATGAGTAAAGGCTTAGAAATGAGCATAATGCATGGCATCACGCAGTTTGGGATACATTGGATGACGTGGAGGCTTTGTCATATCGCTTTCAGTCTGAAATGTTGTCATAATATATAAAATTGAGCAAGCTTAACATGGGCGTTGGATTTTTGTCATTTTGATCATTAAATAAAAAGTTACGGATGATTTAGTGCGGACATGCCAAGTTGATCGGCAAGTTAAAATGATCATTTTGATCTGATTATTCGTGCTCCTTGAGTAAACGCGTATAAATGAAGCATAATACATGGCACCACGCTGTTTGAGATAGATAGGATTATTTGCAGGCTTTGTCATAGTTATTTTGGTCTTAACTTTTTGTGCAGTATAGAGAATTGAGCTAGCTTAACGTGGATGTTGGATTCGTGTCACTTTGAACTTTAAATCAAAAGTAAGAAAAGATTTAGTGTGGACATGTCAAGTTGATCGGCCAATTAAAATGATCCTTCTAAACTGATCATTGGTGCTCCTTGAGTAAAGGCTTATAAAATGCATGACATCACGTATTTTGGGATACATTGGATTACTTGGAGGTATTATCGTAGCGCTTTCCGTCTCAAATGTTGTCACAATATAGAAAATTGACCTAGCTTAACGTAGGCGTTGGATTCGTGTCATTCTGAACTCTAAATCAAAAGTTATGGATGATTTAGTGTATACATGTCAAGTTAATTGACCAGTTAAAATTATCATTCTAAATTGATCATTGGTGCTCATTAGGTAAAGGCTTATAAATGAAGCATAATGCATGACATCACGCAGTTTTGGATACATTGGATTATTTGGAGGCTTATTCGTTGCTCTTTAAGCCTCAAATGTTGTCACAATATGGAAAATTGAGCTACCTTAACGTGGACGTTGGATTCGTGTCATTCTGAACTCTAAATCAAAATTTGCGGACATGTCAAATGGATCGGCCAGTTAAAATGATCATTCTCAACTGATTATTGGTGCTGATTGAGTAAAGGCTTATAAATGAAGCATAGTGCATGGCATCACGCCGGTTGGGATACATTGGATTACTTGAAGGCTTTTTCATAGCTATTTTGGTGTTAAATTTTTTTACAATATAGAAAATTGAGGTAGCTAAACGTGAACGTCGGATTCGTGTCATTATAATCTCTAAATCAAAAGTTACATACCATTTAGTGCGGACATGTCAAGTTGATGGCCTTGATAAGATGATCATTCTAACAATGTAAATGATTTTAAATGACACTTCTCTCTCGCGATCTTAAATGCCATTTTTCAGGCGAAGTCTTCTCCGTTGGTTTCTAATGCTTAATCGCTGTCGATGTGATCCTCTCTTTGGTTCGAATAGTCTACATCATTGATATTCGACAGCTTTCTCACATTCCTGTGCCGATTTTCTCTTTCCCCTTCATTCCTCTTTTCTGTTTAACCACTATCCTTTGTTGCTTGTGATTTTCTTCACCGTCTTCTTCTGGAAATTCACTTCATCACCATGTCCGATTTTCTCTCAAAGAAAATTCAAAATATAACCCTCGGTCTCACATAATTGCCAATTCAACTCCCAAATGAACTTTGTGTTCAAGCCTTGAATGAAACCCGGTTTCCCCTCATCTGAAAACTGGTAAATCCTAGGAAGCAAAACCATCAGGCATTGATGGCTACCTTGCCGCGTTTATGGAGTGTGGGTGGGGTTGTTGTTTTTTTAATCACTGAAGAAAGCCGAGTTCAATTTCTCTTTCAATCGTAAGAAGGACTTTTATCGGTTTTGCAGTGAGGACCATGGTCGTTCAATGACTGGATGTGTGCCCTCCAGAAATGGTCGTCGGAGTTTTTGGAGATTCAGTTAAATCCCAGGTGTTCGCATTCAATATTTGACTGACCCGATGGCTATGTTCATCGGAGGAACTATCGGAGATCTCTTGGAATCCGAATTCACCGCAGATGGTTCTCATCGTGTGGAATTCGTTTGAGTAAGGGTGTTGTTGATATTGAAACCCGACTTTGATTCCAATGTATATTTTGTTTTTAAGAAGCTGATGTTGTCTTGAAGATCCGGTATGAAAAATTACGTCTTTTCTACACCCAATGTGGCCGGATTTCACATGATGCGCCAGATTGCTCATAATCAACCGCTTCTCCTCCTCCGGAAGATGACCCTCGGAATGATGAAGACAATTGCAGAAATGACGGGAACAATTCTGGCAACCAATCTCCTCCTGGTACCTCCAATTCAGGCAACGAGTCTATTCCTCCAAATGCGATTCCAACTCCCGGAAATTATGAAGTCCTCGATGCTAAACGTAGGAAAGCAAATCCTCCAAGTCACACTTCACCTGCTCCAGGTTCGGTTCTTGCTTACAACAATCCAATATTTGAAAATTTCAAATATAATTTCTATATATTGTTATCGGTTCACATCATAGTGATATAGAAAATAGCCTTCTGTGGAATCGGTCCTTGTGTGGTATTTTTAAAGCACATTTACGGATTGATGAGTATGCAATTTATGTGCTTCAGGAATCATGTTATATCTGTATGATGCTGATGATTTTAGGCTGTCTAGGTGAAGGTGTGGTGGGCCTCAAACCACCAGGAATTAAATGAACATTGCATTTTGAAACTGCCGGGGTCTAGGAGGGTCTCTGGTAGTTCGACCTAAAGGGAATAAAAAATAATTATTCCCCGGACATACTCTTCCTAGTGGAAACGAAAAATAATAATAACGTAGTTCACGATGTTGCCGCTATTTTAAATTATGATTGTGTAATGTGTATTCCTCTTAAAGGACTAACTGGAGGTTTACCTTTGTTGTGTAAAAACTCTATTAATGTTACTGATGAATGACTGATGGATTGTAAAATCAACACTAAAGGATTTGACTTTTATTGGTCATGTGTTTTTGGGCATCCAATACGTAATTTAGAAATAACATTTGGGACAGTTTACGGCGTATTGCTCAATTAAGAAAAGGACCTTGGTTAATGTGTGGAGATTTAAACTAAATTCTACATTTAAATGACAAAAGGTGGTATCGTCAGAGAACCATGGAGTCTGTTTGATTTTCAAAACATGGTCTCAACATGTATGATTTCAGATCTACATTTTACGGGGGAAAATATGATTTTGGGCCGAGAGAGGAAATAATTTCTTGATTCAGGGCTGGATAGATAGAGCAATGGGGAATGGAGAATAGAAGGCTCTTTATCCTACATCCTCTGTTGAGTATTTAGCCTTAATTGATTCTGATCATAGACCAAGGATTACTAAAATTAGGAAAACTTCGGAAGATGGGAAAAGATTGTTCCGATATGATCCTCGTTGGACTCATCATGAAGAGTTTTCAAGTCTGATTCGAAACAGTTGGAATAATTTATCTCTGATCCGGTTTTACTGACTAGAATGAGTACTTGCCGGAAACAGATATCAGTATGGAAGAGGAATAATATGGTCAATTCTAATACTCGAATAAAGGAGTTAACCTCCGAGATCGATTTGGCCAAAAAAGCTCCAATTCTTCGGTAAATGATATCTCCATTTTGAAAAAAAGAGTTGTGCAAAGCTTATTCTGCTAAGGAAACTTATTGGAAAATTAAAAGTCGAAATCAATGGTTAAAATAGGGAGATTGGAATAACCGTTTCTATCACGCAGTTACTAAGAATCGAAGATCACGGAATAATATCATTTCCATCAAAAATAGTGTTGGTGGTGATGTTGTGGATAATGAAGTGATTGCCCAAGAGGCTCAAACATATTTCTCGAATCTGTTTAAATCAACTAATATTGGAAATATGGATTCAGTTCTTCAACATGTTAGGCAAGTTGTCTCTGATCATATGAATCTGGATTTGATAAAACCACTTTCAAGAGAAGAAATTTTTGAAGCCATTTCATCAATAGGAACCAATAAAGCCCCTGGTCCGAATGGATTTACTGCCTCTTTTTCCAATAACATTGGAACATTGTTGAAAACTCCATATTTAAGGAACTTCAAAGATTTTTCAATCCAGTTTGTATGATTTCTGAGTTAAATCATTCAAACATATGCTTAATTATGAAGGTGGATTCTCCAATAACTATTACCGACTCTTGGCCGATATCTCTTTCTAATGTTTATGACAAAATTATCTCTAAAGTCTTAGTTATTAGATTATAGAAGATTCTCGATGCCTTAGTTTTGGAAAATCAAGCAGCATTTATTCCTGGTGTGTCAATTTGTGATAACGTCCTCATTGCACATGAAGCTCTGCACTCTTTAAGGACCAATGACATTTGTGCAAAATCTTTTATGGCGGTTAAAACGGATATCAGTAAAGCCTATGATCATATTGAATGAAATGTTTTAGAAGCTATGCTTCTAAAAAAAAGTTTTTCCATTCAATGGGTCCAGTGGATTATGCAGTGTATATCGACGGTTTCTTATTCAGTTCTTGTTAATGGGAGTCCATATCGTTTTTTCAAACCACAACGCGGTGAAAGACAGGGCAACCCTCTCTCACCGTATCTTTTCATAATGTGTGGGGATGTTCTCAGTTCTATGTTTCACAATGCATAGAGGAATTGTCCATTCAACCTTTAAGAATAAGTAGAAATGGCCCCGCTTTTTCTCATCTTTTATTTGCTGATGATTCTCTATTTTTTGTCAGCGCTAATAGAACTAATGTTATAACTCTGAAAAATATATTCGAAGAGTATGGCAGAGTATCTTGACAAAGAATCAGTTATGAAAAATTTTCAATTATTTTTGGTAATAAATTATTCTCGCATGCAGGATCAGCTATTCATCACATGTTGGGGTGGTGGAAAGTATTTTGGGTTACCTGAATAATTTGACATAATAAAAGATATATGTTACGTTACATTTATGACAGGGTATCATCATGAATATCGGGATGGCAATCCAAATTTCTATGTCTGGCTGGGAAAGAAACTTTCTTTAAAGTTGTTGCTTTTGCTTTGCCAGTATATTCGATGAATGTGTTCAAGCTTCGTAATGATATCTACAATGTTATCAACAAATCACTATGTCCGTTCTAGTGGGGCTCCTCGGAAACAATTTGGAAAATATCATGGGTTTCTTGGAAAAAGATGGCTACACCAAAATAAAACAATGGTTTGGGATTTCGCGATTTACCAAAATTTAATCAAGCTCTCTTAGGTAATCTTTGCTTACAAATTATTGGAAGACCGGATTGCCTTCTTTCCAGAATTTTAAAGAGTCGATACTATAGTAAAGAGGATCTCTTATCAGCTACAGAAGGCAACCGTTGATCTTTTGGTTGGCAGTCAATTCAATATGGACGGGATTTATTAAATTTGGCTCTTCATCTTCTGATTGGTAATGGTACATCTACATGCATTGGAGATAAAAATTGACTTCCTATCTACCCGGCCCGTGCACCTAAATTATTACCCTATAAAAATCCTCTTCTTACAGTGGATGTACTTTTAAATAAATATATTGGACAATGGAATGCAGATATTATTTCTTATCTAATTGAAAAAGAGGATCATCATCTTATTTTTAATATCTATCTCCCACCAAGTGCTACATTGGATGGTTGGTTTTGGAAGCATACTTCTAATGGTGTATATTCAGTCAAGTCTGGATATCGGAGTGCAGTTGATGATGTTAATAATTCCTCTCCTGACGCCCAGCCAATTCTTTCTAACTTTCTGGATCTAGCTAAAGACATTTGGTCCATTGTGGTGGCTCCAAAGATCAAACATTTCTTATGGCGTCTATTATCACAACCTCTCCCACTAAAACCACATTTATTTTCAAGGAAAATAATAATTGACAATAAATGTCCTCGATGTTGTGATTCCGAAGAAACAAAGATTCATCTTTTTTTCCAATGTCCTTATGCTCAGATGATATGGAGAAAATTGGGTATTTGAACTACTACCATTTGTGATCCAGTTTTGACTCTTCAAGACAATGTCAGATTTTTGATATCAAGCTACAATAATTTTGATTCTACATCAACAGAAAAATACTTGCCGTTTCATATCCTTTGGTGTATTTGAAAAAGCAGAAATGTGATTATTTTTCAAGATAAGGATAACTCTGTTGATTCTCTACTCCAAAATTGTCAAGATGATGTTCAAGAGTGGCTATGTTCACTGGAGAAATTCAATGAATAATATACTTCCCGAAATGTCATTTTTAACAGGCGCTGGAAAAGTCCGCTGTAGGGATGGGTCAAAAGTAACTATGATGCTGCCCATAAGGATGGAAATGTGACTTCCGGTGTTGGGTGGGTTATACGAAGCGATTTAGGCTTTTTCCTTCAGGCTGGTATGGATAAATTCCAAGGACGATATGCTGTTATTGAAGCATAATTTTCGGCTTTGATGTGGCCTCTACAACCTACATGGTCATTGGGATATCGTAAGGTTATTTTCGAAGGAGATAATTTACCCTTAAATATGCTTCTCCAACAGTGCGGTGTTAATTTACGAAGTTATCATTACATTCATAAAATTAACCAATGGATTCTAAAATTTGATGCTATCCAGTTTCTTCACCAACCACTTTTAATGAAGCTGCTGATGCATTGGCGAAGGCTTCTATATTATCATCGGTCGATTGGAGTTTACTTGATATTTTTCCATCTTTTTTACGATCTATTGTAATTCACGATATTCTCATTAATAAAATTATTATGTTGGAAACAAATGATCATTCTAAACTTATCATTGGTGCTCCTTGATTAAAGGCTTATAAATGAAGCATAATGCATGGCATCACGCATGTTGGAATACATTGGATTACTTGGAGGGTTTGTCATAGCTCTTTAAGTCTCAAATATTGTCATAATATAGAAAATTGAGCTAGCTTAACGGGGTGTTGGATTCGTGTTATTCTAAACTCTAATTCAAAAGTTATGGACGATTTAGTGCGGGCATGTCAAGTTGATCGGCCAAATAAAATGATCATTCTAAACTGATCATCGGTGCTCCTTGAGTAAAGACGAATAATGAAGCATGATGCATGGCATCACATAGTTTGGGATAGATTGGATTAGTTGGAGGCATTTTCATAGGTATTTCGGTTTACATTTTGTCACAATATAGAAAATTGAGCTAGCTTAACGTAAGCTTTGGATTTGTGTCATTTTGAACTCTAAATCAAAAGTTACAAACGATTTAGTGCAAACATGTCAAGTTGATCGACCAGTTAAAATGATCATTCTAAACAGATCATTGGTGCTCTTTGAGTAAAGGCTTATAAATGAAGTATAATGCATGATGTCGCGCAGTTTGGGATACATTGGATTACTTGGAGGCTTTGTCGTAGCTCTTTCAGTCACAAATGTTGTCACAATATGAAAAATTGAGCTAGCTTAACGTGGGTGTTGGATTCATGTCATTCTGAACTCTAAATCAAAAGTTACGGACGATTTAGCGCGGACATGTCAACTTGATCGGCCAGTTCTAATGATAATTCTAAACTGATCATTGGTGCTCCTTGAGTAATAGCTTAAAAATTTAATATAATGCATGGCATCACGCAGTTTGGGATACATTGGATTATGTGGAGGCTTTTTCATAACACTTTCAGTGTCAAATGTTGTCACAATACAGAAAATTTCTGCTAGCTTAACGTGGGTGTTGAACTCATGTCATTTTGAGCTCTAAATCAAAAGTTAGAGACGATTTTGTGCGGACATGTAACTTGTTCAGCTAGTTAAAATTATCATTCTAAACTGATCATTGATGCTCCATGAGTAAAGGCTAATAAATGAAGCATAATGCATGGCATCATGCAGTTTGGGATATATTGAACTTAAAGGCTTTTTCCTTGCTCTTTTAATCTCAAATGTTGTCACAATATCGAAAATTGATCTCTAAACGTGGGCATTGGATTCATGTCACTTTGATCTCTAAATCAAAGTTAAAGACGATTTAGTGCGGAAATGTCAAATTGATAAGATAGTTAAAATGATAATTCTAAACTGATCATTGGTGCTCCTTGAGTAAAAGCTAATAAATGAAGTGTAATGGATGGCATCATGCAATTGGGAAAACTTAGATTACTTGGAGGCTTTTTCGTAACTCTTTGAGTGTCAAATGTTGTCACAATATGGAAAACTGAGCTAGCTTATGTGGGTATTGGACTTATGTCATTCTGAACTCTAAATCAAAAGTTAAATACGATTTAGTGCGGACATGTCATGTTGATAGTCCAGTTAAAATGATCATTCTAAAGTGATCATTGGTGCTCCTTGAGTAAAGACTTATAAATGAAGCATAATGCATGGCACCACGAAGATTTGGATACATTGGATTAATTGGAGGCTTTTTCCTTGCTCTTTCATTCTCAAAGCTTGTCACAATGTGGAAAATTGAGCTAGCTTAGCATTAGCATTGGACTCATGTCATTTTTAGCTCTAAATCAAAAGTTAAAAACGATTAACCGCATACATGACAAGTTCATCAGCTAGTTAAAATAATCATTTTAAACTGATCATTGGTGCTCCTTGATTAAAGGCTAATAAAGGAAGCATAATGTATCACATCATGCAGTTTAGGATAGTTTGGAGTACTTAAAGGCTTTGTCGTAGCTCTTTCAGTTTCAAATATTGTCACAATATGGAAAATTGAGCTAGGTTAACGTGGGCGTTGAGGTCTAAATCATAAGTTAAAGACGATTTAGTGCGGACATTGGTGCTCCATGAGTAAAGGCTTATAAATGAAGCGTAATGCATGGCATCACGCAATTGGGGATAGATTGAGTTACTGGTAGGCTTTGTCATAGCTATTTTGTTGTTAAATTCTGTCACAGTATTTAGAAAATTAAACAGCTTGACGTGGGCGTTAGATTCATGTCATTCTTAACTCTAAATCAAAAGTTATGGATGATTTAGTGCTGACATGTCAAGTTTATTGGCCAATTAAAATGATCATTCTAAACTTATCATTGGTGCTCCTTGAGTAAAGGCTTATAAATGAAGCATAATGCATGACATCACGCAGTTTGGGATACATTGGATTAATTTGAGGCTTTGTCATAGCTCTTTTAGTCTCAAATGTCGTTACAATGTACAAAATTGAATAAAGGCTTATAAATGAAGCATAATGCAAGGCATCACGTAGTTTGGGATACTTGCATGGAGGCTTTTTCGTAGCTCTTTCAATCTGAAATGTTGTCACAATTTGGAAAATTGAGCTTGCTTAACGTGGGCGTTGGACTATTTCATTTTGAGCTCTAATTCAAAAGTTAAAGTCGATTTGTGCAGACATGTCAAGTTGATCGGCTAGTTAAAATTATCATTATAAACTGTTCATTGGTGCTCCTTGAGTAAAGGCTTATAAATGAAACATAATGCATGACATAACGTAGTTTGGGTTAGATTGAATTACTTGGAGGCCTTTTCGTAGCTAATTTGGTCTTAAATTTGGTCACAATATAGAAAATTGAGCTAGCTTAACGTGGGCGTTAGATTCCTATCAATTTGAACTCTAATTCAAAAGTTACGGATGATTTAGTGTCGACATGTCAAGTTGATCGGGAAATTAAAACCATCATTTTAAACTGATCATTGGTACACCTTGAGTTAAGGCTTATAAATGAGCGTAATGCATGGCATCACGCAGTTTGGGATATATTCGATTACTTGGAAGCTTTGTCGTAGCTCTTTCCGTCTCAAATGTTCTCACAATATAGAAAATTGAGCTAGCGTTACGTGGGCGTTGGACTCTAAAAATATCATTGGTTCAGGCATGTCAAGTTGATCAGCTAGTTAAAATTATCATTCTAAACTAATCATTGGTGTTCCTTGAGAAAAGGCTTATAAATGAAGCATAATGCATGACATCACGCAGTTTGGGATACATTATATTACTTTAAAGTATTGTCGTAGCTCTTACATTGGCATCACTCAGTTTGGGATCCTTGCATGTAGGCTTTTTAGTAGCTCTTTCAGTTTCAAATGTTGTCACAATATGGCAAATTGAGCTAGCTTAACGTGGGCATTGGACTCATGTCATTTTGATCTCTAAATCAAAAGTTAAAGACGATTTAGTGTGGACATGTCAAGTTGAACAGCTATTTAAAATGATCATTCTAAATTGATCATTGGTACTCCTTGAGTAAAGGATTATAAATGAAACATAATGCATGGCATCACATAGTTTTTGATACATTGGATTACTTGGAAGCTTTATCGTAGCTCTTTCAATCTCAATGTTGTCACAATATAGAAAATTGAGCTAGTGTAACGTGGGGGTTGGGTTCATGTCATTTTGAACTCTAAATCAAAAGTTACAGACGAATTAGTGCGGACATGTCAAGTTGATCAGCTAGGTAAAATGATCATTCTAAATTGATCATTGGTGCTCCTTGATTAAAGGCTTATAAATGAAGCAAAATGCATTGCATCACGTAGTTGCAGATACGTTGGGTAACATTGAGGCTTTGTCAAGCTATTTCAGTATCAAATTTTGTCACAATATGGAAAATTGAGCTAGCTTAACGTGGGCGTAAGATTCGTGTCATTTTGAACGCTAAATCAAAAGTTATGCACGATTTAGTGCGGACATGTGAATTTTATCATCTAGTTAAAATGATCATTCTAAAATGAACATTGGTGCTCCTTCAGTAAAGGCTAATAAATGAAGCATAATGCATGGCATCATGTAGGTCGGGATAGATTGGATTATTTGGAGGCTTTTTCGTAGCTATTTTGGTTTTAAATGTTGTCACAATATAGAAAATTGAGCTAGCTTAACATGAGCATTGGATTCCTGTCATTCGTAACTCTAACTCAAAAGTTACAAACGATTTACGGTGGACATGTCAAGTTGATCGGCCAGTTAAAATGATCATTCTAAACTGATCATTGGTGCTCCTTGATTAAAAGCTTATAAATGAAGCATAATGAATGGCATCACGGAGTTTGGGATACGTTGGACTACTGGCTTTGTAGTATCTTTTTCAGTCTCAAATGTTGTCACAATATGGAAAATTCAGCAAGTTTAACATGGGTGTTGGACTCATCTCATTTTGAGCTCTAAATTAATAGTTAATGAAGATTTAGTCCTGACATGTCAAGTTGATCAGCTATTTAAAATGATCATTCTAAGCTGATCATTGGTGCTCCTTGAGTACATGCTTATAAATGAAGCATAATGCAAGGCATCACGCAGTTCGGGATAGATTGGATTACTTGGAGGCTTTTTGTAGCTATTTCACTAATAGACTTTATTACAATATAGAAAATTGAGCTAGCTTAACGTGGGCATTGGATTCGTGTCATTCTCTAAATCAAAAGTTACAGGAGATTTCGTGCGGAGATGTCAAGTTGATCAGCTAGTTAAAATGATCATTCTAAACTGATCACTTGTGCTCCTTAAGTAAAGGCTTATAAATGAAGCATAATGAATGGCATCGCGCAGTTTGGGATACGTGCGTGGAGGCTTTTCAGCAGCTCTCTTAGTCTCAAATGTTGTCACAATATGGAAAATTGAGCTAGCTTAATGTGGGCATTGGACTCATGTTATTTTGAGCTCTAAGTCAAAAATTAAAGAAGATTTAGTGCAGACGTGTCAAGTTGATCAGCTATTTAAAATTATCATTCTAAATTGATCATCGGTACTCGTTGAGTAAAGGCTTATAAATGAAATATAATGCATGGCATCACGTATTTTGGGATATATTAGATTACTTGGAGGCTTTGTTGTAGCTATTTTTGTCATGAATTTTTATACAATACAGAAAATTGAGCTATCTTAACGTGAGTGTTGGATTCGTGTCAGTTTGAAAATCTAAATCAAAAGTTACAAACGATTTAATGCAGACATGTCAAGTTGATCGGCCAGTTAAAATGATCATTCTATAGTGATCATTGGTGCTCCTTGAGTAAGAGCTTATAAATGAAGCATAATGCATGGCATCACACAGTTTGGGATACATTGGATTACTTGGAGGTTTTGTCGTAGCAATTTCAGTCTTAAATGTTGTCATAATATAGAAAATTGAGATAGTTTAATATGGGCATTGGATTCGTGTCATTCTGAACTCTAAATCAAAATTTAAAACGATTTAGTGCGGACATGTCAAGCCAATCAGCTAGTTAAAATGATCATTCTAAAGTTGGTACTCCTTGAGTAAATGCTTATAAATGAAGCATAATGCATGACATCACGTATTTTGGGATAGATTGGATTACTTGGAGGATTTGTCATAGCTATTTTGGTCTTTAATTTTGTCACAATATAGAAAACTCGGCTTGCTTACTGTGGGCATTAGATTCGTGTCATTTTGAACTCTAAATCAAAAGTTACGGACAATGCAGTGCAAACATGTCAAGTTGACCGGCTAGTTAAAATGATCATTCCAAACTGTTCATTGGTCCTCCTTGAGTAAAGGTTTATAGATGAAGCATAACGCATGGCATCACGCAGTTTGGAATACACTAGATTACTTGAAGGCTTTGTCGTATTGCTTTCAATCTCAAATATTGTTACAATATGGAAAATTGAGCTAGCTTATCGTGGGTGTTGGATTCGTTTGATTTTGAGCTCTCAATCAAAAGTTAAAGACGAATTAGTGCGGATATGTCAAGTTTATCAGCTAGTTAAAATGATAATTCTAAACTGCTCATTAGTGCTCATTGAGTAAAGACGTATAAATGAAGCATAATGCATAGCATCAAATAGTTTTGGATAGATTGGATTACATGGAGGCTTCGTCATATCCATTTCGATCTTAAATTTTTTCACAATATAGAAAATTGAGCTAGCTTAACTTGGGTGTTTGCTTCGTGCCATTTTTCACAATATAGAAAGTCAAAAGTTACTGATGATTTAGTGTGGACATGTCGAATTGATCTGCCAGTTAAAATGATCATTCTAAACTGATCATTGGTGCGGCTTGATTAATGGCTTATGAATGAAGCATAATGCATGGCATCACGCAAATTGGGATACATTGGATTACTTGGAGGCTTTGTCGTAGCTCTTTCTGAACTAAATGTTGTCACAATATGGAAAACTGAGCTACCTTAACGTGGGTGTTGGATTCATGTCATTTTGAGTTCTAAATCAAAATTTAAAGACGATTCAGTGTGGAAATGTCAAGTTGATCAGCTACGTAAAATGATCATACTAAACTGATCATTGGTGCTCATTGAGTAAAGGCTTATAAATGAAGCATAATCCATTGCATCATGCAATTTGTGATACATTAGACTACTTGGAGGCTTTGTCGTAGCTCTTTTACTCTAAAATTTTTTCACAATATAGAAAATTGAGCTAGCTTAACGTGAGTATTGGATTTGTGTCATTCTGAACTCTAAATCAAAAGTTACAGGTGATTTAGTGCGGACAAGTGAAGTTGATCACCCAGTTAAGATGATCATTCTAAACTTATCATTGGTGCTCCTTGAGTAAAGGCCTACAAAAGAAGCATAATGTATTGCTCCACGCAGTTTGGGATACATTGCATTACATGGAGGCTTTGTAATAGCTCTTTCAGTCTCTAGTGTTGTCATGATATAAAAAATCGAGCTAGCTTAATATGGGCGTTGGATTAGTGTTATTATAAACTCTAAATCAAAATATACGAACGATTTAGTGCGGACATGTCATGGTGATCGGCCAGTTAAAATGATTATTATAAGCTGATCATTGGTGCTCCTTTAGTAAAGGCTTATAAATTAAACATAATGCATCACATCACGTAGTTTGGGATTGATTAGATTACATGCAGACTTTGTCGTAGCTATTTTGGTCTTCAATTTTGTCACAATATAGAAAATTAAGCTATCTGAATGTGGGGGTTGGATTCGTGTCATTTTTACCCTTAATGAAAACTTACAGACGATTTAGTGCGGACATGTCAAGTTGATCGGCCAGTTAAAATGATCATTCTAAACTGATCATTGGTGCTACTTGAATAAACGCTTATAAATGAAGCATAATGCAAGGCATCACGAATTTATGGATTCATTGGATTACTTGGAGGCTTCTTCATAGCTATTTCAACCTCAAATGTTGTCACAATATAGAAAATTGAGCTAGCTCAACGTGGGTGTTGGATTCGTGTCATTCTGAACTCTAAATTAAAAGTTACGGACGATTTAGAGCAGACATGCCATGTTGATCGGCCAGTTAAAATAATCATTCTATACTGATCATTGGTGTTTCTTGAGTAAAGGCTTATAAACGAACCATAATGCATGGTATCATGCATTTTGGGGTAAATTGGATTACTTTGAGGATTTGTCGTAGCTATTTTAGTCTAGAATTTTGTCACAATATAGAAACTTGAACTAGCTTAACGTAGGTGTTGGATTCATATCATTTTGAACTCTAAATCAAAAGCTACAGACGATATAATGCGGACGTGTCAAGTTGATCGGCTTGTTAAAAAATCATTCTAAACTGTTCATTGGTGTTGCTTGTTTAAAGGCTTATAAATAAAGCATAATGCATGAAATCACGGAGTTTGGAGTTCATTGGATTACTTGGAGGCTTTGTCGTACCTTTTTTAGTCTCAAATGTTGTCATAATATAGAAAATTGAGCTAGCTTAACGTCGGCTTTGGATTCATGTCATTTTGAACTCTAAATCAAAAGTTACGGACAATTTTGTACGGACATATAAAGTTGATCGGCCAGTTAAAATGATCATTCTAATCAGATCGTTGGTGCTTCTTGAGTAAAGGTGCTTATAAATGAAGCATAATGCAAGGCATCACTCACTATGGGATACATTGGATTACTTGGAGGCTTTTTTGTAGCTCTTCTCGTCTCAATTGTTGCACAATATGGAAAATTGAGCTAGCTTAACGTGGGCGTTGGACTCATGTCATTTTAGGCTCTAAATCAAAAGTTAAAAAGATTTAATGCGGACAAATCAAGTCAATCAACTAGTTAAAATGATCATTCTAAAATTGGTACTCCTTGAGAAAATGATTATAAATGAAGCATAATGCATAGCATCACGCATTTTGGGATAGATTGGATTATTTAGAGGCATTGTCATAGCTATTTTGGTCTTAAATTTAGTCACAATATAGAAAATTGAGCTTCTTTAATGTGGTCGTTGGATTCGTGTCAGTTTGAACTCTAAATCAAAAGATACGGACAATGCAGTTCATAAATGTCAAGTTGATCGGCTAGTTAAAATGATCATTCCAAACTGTTCATTGGTGCTCCTTGAATAAAGGTTTATAGATAGGGATGTTAATATGGGTTTTTAAACCCAACCCAACGTAACCCTAAATTAGCCCAACTCTAAATCAACCCTAATCCTATTTTAGCCCCCCAAGATTTAAGAAATATGGTTCAACCCTTTGTAACCCATTTTAAACCTATCAATTTTTTCATCTTTTTATATATGTTATTGTTATTAATTTGGTTAGATAATAAATATATTTTATTAAATTAACTACAAATACTATTAAATGCATGAAAGACAATTGTTTTTCTTTTCTTAATTTACATATACAAAAGTTAATATTGAAAAAACTTTAAATAAAAGTTAAAATTATAGAAATATTTAATTTATATTTACTAATAAACAATATTATATAATTTATGAATATTTGTACCCACGCATGGCGTCGGTAAATCTAGTATACATATAGTCTTATCCATCCCTTTTAAACATACAAAATTGCTATTGATGGATCCCTTTTATCCAATGTATACTTGTCTTTTTAACCCGATTCTAACTTTTGGTTTATATTGATCTGGATTCTAGAGTTGCATTAATTTTTAGAGTTTTGACTGAAATTTCAAATCATATTTTTGTTTACATGATTATTGGTGTTTAGATTCAAGTTCTAAAAAAGTATTTTTAATGCATATTTCTATAACTTAATTTATTACGAGATAAAATTATT
The DNA here is from genome assembly GCA_018901935.1 of Pugionium cornutum. Classification (NCBI taxonomy): domain Eukaryota; kingdom Viridiplantae; phylum Streptophyta; class Magnoliopsida; order Brassicales; family Brassicaceae; genus Pugionium; species Pugionium cornutum. Next base: position 16,538,451 of record CM032160.1, read on the forward strand.
AGTGAAAATAATTTTGAACATTTAAATTATTTAATGCATGACCAAAAGGTTTTTCTCTGGTAATTAGAGAATTCTTTTTTATGATCTATGAATATCATATGAAAATAATTGTAACCAAAAAAGTTTGAAAGTTAAAAGCAACATGTTTACGATAGAACATAATTTTACATTCAAATTATATATAAATATTGTATAAATTAAATTATTAGTTTTCTAAATTAAAAAATTATATTTTTTATATAAATTATTATTATTTTTTTATATTCTAAATTAAAAATTATATAAATATTGTATAAATTAAATTTTTTTAATTTGAGATTTTGGCGAGAATATATTGTTTTGCGATTTTTTCTAGAAAACATTACTTTGCCAAATTTCCTTATACGGATTTGGCGAAAAATGATGTTTACAGTTTAAGCAAGAAAATGTTCTTTTCGATTATGAAAATAATAAATTATTCTCTATTTTTGTAGGAAAACTTTATTTTGTAGTTTTGACAAAATGTTATTTTGTAGTTTCGATAAAAAATTCTATTTTGCGTAAAAACGTTATTTTACGTTTTTTGCAAAAAAATATCATTTCCGAATTTGGTGAGAAATACCATTTTGTGGTTTTGGCCAAAAAACGATATTTCCAGTTTTGACGAGAAATACTATTTTCAGTATTGATAAAAAAATATTATTTTTTGTTTTGATAAGAAACATTATTTTACATTTTTGGTATTATTTTCTCTTTGGTAAAAAAAATGTTAAAGTTTTGAATGGAAAACCACTTAATTAAAAATTAAGTAAAGAAAATTAAAATATAACAGGGCTAACCCATTTTTAACCATAATATTTTAAGTATAAACCTAAATTAACCCTATAAATTTTCTATACAATAATTCAAGGTTATGGTTTACACGTATTTTAATGGGCCGGGCTAACCCTAAAATTTTAAACCAATTTTAACATCCCTATTTATAGATAAAGGATAACGCATGGAATCACGCAGTTGGGGATGCATTGGATTACTTGAAGGTTTTGTCGTAGCTCTTTCAATCTCAAATACCATTACAATATGGAAAATTGAGCTACCTTAACATGGGTGTTGGATTCAATTCATTTTGAGCTATAAAGCAAAAGTTAAAGACGATTTAATGCGCACATGTCAAGTTGATCAGCTAGTTAGAATAATAATTCTAAACTAATCATTGGTGCTCATTAAGTAAAGGCGTATAAATGAAGCACAATGCATAGCATTAAACAGTTTGGGATATATTGGATTACATGGAGTCTTTGTCGTAGCTATTTCAATCTTAAACTTTTTCACAATATAGAAAATTGAGCTAGCTTAACGTGGGTGTTAGATTCGTGCCATTTTGAAACCTAAATCAAAAGTTACTAACGATTTAGTGCGGACATGTCAAATTCATCTACCAGTTAAAATGATCATTCTCAATTGATCATTGGTGCTCCTTGCTTAATGGCTTACAAATGAAGCATAATGCATGGCATCACGCAGTTTGGTATACATTGGATTACTAGGAGGCTTTGTCGTAGCTCTTTTTGTCTTAAATGTTGTCATATTATGGAAAATTGAGCTAGTTTAATATGGGTGTTGGATTCATGTCATTTGAGTTTTAAATCAAAAGTTAAAGACCATTTAGTGTGTAAATGTCAAGTTGATCAGCTACTTAAAATGATCATTCTAAACTGATCATTGAGGCTCATTGAGTAATGGCTTATAAATGAAGCATAATCTATGGCATTACACAATTTGGTATACATTGCATTACCTTGAGGCTTTGTTGTATCTCTTTCTGTCTAAAATGTGTTCATAATATAGAAAATTGAGCTAGCTTACATGAGTGTTGGATTCGTGTCATCCTGAACTCTAAATCAAAAGTGACGGATGATTTAGTGCGGACATGTCAAGTTGATCGTCCAGTTAAAATGATCATTCAAAATTGATCACTGGTGCTTCTTGAGTAAAGGCATATAAATGAAGCCTAATGCATTGCATCACAAAGTTATGAATACTTGGATTAATTGCAGGTTTTTTGTAGCTATTTCAATCTCAAATGTTGTCACAATATAGAAAATTGAGCTAGCTTAACGTAAGCATTGGATTCGTGTCATTCTAAACTTTAAATCAAAATTTACGGACGAAATAGTGCGGGCATGTCAAGTTGATCAGCAAGTTAAAATGATCATTCTAAACTAATCATTGGTTCTCCTTGAATAAAGGCTTACAAATGAAGCATAATGCATGGAATCACGCAGTTTGGGATACATTGGATTTCTTGGAGGCTTTGTCTTTGCTCTTTCAGTGTCAAATATTGTCATGATATAGAAAATTGAGCTAGCTTAACGTGGGCATTGGAGTCGTGCCAAACTGAACTCTAAATCAAAAGTTACGGACGATTTAGTGCGGATATGTCAAGTTGATCTGCCAGTTAAAATTATCATTCTAAACTGATCATTAGTGCTCCTTGAGTAAAGGCTTATAAATGAAGCATAATGCATGTCATCATGCACTATGGGATACATTGGATTACTTGGAGGCTTTTTCTTAGCTCTTCCAGTCTCAAATGTTGCACAATATGGAAAATTGAGCTAGTTTGACGTGGGCGTTGGACTCATGTCATTTTATGCTCTAAATCAAAAGTTAAAAACGATTTAGTGCGAACATGTCAAGTCAATCAGCTAGTTAAAATGATCATTCTAAAGTTGGTACTCCTTGAGTAAATGCTTATTAATAATGCATGGCATCACTTATTTTGGGATATATTGGATTACTTAGAGGCATTGTCATTGCTATTTCGTTCTTAAATTTTGGAAAAATATAGAAAATTGAGCTTGCTTAATTGGGCATTGGCTTCGTGTCATTTTGAACTCTAAATCAAACGTTTTGGAAGATGCAATGCAGACATGTCAAGCTCACCGGCTAGTTAAAATGATCATTCCAAACTTTTCATTGGTGCTCCTTGAGTAAAGGTTTATAGATAAAGCATAACACATGGCATCAGACTGTTTGGGGTACATTGGATTACTTGAAGGCTTTGTCATAGCTCTTTCAATCTCAAATATTGATACAATATGGAATATTGAGCTAGCTTAACGTGGGTGTTGGATTCATTTCATTTTGAGCTCTCAATCAAAAGTTATTGACGATATAATGCGGACACATCACATTGATCAGCTAGTTAAAACGATAATTCTAAACTGATCATTGGTGCTCATTGAGTAAGGCGTATAAACGAAGCACAATGCATAACATCAAATAGTTTGGATAGATTGGCTTACATGGAGGCTTTTTCGTAGCTATTTTGATCTTAAATTTTTTCACAATAAAGAAAATTGAGCTAGCTTAACGTGGGTGTTCGATTCGTGCCTTTTTCAAACCTAAATAAAAAGTTACTGACGATTTAGTGCGGACATGTTAAATTGATCTGCCAGTTAAAATGATCATTCTAAACTGATCATTGGTGCTCCCTGATTAATGGCTTATAAATGAAGCATAATGGTATGGCATCACGTAGTTTGGGATACATTGGATTACTTGGAGGCTTTGTTGTAGCTCTTTCAGTCTTAAATTTTTTCACGATATAGAAAATTGAACTAGCTTAACGTGGGTGTTGGATTCGTACCATTTTGAAACCTAAATCAAAAGTTAAAGATGATTTGGTTGTGGACATGTCAAGTTGATCAGCTACTTAAAATGATCATTCTAAACTGATCATTGGTGCTCCTTGAGTAAAGGCTTATATATGAAGCATAATCCATGGCATCACGCAGTTTGGGATACATTGGATTTCTTGGAGTGTTTGTCGTAGCTCTTTCAGTCTAAAATTTTCTCATAATATAGAAAATTGAGCTAGCTTAACGTGAGCATTGGATTCGGGTCATTCCGAACTCTAAATCAAAAGTTACAGATGATTTAGTGCTGACATGTTAAGTTGATCGCCCAGTTATGATCATTTTAAACTGATCATTGGTGCTCCTTGAGTAAAGGCTTACAAATGAATCATAAAGTATGGCTTCACGCATTTCAGGATACATTGCCTTACTTGTAGGCTTTGTCGTAGCTCTTCAGTCTTTAATGATATCATAACATTGAAAATCAAGCTAGCTTAACATGGGCGTTGGATTCGTGTCATTCAGAACTCTAAATCAAAAGATACGGACGATTTAGTACGGACATCTCAAGTTGATCGGCCAGTTAAAATGATTATTCTAAACTGATCTTTGGTGGTCCTTGAGTAAAGGCTTATAATTGAAACATAATGCATCACATCACGTAATTTGGAATTGACTAGATTACAATGACGCTTTTTCGTATCTATTTTGGTCTTAAATTTTATCACAATATAGAAAATTAAGGTAGCTAAATGTGGGAGTTGGATTCGTGTCATTTTTAACTCTTAATCAAAACTTACAGACGATTTAGTGCGGACATGTCAAGTTGATCGGCCAGTTCAAATAATCATTCTAAACTCATCACGGGTGCTCCTTGAGTAAAGGCTTATATATGAAGCCTAATGCAACACAACACCAAGTTATGGATACATTGGATTACTTGGAGCTTTTTCGTAACTATTTCAATCTCAATTGTTGTCACAGTACAGAAAATTGAGCTAGCTCAACATGGGCGTTGGATTCGTGTCATTCTGAACTCTAAATCAAAAGGTACGAATGATTTTGTGCGGACATGTTAAGTTGATCGGCCAGTTAAAATGATCATTATAAACTGATCATTGGTGCTCTTTGAGTAAAGGCTTATAAATGAAGCATAATGCATGACATCACGCATTTTGGGATAGATTGGATTACTTGGAGGATTTGTCGTAGCCATTTTATTTTGAATTTTTTCACAATACATAAAAATGTGCTAGCTTAACGTGGGTGTTGGACTCGTATAATTTTGAACTCTAAATCAAAAGCTACGGACGATTTAATGCGGACATATAAAGTTGATCGGCCAGTTAACAAAACCATTCTAAACTGATCATTGGTGCTGCTTGTGTAAAGGCTTATAAATGAAGCATCATACATGAAATCACGCAGTTTTGAATTCATTGGATTACTTGGAGGCTTTATTGTAGCTCTTTCATTCTCAATTATTGTAATAATATAGAAAATTGAGCTAGCTTAACGTGGGATTTGGATTCGTGCACTCTAAACTCTAAATCAAAAGTTATAGACGATTTAGTGCATACATGTCAAGTTGATGGACCAGTTAAAATGATCATTCTAAACTCATCATTAGTGCTCCTTGAGTAAAGGTGTATAAATTAAGCATATTGCATCACATCATGCACCATGAGATATATATGATTACTTGTATGCTTTTTGTACCTCTTTCAGTCTAAAATGTTGCACAATATGGAAAATTGAGCTAGCTTAACGTGGGCGTTGGAATACTGTCATTTTAGGCTCTAAATCAAAAGTTAAAAATGATTAGTGCATACATGTCAAGTCGATCAGGTAGTTAAAATGATCATTATAAAATTGGTACTTCCTAAGTAAATATTTATAAATGAAGCATATTGCATGGCATCACGCATTTCGGGATAGATTGGATTACATGAACGCTTTTTCATAGCTACTTTGGTCTTAAATGTTTTTCATAATATAGAAAATTGAGCTTGCTTAATGTGGGCGTTGGATTCGTGTCATTTTGAACTCTAAATCAAAAGTCACGGACGATGCATTGCAGACATGTCAAGTTGATCGGCTTGTTAAAACGATCATTCCAAAGTGTACATTGGTGCTTCATGAGTAAAGGTTTATAAATGAAGCATAATGCATGGCATCACGCAGTTTGGGATACATTGGGTTACTTGAGGGCTTTTTCTTAGCTCTTTCAATCTCAAATATTTTACAATATAGAAAATTGAGCTATCTTAACATGGGTGTTGGAATCAACTGATTTTGAGCTCCAAATCAAAAGTAAAGATGATTTGGTGCGGACATGTCAAGGTGATCAGCTAGATAAAATAAAATTCTAAATTGATCATTGGTGCTCATTAAGTAAAGGCGTATAAATGAAGCATAATGAATAGCATCAAAAAGTTTGGGATAGATTGGATTACATGGAGGCTTTTTCGTACCTATTTTGATCTTAAATTTTTTCACAATATAGAAAATGGAACGAGCTTAACGTGGGTGTTAGATTCGTGCCATTTTGAAACCTAAATCAAAAGTTAGAAACTATTTCGTGCGGATATGTCAAGTTGATCAACTACTTAAAATGATCATTGTAAACTGATCATTAGTGCTCCTTGAGTAAAGACTTATAAATGATGCATAATCCATGGCATCACGCAGTTTGGGATACATTGGATTACTTGGAGGCTTTTTCGTAGCGCTTTCAGTCTAAAATGTTGTTATAATATAGAAAATTGAGATAGCTTAACGTGGGCGTTAGATTCATGTCATTTTGAATTCTAAATCAAAAGTTACGTACGATTTAGTGCAGACATGTCAAGTTTATCGGCCAGTTAAAATGACTATTCTAATCCGATCATTGGTGCTTCTTGAGTAAGGACTTATAAATGAAACATAATGTATGGCTTCATGCAGTTTGGGATACATTGGATTACTTGGAGGCTTTTTATAGCTATTTCGGTCTTAAATTTTGTCACAATATAGAAAATTGAGCTTGCTTAACGTGGGTGTTGGAGTCGTGTCATTTTGAATTCAAAATCAAAAGTTATGGACGATGCAGTGCATACATGCAAGTTAAAATGAGCATTCCAAACTGATCATTGGTGTTCCTTGAATAAAGGCTTATTAATGTAGCATAATGCATGACATTATGCAATTTGGGATACATTGGATTACTTAAAGGTTTTGTTGTAGCTCTTTTAGTCTCAAATGTTGTCACAATATTGAAAATTGAGCTAACTGAATGGGGGTGTTGGATTCATGTCATTTTGAGCTCTAAATCAAAATTTAAAATGATTTAGTGCGGACATGCCAAGTTGATCCGCTAGTTAAAATGATCATTCTCAACTGATCATTGGTGCTCCTTGAGTAAAGGATTATAAAATAAGCATAATACATTGCATCACCGAGTTTGGGATAGATTGAATTATTTGGAGGCTTATTCATAGCTATTTTGATTTTAAATTTTGTCAAAATATAGAAAACTGAGTTAGCTTAATGTGAATGTTGGATTCGTATCATTCTGAACTCTAAATTAAAATTGACTGACGATGTAGTGCGGACATGTCAAGTTGATCAGCTAGTTAAAATGATCATTCTAAGCTGGTCATTGGTGCTCCTTGAGTAACGGCTTAAAAATGAAGCATAATGGATAGATTGGATTACTTGGAGTCTTTGTTGTAGCTATTTCAGTCTTAAATTATGTCACAATACAGAAAATTGAGTGAGCTTAATGTGGCCGTTGGATTCGTATCATTATAAACTCTAAATTAAAAGTTATGGACGATTTAGTGCAGACATGTCAAGTTGATCGGCCAGTTAAAATGATCATTCTAAACTTGTCATTGGTGCTCCTTGAGTAAAGGCTTATAAATGAAGAATATCGCATGGTATCACGCAGCTTGTGATAGATTCCCTTCTTTGAAGCATTGTCTAGCACTTTCAGTCTCAAGTGTTTTCAGAATATCGAAAATTCAACTAGCTTAACGTGGGCTTTGGATTCATGTCATCTTGAGCTCTGAATAAAAACTTAAAGACGATTTAGTGCGGACATGTCAAGTTGATCAGCTAGTTAAAAAATGATCATTCTAAACTAATCATTGGTTCTCGTTGAGTAAAGACTTATAAATGAAGCATATGCATAGCATCACTCCGTTTGGGATAGATTGGATTACTTGGAGGCTTTGTCGTAGTTATTTTGGTCTTAAGTTTTGTCAAAATATAGAAAACTGAGTTAGCTTACCGTGTACGTTGTATTCGTGTCATTTTGAACTCTAAACTAAAAGTTACGGATGATTTAGTGCGGACATGTCAAGCTGATCGGCCAGTTAAAATGATCATTCTAAACTTGTCATTGGTGCTCTTTGAGTAAAGGCTTATAAAAGAAGCATAATGCATGGCATAACGCAGTTTTGAATAGATTGTATTACTTTGATGCTTTTTCCAGCTCTTTTAGTCTCAAATGTTTTCACAAAATGGAAAATTGAGTTAATTTAATGTGTGCGTTGGATTTGTGTCATTCTGAACTCTAAATCAAAATGTATGGACCATTTATTGTGGACATGTCAAATTAAATCGGCCAGTGAAAATGATCATTCTAAACGGGTCATTGGTGCTCCTTTAGTAAAGGCTTATAAATGCGGCATAATGCATGGCATCATGAAGTTTGGGATAGATTGCATTACCTTGATGCTTTGTCTTGCACTTTCATTCTCAAATGGTTTCACAATATGAAAAATGGAGTTAGGTTAACGTGGGCGTTGAATTCATGTCATCTTGAGGTCTAAATAAAAAGGCAAAGACGATTTAGTGCAGACTTTTCAAGTTGATCAGCTAGTTAAAATGATCATTCTAAACTGATCATTGGTGTTACTTTAGTAAAGGCTTATAAATGAAGCATAATGCATGACATCACACATTTCTGGACAGATTGGATTACTTGGAGGCTTTGTTGGAGCTATTTCGGTCTTAATTTTTGTCACAATATGTAAAATCAAGCTAGCTTAACGTGGGTGTTGGATTCGTGTCATTTTGAATTCTAAATCAGAAGTTACAAACTATTTAGTGCAGACATGTCAAGTTGATCGGCCAGGTAAAATGATCATTCTAAACTGCTCATGGGTGCTCCTTGAGCAAAGGCTTATAAATTAAGCATAATGCATGACATCATGCTTTTTAGGATATGATGTGATCCTGATTAGGATCAAGCCCCTAATCAACTCTGAATGGTTGTGGAAGAGTGGATGAATGGATTGAAATTGCGGAATGGGTGAAACGATGGTGTAACTTGCAGATGTGTAAGATCTTAAGTGGATGGATCCGAGAACAGGGGGAAATGGATGAGACTTCTCAAGGATGGTGGAAAATCCTTGGACTATCTACTTGCTCTGTGTGAATGACAAAGGTCAGGCACGTTGGACAAGGAGTGAATCAAATTGAACTTCCAAGGGTGATGAAGATTCCTTAGACTTTCGGCTATTGAGAAGAATGAGAAAGTGTTCTAAAGTTCTTTATTCAAGAGGATGATGAAACGACTTTAAGAAGAAGATTTTCTATTAAAATGTTTGATGATCCAGAAAGAAGAATACAAGTGAGTATTTATAGTAGTCTAGGAAATTGAGAATGACTCATAAAATTCTACCAAAACATTAAAGATAATACTTAGGGAATTACAAAGGCAACTAAGACAAAGACTAAGAAGTAAATAATGTTTTGACTTGATTCTTCCTCTCTTATTTCGTGGATGATGAGATAGAGTGTGCCTTGACTCACCAAGAGATTATGGTAAAGTACCTTTGGCTTGCCTCATTAAAAAACCTACCTTTAAAAACCCATTGGGACAAAACTAAGAATATGAAAAAAGAGTACAATCCAAGGCTCGTCTTTTGGTGAGGTTTAGGTGGTTTGAATCACCACCATTGTGGTTGGATTAGCACACACTAAACTGGCATGAATTGTGTTTAGAAGGTTCTGTAGTGTTGTTTTAAATTTAGCTTGCTTGGATCGGGTAATAGGGCCATTGAATATTTGTAGACTTTCATCTCTACTATCCACGGGTTCTAGCTGCCCCTTAGCATCTTTAGTGGCTTCTTCCTCTGGTTCATGCTGCTCCTTAGGTTTTGGTTCCTTCCTAGCCATGCTCACATCATCCTCCCCCAATTGAGAAGGATTTGACGTCAAATCTTTTTCATCTGCAAAATATGGAACCAAATCAGTAATATTGAAGCTTGAATTCACTTGGTAGTTACCATGAAGATCCAGCTGGTGGGCATTGTCATTGATCTTCTTGATGACTTTGAATGGGTCATCAATTCTAGGCATTAGCTTGGATTTCCTTTCACTCGGAAATCTATCTTTGCGCAAATGGATCCACACCAAGTCTCCTTCCTCAAATGCTAACTCCTTTCAACCTTTATTGGCTTGTTGAGCATACATCTTAGTCTTACTTTCAATATTGAGCCGAGCTTTCTCATGAATTTTTTAACCAACTCAACCTTTTTCTTTCCATCAAGGCTTGTCCTTTCACTCAAAGGTAAATGCATTAGATCCAAAGCTGAGATGGGATTGAACCCATAAACAATTTTGAATGGTGAGTACTTAGAAGTAGTATGCCTAGCATGAATATATACAAATTCAACATGAGGCAAGCATTCTTCCAAAGTCGTAAGATTCTTTTTAATCAAAGCTCTTAACAATGTAGACAAGGTTCTATTAACTACTTCAGTTTGACCATTCGATTTCGGGTGACAGGTTGTGGGGAAACAAATCTTAGTTCCTAGCTTTGACCAAAGTGTTTTCCAAAAGTAACTAAGGAACTAAGTGTTTCTATCTGATACTATGGTCCTAGGCTTGCCATGAAGTCTAACTATCCCCTTAAAGAATAATCTGGCAATGTTAACGGCATCATCCGTCTTATGACCAGGAATAAAGTGAGCCATTTTGGAAAACCTATCAACTACAACAAACACAAAATACTTTCCAGTCTTAGTTCTAGGCAATCGAATAACAGAATCCATTGAAATACCATGCCCAGGGGTCAAAGGTATAGGAAGAGGGGTATACAAACTGTGCTTTTGGATTGTGGATTTGGCTTCCTTGCAAGTTACACATCTTTGGCAAGCTTTCTCAACATCACTCCTCATGTGTGGCCAAAAGAAGTGTTCCTGCAATACATTTAATGTCTTTTCAATGGCAAAGTGACCCATAAGACCACCTGAATGTGCTTCCTTAACAAACAAGTCTCGCAAAGAGGAGTTAGGTACACATAACCGATTATCATAAATTAAGAAGCCTTCGATCTTAAAAGTATTTTCCAGTACCAAACTTCTCGACAGAAGCATAAATATCCTTAAAATCAGCATCAGTAGCATATAACTTTTTGATTTGCTCAAACCCTAGCAGTTTAACTTCTAAAGAGTTCAAGAGCACATACGTCCGAGAAAGAGCATCGGCTTATACATTCTCTTTACCTTTCTTGTATTTGATCACATAAGGGAAGGTCTCCATGAATTCGACCCACCTAGCATGTCTTTTGTTCCGCTTTTGTTGCCCTTTGAGATGTTTGAGTGACTCGTGGTCGGTATGGATGACAAACTCCTTGGGCCAAAGATATTGTTGCCATGTTGGCAAGGCCCTCACAAGCGCATATAGTTCTTTGTCATAGGTTGCATAATTAAGTGTGGCCCCTCCAAGTTTCTCACTAAAGTAGGCTATGGGCTTCCTTTCCTGCATAAGAACAGCACCAATACCAACTCCTGAGGCATCACATTCAATTTCAAAAGCTTTATCAAAGTTAGGAAGAGATAGCACCGGGGAGTTTCTGATTTTGTCTTTCAAGGTTTGGAATGCCTCCTCTTGCACCTGATCCCACTTAAATCCCACATTCTTTTTGATAACCTCATTGAGTGGAGCTGCTATAGTGATAAAGTCCATGACAAATCTCTGGTAAAACCCAGCTAGGCCATGGAAGCTCCTTAATTCCCCAACATTCTTTGGACTCGGCCACTCCTGAATCGCTTTTATCTTTTCCTCATCAACCTTAATACCATCTGTACTCACAACAAAACCTAAGAAGACAATGTTATATCTTCCAAAAGTACATTACTTAAGATTGGCATACAAGGTTTCCTTTCTAATCACTTCAAAATCTTTCTGAGGTGTTCTACATGATCATCTAAGATTCCTCAGGAACCAATGACCCTGAGGAGTATCTGGAGGGGAAAAAGTAGATAATAATAGTCTTTGATTGTAGGGAATACACTCAGGATAATAAAGTTAGAGTAGCACCAACCGCTTTTAAAGATTGTGACTTAAGTTGGTGGGATCAATTAGTTACTTCTAGGAGAAGGGCTGGGGATTTGCCTATAGATTCGTGGAACCAGATGAAAATAATCATGAGGAAAAGGTTTATACCTAGCCACTACCATAGGGAACTTCACTTAAGCTTAGAAACCTATCTCAAGGATCTAGAACCGTAGAGGAGTACTTTAAGGAGATGGAAACCTTATTGCTTAGGGCCGATGTTCAAGAGGATAGTGAAGCCACTATGGCTAGGTTTATGGGTGGCCTTAATAGGGAAATCATAGATCGGCTAGAGGTTCACCATTATGTCGAAATAGAAGAGCTTCTCCATAAGGCTATCATGTTTGACAAACAACTTAAGAGGAAAAACCGTAATGGTGAAAGAGGGAATCTTGATTATAAGGCCAGCCAAAGGGTCACGAGGATTGCGTTGGTTATTCCTATGAAATTGGTCGTCTCTTGGCCGCCTTCTCCTAGGGTGTTGTGACCTAGATGAATGAATGTATTATTCAATGAAACCTTCAAAGAAAAAACGTCTTCTAGACCCTTTGAACTCCGGTTTTGAAATGGGTGAGTCTAACAACTTTAGATTCGTTTTGAAACTTTTTTAAATGGTATTCCTGGTTCTATTAAGTCTTATGAGCATGTTTTATTCAGGTTTTAATCTCCGAAATATTCAAACAAAAGGTGATCAACTCGGATTAACAAAAACAGTTTCTTAGAACCTCAATGGTGCCGATTGGGTGTTTCACAAGTTTTGTCCTTTAGAAATCGGTTCTAAACTATTTTCAAGTTAATTTCAAGGTTCTTCAAAGATCTAAGATCAAGTTTAAATAAGAAACAAATCCAGAAACATTTAAAAACAAATAGAAAAAAAGAAGACGAACGGTTACAAAACGTTTTTGCAAGAATACGAAAGGGTGCAAACGGGTTTGTAGAGATACAACCTGGTTTGGATTGGGCTCTGATACCACTTGATGTGATCCTGATGAAGATCAAGCCCCTAATCAAATCCAAATTGTTGTGGAAGAGTGGATGAATGGATTAAAGTTGCGGAATGGGTGAAAGGATGAAGTAACTTGCGAATGTGTGAGCTCTTAAGTGGATGGATCTGAGAACAAGGGGAAATGGATGAGACTTCAAAAGGATGGTGGAAACTCCTTGGACTATCTGCTTGCTCTGTGTGAACGACAAAGGCCAGACACGTTGGACAAGGGGTGAATCGAATTGAAACTTCCAAGGGTAATGAAGATCCCTTAGACTTTCGGCTCTTGAGAGGAATGAGAAAATGTTCTAAAATTACTTATTCAAGAGGATGATCAAACGAGTTTAAGAAGGAGATTTTCTATTAAAATGTTTGATGATCCAGAAAGAAGGATACAAGAGATTACTTATAGCAGTCTAGGAAATTGAAAATGACTCCTAAAATTCTACCAAAACATTAAAGGAAATATTTAGGGAATTACAATGACTAAAACGTAAATAATGTTTTGACTTGATTCTTCCTCTCTTATTTCGTGGATGATGAGATAGAATGGAACTTTATTCACCAAGAGGATGTGGTAAAGTACCTTGGGCTTGCCTCATTAAAAACCTATCTTTGTAAACCCATTGGGACAAAACTAAGAACAGGGAAAAAGAATACAATCCCATGCACCCCTCTTGGTGAGATTTAAATGCCTTGAATCACAACCAATGTGGTTGGATTAGAACACACTAAAATGGCCTGAATGATGTTGAGAAGGTGCTGTAGTGTTGTCTTAAGTTTGGCTTGCCTGGATTGGGTAATGAGGCCATTGAAGCTTTGTAGGCTTTCCTCTCAAATATCCGTGGGTTCTAGCTGCTCCTTACCATCTTTAGTGGCTTCTTCCTCCTCTGGTTCAAGCTGCTCCTTAGGTTGTGGTTCCTTGCTGGCCTTGCTCACATCAGGATAGATTGCATTACTTTGATGCTTTGTCTAGCTCTTTCAGTCTCAAATGTTTTCACAATATGGAAAATTGAACTAGCTTAACGTGGGTGTTGGGTTCATGTCATCTTGAGATCTAAATAAAAAGTTAAAGACTATTTAGTGCGGACATGTCAAGTTTATCAGCTAGTTAAAATGATCATTCTAAACTAATCATTGGTGCTACTAGAGTAAAGGCTTATAAATGAAGCCTAATGCATGGCATCACGTAGTTTGGGATAGATTGGATTACTTGAAGGCTTTGTCATAACTATTTTGGTCTTAAATTTTGTCACAGTATAGAAAATTCAGTTTGCTTAATGTGGCCATTGGATTTGTGTCATTCTGAACTCTAAATTAAAAGTTACGGATGATTTAGTGTGGACATGTCAAGTTGATCGTCCAGTTAAAATGATCATTCGAAACATGTCACTGGTGCTCCTTGAGTAATTGCTTTTAAATGAAGCATAATGCATGGCATCACACAGTTTTTGATAGATTGCATTACTTGGAGGCTTTTTCGTAGCCATTTTGGTCTTAAATTTTTTAACAATGTAGAAAATTGAGTTAGCTTAACGTGGGCATTGGATTCGTGTCATTTTGAAGTCTATGTTAAAAGTTACGGACAATTTAGTGCGGACATGTCAAGTTGATCAGCTAGTTAAAATGATCATTCTAAACTAGTCATTGGTGCTCCTTGAGTAAAGGCTTACAAAAGAAGCATAATACATGGCATCGTGCAGTTTTGGATAGATAGCATTACTTTGATGCTCTGTCTAGCTCTTTCACTCTCAAATGTTTGCACAATATGGAAAATTGAGCTAGTTTAAGGTGGGCGTTGGATTAATGTCATCTTGAGCTCTAAATAAAAAGTAAAAGACGATTTAGTGCGGACATATCAAGTTGATCAGCTAGTTAAAGTGATCATTCTAAATTGATCATTGGTGCTCCTCGAGTAAAAGCTTATAAATTAAGCATAATGGAAGGCATCACCTAATTTGGGATAGATTGGATTACTTGGTGGCTTTGGATAGCTATTTCGAACTTGAATTTTGTCACAATATTGAAAATAGAGCTAGCTTAACGTGGGTGTTGGATTCGTATCATTCAAAACTATAAATAAAAAGTTACGGACGATTTAGTGCGGACATGTTAAGTTGATCAGCCATTTAAAATGATCATTTTAAACTGATTATTGGTGCTCCTTGAGTAGAGGCTTATAAATGAAGAATAATTCATGACATCATGTAGTTTGGCATACATTGGATCACTTGGAGGCTTTTTCATTGCTATTTCAGTCTCAAATGTTGTCACAACATGGAAAACTGAGCTAGCTTAACGTGGGCGTTGGATTCATGTTGGTTTAAGCTCTAATCAAAAGTTAAAGACAAGTTAGTGTGGATATTTCAAATTGATCAGCTAGTTAAAATGATCATTTTAAACTGATCATTACTTCTCTTTGGGCAAAGTCTTATAAATGAACTATAATGCATGACATCACGCAGTTTGAGATAGATTGCATCACTTTGAGGCTTTGTCTAGCTCTTTCAATCCAAATGTTTTTACAATATGGAAAATTTAGCTACTTTAACATGGGCGTTGGATCAATATTATCTTGATTTCTAAATATAAAGTAAAAGCCGATTTAGTGCAGACATTTCAAGTTGATCAGCCAGTTAAAATGATCATTCTAATATGATCATTGGTGCTCCTTGATCTTTAAGCATAATGCATGGTATCATATATTTTGGGATAAATTGGAGTACCTGGAGGCTTTGTCGTATCTATTTCGATGTTAAATTTCGTCACAATATAGAAAATTGGGCTAGCTTTATGTGGGTATTGGGTTCGTGTCATTTTGAACTATAAATCAAAAGTTACGGATGACATAGTGCGGACCTGTCAAGTTGATTGGGCGGTTAAAATGATCATTCTAAAATAATCATTGGTGCTCATTGAGTAAAGGGATATAAATGAAGCATGATGCACAACATCATGCAGTTTGGGATAGATTGGATAACTTGGAGGCTTTTTCTAGCTATTTTGATCTTAAATTTTGTCAAAATATAGAAAATTGAGCTACCATAACGTGGGTGTTGGATTCGTGTCATTTTGAACTCTAAATCAAAATCAATTTAGTGCGGACATGTCAAGTTGATCGGTTATTTAAATTGAGCATTCTAAACTCATCATTGGTGCTGCTAGAGTAAAGGCTTATAAATGAAGCATAATGCATTGCATCACACAGTTTGGGATAGATTGCATTACTTTGAGGCTTTTTCTTGCTCTTTGAATCTAAAATTTTCTAACAATATGGAAAATTGAGCTAGCTTAATGTGGGCATTGGATTCATGTCATCTTGAGCTCTAAATAAAAAGTAAAAGCCGATTTAGTGCGGACAAGTCAAGTTGATAAGCTAGTTAAAATAATCACTCTACACTGATCATTGGTGCTCCTTGAGTAAAGGCTTATAAATTAAGCGTAATGCATGGCGACACGCAATTTGGGATAGATTGTACTACTTAGAGGCTTTCTGATAGCTATTTCAATCTTAAAATTTGTCCCAATATAGAAAATTGAGGTAGCTTAACGTGGGTGTTGGATTCATGTCATTTTGAACTATAAATCAAAGCTACGGATGATATAGTGCGGACATGTCAAGTTGATTGTCCTGTTAAAATGATCATTCTAAACTGATCATTGGTGCTCATTGAGTAAACACGTATAAATGAAGCATAATGGCCAACATCATGAAGTTTGGGATAGATTGGATAACTTCAAGGCTTTGTCTAGCTGTTTCTATCTTAAATTTTTTCACAATATAGAAAATTGAGCTACAGTAACGTTGGGGTTGGATTCGTATCAGTTTGAACTCTAAATCAAAAGTTGCGTACAATTTAGTGCAGACATGTCAAGTTGATCGGTTATTTGAAATGAGCATTCTAAAATGATCATTGGTGCTCATTGAGTAAAGGCTTATAAATGAAGCATAATGCATGACATCATGCAATTTGGGATAGATGGCGTTACTTTGAGGCTTTGTCCAGCTCATTCAATATCAAATTTTGTCACAATATGAAAAATTGAGCTAGCTTAAAGTGGGCGTTGGATTCATGTCATCTTGAGCTCTAAATAAAATGTAAAAGCTGATTTAGTGCAGACAAGTCAACTTGATCGGCCAGTTAAAATGATCATTATCAATTGATCATTGCTGCTCCTTGAGTAAAGACTTTTAAATGAAGCATAATGCATGGCATCACGCAGTTTGCGATAGGTTAAATTACATTGATGCTTTTTCTTGCTCTTTCATTCTCAAATATTTTCACAATATGAAAAATTGAGATAACTTAATATGGGCGTTTGATTCATGTCATCTTGAGCTCTAAATAAAACGATTTAGTGTGGACATGTTGAGTTGATCAGCTTGTTAAAATGATCTTTCTAGATTGATTGTTGGTGCTCCCTCAACAAAGGCTTATAAATGAAGAATAATGCATGGTAGCATGCAGTTTGGGATAGATTGGATTACTTGGAGGCTTTGTCGTAGCAATTTCGGTCCTAAAGTTTACAATATGGAAAATTGAGCTAGATTAATGTGGGTGTTGGACTCATTTAATTTTGAGCTCTAAATCAAAAGTTAAAGAAGATTTAGTGCGGACATGTGAAGTTGATCAGCTAGTTAAAATGATCATTCCATACTGATCATTGAGTAAAGGCTTTTAAGCGAAGCATAATGCATAACATCATGCAGTTTGGGATAGTTTGGATTATCTAGGGGCTTTGTCATAGCTGTTTCAATTTCAAATTTTGTCACAATATAGAAAATTGAGCTAGCTTAACGTGGATGTTGGATTCGTCTCATTTTGAACTCTAAATCAAAAGTTCCAGACAATTTAATGCGAACATGTCAAGTTGATAGGCCAGTTAAAATTATCATTCGAAACTAATCGTTGGTGCTCCTTGAGTAAAGGCTTATAAATAAAGCATAATGCAGAGCATCACAAGGTTTGGGATAGATTGGATTACTTTGATACTTTGTCTAGCTATTCCAATCTCAAATACTGTCACAATATAGAAAATTGAGTTTTAGCTTAATGTGGGCATTGGATTCCTGTCATTCTGACCTCTAAATCAAAAGTTATGGATGATTCAGTGGGGACATTTCAAGTTGATCGGCCATTGAAAATGATCATTCTAAGCTGGTTGTTGGTGCTCCTTTAGTAAAGGTTTATAAATTAAGCATAATGCTTGGCATCACACATTTTGGGATGGATTGAATTGCTTGCAGGCTTTGCATAGCTATTTCGATCTTCAATTTTTTCATAATATAGAAAATTGAGCTAACTTAATGTGTGTGTTGGATTCATGTCATTTTGAACTCTAAATCAAAAGATACGGACGAGTTAGTGTGGAAATGTCAAGTTGATCGGGCAGTTAAAATGATCATTCTAAACTGAACATTGTTGCTCCTTGACTAAAGGCTTTTAAATGAAGCATAATGCATGGCATCACACACTTTGGGATAGGTTAAATTACTTTGATGCTTTGTCTAGCTCTTTCATTCTCAAATATTTTCACAATATGGAAAATTGAGATAACTTAACGTGGGCATTGGATTCATGTCATCTTGAGCTCTAAATAAAAATTTAAAGACCATTTAGTGCGGACGTGTTGAGTTGATCAGCTAATTCAAATGATCTTTCTAGAATGATCGGTTGTGCTACTTGAGTAAAGGCTTATAAATGAATAATAATGCATGGTAGCACGCAGTTTGGGATAGATTGGATTACTTGGAGGCTTTGTTGTAGCTATTTCGGTCTAAAATTTTGTCACAATACGAAAAATTGAGCTACCTTAACGTGGATGTTGGATTCGTGTCATTCTGAACTCTAAATAAAAAAATATGGATGATTTAATGCGAACATGTCAAGTCAATTTGCCAGTTAAAATGATCATTCTAAACAGGCCATTTGTGTTCCTTGAGTAAAAGCTTATAAATGAAGCATAATGTGTGGCAACATGCAGTTTGGGATAGATTGCATTACTGGGCGGCTTTTTCATAGCTATTTCGATCTTAAATATTGTCACAATATAGAAAAATGAGCTACCTTAATGTTGGTGTTGGATTCATGTCATTTTGAAATCTAAATCAAAAGTTATGGACGATTTAGTGCAGACATGTCAAGTTGATAAGCAAGTTAAAATGGTGATTCTAAACTGATCATTGGTGCTCCTAAAGTAAAGGCTTATAAATGAATCATAATGCATGGCATCACGCAGTTTGGGAAATATTGCATTACTTTGAGGCTTTTTCTAACTCCTTTCAATCTCAAATGTTGTCACAATATGGAAAATTAGGCTAGTTTAACGTCGGCGTTGGATTCATATCATCATGATCTCTAAATATAAAGTAAAAGTTGATTTCGTGCGGACTTGTGAAGTTGATCAACTAGTTAAAATGATCATTCTAAATTGATTATTGGTGCTCCTTGAGTAAAGGCTTATAAATTAAGTATAATGCATGGCATCATGCATGTTGGGATAGATAGAATTAATTGGAGGCTTTGCATAGCTATTCTGATCTTAAATTTTACCAAATATGAAAAATTAAGATAGGTAAACGTGGATGTTGGATCCGTATTATTCTGACCTCTAAATAAAAAAAACATGGAAAATTTAATGCGGACATGTCAAGTTGATCGGCCTCTTAAAACGATCATTCTAAACTGGTAATTTGTGTTCCTTGAATAAAGGCATATAAATGATGCATAATGCATGGCATCACGTAGTTTGGGATAGATTGCATTACTTTGATGCTTTGTCTTGCAAGTTAAAATGATCATTATAAACTAATCATTGGTGCTCCTTGAATAAAGGCTCATGCATGAAGCGTAATGTATGACATCACACAGTTTGGAATACATTAAATTACTTGGAAGCTTTGTAGTAGCTCTGTCAGTCTCAACAGCTGTCACAATATGGAAAATTGAGCTAGCTTAATGTGGGCATTGGACTCATATGATTTTGAGCTCTAAATCAAAAGTTAAAGACGATTTAGTGCAAACATGTCAATTTGATCAGCTAGTTAAAATGATCATTCTAAACTGATCATTGGTGCTCCTTGAGTAAAGGCTTATAAATGAAGCATAATGCATGGCATCACGCAGTGTGGGATAAATTGGATTACGTGGAGGTTTTTACATAGCTCTTTCACTCTCAAATATTTTCGTAATATGGAAAATGAGCTAGCCTAAGATGGGCATTGGATTCGTGTCATTTTGAACTCTAAATCAAAAGTTACCGACGATTTAGTGTGGATATGTCAAGTTGATCGGTCAGTTAAAATGATCATTATAAACTGATCATTGGTGCTCATCGATGAAAGGCTTATAAATGAAGCATAATGCATGGCCTAACGCAGTGTGGCATACATTGGATTACTTGGAGGCTTTGTCGTAGCTCTTTTAGTCTCAAATGCTGTAACAATATAGAAAAATTTAGCTAGCTTAACGTGGGCGTTCGATTCCTGTTATTATTAGCTCTAAATTGAAAGGTAAAGCCAACTTAGTGCGGACATGTCAAGTTGAAAAGCTAGTTAAAATGATCATTCTAAATGAAGCATATTGCATGGCATCACGTAGTTTGGGATACATTGGATTACTAGGAGGCTCTTTCGTTGCTATTTCGGACTTAAAGTTTGTCACCATATAGAAAATTGAGCTGGCTTAACGTGTGCATTGAATTTGTGTCATTTTGAACTCTAAATCAAAAGTTACATACGATTTAGTGCAGACATGTCAAGTTGATCGTCCAGTTAAAATGATCATTCTAAACTTATCATTGGTGCTCCTTGCGTAAAGTCTTATAAATGAAGCATAATGCCATGCATCACGTTGTTTGGGATACATTGGATTACTTGGATGCTTTTTCATATCTCTTTCAGTCTTCAATGTTGTCACAATATGGAAAATTAAACTAGCTTAACGTGGGCGTTGGACTCATGTTATTTTGAGCTCTAAATCAAAAGTCAAAGACAATTAAGTGCGGACATGTCAAGTTGATCACCTAATTAAAATGATCATTCTAAATTGATCATTGGTGCTATTTGAGTAAAGGATTAAAAATGAAGCATAATGCATGGCACCAGACATATTTGCATAGAATGGATTACTTGGAGGCTTTTCGTAGCTATTTCGGTGTTTAATTTTGCCATAATATAGAAAATTTAGCTAGCTTAACGTGGGTGTTGAATTCGGGTAATTCTGAACACTAAATCAAAAGTTATAGATGATTTAGTGTGGACATGTGAAGTTGATCTCCTAGTTAAAATGATCATTCCAAAGTGATTACATGGAGGCGTTTTCATAGCTCTTTTAGTCTCAAATGTTGTAACAATACGGAAAATTGATCTAGCTTAATGTGGTCATTGGACTCATGTTATTTTGAGCTCTAAATCAAAAGTTAAAGAGGATTTAGAGCGGACGTGCCAAGTTGATAAGCTAGTTAAAATGATCATTCTAAACTGATCATTGGTTCTCCTTGAGTAAAGGCTTATAAATGAAGCATAATGCATGGCATCACGCAGTTGGGGATACATTGGATACTTGGAGGG
The DNA here is from genome assembly GCA_018901935.1 of Pugionium cornutum. Taxonomy (NCBI): domain Eukaryota; kingdom Viridiplantae; phylum Streptophyta; class Magnoliopsida; order Brassicales; family Brassicaceae; genus Pugionium; species Pugionium cornutum. The sequence continues at coordinate 16,559,959 of CM032160.1, forward strand.
TTTTACATGGGTCTTTCACTCTCAAATGTTGTCACAATACAGAAAATGAGCTAGCTTAATGTGGACATTGGATTCGTGTCATTTTGAACTCTAAATAAAAGTTATGGACGATTTAGTGCGGACATGTCAAGTTGATCGGCTAGTTAAAATGATCATTCTAAGCTGATAATTTGTGATCCTTAAGTAAAGTTTATAAATTTAGCATAATGCATGGCATCTCGTAGTTTGTGATACATTGGATTACTTGGAGGCTTTTCCGTAGCTCTTTCACTTTTAAATATTGTCACATTAAGAAAAATTCAGCTACCTTAACATGGGCATTGGACTCATGTTATTTTGAACTCTAAATCAAAAGTTAAAGACGATTTAGTGCGGACTAGTCAAGTTGATCAGCTAGTTAAAATGATCATTCTAAACATATCATTGGTGCTCCTTGAGTAAAGGCTTATAAATGAAGCATAATGGATGACATCTCATAGTTTTGGGATACATTGGATAACTTGGAGGCTTTTTCGTAGCTCTTTTAGTCTCAAATGTTGTCACATTAAGGAAAATTAAGCTAGCTTAACGTGGCCGTTGGACTCATGTTATTTTGAGCTCTAAATCAAAAGTTAAAGAGGACTTAGAGCGGACATGCCAAGTTGATAAGCTAGTTAAAATGATCATTCTAAACTGATCATTGGTTCTCCTTGAGTAAAGGCTTATAAATGAAGCATAATGCATGGCATCACAGAGTTGGGGATACATTGGATACTTGGAGGGTTTTACATGGCTCTTTCACTCTCAAATGTTGTCACAATACAGAAAATGAGCTAGCTTAATGTGGACATTGGATTCATGTCATTTTGAACTCTAAATAAAAGTTATGGACGATTTAGTGCGGACATGTCAAGTTGATCGGCTAGTTAAAATGATCATTCTAAGCTGATAATTTGTGATCCTTAAGTAAAGTTTATAAATTTAGCATAATGCATGGCATCTCGTAGTTTGTGATACATTGGATTACTTGGAGGCTTTTCCGTAGCTCTTTCACTTTTAAATATTGTCACATTAAGGAAAATTCAGCTACCTTAACATGGGCATTGGACTCATGTTATTTTGAACTCTAAATCAAAAGTTAAAGATGATTTAGTGCGGACTTGTCAAGTTGATCAGCTAGTTAAAATGATCATTCTAAACATATCATTGGTGCTCCTTGAGTAAAGGCTTATAAATGAAGCATAATGGATGACATCTCATAGTTTTGGGATACATTGGATAACTTGGAGGCTTTTTCGTAGCTCTTCTAGTCTCAAATGTTGTCACATTAAGGAAAATTGAGCTAGCTTAACGTGGCCGTTGGACTCATGTTATTTTGAGCTCTAAATCAAAAGTTAAAGAGGATTTAGAGCGGACGTGCCAAGGTGATAAGCTAGTTAAAATGATCATTCTAAACTGATCATTGGTTCTCCTTGAGTAAAGGCTTATAAATGAAGCATAATGCATGGCATCACGCAGTTGGGGATACATTGGATACTTGGAGTGTTTTACATGGCTCTTTCACTCTCAAATGTTGTCACAATACAGAAAATGAGCTAGCTTAATGTGGACATTGGATTCGTGTCATTTTGAACTCTAAATAAAAGTTATGGACGATTTAGTGCGGACATGTCAAGTTGATCGGCTAGTTAAAATGATCATTCTAAGCTGATAATTTGTGATCCTTAAGTAAAGTTTATAAATTTAGCATAATGCATGGCATCTCGTGGTTTGTGATACATTGGATTACTTGGAGGCTTTTCCGTAGCTCCTTCACTTTTAAATATTGTCACATTAAGGAAAATTCAGCTACCTTAACATGGGCATTGGACTCATGTTATTTTGATCTCTAAATCAAAAGTTAAAGACGATTTAGTGCGGAGTAGTCAAGTTGATCAGCTAGTTAAAATGATCATTCTAAACATATCATTGGTGCTCCTTGAGTAAAGGCTTATAAATGAAGCATAATGGATGACATCTCATAGTTTTGGGATACATTGGATAACTTGGAGGCTTTTTCGTAGCTCTTTTAGTCTCAAATGTTGTCACATTAAGGAAAATTGAGCTAGCTTAACGTGGCCGTTGGACTCATGTTATTTTGAGCTCTAAATCAAAAGTTAAAGACAATTTTGTGCAGACTCGTCAAGTTGATCAGTTAGTTAAAATGATCATTCTAAATTGATCACTGGTCTTCCTTGAGTAAAGGCTTATAAATGAACCATAATGCATGGCATCGCACAGTTTTGGATACATTGGTTTATTTGGAGCGTTTAACGTACCTCTTTCAGTATCAAATGTTGTCACAATATGGAAAATGAGCTAGCTTCGCGTGGGCGTTGGATTGGTGTCATTCTGAACTCTAATTCAAAAGTTACAGACGATTTAGTGCGTACATGTCAAGTTTATTGGCCAGTTAAAATGATCATTCTAAACTGATCATTGGTGCTCCTTGCGTAAAGGCTTATAACATCACGCTGTCTGGGATATATTGGATTACTTGGAGGCTTTGTCGTAGCTCTCTCACTCTCAAATGTTGTCACAATATGGAAAATTGAGCTAGCTAACCGTGGGTGTTGGACTCATGTTAGTTTGAGCACTAAATCAAAAGTTAAAGATGATTTAGTGAGGACTTGACAAGTTGATCGCCCAGTTAAAATGATCATTCTGAACTGATAATTTTGCTCCTTAAGTAATGGCTTATAAATGAAGCATAATGCATGGAATCACGCAGTTTGGGATACATTGGATTACTTGGAGGGTTTTACATAGCTCTTTCTCTCTCAAATATTGTCACGATATGGCAAATGAGCTACCTTAACGTTGGCGTTGGATTCGTGCCATTCTGAATTGTAAATGAAAAGTTACAGATGATTGAGTGGGGACATGTCAAGTTGATCGGCTAGTTAAAACGATCATTCTTAACTGATCGTTGGTGCTCCTTACGTAAAGGCTTATAAATGAAGCATAATGCATGGCATCACACAGTTTGGAATACATTGGATTATTTAGAGGCTTTTATGTATCTCTTTCAGTCTCTCATGTTGTCACAATATGGAAAATTGAGCTAGCCTAACGTGGGCATTGGACTCATGTCATTTTGAGCTCTAAATCAAATGTAAAACACGATTTAGTGTGGATATTTCAAGTTGATCAGCTAATTAAAATGATCACTCTAAACTTATCATTGGTGCTCGTTGAGGAAAGGCTTATAAATGATGCATAATGAATGGCATCTCGTACTTTGGAGTATATTGGATTACTTAGATGCTTTGTCGTAGCTATTTCTGTCTTAAATTTTGTCACTCTATAGAAACTAGAGCTAGCTTAACATGGGTATTGGATTCGTGTAATTTTGAATTCTAAATCAAAAGTTACAGACGATTTAATGCGGACATGTCAAGTTGATCAGCCAGTTACAATAATCATTCTAAACTTATCCTTGGTACTCCTTGAGAAAAGGCTTATAAATGTAACACAAGGCGTGGATTCACACACTTTGGGATTCATTGGTTACTTGGAAGCTTTGTAGTAGCTCTTTCAGTATAAAATATTGTCACAATATAGAAAATATAGCTAGCTTAACGTGGTTGTTGGACTCATGTCATTTTGAGCTCTAAATCAAAAGTTAAAGACGCTTTAGTATGGACATGTGAAGTTGATCAATTAGTTAAAATGTTCATTCTAATATGATCATTGGTGCTCCTTGAGTAAAGGCTTATAAATGAAGCATAATGCATGGCATCACGCAGTTTGGAATGGATTAGATTACTTGGTGGGTTTTACATAGCTCTTTGGATTTTTTTCATGCTTGAATGATGGATAACAAGCTAGCTTAACGTGGGCGTTGGATTTGTGTCATGCTTGAGTAAAGGCTTATAAATGAAGCAAAATGCATGGCATCTCGCAGTTTGGAAGAGATTGGACTACTTGTACGCTTTGTCGTAGCTATTTCCGTCTAAACGTTTTTCCCTATATAGAAAATTGAGCTAGCTTAACATGGGCATTGAATTCATGTCATTTTGAAATCAAAATCAAAAGTTATGAATGATTTAGTGCGGACATGCCAAGGATTTTGACCAGTTAAATTAATCATTCTAAGCTAATCCTTGTTGCTCCTTAAGTAAATGCATATAAATGAAGCATAATGCAGGGCATCACAAAGTTTGGGATACATTGGATTATATGGTTGCTTTTGTCGTAGCTCTTCCAGTCTCAAATATTGTCAAAGTATAGAAAATTGAGCTAGTTTTCGTGGGTGTTGGATTCGTGTCTTTCTGAACACTAAATAAAAAGTTAAAGACGATTTAGTGCGGACATGTCAAGTTGATCAGCCAGTTAAAATGATCATTCTAAACTGATCATTTGTACTCCTTAAGTAAAGTTTATAAATGAAACATAATGCATGGCATCACGTAGATTGGGATCCATTGGATTACTTGGAGGCTTTTCCGTAGCTCTTTCACTTTTAAATATTGTCACCTTAAGGAAAATGAGCTACCTTAGAATGGGCGTTGGAGTCATGTTATTTTGAACACTAAAACAAAAGTTAAAAACGATTTAGTGCGGACAAGTGAAGTTGATCAGCTAGTTAAAATGATCATTTTAAACATATCATTGGTGCTCCGTGAGTAAAGGCTAATAAATGAAGCATAATGCATGACATCTTGTAGTTTTGGGATACATTGGATTACTTGGAGGCTTTTTCGTAGCTCTTTTAGTATCAAATGTTGTCACATTAAGGAAAATTAAGCTAGCTTAACGTGGCCGTTGGACTCGTGTTATTTTGAGCTCTAAATCAAAAGTTAAAGACGATTTTGTGCGGACTCATCAAGTTGATCAGTTAGCTAAAATGATCATTCCAAACTGATCACTGGTGTTCCTTGAGTAAAGGCTTACAAATGAACCATAATGCATGGCATCACATAGTTTGGGATACATTGGAATATTTGGAGGGTTTAATGTACCTTTTTCAGTATCAAATGTTGTCACAATATGGAAAATGAGCTAGCTTCACATGGGCATTGGATTGGTGTCATTCTGAACTCTAATTCAAAAGTTACAGACGATTTAGTGCGTACATGTCAAGTTTATTGGTCAGTTAAAATGATCATTCTAAATTCATCATTGGTGCTCCTTGTGTAAATGCTTATATAATCACGATGTTTGGGATATATTGGATTATTTGGAGGCTTTGTTGTAGCTCTCTCAGTCACAAATGTTGTCACAATTTGGAAAATTGAGCTAGCTTAACGTGGGCATTGGACTCAAGTTATTTTGAGCTGTAAATTGAAAGTTAAAGACGATTTAGTGCAGACATGTCAAGTTAATCGGCCAGTTAAAATGATCATTCTAAACAGATCATTTGTGCTCCTTAAGTAAAGGCTTATAAATGAAGCATAACGCATGGCATCATGCAGTTTGGGATACATTGGATTACTTGGAGGGTTTTACATAGCTTGCTTATCATGCACTCTCAAATATTATCGCAATATGGAAAATGAACTTGCTTAACGTGGGCATTGGATTCATGTCATTTTGAACTCTAAATCAAAAGTTACGGGCTATTTAGTGCGGATATGTCAAGTTGATTGGCCAGTTAAAATGATCATTCTAAACTGATCATTGGTGCTCCTTGCGTAACGGCTTATAAATGAAGCATAATGCCTGGTATCACACGATTTGGGATACATTTGATTACTTGGAGTTTGTCGTAGCTCTTTCAGTCTCAAATATTGTCACAAAATTGAAAATTGACCTAATTTAGCGTGTGCATCCGACTCATGTTATTTTGATTTCTAAATATAAACTTAAAGACTATTTAATGCAGACATGTCAAGTTGATCGGCCAGTTAAAATGATCATTCTAAACTGATCATTGGTGCTCCTTGCGTAAAGGCTAATAAATGAAGCATAATGCATGGCTTCACGCTGTTTGGGATACATTGGATTACTTGGAACCTTTTTCGTAGCTCTTTCAGTCTCAAATGTTATCTCATTATACAAAATTGAGCTAGCTTAACGTGGCAATTGGACTCATGTTATTTTAAGTTCTAAATTAAAGTTAAAGACGATTTAATGCGGACATGTCAAGTTCGTCAGTTAGTTATATTCATCATTCGAAATATATCATTGGTGCTCCTTGAGTAAAGGCTTATAAATAAAGCATAATGCATGGAATCTTGCTGTTTAAAATAGATTGGATTACTTGGACTCTTTTTCGTAGCTATTTCCGTCTTAAAATTTGTCAATATATAGAAAATTGAGCAAGTTTAACCTGGGCATTGGATTCATGTCAATTTAAACTCTAAATGAAAAGTTACGGACAATTAAGTGCAGACATGTCAGGTTCATAGGCTAGTTAAAATTATCATTCTAAACTGCTCATTGTATCTCCTTAAGCAAAGGCTTATAAATGAAAAATAATGAATGGCATCACGCAGTTTGGGATACATTGAATCACGTGGAGGCTGTGTCATAGCGCTTTTAGTCTCAACTATTGTCACATCATTGAAAATTGAGCTACCTTTACGTGGGCATTGGATTCGTGTCATTCTGAAATCTAAATCAAAAGTTATATACGATTTAGTGCGTACATGTCAAGTTGATCGGCTAGTTAAAATGATCATTTTAAACTGATTATTGGTGGTCCTTACGAAAAGGCTTATAAATGAAGCATAATGCATGGTATCACGCAGTTTGGGATACAATGGATTACTTGTAGGCTTTTTTGTAGCTCTTTCAGTCTCAAATGTTATCACATTATGGAAAATTCAGCTAGCTTAATGTGGGCATTGGACTCATGTTATTTTGAGCTCTAAATCAAAAGTTAAAGGCGATTTAGTGCGGACATGTCAAGTTGATCAGTTAGTTAAAATGATCGTTTTAAACTTATCATTGGTGCTCCTTGAGTAAAGGCTTATAAATGCATGACATCACATAGTTTAGAATAGATTGGATTACATGGAAGCTTTGTCATAGGTATTTCCATCTTAAAATTTTTCACTATATAGAAAATTGAGCAAGCTTAACGTGGGTATAGGATTCGTGTCATTCTGAATTCTAAATCAAAAGTTACGGACGATTTAGTGTGGACATGTCAAGTTTATCGGATAGTTAAAATGATCATTCCAACCTGATCATTGGTGCTCCTTGAGTAAAGGCTGATAAATGAATCATAATACATGGCATCACATAGTTTTGGATACATTGGATTACCTAGAGGCTTTTTCGTAGCTCTTTCAGTCTCAAATGTTGTCACTCAACGTGGGCATTGGACTCATGTCATTTTGAGCTCTAAATCAAAAGTTAATGATCATTCTAAACTGATCATTGGTGTTGCTTGAGTAAAGGCTTATAAATGAAGCAAAATGAATGACATCATGCAATTCGAGATAGATTGGATTACTTGGAGGCTTTGTCATAGCTATTCCGGTCTTTAATTTTTTTACAATATTAAAAATTAAGCTAGCTATATCTGGGCGTTGGATTCATATCATTCTGAACTCTGAACCAAAAGTTACAAACGATTTATTGTGGACATGTCAAGTTGGCCGCACAGTTAAAGTTATCATTCTAAACTGATTATTGGTGCTCATTGCGTAAATGCTTATAAATGAAACATAATGCATGGCATCACGCAGTTTGGAATACATTGGATTACTTGGAGGCTTTCTTGTAAATCTTTAAGTCTTAAATATTGTCACAATATGGAAAAATTGACCTAGCTTAACATGGGCGTTGGACTCATGTTATTTTGCACTCTAAATCCAAAGTTAAAGACGATTTAGTGCGGACATGTCAAATTGATTGGCCACTTAAATTGATCATTCTAAAATGGTCATTTGTGCTACTTAACTAAAGGCTCATAAATGAAGCATAATGCATGGCATCACGCTGTTTGGGATAAATGTCAAGCTGATCAGCTGGTTAAAATGATTATTCTAAACTGGTCATTGGTGCTCCTTGAGTAAAGCCTTATAAATGAAGTATAATGCATGGCATCATGCAATTTGGGATACATGGGATCATGTGGAGGTTTTGTCGTGCTTCTTTCAGGTAAACTATTGTCACAATATAGAAAATTGAGCTACCTTTACGTGGGCGTTGGATTCGTGTCATTCTGAATTCTAAATCAAAAGTTACAGACAATTTAGTGCAGACTTATTAAGTTGATCGGCCAGTTAAAATGATCATTTTAAACTGATTATTGGTGTGCCTTGCATAAAGGCTTACAAATGAAGCATAATGCATGGCATCACGATGTTTGGGATACATTGGATTACTTGGAGGCCTTTTAATAGCTCTTTCAGTCTCAAATGTTGTCAAATTATGGAAAACTGAGCTAGCTTAACGTGGGCACTCGGCTCATAATATTTTGAGCTCTAAAGCAAAAGTTAGAAACTATTTAATGCTGACATGTCAAGTTGATCAGTTAATTAAAATGATCATTCTAAACTGATCATTGGTGTTGCTTGAGTAAAGGCTTATAAATGAAGCATAATGAATGACATCATGCAGTTCATGATAGATTGGATTACTTGGAGGCTTTTTTCATATCTATTTCGGACATAAATTTTGCTACAGTATTGAAAATTGAGCTACCTTTACGTGGGCGTTGGATTTGTATCATTCTGAGCTCTAAACAAAAATTTACAAACGATTTATTGCGGACATGTCAAGTTGACCAGCCAGTTAAAATGATCATTCTAAACTGATTATTGGTGCTCATTACGTAAAGGCTTATAAATGAAGCATAATACATGGCATCACGTAGTTTGGGATACATTGGACTATTTGGAGGCTCTGTTGTAACTCTTTAATTCTTAAATATTGCCACAATATGGAAAATTTGACCTAGCTTAACGTAGGCGTTGGACTCATGTTATTTTGCACTCTAAATCCAAAGTTAAAGACGATTTAGTGCAGAAATGTCAAATCGATTGGCCACTTAAAATGATCATTCTAAAATGATCATTTGTGCTACTTACCTAAAGGCTTATAAATGAAGCTAATGCATGGCATCAAGCTGTTTGGGAAACATTGGATTACTTGGAGGGTTTTACATAGCTCTTTCTCTCTTAAATATTTATTCAATATGGCAAATGAGCTAGCTTAACGTGGGTGTTGGATTAATGTCATTCTGAACTCTAAATCAAAACTTAGGGATGATTTAGTGGGGACATGTCAAGTTGATCGGCCAGTTAAAACGATCATTCTTATCTGATCATTGGGGCTCCTTAAGTAAAGGCTTATAAATGAAGCATGATACAGTTTGGGATACATTGGATTATTTGGAGGCTTTTACGTACCTCTTTCAGTCTCAAATATTACCACAAAATGGAAAATTGAGTTGGCTTAACGTGGGCATTAAACTCATGTCATTTTGAGGTCTAAATAAAACATTAAAGACGATTTAGTGCGGAAATGTCAAGTTGATCAGGTAGTTAAAATGATCATTCTAAACTGGTCATTGGTGCGCCAAGAATAAGGGCTTACAAATGAAGCATAATGCTTGGCATCACGCAGTTTGGGATACATTGGATCACATGGAGGTTGTGTCGTGGTTCATTCAGTCTAAACTTTTGTCACAATATAGAAAATTTAGCTACCTTTACGTGGGCGTTGGATTCGTGTCATTCTGAACTCTAAATCAAAAGTTACAGACGATTTGATGCGGACATGTTAAGTTTATTGGCCAGTTAAAATGATTATTTTAAACTGATTACTGGTGCTCCTTGCATAAAGGCTTATAAATGAAGCATAATGCATGGCATCACACTGTTTGGGATACATTGGATTACTTGGAGGCTTTTTAATAGCTCTTTCAGTCTAAAATGTTGTCACATTATGGAAAACGGAGCTAGCTTAATGTGGGGCCTCGACTCATGTTAATTTGAGCTCTAAATCAAAAGTTCAAAAGTATTTAGTGCGGACATGTCAAGTTGATCAGTTAGTTAAAATGATCATTCTAAACTGATCATTGGTGTTGCTTGAGTAAAGGCTTATAAATGAAGCATAATGAATGATGTCATGCAGTTTGGGATAGATTGGATTACTTGGAGGCTATGTCATCGCTATTCCGGACTTAAATTTTGGTACAATATTAAAAATTGAGCTAGCTATATATGGGCGTTGGATTTATATCATTCTGAACTGTAAACCAAAAGTTACGGAAGATTTAGTGCAACCATGTCAAGTTGATAGGCCAGTTAAAATTAGCATTCTAAACTGATCATTGGTGCTCATCGGGTAAAGGCTTATAAATGAAGAATAATGCATGTCGTCACTCAGTTTGGGATACATTGGATTACTTGGAGGCTTTGTCGTAGCAGTTTATGTCTCCAATGTTGTCACAATATTCAAATATGTCGGAGCTAGCTTAACATGGGTGTTGGATTCGTTTTATTTTGAACTCTAAATAAAAAAGTTACAAACGATTTAGTGCCGGAATGTCAAGTTGATCGGCCAGTTAAAATAATCATTCTACACTGATCATTGGTGCTCCTTGAGTAAAGACTTATAAATGAAGCATAATGCATGGTATCACGCAGTTTGGGATATGTTGGATTACTTGGAGGCTTTTTTATAGCAGTTTCAGTCTCAAACATTTTCACAATATAGAAAATTGTGGTAGCTTAACGTGGGCGTTGGATTTGTGTCATTCTGAACTCTAAATCAAAAGTTACGGACGATTTAGTGCGGAAATGTCAAGTTGATTGGCCAGTTAAAATGATCATTCTAATTTGATCTCTGGTGCTCCTTGCATAAAGGTTTATGAATGAAGAATAATACATGGCATCACACTTTGTTGGGATATATTGTATTACTTGGAGGCTTTTTCGTAGCTATTTAAGTCTCAAATGTTGTCACATTATGGAAAATTGAGCTAGCTTAATGTGGACATTGGACTCATGTTATTTTTAAGCTCTAAATCAAAAGTTAAAGACGACTTAGTGCGGATATGTCAAGTTGATCAGTTAGTTAAAATGATCACTCTAAACTTATCATTGGTGCTCCTTGAGTAAAAGCTTATAAATGAAGCATAATGCATGGCATCTCGTAGTTTGGAATAGAATGGATTACTTGGACGCTTTGTCATAGCTATTTCCATCTTAAAATTTGTCACTATATAGAAAATTGAACAAGCTTAATGTGGGCATTAGATTCGTGTCATTTTGAACTCTAAATCAAAAGTTACGGACGATTTAGTCCAGAAATGTAATTCTAATCGGAGAGTAAAAATGATCATTCTAAAATGATCATTGGTGCTCCTTGAGTAAAGGCTTATAAATGAAGCATTATGCATGGCATCACACTGTTTGGGATACATTAGATAACTTGGAGGCTTTTTTGTAGCTCTTTCAGTCTCAAACGTTGTCGTATTATAGAAAATTGGCTAGCTTAATATGGGCGTTGGAGTCATGTCATTTTGAGCTCTAAATCAAAAGTTAAAGACGATTTAGTGCGTACATGTCCAGTTGCTCAGTTACTTAAGATGATCATTATTAACTTATAATTGGTGCTCCTTGAGTAATGGCTTTTAAATGAAGCATAATGCATGGCATCTCGCCATTTGGAATAGATCGGATTACTTGGACGCTTTGTGGTAGCTATTTCCGTCCTAAATTAATTCGCTATATAGAATATTGAGCTAGCATAATGTGGGCGTTGGATTCGTGTCATTTTGAACTCTAAATCAAAAGTTACAGATGATTTAGTGCGGACATGTCATATTGCTCGGCTAGTTAAAATGATCATTCTAAGCTGATCATTTGTGATCCTTAAGTAAAGTTTATAAATGAAGCATAATGCATGGCATCTTGTAGTTGGGGATACATTGGATTACTTGGAGGCTTTTCCGTAGCTCTTTAAGTCTCAACTGTTGTCACAATATAGAAAACTTAGCTAGCTTTACGTGGGCGTTGGATTCGTATCATTCTGAACTCTAAATCAAAAGTTATAAACGATTTAGTGCGGACATGTCAAATTGATTGACCAGCTAAAATGATCATTCTAAACTGATTATTGGGGCTCATTGCGTGAAGGCTTATAAATGAAGCATAATGCATGGCATCACACTGTTTGGGATACATTGGATTTCTTGGAGTGTTTTACATAGTTCTTTCACTCTCAAATATTGTTGCAGTACGGCAAATGAGCATTGGATATGTGTCATTCCGAACTCTAAATCAAAAGTTAGGGATGATTTAATGGGGACATGTCAAGTTGATTGGCCAGTTAAAACGATCATTCTTAACTGAGCACTGGTGCTCCTTAAGAAAAGGGTAATAAAGAAAGCATAATGCATGACATCATACAGTTTGGGATACATTGGATTATTTTGAAGCTTTTACGTACCTCTTTCAGTCTCAAATATTTTCACAATATGGAAAATTGAGCTAGCTTAATGTGGGCTTTAGACTCATGTCATTTTGTAGTCTAAATCAAACGATAAAGACTATTTAGTGCGGACATGTCAAGTTGATCAGCTTGTTAATAATGATCATTCTAAACTGAGCTTTGGTGCTCCTTGAGTAAAGGCTTATAAATGAAACATAATGCATGGCACCACGCAGTTTGGGATACATTGGATCACGTGGAGGCCGTGTCGTGGCTCTTTCAGTCTCAACTGTTGTCACAATATAGAAAATTGAGCTACCATTACGTGGGCGTTGGATTTGTGTCATCCTAGACTCTAAATCAAAAGTTATAGACGATTTAGTGTGCGCATGTTAAGTTGATCGGCCGGTTAAAATGATCATTTTCAACTGATTATTGGTGATCCTTGCATAAAGGCTTATAAATGAAGCATAATGCATGGTATCACGCTGTTTGGGATACATTGGATTACTTGCAGGCTTTTTCGTAGTCTTTGAGTCTCAAATGTTGTCACATTGGACTCATGTAATTTTGAGCTCTAAATCAAATTTTAATGTCGATCTAGTGCGGACATGTCAAGTTGATCAGCTTGTTAAAATGATCTTTCTAAACTTATCATTGGTGCTCCTTGAAGAAAGGCTTATAAATGAAGCATAATCCATGGCATCTCGCAGGTTAAAATAAATTGTAATAGTTGGACACTTTGCCGTAGCTATTTCCATCTTAAATTGTTTTACTATATAGAAAATTGAGCTAGCATAGGTGGGCATTGGATTCGTGTCATTTGGAACTCTAAATCAAAAGTTACGGACAATTTAGTGCGGATATGTCAAGTTTACCGGCCAGTTAAAATGATCATTCTAAATTGATTATTGGTGCTCATTGCGTAAAGGCTTATAAATGAATCATAATGCATGGCATCAAGCAGTTTCGGATACATTGCATTACTTGGAGGCTTTGTTGTAACTTTTTAAGTCTCAAATATTGCAACAATATGGAAATTGACCTAGCTTAATGTGGGAGTTGGACTCATGTTATTTCGCACTCTAATTCCGAAGTTAACAATGATTTAGTGCAGACACATCAAATTGATTGACGAGTTAAAATGATGATTCTAAAATGATCATTTGTGCTCCTTAAGTAAAAGTTTATAAATGAAGCATAATATTTGGCATCACACTGTATGGGATACATTGGATTACTTGGAGGGTTTTACATAGCTCTTTCACTCTCAAATATTTTCGCAATATGGCAAATGAGCTAGCTTAACGTGGGCGTTGGATTCGTGTCATTCTGACTTTAAATAAAAAATTAGGGATGATTTAGTGGGGACATGTCAAGTTGATCGGCCATTTAAAACGATCATTCTTTTCTGGTCATTAGTGCTCCTTAAGTAAAAGCTTATAAATGAAGCATACTGGATGGCATCATACAGTTTGGGATACATTGGATCACGTGGAGGCTTTGTCGTGGCTCTTTCAGTCTCAACTGTTTTCAAAATATAGAAAATTGAGCTACCATTACGTAGGCGTTGGATTTGTGTCATCCTGGACTCTAAATCAAAAGTTATTGACGATTTAGTGTGGACATGTTAAGTTGATCGGCCGGTGAAAATGATCATTTTCAATTGATTATTGGTGATCCTTGCATAAAGGCTTATAAAGGAAGCATAATGCATGGCATCACGCTGTTTGGGATACATTGGATTACTTGCAGGCTTTTTCGTAGCTCTTTGAGTCTCTAATGTTGTCACATTATGGAAAATTGAGCTAGGTTTACATGGGCATTGGACTCATGTAATTTTGAGCTCTAAATCAAATTTTAATGACGATCTAGTGCAGACATGTCAAGTTGATTAGCTGGTTAAAATGAGCTTTCTAAACTTATCATTGGTGCTCCTTGAAGAAAGGCTTATAAATGAAGCATAATCCATGGCATCTCGCAGGTTGAAATAGATTTAGTTGGACGCTTTGTCATAGCTATTTCCGTCTTAAATTGTTTTACTATATAGAAAATTGAGATAGCATAACGTGGGCATTGGATTCGTGTCATTTGGAACTCTAAATCAAAAGTTACGGACGATTTAGTGCGGACATGTCAAGTTTACCGGCCAGTTAAAATGATCATTCTAAACTGATTATTTGTGCTCATTGTGTAAACGCTTATAAATGAATCATAATGCATGGCATCACGCAGTTTGGGATACATTGGATTACTTGGAGGCTTTGTTGTAACTCTTTAAGTCTCAAATATTGCCACAATATGGAAATTGACCTAGCTTAACGTGGGAGTTGGACTCATGTTATTTTGCACTCTAATTCCATAGTTAATGACGATTTAGTGCGGACACGTCAAATTGTTTGTCGAGTTAAAATGATGATTCTAAAATGATCATTTGTGCTGCTTAACTAAAAGTTTATAAATGAAGCATAATGTTTGGCATCACACTGTATGGGATACATTGGATTACTTGGAGGGTTTTACATAGCTCTTTCGCTCTCAAATAATGTCGCAATATGGCAAATGAGCTAGCTTAATGTGGGCATTGGATTCGTGTCATTCTGAACTCTTAATCAAAACTTAGGGATTATTTAGTGGGGACATGTCAAGTTGATCGGCCATTTAAAACGATCATTCTTATCTGGTCATTGGTGCTCCTTAAGTAAAAGCTTATAAATGAAGCATACTGGATGGCATCATACAGTTTGGAATACATTGGATCACGTGGAGGCTGTGTCGTGGCTCTTTCAGTCTCAACTGTTGTCACAATATAGAAAATTGAGCTACCATTACGTAGGCGTTGGATTTGTGTCATCCTGGACTCTAAATCAAAAGTTATAGACGATTTAGTGTGGACATGTTAAGTTGATCGGCCGGTTAAAATGATCATTTTCAACTGATTATTGGTGATCCCTGCATAAAGGCTTATAAATGAAGTATAATGCATGGCATCACGCTGTTTGGGATACATTGGATTACGTGTAGGCTTTTTCGTAGCTCTTTGAGTCTTAAATGTTGTCACATTATGGAAAATTGAGCTAGGTTTACGTGGGCATTGGACTCATGTAATTTTGAGCTCTAAATCAAATTTTAATGACGATCTAGTGCGGACATGTTAAGTTGATCAGCTGGTTAAAATGATCTTTCTAAACTTATCATTGGTCCTCCTTGAAGAAAGGCTTATAAATGAAGCATAATCCATGGCATCCCGCAGGATGAAATAGATTGTAATAGTTGGACGCTTTGTCATTGCTATTTCCGTCTTAAATTGTTTTACTATATAGAAAATTGAGCTAGCATAATGTGGGCATTGGATTCGTGTCATTTGGAACTCTAAATCAAAAGTTACGAACGATTTTGTGCAGATATGTCAAGTTTACCGGCCAGCTAAAATGATCATTCTAAACTGATTATTGGTGCTCATTGCGTAAAGGCTTATAAATGAATCGTAATGCATGGCATCACGCGGTTTGGGATACATTGGATTACTTGGAGGCTTTGTTGTAACTCTTTAAGTCTCAAATATTGCCACAATATGGAAATTGACCTAGCTTAACGTGGGAGTTGGACTCATGTTATTTTGCACTGTAATTCCAAATTTAACGACGATTTAGTGCGGACACGTCAAATTGTTTGGAGAGTTAAAATGATGATTCTAAAATGATCATTTGTGCTCCTTAAGTAAAAGTTTATAAATGAAGCATAATGTTTGGCATCACACTGTATGGGATACATTGGATTACTTGGAGGGTTTTACATAGCTCTTTCACTCTCAAATATTGTCAAAATATGGCAAATGAGCTACCTTTATGTGGGCATTGGATTCGTGTCATTCTACACTATAAATCAAAAGTTACAAATGATTTAGTGCGGACATGTTAAGTTGACCAGACTGTTAAAATGATCATTTTAAACTGATTATTGGTGCTCCTTGCATAAAGGCATATAATTGAAGCATAATGCATCACGCTGTTTGGGATACATTGGATTACTTGGACCCTTTTTCATAGCTCTTTCAGTCTCAAATGTTGTCACATTATGGAACACTAAGCTAGCTTAATGTGGGCACTGGAATCATGTTATTTTGAGCTCTAAATCAAAAGTTAAAGACAATTTCGTGGACATGTCAGGTTGATCAGTTAGTTAAAATGAACATTCTAAACTGATCATTGATGCTGCTTAAGTAAAGTCTTTTAAATAAGGCATAATTAATGATATCATGCCGCTCGTGATAGATTGGATTACTTGGAGGCTTTGTCATACCTATTTCGATCTTCAATTTTGTGAAAATATTGAAAACTGAGCTAGCTTAACGTGGGAGTATGATTTGTGTCATTTTGAAGTCAAAGTAAAAAGTTACGAAAGATTTAGTGCGAACATATAAAGTTGATCGGCCAGTTAAAATAACCATTCTAAACTGATCATTGGTCCTCATTTGGTAAAGGCTTATAAATGAAACAGACTGCATGTCATCACTCAGTTTGGGATACATTGGATTACTTGGAGTCTTCCTCATAACTCTTTCAGTCTCAAATATTGTCACAATGTAGAAAATTTTGCTAGCTTAACGTGGGCGTTGGATTCATGTCATTCTAAACTTTAAATCAAAAGTTACGTACGATTTAGTGCGGACATGTCATGTTGATCAGCTATTTAAAACGATCATTCTAAACTGATCATTCATGCTCCTTGAGTAAAGGCTTATAAATGAAGCATAATGCATGTTATCACGTATTTTGGGATCCATTGGATTACTTGTAGGTTTTTTCTTATAACTCTTTCAGTTTCAAATGTTGTCACAGTAAAGAAAATTGAGCTAGCTTAACATGGGCGTTGGACTCCTGTTATTTTCAGCTCTAAATCTAAGGTTAATGATTTATTGCGGATAAGTCAAGTTGATTGGCAAGTTGAAATGATCATTATAAACTGATCATTGGTGCTCCTTGCGTAAAGGAATATAAATGATGCATAATGCATCGCATCACGCTGTTTGGGAAACATTGGATTACTTGGATGCTTTTTCATAGCTCTTTCAATCTCAAACATTGTCACAATATGGAAATCTGAGCTAGCTTAACGTGGGCGTTGGACTCATGTTATTTTCAGCTCCAAATCAAATGTAAAAGATGATTTACTGCGGACATGTCAAGTTGATCAGTCAGTTAAAATGATCATTTTAGACCGATCATTCGTGCACCTTGAGTAAAGGCTTATAAATGAATCATAATACATGGCATCACGAAGTTTGAGATAGATTCTTTGTCGTAGCTCTTTCATTTTGAAATGTTGTGACTATATCAAAAATTGAGTTCGATTAATCGGGGCGTTGGATTCATGTCATATTGAGTGTTAACTCAAATGTTAAAGACGATTTAGTCCAGACATGTCAAGTTGATCAACTAGTTAAATTGATTATTCTAAACTGATCATTGGTGTTCATTGAGCAAAGTTTTACAAATAAAGCATAATGCATGGTATCACGCAGTTTGGGATTGATTGGATTACTTGGTCGCTCTCTTGTAGCTATTTTGGTATTAAATTTAATCATAATATAGAAAATTGAGCAAGCGTAATGTGGGCGTTGGATTCGTGTTATTCTGAACTCTAAATAAAAAATTTGGGACAAATTAGTGCAGACATGTCAAGTAGATCGGCCAGGTAAAATGATAATTCTAAACTGATCATTGGTACTCCTTGAGTAAAGGCTTATAAATGAAGCATAAAGCATGGCATCACGAAGTTTGGGATACATTAGATTACTTCGAGGCTTTGTCGTAGCTCTTTCATTTTGAAATGTTGTAACTATATTGAAAATTGAGTTAGATTAACCGGGGCATTGGATTCATGTCATTTTGAGCTTTAACTCAAATGGTAAAGACGATTTAGTCCATACGTGTCAAGTTGATCAACTAGTTAAAATGATCATTCTAAACTGATCATTGGTGTTCATTGAGAGAAGGTTTACAAATGAAGCATAATGCATGGAATCACGCAGTTTGGAGGGATTGGATTACTGGATACTTTGTCATAGCTATTTCGATCTTACATTTTGTCAAAACATAGAATATTGAGCTAGCTTAACGTTGGCGTTGGATTCCTGTCATTCTGAACTCTAAATCAAAAGTTACGGACGCTTTAGTGCGGACATATCAAGTTGATCGGCCAGTTAAAATGATCATTGTAAACTGATCATTGTTTCTCCTTGAGTAAAGGCTTATAAATGAAGCATAATGCATGGCATCACGCAGTTTGGGACACATTGGATTAGTTAGAGGCTTTGTTCGTAGCTCTTTCAGTCTAAAATGTTGCACAATATTGAAAATTGAGCTAGATTAATGCGGGCGTTGGATTCATGTCTTTTTGAGCTAGAAATCAAATGTTAAAAACGATTTAGTGCGAAGATCTCAAGTTCATAAGGTAGTTAAAATGATAATTCTAAACTGATCATTTGTGCTCTTTGAGCAGAGGTTTACAAATGACGCATAATACGTGGCATCACGCAATTTGGGATAGATTGGATTACTTGGAGGCTTTTCGTAGCTATTTCGGTCTTAAATTTAATCACAATATAGAAAATTGAGCTAGCTTAACGTTTGTGTTGGATTTGTGTCATTCTGATAAGTCAAAAGTTTCGGACGAGTTAGTGTGGACATGTCAAGTTGATCGGCCAGTTAAAATGATAATTCTGAACTGATCATTGGTGCTCCTTGTGTATGGGCTAACAAATGAAGCATAATGCATGGCATCAGGCAGTTTGGGATACATTGGATTTCTTGGAGGCTTTGTCATAGCTCTTTAAGTCTCAAATGTTGTCACAATACTAAAAAATTTGAGCTAGATTAACTTGGGCGTTAGATTCATGTCATTTTGAGCTCTAACTAAAATGTTAAAGATGATTTAGTGCGGACATTTTCAATTGATCAACTAGTTAAAATGATCTTTCTAAACTGATCATTGGTGCTCATTGCGCAAAGGTTTACAAATGAAGCATAATGCATGCCATTACAAATTTTGTGATAGATTGGATTACATGGAGGCTTTGTTGTAGCTATTTTGGTATTAAACTTAATCACAATATAGTGAATTGAGCTAGCTTAACGTGGGCGTTGGATGCGTGTCATTCTGAACTCTAATTCAAAATTTATGGACGATTTAGTGTAGACATGTCAAGTTGATCAAGTAGTTAAAATGATCATTCTAAACTTATCATTGTTGCTCATTGAGCAAAGGTTTACAAATGAAGCATAATGCTTGGCATCACGCAGTTCGGGATAGATTGGATTACTAGGATGCTTTGTCGTAACTATTTCGGTCTTAAACTTAATCACAATATATTAAATTGAGCTAGCTTAACGTGGGAGTTGGATTTGTTTCATTCTGAACTCTAAATATAAACTAACGGACAATTTAGTGCTAACATGTCAAGGTAAGCTACCAGTTAAAATGATCATTCTAAACTTATCATTGGTGCTCCTTGAGTAAAGGATTATAAATAAAGGATAATGCATAGCTTCACATTGTTTGGGATAGATTGGATTACTTGCAGGCATTGTCGTAGCAATTTCAGTTTGAAATTTAATCTTAATATAGAAAATTGAGCTAACTTAACGTGGGTGTTGGGTTCGCGTCATTCTGCTAAATCAAAAGTTTCAAACGATTTAGTGCGGACATGTATAGTTGATCGGGAAGTTAATATGATAATTCTAAGTTGATCATTGGTGCTCCTTGTTTAAAGGCTTATAAATGAAGCATTATGCATGGCATCACGCAGTTTGGGATACATTGGATTACTTGGAGGCTTTGTAACAAGTCTTTAAATCTCAAATGTTGTCACAATACTAAAAATTGAGATAGACTAATGTGGGCATTGGATTCATGACATTTTGAGCTCTAAATAAAATACTAAAGATGATTTAGGTTGGACATGTCAAGTTGATCAGCTAGTTAAATTGATCCTTTTAAACTGATCATTGGTGCTCACTGAGAAAAGGTTTACAATTGAAGCATATTGTATGGCATCACGTAGTTCGAGATAGACTTGATTACTTGGAGGCTTTGTCGTAGCTCTTTCAGTCTCAAATGTTTTCACAATATTGACAATTGAGCTTGATTAATATGGGCGTTGGATTCATGTTATTTTGAGCTCTAAATCAAATCCTAAAGACGATTTAGTACGGACATGTCAAATTGATCAGCATGTTAAAATGATAATTCTAAACTGATCATTGGTGCTCATTGAGCAAAGGTTTACAAATGATGCATAATGCATGGCAGCACACATTTTGGAATTGATTGGATAACTTGGAGGACTTGTCGTAGCTATTTCGGTCTTAAATTTTGTCACAACATAGAATATTGAGCTAGCTTGACGTGGGCATTGGATTCGTATCATTCTGAACTCTAAATCAAAAAATGACGGACGATTTAGTGCAGACATGTCAAGGTTATCGGCATGTTAAAAATATCATTCTAAATTGATCATTGGTGCTCCTTGAGTAAAGGCTTATAAATGAAGCATAATTCATGGCATCACGCAGTTTGGGATACATTGGATTACTTGGAGGCTTTGGCGTGGCTCTTTCGGTCTCAAATGTTGTCACAATATTGAAAATTGAGCTAGATTAATGTGGCCATTGGATTCATGTTATTTTGAGCTCTAAATCAAATATTAAAGACGATTTAGTGCAGACATGTCAAGTTGATCTGCTAGTTAAAATGATCGTTCTAAAACGATAATTGGTGCACATTGAGCAAAGGTTTAGAAATGAAGCATAATGCATGGTATAACACTATTTTGGATAGATTGTATTTAGGTGTTAAATTTTGTCACAATATAGAATATTGATCTAGCTTAACGTGGGCATAGTATTCGTGTCTGAACTCTAAATCAAAAGTTTCATACGATTTAGTGAGGACATGCCAAGTTGATCAGCCAGTTAAAATGATCATTCTAAATTGATCATTGGTGCTCCTTGAGTTAAGGCTTATAAATGAAGCATAATGCATGGCATCACGCAGTTTGGGATACATTTGATAACTTGGAGGCTTTTTCCTAGCTCTTTCGGTCTTAAACATAATCACAATATAGCAAATTTAGCTAGATTAACGTGGGTGTTGGATTCGTGTTATTCTAAACTCTAAACCAAAAGTTTCAGACGATTTAGTGTATACATGTCAAGTTAACCGGCTTGTTAAAATGATCATTCTAAACTGATCGTTGGTGCTCCTTGAGTAAAGGCTCATAAATGAAGCATAATGCATGGCATCACGAAGTTTGGGATATATTAGATACTTGGAGGCTTTTTTCGTAGCTCTTTCAGTCCCAAATGTTGACAATATTGAAAAATTAGCTACATTAACTTGGGCGTGGGATTAATGTCATTTTGAGGTCTAAATAAAATGTTAAAATCGATTTAGTGTGGACATGTCAAGTTTCTCAGCTAGTTAAAATGATCATTATAAACTCATGTTGCTCATTGAGCAAAGGTTTACAATTGAAGCAAAATTCATGGCATCATGCAGTTTCAACTAGATTGGATAACTTGGAGGCTTTGTTCTTGCTATTTCGGTCTTAAATTGAATCTTAATATAGAAAAGCTAGCTTAACGTGCTCATTGGATTCTTGTCATTGTGAACTTAGTCAAAAGTTACAGACGATTTGGTGCAGACATGTCATGTTAATCGAGTAGTTAAAATTATCATTCTGAACTGATCATTGGTGCTCATCAAGCAAAGGTTTACAAATGAAGCATAATGCATGACATCACGCAGTTTGAGATAGATTGGATAACTTGGAGGTTTGTTCGTAGCTATTTTGGTCTTAGACTTAATCACAATATAGTAAATTTAGCTAGCTTAACGTGGGCATTGGATTTGTGTCATTCTGAACTCTAAATCAAAAGTTTCGGACGATTTAATGTGTACATGTCAAGTTGATTGGCTACTTGAAATGATAATTCTAATCTGATCATTGGTGTTCCTTGAGTAAAGGTTTATAAATGAAGCATAATGCATGGCATCACGCAGTTTGGGATAGATTGGATTACCTGGAGGCTTTGTCGTAGTTCTTTCACTCTCAAATGTTGTCACAATATTGAAAATTGAGCTAGACTAATGTGGGCATTAAATTCATGTCATTTTGAGCTCTAAATCAAATACTAAAGACTGGACAGGTGAAGTTTATAAGATATTTAAATTGATCATTCTAAACTGATCATTGCTGCTCACTGAGAAAAGGTTTACAAATGAAGCATAATGCATGGCATCATGCAGTTTGCATAGATTGGATAACTTGGAGGCTTTTTCGTAGATATTTTAGTCATAAACTTAATCACAATATATTAAATTTAGCTAGCTTAACGTGGCCATTGGATTTGTGTCATTCTGAACTATAAATCAAAAGTTTCGGACGATTTATTGTGTACATGTCAAGCTGATTGGCCAGTTGAAATGATAGTTTTAAGCTGATCATTGGTGCTTCTTGAGTAAAAGCTTATAAATGAAGCATAATGCATGGCATCACGCAGTTTGGGATAGATTGGATTACTTGGAGGCTTTTTCTTAGCTCTTTTAGTCTCAAATGTTGTCACAATATTGAAAATTGAACTAGAGTAATGTGAGCATTGGATTCATGTCATTTTGAGGTCTAAATCAAATGTTAAAGACGATTTAGTGCGGACATCTCAAATTGATCAGCCAGTTAAAAATATAATTCTAAATTTATCATTGGTACTCATTGAGCAAAGCATTACAAATGAAGCATAATGCATGACATCAAGCAGTTTTGGATAGATTGGATAACTTGGAGCCATTGTCGTATCTATTTTGTTTTTAAATCTTGTCATAATATAGGATATTGAGCTCGCTTGACGTGGGCGTTGGATTCGTGTCATTCTGAACTCTAAAGCAAAAGTGACGGATGATTTAGTGCGGACATGTCAAGTTGATTGGCTTGTTAAAATGATCATTCTAAACTGATCATTGGTGCTCCTTGAGTAAAGGCTTATAAATAAAGCATAATTCATGGCATCAAGCAGTTTGGAATATATTGGATTGCTTGGAGGCTTTGGCGTAGCTCTTTTGGTCTCAAATGATGTTACAATATTGAAAATTGAGCTAGATTAATGTGGTTGTTGGATTGATGTCATTTCGAGCTCTAAGTACAATATTAAAGACGATTTAGTACAGACATGTCAAGTTGATCATCTTGTTAAAATGATCGCTCTAAACTGATCATTGGTACTCCTTGAGTAAAGGTTTATAAATGAAACATAATGCATGATATCACGCAGTTTGGGATACAAATGATTACTTGGAAGCTCTTTTACTCTCAAATTTTGTCAGAATACAGAAAATGAGCTACCTAACGTGGGCGTTGGATTCATGTCATTCCGAACTCTAAATCAAAAGTTAGGGATGATTTAGTGCGTACATGTCAAGTTGATTAGCTAGTTAAGATGATCATTCTAAGTTGATCATTGGTGCTCCTTAAGTAAAGGCTTATAAATGAAACATAATGCTTGGCATCACGCAATTTGGATAGATTGGATTATATGGAGGCTTTTTCATACCTTTTTGGTATTAAATTTTGTCACAATATAGAAAATTTAGCTAGTTTAACGTGGGCATTGGACTCATGTCAATTTGAGCTCTAACAAAGAGGTTAAAGACAATTTAGTGCGGGCATATGAAGTTGATCAGCTAGTTAAAATTATCGTTCTAAACTAATCATCGGTACTCCTTGAGTAAAGGCTTATGAATGAAGCATAATGCATGACAACACGCATTTTGGGATTACTTGGAGGCTTTGTCGTAGCTCTTTTAGTATCAAATTTTACCACAATATGGAAAATTGAGATAGCTTAACGTGGGCTTTGGATTCATGTCATTTTGATCTCTAAATTAAAAGTTAAAGACGATTTAGTACACACATGTGAAGTTGATCAGCTAGTTAAAATGATCATACTAAACTGATCATTGGTGCTCCTTAAGTGAAGGCTTAAAAATGAAGCATAATGCATGACATCACACAGTTTGGGATAGATTGGATTATTTGGAGTCTTTGTT
The DNA here is from genome assembly GCA_018901935.1 of Pugionium cornutum. Lineage (NCBI taxonomy): Eukaryota > Viridiplantae > Streptophyta > Magnoliopsida > Brassicales > Brassicaceae > Pugionium > Pugionium cornutum. Next base: position 16,584,421 of record CM032160.1, read on the forward strand.
GTAGGTATTTCGGTTTTAAATTTTGTCACAATTTAGAATATTGAGCTAGCTTAACGTGAGCATTATATTCGTGTCATTCAAACTCCAAATAAAAAGTTATTGACAATTTAGTGCGGACATATCAAGTTAATTGGCCAGTTAAAATGATCATATAAATGAAGCATAATGAATGGCATGACGCAGTTAGGGATACATTATTTGTCACAACATAGAAAATTGAGCGAGCCTAACGTAAGCGTTGGATTATGGTCATTCTGAACTCTATATCAAAAATTACGGACGATTTAGTGTGGATATGTCAAGTTAATCGGCTAGTTAAAATGATCATTCTAAACTCATCGTTGGTGCTCCTTGAGTAAAGGCTTATAAATGAAGCATAATGAATGGCATCACGCAGTTGGGGATACTTGCATGGAGGTTTTGTCATAGTTCTTTCAGTCTCAAATGTTGTCACAATATGGAAAATTGAGCTAGCTTTACATGGGCATTGGGCTCATGTCATTTTGAGCACTAATTCAATTGTTAAAGACGATTTAGTCCGGACATGTCAAGTTGATCAGCTATTTAAAATGATCATTCTAAACTCTTCATTACTGCTCCTTGAGTAAAGGTTTATAAATGAAACATAATGCATGGCATCACACAGTTTGGGATAGATTGGATTATTTGGAGGCTTTGGTGTAAGTATTTCAGTTTTAAATTTTGTTCCAACTTAGAAAATGGAGCCCGCTTAATGTGAGCGTTGGATTCGGGCCATTCCGAACTCTAAACCAAAAGTTACGGACAATATAGTGTGGACATGTCAAGTTAACCGCCTAGTTGAAATGATCATTCTAAAGTGATCGTTGGTGCTCCTTGAGTAAAGGCTTATAAATGAAGCATAATGAATGGCATCACGCAGTTTGGGATACTTGCATTAAAGATTTTTGGTAGCTCTTTCAGTCTCAAATGTTGTCACAATGTGGAAAATTGAGCTAGCTTTACGTTGGTGTTCAGGTCATGTCATTTTGAGCTCTAATTCAATGGTCAAAGAAGATTTAGTCCGGATATTTCAAATTATCAGCTAGTAAAAATAATCATTCTAAACTAATCATTAGTGCTCCTTGAGTAAAGGCTTATAACTGAAGCATAATGTATACTATCACGTAGTTTTGGATCCATTGGATTATTTGGAGGCTTTTTCTTAGCTTTTTCAGCCTCAAATATTGTCACAATATGGAATGTTGAGCTAACGTAACATGGGCGTTGAACTCATGTCATTTTGAGCTGTAAATCAAAAGTTACATACGATTTAGTGCGGACATGTCAAGTTGATCAATTGGTTAAAATGATCATTCTAAATTGATCATTGCTGCTCCTTGAGTAAAGGCTTATAAATGAATCATAATACATGGCATCACGAAGTTTGAGATAGATTGGATTACTTGGAGGCCTTGTAGTAGCTATTTTGGTATTAAATTTTTCAAAATATAGAAAATTCAGCTAGCTTAACGTGTAAGTTGGATTTGTATCATTTTCAACTCTAAATCAAAAGTTACCGAAGATTTAGTGTGGAAATATCAAGTTAATCTATTAGTTAAAATGTTCATATTAAACTGATCGTTGGTGCTCCTTGAGTAAAGGTTTATAAATGAGGCATAATGAATGGCATCATGCAGTATGGAATACATTGGACTACTTGGAAGCTTTATTATTGCTCTTTTAGTCTCAAATGTTGTCAAAATATAGTAAATTGAGCACGCTTAACGTGAGCATTGGATTCGGGTCATTCTGAACTCTAAATCAAAAGTTACGGACGATATAGTGTGGACATGTCAAGTTAATCGGCTAGTTAAAATGATCATTCAAAACTGATCGTTGGTTCTCTTTGAGTAAAGGCTTATAAATGAAGCATAATGAATGGCATCACGCAGTTTGGGATACTTGCATTAAGGATTTTTTGTAGCTCTTTTAGTCTCAAATGTTGTTACAATATCAAAAATTGAGCTGGCTTTACGTGGGCATTTGGCTCATGTCATTTTGAGCTCTAATTCAATGGTTAAAGAAAATTTAGTCCGGACATGTCAAGTTGATCACTAGTTAAAATGATCATTCTAAACTGATCATTAGTGCTCCTTGAGTAAAGGTTTATAAATGAAGCATAATGCATGGCATCACGCATTATGGGATAGATTGGATTATTGGGAGGCTTTTTTGTAGTTATTTCGGTTTTAAATTTTGTCACAATTTAGGAAATTGAGTGCGCTTAACGTGAGCACTGGATTCGGGCCATTCTGAACTCTAAATAAAAAGTTACGGACAATTTAGTGTGGACATGTTAAGTTAATCAGCTAGTTAAAATGATTATTCTAAACTGATCGTTAGTGCTCCTTGAGAAAAGGCTTATAAATAAAGCATAATGAATGACATCATGCAGTTTGGGATACTTGCATTAAGGCTTTTTCGTAGCTTTTTCAGTCTCAAATGATGTCACAATATGGAAAATTGAGCTAGCTTTACGTGGGTGTTCGGCTCATGTCATTTTGAGCTTTAATTCAATGCTTAAAGACGATTTAGTCCGAACATTTCAAGTTGATCAGCTAGCTAAATGATCATTCTAAACTGATCATTAGTGCTCCTTGAGTAAAGGCTTCTAAATGAAGCATAATACATGCCATCACATAGTTTGGGATACATTGGATTACTTGGAAGCTTTTTCATAGCTTTTTCAGTCTCAAATGCTGTCATAATATGGAACGTTGAGTTAACTTAACGTGGGCGCTGAACTCATGTCATTTTGAGCTCTAAATCAAAAGTTACATACGATTTAGTGCGGACATGTCAAGTTTATGAGTTAGTTAAAATGACCATTCTAAATTGATCATTGTTGCTCCTTGAGTAAAGGCTTATAAATGAAGCATAATGCATGGTATCATGCATTTTGGGATATATTGGATTACTTGGAGGCCTTTTCGTATCTCTTTCTATCTCAAATGTTGTCACAATATTGAAAGTTGAGCTAAATTAACATGGGTGTTGGACTCATCTCATTTCGACTTCTAAATCAAAAGTTAAAGGCGTAGGACGGACTTGTAAAGTTTATCAGCTAGTTCAAAGGATCATTTTAAACTGATCATTGGTGCTCCTCATGCAAAGGCTTATAAATGAAGCATAATGCATGACATCATGCAGTTTGGGATAGATTGGATAATTTGGAGGCTTTGTCGTAGCTGTTTCGGTCTTAAATTTTGTCACAATATAGAAAATTGATCTAGCTTAACATGAGCATTATTTTTGTGTCATACTAACTCTAAATAAAAAGTTACGAATAATTTAGTGCGAACATGTCAAGTTGATCGGCCAGTTAAAATTATTATATAAATGAAGCATAATGAATGGCATCACGCAGTTGGGGATACATTATTTGTCAGAATATAGAAAATTGAGCGAGCTTAACGTGAGTGTTCGATTCGGGTCATTCTGAACTCTAAATCAAAAGTTACGGACAATTTAGTGTGGACTTGTCAAGTTAATCAGCTAGTTAAAATGATCATTCCAAACTCATCGTTGGTGCTCCTTGAGTAAAGACTTATAAATGAAGCATAATGAATGGTATCACATGATACTTGCATTAAGGCTTTTTCGTAGCTCTTTCTGTCTCAAATGTTGATACAATATGGAAAATTGAGCTGGCTTTACGTTGACGTTTGGCTCATGCCATTTTGAGCTCTAATTCAATGGTTAATGATGATTTAGTCCGGACATGTCAAGTTGATCAGCTAGTTAAAATGATCATTATAAATTGATCATTAGTGCTCCTTGATTAAAGGTTTATAAATGAAACATAATGCATGGCATCACGCATTTTGGGATAGATTGAATTATTTGGAGGCTTTGTTGTAGGTATTTCTGTTTTAAATTTTGTCACAATTTAGAAAATTGAGTACGCTTAACGTGAGCGTTGGATTCGGCAATTCGGAACTCTAAATCAAAAAGTTACGGATGATATAGAGTGGACATGTCAAGTTAATTGGCTAGTTAAAATGATCATTCTAAACTGATCGTTGGTGCTCCTTGAGTAAAGGCTCATAAATGAAGCATAATGAATGGCATCACGCAGTTTGGGATACTTGCATGGAGGCTTTTTCATTGCTCTTTCAATCTCAAATGTTGTCACAATATGATATTTTGAGCTAGCTTAACGTGGGCGTTGGACTCAGGTCATTTTGAGCTCTAATTCAATGGTTAAAGACGATTTAGTCTGGACATGTCAAGTTGATCGGCCTGTTAAATGATCATTCTAAAATGATCATTCGTGATTCTTGAGTAAAGGCTTATAAAGGAAGCATAATGCATGACATCACGCAATTTGGGATACATTGGATTACTTGGAGGCTTTTTCGTAGCTCTTTTAGTCTCAAATGTTGTCACACTATGGAAATTTGAGCTAGCTTAATATGGGTGTTGGATTCCAGTCATTTTGAGCTCTAATTCAAAGGTTAAAGACGATTTAGTGCAGACATGTCAAGTGGATCAGCTAGTTAAAATGATTATTCTAAACTGATCAGTGGTGCTTCTTGAGTAAAAGCTTCTAAATGAAACATAATGCATGGAATCACGCAGTTCGGGATAGATTGGATTACTTGGAGGTTTTGTCATACCTATTTCAGTCTTAAATTTTGTCACAATATAGAATATTGAGCTTGTTTAACGTGGGCGTTGGATTCGTGTCATTTCTAACTCTAAGTCAAAAGTTACAGACGATTTAATGGGGACATGTGAAGTTGATCGGCATGTTAAAATGATCATTCTAAACTGATCATTGGTGCTCCTTCAGTAAAGGCTTATAAATAAAGCATAATGCATGGCATCACGCAGTTTGGGATGCATTGGCATAGTTGGAGGCTTTCTCGTAGCTCTTTCAGTCTCAAATTTTGTTACAATATGGAAAATTTAGCTAGCTTAATGTGGGCGTTGGACTCATGTCATTTTGAGCTCTAATTAAAAGGTTACGGAAGATTTAGTGCATACATGTCAAGTTGATCAGTTAGTTAAAGTTATCATTCTAAACTGATCATTGGTGCTCCTTGAGTTAAGGCTTCTAAATGAAACATAATGCATGGCATCACACAATTTGGGATATATTGGATATCTTAGAGACTTTTTTCGTGGTTCTTTCAGTCTCAAATGTTGTCACAATATGGAAAATTGAGCTAGCTTAACGTGGACGTTGGTCTCATCTCATTTTCACCTCTAAATCAAAAGTTAAAGACGATTTAGTGCGGACATATTAAATTGATCTGCTAGTTAAAACGATAATTCTAAACTAATCATTAGTGCTCCTTGAGTCAAGGCCTATAAATGAAGCATATTGCATGTCATCACTCAGTTTGGGATACATTGGATTACTTGGAGGCATTTTCATAGCTATTTTGGTGTTAAGTTTTATCACAATATAGAAAATTGATATAGCTTTACGTGGGCGTTGGATTCGTGTCATTCTGAACTCCAAATCAAAAGTTACGGACGATTTAGTGCATCATGTCAAGTAGATCGGCCTGTTAAAATGATCATTCCAAATTGATCATTGGTGCTCCTTGAGTAAAGCTTATAAATGAAGCATAATGCATGGCATCACGCAATTTGGGATACATTCGATTACTTGGAGGCTTTTTCGTACCTCATTCATTCTTAAATGTTGTCACAATAAAAAAAATTGAGCTAGCTTAATGTGACCGTTGGATTCGTGTCACTTTGACCTCTAATCCAAAGGTTAAAGACGATTTAGTGTGGACATGTCAAGTTGACCATTTAATTAAAATGATCATTCTAAATTCGTCATAGGTTCTCCTATGAGTAAAGGCTTATAAATGAAGCATAATGCATGGCATCACGAAGTTCGGGATATATTGGATTACTTGGAGGCTTTGTCGTAGCTATTTTGGTGTTAAATTTTATAACAATATAGAAAATTGAGATAGCTTTACATGGGCGTTGCATTCTTGTCATTTTAAACTCTAAATCAAAAGTTACGGACGATTTGGTGCGGACATATAAAGTTCATCAGCCAGTTAAAATGACTATTCTAAACTGATTGTTGGTGTTCCTTGATTAAAAGCTTATAAATGGAACATAATGCATGGTCACACGCAGTTTAGGATATATTGGATTATTTAAAGCTTTTGTCGTAGCTATTTAAAGGCTTTTTATTGTTTTTTTAACATTATAGAAAATTGAGCTAGATTAACGTGGGCGTTGAATTCGTGTCAATTTGAACTCCAAATCAAAAGTTACGGACGATTTAGTGCGGACATATCAATTTGATCGGCCAGTTAAAATGATCATTCTAAACTGATCATTGATACTCCTTAAGTAAAGGCTTATAAATGAAGCATAATGCATGGCATCACGCAATTTGGGATAGATTGGATTACTTGGAGACTTGTTTCGTAGCTCATTTGGAGGAACCGAATTTGGAAGCCCGGAATTTTTTTTGATATATTAGATGCATCCAAGCAGCCTTTTTATAAAGAATATAGAGATGGATTATCGCCTTTATCTGCTGTAAACAGGTTGATGACGATAAAGACGGATTTCAACTTGGCTGAAGATTGTGTGAATGCGATGGCTGATTTTGTTAGAGATATATTACCTCAAGATAATACTGCACCTGCTTCATATTACGAGGTTCAAGAACTTATAGCTGGTCTTGGATTTCCATATCAAATGGTCGATGTATGTATTTACAATTGCATGATCTATTTGTGAAATGATGAAAACCGCATGAAGTGCCAATTTTTTCACAAACCTCGATTTCAAGAGACAAGCGGTAGAGTATCTATTCCACATAAACAGATGTGGTATTTTTCATTAACAAAGAGGGAGGTTATATCAATCTGAACACACGGAAAAGCCTATGAGATGGCATGGCGAACATAACTCAAATGGAGAAATTTTGCATCCCTCGAATGCAGAAGCATGGAAACATTTTAAAGAGGTTAATCCTAGATTTCCATATGAGCCTAGGAAGATATAACTCGGGTTATATACAGATGGATTTAACCCTTTTGGGAAGCATGGGAGGCAATATTCGTTGTGGCCAGTTAGCGTGACATCTTATAATTTGCATCCTTCATTGTGGTTGAAACAAGAATTTTTGTTTCTAACAATTCTTGTCCCTGGTCCAGAGCATCCTAAGCGATCGCTTGATATTTTCTTGCAGCCACTAATTCATGAGTTAAAAATGTTGTGGGAAAATGGTGTGGAAGCATTCGATGTTTCCAACCAAGAGAACTTCTTGATGCGAGCAGTATTTATGTGGACCATAAGTGATTTTCCAATATATGGTATGTTATCAGGATTTTCGACGCATGGAAGGTTAGCATACCCATATTGTGAAGATAATACTAATGCGTTCCAACTGAAACACGGACGAAAGACTAGTTGGTTCGATTGTCATCGAAGATTTCTGCCACAAGATCATCCATATCTCCGGAGCACGACATTGTTTAGGAAAAACAAAAAATATTTTGATGGTCTACCTCTTATGCTTGACGGGAATTATATGATGACTCAACTTAGAGATTTTGGTGTTGAGAGAATGACTTCATGTGGAGGTAACAGACATTCGCCTGTTGATGGTTGTGGCGAATACAATAATTGGCACAAGAAGAGTATTTTTTTGGGATTTACCATATTGGAAGGACCATTTGTTGCGCCATAATTTAGATGTTATGGAAATTGAGAAGAATCTTTTTGACAACATAATGAATAGCATTCTAAATGTGCATGAAAGAACGTAAGATAATTTGAAAGCTAGATTGGATTTTTCAAATGGAAAATCATTGTCTCCCCCATTCCGGTTGGATGCGCATGCAAAATACGAGTTCTTTGAATGGATTAAGCACAGTGTCAAATTTCCAAACGGATACGCATCTAATCATCATAATTGCGTCGACACTATTGAAGTCAAATTTTCAGGGATGAAAATCATGATTGTCATCTTGTTATGCAAAGACTATTTTCATTTACCTTTAGTGATTTTCTGCCTAAAAATGTTAACAGAGCAATTGTAGGTACGTTTACATTATTTTATGTATAATTAATCATAATTTTATACGTTATATGATATTAAATTTTAGATTTCCGAGATTTATTTACAAGATCACTTAGTGGAGATGATATCAAAAATTTGGAGAAAAAATACCGGTGCTCATTTGTATCCTCGAGAAAATATTTCCACCATCATTTTTTGATGTTATGGAACATATTCCTATTCACCTCCCTAGAGAAGCAGCGCTTGGAGGACTTGTTCAGTACCAATGGATGTATCTTTTTGAGAGATATATGTTCCACCTAAAGAAATAAGTTAAAAATCTTGCCAACGTTGAAGGTTCAATCGTCGCACAAAGTATTAATGAAGAAACATCTAACTTTGCGAGCTACTATTTTCCATCCCAAGTCCAAACAAAAAATAAACGACCTGCACGACATGATGATGGAGGAAAAAAACCAAGCTATCCAGTGTATGTACTAAAAGTATTTGCACAAATTGGACGTTTAAGTGGAAAAGGAAAGATGCGATGCCTACCAGAGGAGGAACACAGTCACTTGCATCTATATGTTTTGACAAAATGCAATGACGTTTTGGAATATGAAAGGTACATTCAATTATTAGAATTTTTCTTGTTATTACAATTTATTTTTAATTATTTTGTTGATAATTAACAGGATATACATGGATCAAATACATGTTCATTATTCAACTTACACAGAGAATGAGTTGGTCAAACTTAAAAAGAGCAAATTTGTAAGATGTTTGTACTTTTATGTCAGTGTTAGCACAATTATGTAATTTTCAATAATAGTTTCATACTTTTATATATAAATATTTAGTTGAGTGCATTCAATTATTTCGCAAGGTACTATGGGTCCTTATATGGGGATAACATTCCCCACGTGGTTAGTTGAGTTGGTGAGTGGTCCTACATTTACTGCAAAATCTTATCCGATGTACTACACTCATGGATATGCTTTTAAGAGTAATCGCGAAGAAACTCACAAACAACTTGTAATTATGGTATATTATCTCAATCTGGTGAAATTGTATACAACGGTGTTCTACGTGAATTGTTAGAAGTTCACTATCTAGGAATGATTGATTTAGGTGTATTGTGTTCTACTGTGACTGGTATGACCCCGTCATAGGTCAACATCAAGACATTCGGTGTTACATCTTTCCACCCTCGTAAGCGATATCAAAAATATGATCCTTTTATATTTGCATCACAAACGGACAGGTTTGTTACATTCAATATCCTCGTGTGAGGAAAAAGCAAGATCCTTGGATTACAGTTACATCAATACATCCTACAGGAATGTTATGGGGTGTTTCTGAGCAACACCCTATGAATCAAAGCACAATTGGTAACTTAGGTTCCATCAATACTTCTCTTGAAGTTAATCCTATTGCTGATGACACCAAAAACGGAGATTACAATGTTTCAAGATTCAGAATAAGAGATAAGTGAGTACGAGGATGAAAATTCAGCTACTTCGGAATGTTCATTAGCTTCAGTTTAAATTTGTGATAAAATAATAATATATTTTTTTATGATATTTCAATTTTCAGTGTTAAATAATATTTTTTGAAAATTTTATTCTCTGTCCATCGATGGAATTATAACACCCGTCGCCAAACCATCATATTCCCGACGACATAGGGTATTGGTACTATAGCCCGTGTATCTTCTGAAACACCGGATACACTTTTCGATGGAGTGTCGACGGCTTTGTTATATCTATCGGCGTGTCGTCGGAAATTCCAGTCGGATTCATGACGACTTAGGGTATTGGTACTATATCCTCTTGTGTCAGAGAATCCATGGAAACACTGGAGAATGTATCTGACGGCTTTCTAACGGCATTGTTACATCCATCGGAATTCCGTCTTTAATGTCAGACGGCGGTGCGACGAAAATAATTTATAATTATAGAAAATAGTAGATTAAAAATTCTAAAAAATATATGGGTTGAAAAAAACTAAATGGTACATCTTTCTAATGTTATATACTAGATATTTGTTTCAAAATAAATAGTTTTCTAAATAGTTCCAGTATAAATCGAAAACCGTAGTTAGGGAACTTGTAGTAAATAGAACAATACTATTAACAATATTATAAGCAAGCAAAACATAAAAAAACTTCAAAATCAAATTAAATAATAAATTTTTTGAAATTATATTTTAAATCTTCATTAGATCAAATAAATTAATGTTGATATTTTTTAAAATTCTTAACAATTTCGGAAATTATATTTTAAAATATAAAAATTATATTTTGTTCATACCGACAGATTGCCGTCGGAAGGCCGTCGAATCATATCCGTCGGAAGGCCATCAAACATATAAAACATGGACTGACTATTTGGCGTACATGCAGGGATTTTGGTATCCGTCAGAAATCTATCATAAATGACCGACGGATTTCCGACGGTATTAAATTATACGATGGAATCGTAATTTACTATGTAGGTTTTTGCAAAAATATTTATTATTTAACCGATGGATTGCCGACGGTAATTTCTGTCGGAAATATCTAATATAACCTACGAACCCACTCCTCCTGTTCCAATTCTAATCGCGTTTTCTCTCCCAGCCTCTTCTCCTCCCGCCACTGTCGTGCCAGAACTACCTCTAGCCTCACCTCCCACTGCTGTCATCACCGGAAATTTCCTCTCGCCTCTGTATGTTCAGACGCCAGAAATGTAAGTTTTCCACAAAACTTTCCCCCCTTAAAATTGATTTTGGGTCAAGATTTCTTTAAGTCTTCTTGTTTACTTTCCTCCGTATCATCCTCATCAATATCAAACTTGATATACAATGTTTTAACCTTAAATGAAATTGCAAGTACATAGTAAAAAAACTTAAATTAGCATAAAAATAGATTAGATAGGTGTATTATGTTAGTGATATTAGAAGATTATGTCTCTGGATTTCAGTTTTGGAGAGATTTAAGTGAACTTGAAGGAGTTAGCTGATTTATAAGATCTTTATTTAAAAATATATAATTTTCTGGGGAGATTTAGGAGTTAGCTGATTTATAAGATCTTTATTTAAAAATAGAAACTAATGAAAGAAAAAAAACAACAGTAAGGTATATTGCATCTACGAAGATGATGCTCACATTCAGAATATCGTAATCTTGAAATATCGTAAAAAGAAGGGGCATTTGCAAAATTAACCTAAAACATATGCCCAATTGCAAGTTTAACCCCATTCAACTTATTTTTGGAAAACTAACTTTATATTTCTTTTTTATTCTTCAACAATAACTATATTTACAACTTTGCCATTACCTTATAATTAAATTGTTTTTTAAAAAAAAAAATACAGAAAGACCATTACGAACAAACTTTTGAAAAAATATTACAAAAATATCATCTTCTTCATTGCACACAACCACCATTGTCGTGGTCGATGGGAGCTCTTAACTCCATCGACACACCCACTATTTACCTATATTTCTTCATTAAATCACTAGAAGACTTTTCGAAGTCTGCTTTGCAAATAAAATGCAAAGCAGATTTTCTTCTAAAAGTCTGCTTTGATCGGAATAAATCTCGCTTCAGCCGGAATAACCCGTTTTTGTCACCGAATCAGACTTTTTGAAGTCTGCTTTGGTGACAAAAAGGATAGTTTTCTGCAATTAAAAGTAAAGTTATTGGAGAAGTCTGCTTTGATCGTAATAAATCAATCAGACTTCTCAAAAAGTCTGCTTCAGCCGGAATAAACCTTTTTTATCACTAAAGCAAACTTCTCAAGAAGTCTGCTTGATTTATTCCGATCATTGATTCTCATTGAGTAAAGGTTCATAAATGATGCATAATTCATGAAATCAAGTAGTTTAGGATACATTGGATTACTTGGAGGCTTTGTCATCGCTCTTTCAGTCTCAAGTGTTGTCATAATATAGAAAATTGAGCAAGCTTGTTAACGTTGGCGTTGGATTCTTGTCATTTTGAACTCTAAATAAAAAGTTACAGACAATTCAGTGCGGACATGTCAAGTTGATCAGCCAGTTAAAATGATCATTCTAAATTGATCATTGGTGCTCCCTGAGTAAAGACTTATAAATGAAGCATAATGCATGGCATCACGCAGTATGGGATAGATTAGATTAGTTGGAGGCTTTGTCGTATCTATTTCGGTCTTAAATTTTGTCACAATATAGAAAATTGAGCTAGCTTAACGTGGGCGTTGGATTCCTGTCATTTTGAACTCTTAATCAAAAATTACAGACAATTTAGTGCGGACATGTAAAGTTGATTGGCCAGTAGAAATGATCATTCTAAAGTGATCATTGATGCTCCTTGAGTAAAGGTTTATAAATAAAGCATAATGCATGGCATCACGCAGTTTGGGATAGATTGGATTACTTGGATGCTTTGTCCTAGCTATTTTGGTATTAAATTTTGTCACAACATAGAAAATTGAGCTAGCTTAACGTGGGTTTGGATTCATGTCATTTTGAGCTCTAATTTAAAGGTTAAGGACGATTTTGTGCCGACATGCCAAGTTGATCGGCCAGTTAAAATAATCATTCTAAACTAATCATTGGTGCTCTTTGAATAAAAGCTTATTAAATGAAACATAATGCATGGCTTCACACAGTTTAGGATACATTGGACTCTTGTCATTTTGAACACTAAACCAAAAGTTACAGATGATTTAGTGCGGACATGTCAAGTTGATTAGCTACTTAAAATGATCATTCTAAACTTATCATTGCTCCTTGTTTAAAGGCCTATAAATGATGCATAATGCAAGTCATCATGCAGTTTGGGATAGCTTGGATTGTTTGGAGGCTTTGTCGTAGCTATTTTGGTCTTAAATGTTGTCACAATATAGAAAATTGAGCTTGCTTAACGTGGGCGCTGGTTTCGTGTCATTTTGAACTCTAAATCAAAACCTATAGATGATTTAGTGCAGACATGTCAAGTTGATTGGCCAGTGAAAATGATCGTTTAAATTGATCGTTGATGCTCCTTGAGTAAAGGCTTGTTAATGAAGCATAATGCAAGGCATCACGCAGTTTGGGATACGTTGGATTACTTGGGGACTTTTTCATAGCTATTTTGGTCATAAAATTTGTCACAATATAGAAAATTGAGTAGACTAAACGTGGGCGTTAGATTCTTGTCATATTGAACTATAAATCAAAAGTTATGGACAAATTAGTGCAGACATTCAATTTGATCAGCCAGTTAAAATGATCATTCTAAACAGATCATTGGTGCACCTTAAGTAAAGCTTTATAAATGAAGCATAATGCATGGCATCACGCAGTTTGGGATAGAATGGATTATGTCTAGGCTTTGTCGTAGCTATCTTGGTCTTAAATTTTGTTACAATATAGAAAATTGGGCTAGCTTAACGTGGGTGTTGGATTCGTGTAATTTTGAACTCTAAATAAAACATTACAGAGGGTTTACTGCGGACATGTCAAGTTGATCGGCCAGTTAAAATGATCATTCTAAAACGATCATTGATGCTCATTGCGTAAAGGCTTATAAATGAAGCATAATGGATGTCATTATGAAGCTTGGGATACATTGAATTACTTGGAGGCTTTGTCATCACTCTTTCAGTCTCAAATGTTGTCACAATATAGAAAATTGAGCTAGCTTAACGTAGTTGTTGGATTCGTGTCATTTTGAACTCTAAATCAAAAGTTACGAACTATTTAGTGCGGATATGTCAAGTTGATCAGCAAGTTAAAATGATCATTCTAAATTGATTATTGGTGCTTCTTGACTAAAGGCTTATAAATGAAGCGTAATGCATGACATCATAGAGTTTGAGATAGATTGGATTATTTGTAGGCTTTATTGTAGCTATTTTGGTATTAAATTTTGTCACAATATAGAAAATTGAGCTAGTTTAATTGTTGAGTTGGACTCATGTCATTTTGAGCTCTAAATGAAAAGTTAAAGACAATTTAGTGCGCACATGTCAAGTTGACCAGCTAGTTAAAATGATCATTCTAAACTGATCATTGCTTCTCAGATAAATAAAAGCTTACAAATAAAGCATAATGTATGACATCATAATGTTTAGGATAGATTGGATTACTTGGAGGATTTGTCGTAGCTATTTTGGTCTTAAATTTTCTCACAATATAGAAAATTGAGCTAGCTTAACGTGAGTGTTGGATTCATATCATTTTGACCTCTAAATCAAGAGTTACGAACGATTTAGTACCAACATGTCAAGTTGATAGGCGAGTTAAAATGATCATTGATGCTCCTGGAGTTAAGTCTTATATATGAAGCATAATGGATGGCATCACACAGTTTGGGATACATTGGATTACTTGGAGACTTTTTTGTATCTCTTTCACTCTCAAATGTTGTCACAATATGGAAAATTGAGCTAGTTTAACATGGGCATTGAACTCTTGTCATTTTGAGCTCTAAATCAAAACTTAAAAGATGATTTAGTGCGGACATTTCAAGTTGATCAGCTAGTTGAAATAATCATTCTAAATTGATCATTGGTTCTCCTATGAGTAAAGGCTTATAAATAAAGCATAAAGCATGGCATAATGCATTATGGGATAGATTGCATTATTTAGAGGCTTTGTCATAGCTATTTTTGTTTTAAATTTTGTCACATTATAGAAAATTGAGCTAGCATTACATGGATGTTGGATTCGTATCATTTTAACTCTAAATCAAAAGTTTCGGATGATTTAGTGCCCACATGTCAAATTGATTGGCTAGTTAAAATGATCATTCTAAACTGAGCATTGGTACTACTTGAGTAAAAGCTTATAAATGAAGCATAATGCATGGCACCACGCAATTTGGGCTGGATTGGATTACATTAAATCTTTGTCATAGCTATTTTGGTCTTAAATTTTGTCACAATATAGAAACTTGAGCTAGCTTAACGTGGGTCATGGATTCTTGTCATTTTGAAGTGCTTCAAAATGACATTAGCTTGGATACAAGGTTTCCTTTCTCAATCCTAGGTATTAGCTTGGATTTCCTTTCACTCCGAAATCTATCTTTGTGCAAAAGCATCCAGTACAAGTCTCCTTCCTCAAATGCTAACTCCTTTTGGTCTTTATTGGCTTGTTGAGCATACATCTTAGTTTTATTTTCAATAATGAGCCGAGCTTTCTCATGAATATTTTAACCTACTCAGCCTTTTTCTTTGCATCAAAGCTTGTCCTTTCACTCAAAGGTAAAGGCATTAGATCCAAAGGTGAGATGGGATTGAATCTATAAACAATTTCTAATGGTGAGTACTTAGAAGCAGTATGTCTAGCATGATTATATGCAAATTAAAAATGAGGCAATCATTCTTCCCAAGTCCTAAGATTCTTTTTAATCAAAGCTTTTAACAAAGTAGACAAGGTTCTATTAACTACTTCAGTTCGACCATCCAATTGCGGGTGACAAGTTGTGGAGAAACAAAGCTTAGTTCTTAGCTTAGACCAAAGTATTTCCAAAAGTAACTAAGGAACTTAGTGTCTGTATCTGATACTATTGTCCTAGGCATGCCATGAAGTCTAATTATCTCCTTAATGAATAATCTGGCAATGTTAACGGCATCATCCGTCTTATGACAAGGAATAAAGTGAGCCATTTTGGAAAACCTATCAACTACAACAAACACAGAATCCTTTCCAGTCTTAGTTCTAGGCAATCCGACAACAAAGTCTATAGAAATATTATGCCAAGGGTGCAAAGGTATAAGAAGAACAGTATACAAACCGTGCTTTTGGATTGTGGATTTAGCTTTCTTGCAAGTTACACATCTTTGGCACGCTTTCTCAACATCACTCCTCATGTGTGGCCAAAAGAAGTGTTCCTGCAATACATTTAATGTCTTTTCCACGCCAAAGTGACCCAAAAGACCACCTGAATTTGCTTCCTTAACAAACAAGGCTTGCAAAGAGGAGTTAGGTACACATAACCGATTATCATAAAACAAGAAGTGTTCATTCTTAAAGTATTTTCCAGTACCAACTTCTCACAAGAAGCATAAATATCCTTAAAATCAGCATCAGTAGCATATTATTCTTTGATTTGCATAAACCCTGCCAGTTTAACTTCTAAAGAGTGTAAGAGCACATACCTCCGAGAAAGAGCATCGGTTACTACATTCTCTTTACCTTTATTGTATTTGATCAAATAATGGAAGGTCTCAATGAATTCGATGAACCTAGCATGTCTTTTTTTCATATTTTGTTGCCCTTTGAGATGTCTGAGTGACTCATGGTGGGTGGATGACAAACTCCTTGGGCCAAAGATAATTTTGCCATGTTTGCAAGGCCCTCACAAGCGCATATAGTTCTTTGTCATAAGTTGGGTAATTCAGTGTGACCCCTCCACGTTTCTCACTAAAGTAGGCTATGCACTTCCTTTCCTGCATAAGAACAGCACTAATATCAAATCCTAAGGCATCAGATTCAATTTCAAAAGTTTTATCAAAGTTAGGAAGAGATAGCACCGGGGAGTGTGTGAGCTTGTCTTTCAAGGTTTGGAATGCCTCCTCTTGCGCCTGCTCCCACTTAAATCCTAGATTCTTTTTGATGACCTCAGTGAGTGGAGCTGCTATAGTGCTAAAGTTCATGAAAAATCTCCGGTAAAACCCAGCTAGGCCATGGAAGCTCCTTACTTCCCCAACAGTCTTTGGACTCGGCCACTCCTTAATCGCTTTTATCTTTTCCTCATCAACCTTAATACCATCTGTACTCACAACAAAACCTAAGAAGACAAGGTTATCTGCTCCAAAAGTAAATTTCTTAAGATTGGCTTACAAGGTTTCCTTTCTAAGCACTTCAAAAACCTTTATGAGGTATTCTACATGATCATCTAAGGTCCGGCTTAAAACTAGAATGTCATCAAAGTATACTACCACAAAATGACCTATGATTTCCCTAAGAACATGGTTCATCAATCTCATGAAGGTACTAGGTGCATTGGTCAAGCCAAAAGGCATTACTAACCACTCATATAAACCTTGTTTAGTTTTAAATGCAGTTTTCCACTCATCACTGTTTTTCATCCTAATTTGGTGATAACCACTCTTAAGATCTACCTTAGAGAGGATTCTCGAAGCATGCAATTCATCTAACATATCATCTAATCTAGGTATAGGATGGCAATACTTTACAGTGATATTGTTGATGGCTCTGCAATCAACACACATTCTCCAGTTTCCATCCTTTTTTGGGACAAGCAAAACAAGTACAGCACACGGGCTCATACTTTTGCGGATATGTCCTTTCTCCATGAGTTCAGTGACTTTTTGTTGAAGCTTCTTGCTCTCCAGAGGGTTGGTTCTGTAGGCTGGCTTGTTGGGAAGAGATGCTCCTGGTAGAAAGTCAATTTGGTGCTCAATTCCTCGGATTGGTGGTAAGCCTTGCGGTTGCTCATCCGGAAACACATCTTTAAATTCCTGCAAAAGAAGTTGAACTTTGCTAGGAATGTCGTGCATAGATTGGTCAGTATGAAAGCATTATTTAAGCATAAAGAGTAGGTGTAGTAAGTTACTCCCTGGGTTGGACTTAATCATAAGATTAGTCGGTTGTTTGGCTGGTGGCTTGGTTTGCGGTTTGGTGGTGCCGCCGGCATGGGATTTGCTTTTGGGTTCGGATTGGGTTTTGTTGTTCTTTAAAGCTATCTGATCTGAATGAATCTCTTGTGGGGATAAAGGTACTAAAATATGTTTCTTTTCCTAAAACACAAATGAGTACCCTTCTATCCGATTGCCAAGGTCTACCTAACAAGATGTGACCAGCATCCATGGGTAAAACATCACACAAAACCTCATCTTCATGTTTGCCTATGGACAAAAGAACTAGGACCTGGTTCTCTACTTCTACCTCACCCTCTCATCATTAAGCCATTGCAACTTATAGGGTTTAGACCTCTTAACAATCTCAAGTCCTAACTTCTCTACCATAATCTCACTAGCTACATTGGTACAGCTACCTCCATCTATCACTAAGCTACAGGCCTTACTCTTAACTAGACAGAAATCTGGAATAGGTCTCTCTTTGCTCATTCTTTTCTGCCTAGTTTGCAAGTTTAGAGTTCTCCTAGTGACTAAGAGTTGTTCAGCATGGGGCATGTCTACATTTTCTTCCAAGGACTCAGCATCCAAATGGGCATCCTCTGATTCTACCTCACCATTAGCCCTAATAACTATGGTTCTCCTATTGGTACATTCCCTAGAGTAGTGACCAAAGCCCTTACACTTAAAAAACTGAAGCCATATCCATTCCCTTAAGTTTCGAATCTTCTACGTTAGGTTAAGTAAGGCTTGTAATCTTTGCTAGACTTATCCTCCTTAGATTGGTTAAACCTAGTAGAACTAAATCCAGGTTTAGGGTTTTTCCTCTTAAGTTGTTTTTCGAACATGATAGCCTTATGGAGAAGTTCTTTTATTCCCCTATTAAGGTCACCCATAAACCTAGCCATAGTGGCTTCACTATCCTCTTGAAAATCAGCTCTAAGAAATAAGGTTTCCATTTCCTTAAAGTACTCCTCTACGGTTCTAGATCCTTGATATAGGTTTGTAAACTTAAAGTGAAGTTCCCTATGGTAGTGGCTAGGTATAAACCTTTTCCTATGGTAGTGATAACTTTCATCTTGTTCCACAAATCTATAGGCAAATCCCCAGCCTTTCTCCTAGAAGTAACTAATTGATCCCACCAACTTAAGGCGTAATCTTTAAAAGCGGTTGGTGCTACTCTAACCTTACTATCCTCAGTGTATTCCCTACAATCAAAGACTATTTCTATCTTTTTCCCCACTCTAGATACTCCTCAGCGTCATTGGTTCCATGGAAATAGGGAATCTTATTTTTAAGGCCAGCCAAAGGGTCACGAGGGTTGGGTTGGTTATTCCTATGCGGTTGGTTGTCTCTTGGTCGCCTTCTCCTAGGGTGTTGTGACCTAGATGAATGATTGTAGTATTGCTCAGTATCAGAAGGTGGCTTGTTTATCCTAAGTCAGTCATTGATGGATCTTTCTATTTCAGCTCTCATGGTTGCCATACTTTCATCCATCATGGCTTTAAAGAAATCAAGGAGTTGTTTGTTGGTGTTTGAGGATTCTTCTCCATTATTGCTGGTTCCTACCATGGTACCTGACGAATTCAGACAACTAAAAAGGTAAAAGGTTCAAAGTAAAACACATAAATTGGCACAACAATTCGCTGAAAGAAAGACACAAGAACAAAGACAAACCCTAGCAAAGCATGTTATAGACCCTTTGAACTGCGGTTTTGAAATGGGTGAGTCTAACAACTTAAGATTCGTTTTGAAACTATTTAATTGGTATTCCTGGTACTTTTAAGTCTTAAGAACAAGTTGTATTCAGGTTTTAATCTCTAAAATATTAAAAAAGGTGATAAAATCGGATTAACAAAAACAGTTTCGTAGAACCTCAACGGTGCCGATTGGGTGTTTCACAAGTTTTGTCGTTTAGAAATCGGTTATAAACTATTTTCGAATAAATTTCCAGGTTCTTCAAAGATATAAGATCAATTTTAAACAAGAAACAAACCCAAAAACATTTTAAAACAAATCGCAAAAAGAAGGCGAAAGGTTACAAAATGTTTTTGCAAGAAAAAGAAAGGGTGCAAATGGGTTCGTAGAGATACAACCTGGTTTAGAGTGGGTTTTGATACCACTTAATGTGATCCTGATGTGGATCAAGCCCCTGATCAACTCCAAATGGTTGTGGAATAGTGGATGAATGGATTGAAGTTGCGGAATAGGTGAAACGATGGTGTAACTTACGGATGTGTGAGGTCTTAAGTGGATGGATCCGAGAACAAGGGGAAATGAATGATACTTCTCAAGGATTGTGGAAAATCCTTGGACTATCTGCTTGCTCTGTGTGAATGACAAAGGCCAGGCACGTTGGGGGAGGGGTATATCGTATTGAAACTTCCAAGGGTGATGAAGATCCCTTAGACTTTCGGCTCTTGAGAGGAATGAGAAAGTGTTCTAAAATTCCTTATTCAAGAGGATGATCAAAGGAGTTTAAGAAGGCGATTTTCTATTAAAATGTTTGATGATTCAGAAAGAAAGGTACAAGAGAGTACTTATAGTAGTGTAGGAAATTGAAAATGACTCCTAAAATTCTACCAAAACATTAAAGGAAATACTTAGGGAATTACAAAGACTAAGAAGTAAATAATGTTTAAGAAGTAAATAATGTTTTGAGTTGATTCTTCCTCTCTTATTTTGTGGATGATGAGATATAATGGGCCTTGATTCATCAATAGGTTGTGGTAAAGTATCTTGGGCTTGCCTCATTAAAAACCTATCTTAGAAAACCCATCGGGACAAAAATAAGAATAGGGAAAAAGAGTACAATCCAAGGCACCTCTCTTGGTGAGGATTAGGTGGCTTGAATCACAACCAATGTGGTTGGATTAGCACACACTAAACTGGCCTGAATGGTGTTGAGAAGTTGCTGTAGTGTTGTCTTAAGTTTGGCTTGCTTGGATCGGGTAATGGGGTCATTGAAGATTTGTAAGCTTTCATCTCCAATATTGGCGGGTTCTATCTGCTCCTTAACATCTTTAGTGGCTTCTTCCTCCTCTGGTTCAAGCTTATCCTTAGGTTGTGGTTCCTTTCTTTCCATGCTCACATCAACTGATCATTGGTGGTCCTTTAGTAAAGGCTTATAAATGAAGCATAATGCATGGCATCACGCAATCTTGGATGCATTGTATTACTTGGAGGCTTTATCGTAGCTATTTCGATCTTAAAATTTTTCACAATATAGAAAATTGAGCTACCTTAACGTGTGCGTTGGATTCGTGTCATTTAAACTCTAAGTCAGTTATGGAATGTGGTCATGTCAAGTTGATCGGCCAGTTAAAATGTTCATTCTAAACTGATCATCGGTTCTCTTTGAGTAAAGGCTTATAAATGTAGCATACTGCATGGCATGAGCAGTTTTGGAGATATTGGATTACTTGGAGCCTTTGTGGTAGCTCCTTTTAGTGTCAAATGTTGTTACAATAAAGAAAATTTAGCTAGCCTAACGTGGGCGTTGGAGTCGTGTCATTCTTAACTCTAAATCAAAAATTATGTACAATTTTTTGTGGACATGTCAAGTTGATCGGCCAGTTAAAATGATTGTCGTGAACTGATCACTGGTGCTCAGTGACTAAGGGCTTATAAATAAAGCATAATGCATAGCATCATACAGTTTGGGATTACTTGGAGGCTTTTTGGTAACTCTTTGATGGGGACATCAGGTTGTATGGCCGGCCAGCAGACCAGACTGGCCGACCAGGGAGCTTGTCCGAGACAGCCGGGCCATTTGGCACGTCTGCCGTCCCAAGCGGTACCGCCGGACCTTCGACCAACAGGACCGGACCGATAAACATTGCCGGCTGAGAGGCCCAAACCTCCGGACCAACTGGAGGTGACCTGGATGACACCACCGGTACAATTGGTGACGCCGCCGGCTCCGGAATCAACTTGGCCGGCCCAGAAGACATTCCGGCCAGTACCTCGCACAGTCCAGCTGGTACAGTCGATCCAGCCGAGTACACGGGCATTTCAACATCCACACAAGGAGACTCAGACCAGATAAGCTACCAGCTTCAGGACGTGCATCTAGAGGAACTCTCTACACCAGTGGTGCCACCAGGAGCAATGACAAGGAGCAGATCAAGAGCAATCTTCCACAAATTCAGCTTATGGGTTGGCAAGCTCCTAGAGGATGATCGACAAAGGACAGTGGGACAGAAGTGCAAAGAAGAGTCCCAAGGCTTCTCAACAATGCAAGGTACTTCAGAGACTTCGGCTTTAGTGGCAAGAGAGGTCAGGGCCCAAGGATTCCTAACCCTACTCCAAGTCAAAGACTAGGAGCAAGGCGCGTGCATGCCACAAGGATGGCCACCTTCCATTTCTTGGCCGTGAGGTAAGAAAGGTAAGTTTTCAATTCGAATATTTGCCTCTTTCTGTTTTACAGGGTAGGATTTAGATTTTTTACATTTTTTGAGTCGAAGACATTTTAGGAATAGGTCCTTTTTCGGTTATACATTTTTGTAAGTTTTCCATTTGTGTACTTTTGTAAATTTTCCATTTCTCTTTGAGTCGACCCTAGAAGATCAAGCTGTCGAGCAAATTAATAAGGCTCCTTCCAGCATTGTAGTTCGACAACCTTTTTGATAATTGATAAAGATAGAATTTTCTTTCAACAAGTTATTCTCTCAAGAGACTTGTGCGTCCACGAGCATCCAAGCCTTGAATCCAGACTTGTACCATTTTGGTATCAGAGCTTAAAGCTCCTAAACCAGGTTGTTTCTATCCTTTAGTTAGTTTTGTTTCTTGTTCTTGCATTAGTTTAATTCGCATTCAAGAAAAATCAAAAAATAACATTAAACTCCAAACCGAGTGCATCTAGCTTCTACGTGTATCACTAGGGCTTAGATTCACTTTTGCATTGCAATTTATGTTTTCCTTTTTGCTTAAATCATATTTCCATTTTTTTTCAGTTGCTGTTTAGGATACATTGGGTTACTTGGAGGCTTGGGCGTAACTCTTTGAGTCTCAAATGTTGTCATAATATAGAAGGTTGAGCTACCTTAACATGGGCGTTGGATTCGTGCCATACTGAACTCTAAATCAAAAATTAAAGACGATTTGTTGTGGACATGTCAAGTTGATGGGCGAGTTAAAGTGATTATTCTAAACTGATCATTGGTGCTCCTTCAGTAAATGCTTATATATAAAGCATAATGCATGGCATCACCCAGTTCAGGATGCATTGGATTACTTGGAGGCTTTGGCGTAGCTCTTTGAGTCTCTAATGTTGTAATAATATAGAAAGTTGAGCTACCTCAACATGACCGTTGGATTCATGTCATTCTGAACACTAAATCAAAAGTTACAGACGATTTAGTGTGGACGTGTCAAGTTGATTGGCAAGTTAAAATGATCAATCTAAACTGATCATTGGTGCTCCTTGAGTAAAGGGTTATAAATGAGGATAATGCATGGCATCATGCAGTTTGGGATAGAATAGATTACCTGGAGGCTTTGTCGTACCTATTT
The DNA here is from genome assembly GCA_018901935.1 of Pugionium cornutum. NCBI lineage: Eukaryota > Viridiplantae > Streptophyta > Magnoliopsida > Brassicales > Brassicaceae > Pugionium > Pugionium cornutum. The sequence goes on from CM032160.1 coordinate 16,607,501, forward strand.
TGGTCCCAAATTTTGTCACAATATAGAAAACTAAGCTAGCATAATGTGGACGTTGGATTCGTGTCATCCTAAACTCTAAATCAAAAGTTACAGATGATTTAGTGCCGACATGTCAAGTTGATCGGCCAGTTAAAATGATCATTCTAAACTGATCATTGGTGCTCATTGAGTAAAGGCTTTTAAATGAAGCATAATGCATAACATCACCCAGTTTGGGAAACAGTGGATTACTTGAAGGCTTTTTCGTATCTCTTTCAATATCAAATGTCATTTTGGGCATTGGACTCATGTCATTTTGAGCTCTAGTTCAAAGGTTCAAAAAGATTATTTAGTGCAGACATGTCAAGTTGATCAGCTAGTTAAAATGGTCATGCTAAACTGATCATTGGTGCTCCCTGAGTAAAGCCTTATAAATAAAACATAATGCATGGCCTCACATAGTTTGGGATAGATTGGATTACCTGGAGACTCTGTCGTATCTATTTCGGTCTTAAATTTTGTCACAATATAAAAACTTGAGCTAGCTCAACGTGGGCGTTGGATTCGTGTCATTTTGAACTCTAAATGAAAAGTTAAAGACAATTTTTTGTAGACATGTCAAGTTGATCGGCGAGTTAAAATTATCAATCTAAACTGATCATTTGTTCTCCTTGAGTAAAGGCATATAGATGAACAATAATGCATCGTATCAAGCAGTTGGGATACATTGGATTACTTGGAGGCTTTCTTCTAGCTCTTTCAGTCTCAAATGTCATCAGAATATGGAAAATTGAGCTAGTTGAATGGGGTGTTGGACTCATGTCATCTTGAGCTCTAAATCAAAAGATTAACCTGTAACTCGGTAGCACGATATAAGTTTGTCCCTTTCAGCTCAAGGATGTCATCATCGGAAAACAAAAGAGGATTGCTAAACCGAGTGGGAAGCATATCAGGATACCTAGCACATCATTTCTGTACCTATGAGTCACCCTAAATTTAAGCTTAATTGAACTTAAATCCTGCATAGAAAAAAAAACTTACGGCTTGCACACAGAATTTTTACGAAGACGCTCCAAAATGAGGAACAAAATCATCAGAAACCGGTAATCTACTTCCCCTTGTTCGAACATTTTCTGACATTGTGGACCCAAGAGAGGGTCCTGAAGAACTCTCATTGGGGTAATGGCCAAATCAAGCGGAACAACAAGCAAAACATCTGAAACATTGCCAAAAAAAACCTGTCATAAGTTTCGACAAGTACAGACACACGAGACATTCTCAAATCGTTACAAGGAGATAGGATAATAGTACCAGTGGAAGGTTCAGTGGAAGTGGAGGAGAATATGCCAACTCCTTTTCGGGAGTCAGAATAGTTGATTTTGCAGCCTCGTAATTCAACTCCATTGACCTGAAAGCTCAATATAAGAACCTAATTGATAAGCGTAAACAGCGAATTCGTGACTTCCCAACCTGAAGCCAGTTTAGGAACAGTTGAAGTTTCGCTTCAATTTCAGACATCGCCATATCATAAGATCAGTCGCCCGGCGACGGGTTTAAGGGAACGGTCAACAGGGAGGGAACGGGTTCACAGCCAAAGACGACCGTGACCTTGTAAGGGAGAGGGTATCAATTTGCATACACATCGTTTTTTAAATGGGCTAACCTGAAAAGCGTTGATTCAATTTGAACCCTATTGCACTTTCAATTCATGCTAAAGAGAAGGCAAAGCCCATATCAGTGTCTGCATTCAAAACAAAACTTGGACTAGCCGAGACAGTTCCTTATATAACCTCTTTTTTTTGCAGGAAGACAGACAAAAGAAATCGAACATGATTTCTCCATAAACAGGATTTAATGACTATGGTTAATAACACAGTTTTGTTTAGTTACACTTGTATATAAATCCCTTTGTAACCAATAGGCCATCATTAATGAGAAAATATTCAGCTTCCCTTTTACATTTCACTCTCTCTCTCTCTCTCTCTCTCATGTTCTTGTTTCACAATCGTAATAGAATTAAAACCAAATTATGTAAATTGAAGAAAGGAAAAACGATTACCAAATATCAAACCAGACTGCCGTGATATTCCATCTAATCTGATTTCCATTTGTTTACACGATTAACCAAATTTGAAAACCAGGTAACCCAACAGATTGAACCGGCGTTAAGTCTTTCGTTAAACTCTTCCAAACGCCAAATATCTCAAAAGGTTCCCAAAAGCTCGCTCTTTAGATTAGATTACTGGCGAGAGACAAGAGAAGGACGAAGAAGCACAAGCAATGGCCGCTGATTTTCCGGAGGCAACAGTGCAGAACATTCTGGACCAAGAGTCTTTTAAATGGGTCTTTGTCGGAGGGAAAGGAGGTGTCGGAAAGACGACATGCAGTTCTATTCTCGCAATTTGTCTCGCAAGTGTTCGATCCTCCGTTCTCATCATCTCCACCGACCCGGCTCACAATCTTAGTGATGCGTTTCAGCAACGTTTCACTAAATCGCCCACTTTGGTTCAAGGATTCTCTAATCTGTTTGCCATGGTAAGCTTTCTCCGATTTTGTTTTTTATCATTTACTTCTTCATGGATTTTAGATGGAATTTCCTAGTTGTTTACCCGGGATTTTGATCGTATTGGGAATTAGGGTACTCTCACTCAGAATTCAATCTCAATCTGCTTCTTCTTGGCTTAATTCGTTAGATCAAATTACAAAAACTGGCATAAATGTCCAAGATTAACCTGTAACTCGGTAGCACGATACAAGTTTGTCCCTTTCAGCTCAAGGATCTCATCATCGGAAAACCAAAGAGGATTGCTAAACCGAGTGGGAAGCATATCAAGATACCTAGCACATCATTTCGGACCTATGAGTCACCCTAAACTTAAGCTTAACTGAACTTAAATCCTGCATAGAAAAACAAACTTACTGCTTCCACAAAGAATTTTTACGAAGACGCTCCAAAATGAGGAACAAAATAGTTAAAATGATCATTCTAAACTGATCATAGGTGCTCATTGAGTAAAGGCGTATAAATGAAGCATAATGCATGCAGTTTGGGATAGATTGGATTACTTGGAGGCTTTGTCACAACTATTTCAATTTTAAATTTTGTAATAATATAGGAAATTGAGCTACCTGAAAGTGGGTGTTGGATTCATGTCATTTTGAACTCTAAATCCAAAATAACAAACGATTTAGTTCCGACATGTCAAGTTGATTGGCCAGTATAACTGATCATTCTTAACTGATCATTGGTGGTCCTTGAGTAAAGGCTTATAAATGAAGCATAATGCATGGCATGATGCAGTTTGGGATATATTGGATTACTAGGAGGCTTTGGGGTAGCTATTTCAGTCTCAAATGTGGTTATAATATAGAAAATCGAGTTAGCTTAACGTGGTCAAGTTGATTGACCAGTTAAAATGATCAATCTAAACCAATCATTGGTGGTCCTTAAGTAAACACTTATAAATGAAGCATAATTCATCGTATCAAGCAGTTTGGGATACATTGGATTACTTGGAGGCTTCGTCTTAGCTCTTTTAGTCTCAAATGTCATCACAATATGGAAAATTTAGCTAGTTTAACATGGGCATTGTACTCATGTCATTTGAGCTCTAAATCAAAAGTTAAAGACGATTTAATGCAGACATGTCAAGTTGATCAACTAGTTAAAATGATCATTCTAAACTGATCATTGGTGCTCATTTAGTAAAGGCGTTTAAATGAAGCATAATGCATGCAGTTTAGGATAGATTGGATTACTTGGAGGTTTTGTCACAACTATTTCGATTTTAAATTTTGTCATAATATTTGAAATTGAGCTACCTTAAAGTGGGTGTTGGATTCATGTCATTTTGAACTCTAAATCCAAAATAACGAACGATTTAGTTCCTACATGTCAAGTTGATCGGCTAGTATAACTGATCATTCTTAACTGATCATTGGTGGTCCTTGAGTAAAGGCTTATAAATGAAGCATAATGCATGGCATGACGCAGTTTCGGATGTATTGGATTACTAGGAGACTTTGGGGTAGGTATTTCAGTCTCAAATGTGGTCATAATATAGAAAATCGAGCTAGCTTAACGTGGTCAAGTTGATCGACCAGTTAAAATGATAAATCTAAACCAATCATTGGTGGTCCTTAAGTAAACACTTATAAATGAAGCATAATTCATCTTATCAAGCAGTTTGGGATAGATTGGATTACTTGGACGCTTCGTCTTAGCTCTTTTAGTCTCAAATGTCATAACAATATGGAAAATTTAGCTAGTTTAACATGGGCGTTGTACTCATGTCATTTTGAGCTCTAAATCAAAAGTTAAAGACGATTTAGTGCGGACATGTCAAGTTGATCAACTAGTTAAAATGATCATTCTAAATTGATCATTGGTGCTCATTGAGTAAAGGCGTTTAACTGAAGCATAGTTCATGCAGTTTGGGATAGATTGGATTACTTAGACGCTTTGTCATAGCTATTTTGATCTTAAATTTTGTCACAATATAGAAAATTGAGCTACCTTAACGTGCGTGTTGGATTCATGTCATTTTAAACTCTAAATCAAAAGTAACGAACGATTTAGTGTTGACATGTCAAGTTGATCGGCTAGTTTAACTGATAATTCTAAACTCATCATTGGTGGTCCTTGAGTAAAGGCTTATAAATGAAGCATAATGCATGGCATGATGCAGTTTGGGATATATTGGATTACTAGGAGGCTTTGGGGTAGCTATTTCAGTCTCAAATGTGGTTATAATATAGAAAATCGAGTTAGCTTAACGTGGTCAAGTTGATTGACCAGTTAAAATGATCAATCTAAACCAATCATTGGTGGTCCTTAAGTAAACGCTTATAAATGAAGCATAATTCATCGTATCAAGCAGTTTGGGATACATTGGATTACTTGGAGGCTTCGTCTTAGCTCTTTTAGTCTCAAATGTCATCACAATATGGAAAATTTAGCTAGTTTAACATGGGCATTGTACTCATGTCATTTGAGCTCTAAATCAAAAGTTAAAGACGATTTAATGCAGACATGTCAAGTTGATCAACTAGTTAAAATGATCATTCTAAACTGATCATTGGTGCTCATTTAGTAAAGGCGTTTAAATGAAGCATAATGCATGCAGTTTAGGATAGATTGGATTACTTGGAGGTTTTGTCACAACTATTTCGATTTTAAATTTTGTCATAATATTTGAAATTGAGCTACCTTAAAGTGGGTGTTGGATTCATGTCATTTTGAACTCTAAATCCAAAATAACGAACGATTTAGTTCCTACATGTCAAGTTGATCGGCTAGTATAACTGATCATTCTTAACTGATCATTGGTGGTCCTTGAGTAAAGGCTTATAAATGAAGCATAATGCATGGCATGACGCAGTTTCGGATGTATTGGATTACTAGGAGACTTTGGGGTAGGTATTTCAGTCTCAAATGTGGTCATAATATAGAAAATCGAGCTAGCTTAACGTGGTCAAGTTGATCGACCAGTTAAAATGATAAATCTAAACCAATCATTGGTGGTCCTTAAGTAAACACTTATAAATGAAGCATAATTCATCTTATCAAGCAGTTTGGGATAGATTGGATTACTTGGACGCTTCGTCTTAGCTCTTTTAGTCTCAAATGTCATAACAATATGGAAAATTTAGCTAGTTTAACATGGGCGTTGTACTCATGTCATTTTGAGCTCTAAATCAAAAGTTAAAGACGATTTAGTGCGGACATGTCAAGTTGATCAACTAGTTAAAATGATCATTCTAAATTGATCATTGGTGCTCATTGAGTAAAGGCGTTTAACTGAAGCATAGTTCATGCAGTTTGGGATAGATTGGATTACTTAGACGCTTTGTCATAGCTATTTTGATCTTAAATTTTGTCACAATATAGAAAATTGAGCTACCTTAACGTGCGTGTTGGATTCATGTCATTTTAAACTCTAAATCAAAAGTAACGAACGATTTAGTGTTGACATGTCAAGTTGATCGGCTAGTTTAACTGATAATTCTAAACTCATCATTGGTGGTCCTTGAGTAAAGGCTTATAAATGAAGCATAATGCATGGAATCACACAGCTTGGGTTAGATTGCATTACTTTGAGGCTTTGGCTAGCTCTTTCAATCTCAAATGTTGTCACAATATTGAGAATTAAGCTAGCTTAACGTGGTGTTGGATTCATGTCATCTTGAGCTGTAAATAAAAACTAAAATATGATTTAGTGTTGACATGTCAAGTTGATCAGATAGTAAATTATGATTCTCAACTGATCATTGGTGCTCCTTGAGTAAAAGCATATAATTAAGAAAAATGCATGGCATCACACATTTTGGAATAGATTGGATTACTTTGAGACTATGTCAAAGCTATTTTGGTCATAACTTTTGTCACAATATAGAAAATAGAGTTAGATTAACGTGGGTAGTGGATTCTTGTCATTGTGAACTCTAAATCAAAAGTGACAGATGATTTGATGCGGACATGTCAAGTTGATCAGCCAGGTAAATGATCAATCTAAACTGATCATCGGTGCTCATTGAGTAAAGGCTTATAAATGAAGTATAATTATTGCATCACACTGTTTGGGATACATTAGATTACTGATGCTTTATTGTAGCTATTTCGGTATTATATTTTGTCAAAATATAGAAAATTGAGCTAGGTTAACGTGGGCATAGGATTCATGTCATTGTGAACTCCAAATCAAAAGTTACGGATGATTTAGTGTGCACATGACAAGTTGATCGGCCTGTAAAAATGATAAGTTTAAACTGATCATTGGTGCTCCTTTAGCAAAGGCTTATAAATGAAGCATAATGCATGAAATCAACAAGTTTAGGATACATTGGATTACTTGGAGGCTTTGTCGTAGCTCTTTCAGTCTAAAATGTTTTCACAATATTGAAAATTAAGCAAGATTAATGTGGGCGTTCGATTCATGTCATTTTGAGGTCTAAATAATATGTTAAAGATGATTTAGTGCGGACATGTCAAGGTTATCAGCTAGTTAAAATGATTATTCTAAACTAATCATTGATGCTTATCGAGCAAAGGTATACATATGAAGCATAATGCATGGAATCACGTAGTCTGGTAATCATTGGATTACTTGGAGGCTTTGTCGTAGCTCTTTCAGTCTCAAATGTTCTCACCATACTGAAAATTAAGCTAGATTCACATGGGTGCTGCATTCATGTCATTTTGAACTCTAAACAAATATTAAAGCCAATTTTAAGCGGACATGTCAAGTGATCAGTTAAATAAAATGATTATTCTAAACTGATCATTGCTGCTTATCGAGCAAATGTTTACAAATAAAGCATAATGCATGGCATCACGTAGTTTGGATAGATTGGATTACTTGAAGGCTTTGTCATAGCTATTTCAATCTTAAATTTAATCACAATATAGAAAATTGAGCTAACTTAATGTATGTGTTGGATTCGTGTCATTACGTACTCTAAATTTAAAATTATAGACAATTTAGTGCAGACATGTGAAGTTGATAGGCCAGTTAAAATGATAATTTTAAACTGATCATTCGTGCTACTTGAGTAAAGGCTTATAAATGAAGCTAATGCATGGCATCATGCAGTTTGTGATACATTTGATTACTTGGAGGCTTTGTTGTAGCTATTTAAGTCTCAAATGTTTTCAAAATATATAAAATTGAGCTAGATTAAGGTGCCCGTTGGATTCAAGTCATTTTGAGCTCTAAATCAAATGTTAAAGATGATTTAGTGCGGAAATGTCAAGGTTATCAGCTAGTTAAAATGATCTTTCCAAACTGATCATTGGTGCTCATTGAGCAAAGGTTTACAAATAAAGCATAATGCATGTCCTCAAGCAGTTTGGGATAGATTGTATTACTTGGAGGCTTTGTCGTATCTATTTAGGTCTGAAGTTTAATCACAATATTTAAATCTGCAATAGCTTAATGTGGGCATTGGATTCTTGTCATTCTGAACACTAAATCAAAAGTTACAGACGATTTTGTTACAACATGCCAAGTTGATCGGCTAGTTAAATTGATCATTCTAAACTGATCATTGGTGCGCATTAAGCAAAGGTTTACAAATGAAGCGTAACGCATGCATCATGCATTTTGGGATAGATTGAATTACTTGGAGGCTTTTTCATTGCTATTTTGGTCTTAAATCTAATCACAATATAAAAATCTGAGCTAGCTTAACGTAGCCGTTGGATTCGTGTCATTCATAACTCTAAATCAAAAGTTATAGACGTTTTAGTGTGGACATGTCAAGTTGATTGGCCAATTAAAATGATAATTCTAAACTGATCATTGGTGCTCCTTGAGCAAAGGCTTATATTGGCATCATGCAGTTTGGGAAATCATTGGATTACTTGGAGGCTTTGTCGTAGCTCTTTCAGTCTCAAATGTTGTCACCATACTGAAAATTAAGCTAGATTAACATGGGCGTTGCATTCATGTCATTTTGACCTCTAAACAAATATTTAAGAGGATTTTGAGCGGACATATCAAGTTGATCAGTTAAATAAAAGGATTATTCTAAACTGATCATTGCTGCTTATCGAGCAAAGGTTTACAAATGAAACATAGTGCATGGCATCAAGCAGTTTGGGATAGATTGGATTTCTATCTTAAATTCGAGCACAATATAGAATATTGAGTTAACTTAACGTGGGCGTTGGATTCGTCTCATTCTGAACTTTAAATCAAAAGTTATGGACAATTTAGTGAGGACATGTAAAGTTGATCGCCGAGTTAAAATGATAATTCTAAACTGATCATTGGTGCTCCTTGAGTAAAGGCTTTCAAATGAAGCATAATGCATGGCATCAAACAGTTTGGGGTACATTCGAATACTTGGAAGCTTTTTCGTAGCTCTTTCAGTCTCAAATATTGTCACAATATTGAAAATTGAGCTAGATTAATGTGGCCATTGGATTCATGTCATTTTGAGCTCTAAATCAAATGTTAAAGGCGAGTTAGTGCGGGTATGTCAAGTTGATCAGCTAGTTAAAATGATCATCTAAACTTATCATTGGTGCGCATTTGGTAAATGTTTACAAATGGAGCATAATACATTGTATCACGCAGTTTGGGATAGATTGGATTACTTGGATGATTGGTCATTGCTATTTTGGTCTTAACTTTTGTCACAATATAGAGAACTGATCTAGCTTAACGTGGGCATTGAATTTATGTCATTTTTAACTCTAAAACAAAATTTACGGACGATTTAGTGTGGACATGTCAAGTTTATCGGCTAGGTAAATTGATCATTCTAAACTGATCATTGGTGCTCATTGAGCAAAGGTTTACAAATGAAGCATAATGCATGGCATCATGCAATTTGCGATAGATTCGATTACTTTGAGGCTTTGTCCTAGCTATTTCAGTCTGAAGTTTAATCACAATATTGAAATCTGAGGTAGCTTAACGTGGGCATTGGATTCTTGTCATTCTGAACAATAAATCAAAAGTTACGGACGATTTAATGTGCACATGACAAGTTGATCGGACAATTAAAATGATAATTTTAAACTGATCATTGGTGCTCCTTTAGCAAAGGCTTATAAATGAAGCATAATGCATGAAATCAAGCAGTTCAGGATACATTGGATTACATGGCGGCTTTGTCGTATCTCTTTCAGTCTAAAATGTTGTCACAATATTGAAAATTAAGCAAGATTAACGTGGGCGTTGGATTCATGTCATTTTGAGCTCTAAATAATATGTTAATGATGATTTAGTGAGGACATATCAAGTTGATCAGCTAGTTAAAATGATTATTCTAAACTAATCATTGCTTCTTATCGAGCAAATGTATACGTATGAAGCATAATGCATGGCATCATGCAGTATGGGATAGGTGGATTACTTGAACACTTTGTCGTAGCTATTTCCATCTTTATTTTGATCACAATATACAAAACGGAGTGAAATTAATGTGGGTGTTGGATTCGTGTCATTCTGAACTCTAAGTCAAAAGTTATGGACAATTTAGTGAGGAGATGTCGAGTTGATCTACTAGTAAAAATGATAATTTTAAACTGATCATTGCTACTTCTTTAGTAAAGGCTTATAAATGAAGCAAAAAGAATGGCATCACACAATTTGGGATACATTGGATTAGTTAGAGGCTTTGTCGTAGCTATATCAATCTCAAATGTTGTCACAATATTGAAAATTGAGATAGATTAACGTGGGCGTTGGATTCATATAATTTTGAGCTCTCAATCAATTGTTGATGATGATTTAGTGCGGACATGTCAAGTTGATCAGCCAGTTAAAATGATCATTCTAAACAAATCTTTGGCGCTCCTTGATTAAAGGCTTATACATGAAGCATAAAAATGGCATCACACAATTTGCGATACATTGGATTACTTAGAGGCTTTGTCGTAGCTATTTCAGTCTCAAATGTTGTCACAATATTGAAAATTGAGTTAGGATAATGTGGGCGTTGGATTCATATAATTTTGAGCTCTAAATCAAATGTTGAAGACGATTTACTACGGAAATGTTAAGTTCATCGGCCAGTTAAAATGATAATTCTAAGTTGATCATTAGTGCTCCTTGAGTAAACGCTTATAAATGAAGTATAATGCATGGCATCATGCGGTTAGGAATACATTGGATTACTTGGAGACTTGGTCGTAGCTATTTTGGTCTTAAATTTAATCATAATATAGAAAATTGAGCTCACTGAAACGTGGGCATTGGATTCGTGTCATTCTGAACTCTAAATCAAAAGTTATGGACGATATAGTAAGGTCAAGTTGATCGGTCAGTTAAAAAGTATAATTTTAAACTGATCATTGATTCTCCTTGAGTGAAGGCTTATTAATGAAGCATAATGCAAGATATCACACTGTTGGGGATACATTGGATTACTTGGAGGCTATGTCGTATCTCTTTCACTATCAAATGTTGTCACATATTGAAAATTGAGCTAGATTAAGGTGGTCGTTAGATTCATTTCATTTTGAGCTCTAAATCAAATGTTATAGATCATTTAGTGCGGACATGTCAAGTTGATCAACTAGTTAAAATGATCATTCTAAAATGATCATTGGTGCTCATTGAGCAAAGGTTTATAAATGAAGCATAATGCATGGCATCACACAGTTTTAGGATAGATTGGATTACTTGGAGGCTTTGTCATAGCTAATACGTTTATATTCATCAATGTAGGAATTGGGTTCAAGCTTTCCCTAGCCCCTTCTCATCAATGGACTCTTGATGTATACGAAGGAGTGCGGTTCGTTTGAGAAATTCCTACCTCTCTATCTCTCTCTGAGATGTTTGGATTTTTCAAAACTCCACGGACATGCAGAAGGGAAATGCTATAGTTCCCTTAACTACATTTTCTAAACGAGCCAGAGCCAACCCCAGCTGGTCTTGTAAAAGATCCACTACAGAGCGAGTACGTTTATTTTTCAAATGATTCGTATCATCAAGTGATCGGCATTACTAATTCCCCTAGTGTAGATCTACTTGTTGTTAATAGATTGGTAAGAGTATTATTCCGATAGATAACTCTTCTATAAGGAATAAAAACTTTCTATTCTCCTCGAGCTCCAGCCTGTACTCTTTTTTATATTCAAATAAAGTGTAGTACACTAGTAAAATAAAATACAAAATGTCGAGCCAAGAGCATCTATATTCCTATATAAAAAGTGGCGGATAAAAAAATACTCTTTTTCAGTTCATCCTGTTGGCTTGGCTTTTACGAAAAAAGTATTTTTCAAATTGGAGATCAAGGGTGATTTATCTGTCAACTTTTCCACTATCACCCCAAAAAAACCAAATCTGCCTTACGTAAAGTTTCCAGAGTAAGATTAACCTCGGGATTTGAAATCACTGCTTATATAACTGGTATTGGCCATAACTTACAAGAACATTCAGCAGTATTAGTAAGAGGGGAAAGGGTTAAGGATTTACCTGGTGTGAGATATCACATTTTTCGATTAGCCCTATATGCTGTCGGAGTAAAGGATCGTCAACAAGGGCGTTCTAGTGCGTTGACAGAGAAAGGTAAGAAAAAGTCAAATTTTGGGCTATATTTTGATTTTACATTTTTCTTGATTTTTTGTGTTTGGTTACTTTTTTGTTTCCATAATAAATTCTGATCTTGATCTTGTCAAGGATCCGGATATGGATCCTTTAAATAGAAATTTTAATGAACAGAGTCGAGAAAATAATCTATTTTTTTGTAAAAAATAGATTCTCAATCGATTTGGGGAAGAAGTGGACTCTAGAAGTATTCCTAATTGCGGTAATAATTAAACTCTATCAACTTATATCAATTGTTTTTAGTTTTCTAGACCATCCGGCAACTTTTTTTTAAGACTTTTTTGAGAAATTGGATTTATGTTTTGTTTTATGGACTCATTTTCTATTTTTATATCAGGATTTACACCGTTAACCATTCATGGGGTAACCCCTTTTCGAAATCTGAAGAAGTTTCCATCGAATTTTTTCTAAAATCGGGTAAAACCTATTATTAATTTATTATTTTTTAACAAATTTTTAATGATTTTTTAAATTTTAGAGCATATATTAACTCATACATCTTTTTCGGTCATTTCAATTGTACTGACAATTTATGGGAAATATTGAAACCGTCCTTTCCAGTAGTATTGCTGCTGTCTTTTTGCAGCTTTTGTTGTTGCTGGAACTATGTGGTATGGTTCTGCAACTACTCCAATCAAATTATTTGGTCCTACTCGTTATCAATGGGATCAGGGATATTTTCAACAAGAAATATATCGAAGAGTTAGTGCTGGACTAGCTGAAAATCAAAGTGTATCATAAGCTTGGTCTAAAATTCCTGAAATCTTTGTGTACTGACTCCGAATTGAATTGTTTGGGATTTAGAAGTAAAAGAAATCATTTTATCTACTAATAGTGGACAAATTGGCGTATTACCAAATCACGTGCCGATTGCCACATTTATTGATATAGGTATTTTGAAAATACGCCTTAATAACCAATGGTTAACGATGGCTCTGATGGGTGGTTTTGCTAGAATAGGCAATAATGAAATCACTATTTTAGTGAAATTTGAGGAACTGAGTTATAGACATGAAAACATCAGAACTCAATAGGGCCCAACTCGTCCTTCTTTGTCTGATTGGAGGGGGTCCCGTTGAACTGCTAATAATCAGAATAATTTTTTTTATCGTGTTTTTCAAAAATGAATTTAATTAGATTAGTTGATTATGAACATATAGTATTTATTAACCTTCCAAAGATAGAATAAAAGGCGGAATAAGTTAATTTCCTTTTCTTGCGTTGCCGGCTGACACAATATTTTTTATCATTAGATCTATCATTAAATTTTGTCTATACTAATAGAAGCTTTTTCTGATTTTTTTTCATTTAAATTTTTATGATTTCTGCTCGGCGTGTCCTTCATATGGAAATTTGAGGTCAAGGGGCTATTCCTTTCATTTGTGCTGATGAAACTTTTACTACACGAGAAATTGAGCAAAAAGCTACTGAATTGGCTTACTTCTTGCGTATACCAATTGAAGTATTTTGAAATGAATTAATTTTCAAAGACTAAATGCTTGGTCTTAAATGTTTTCACAATATAGAGAATTGAGCTAGCCTAACGTGGGCATTGGATTCATATCATTTTGAACTCTAAAACAAAGTTATGTACAATTTATTGCGGACATGTCAAGTTTATTGGCTAGTTAAATTGACCATTCTAAACTGATCATTGGTGCTTATTGAGCAAAGGTTTACAAATGAAGCATAATGCATGGCATCGTGTAGTTTGGGATAAATTGGATTACGTAGAGGTTTTGTCGTAGCTATTTTGGTCTTAAATTTAATCACAATATAGAAATTTTATCACACGGTCTGGGATACACTGGATTTGTTGGAGGCATTGTCGTAGCTCTTTCAGTCTCAAATGTTGTACTAGTATTGAAGATTGAGCTAGATTAACATGGGCGTTGGATTAATGTCATTTTGAACTTTAAATTAGATGTTAAAGACGATTTAGGGCGGACATGTCAAGTTGATCACCTAGTTAAAATAATAATTCTATATTGATCATTAGTGCTCATTGAGAAAAGGTTTACAAATGAAGTATAATGCATGGCATCATGTAGTTTGGGATATATTGGATTACTTGGAAGCTTTGTCGTAGCTATCTTAACATGGACGTTGGATTCATGTCATTCCGAACTCTATATCAAAAGTTACGGATGATTTAATGCAGACATTTCAAGTTGGTCGGCCAGTTAAAATGATAATTCCAAACTAATCATTGCTGCTACTCGAGCAAATGCTTATAAATCAAGCATAATGTATGGCATCACGCAGTTTGGGATGCATTGGATTACTTGGAGGCTTTGTCGTAGCTATTTCAGTCTCAAATGTTGTCACAATATTGAAAATTAACCTAGATTAACGTGCGCATTGGATTCATGTCATTGTGAGCTCTAAATCAAAGCTTGAAGACGATTTACTGCAGACATGTCAAGTTGATCAACAAGTAAAAATGATTATTCTAAACTGATCATTGTTGCTTATCGAGCAAAGATTTACAAATGGAGCATAATGCATGGCATCATGCAGTTTGGAATAGATTGAATTACTTGGATGATATGTCGTAGCTATTTTGGTCTTAAATTTTGTCATAATATATAATATTGAGCTAGCTTAACATGGGTGTTGGATTCGTGTCATTCTAAACTCTAAATCCAAAGTTACGGACAATTTAGTGCAAACATGTCAAGTTGATCAGCCAGTTAAAATGATAATTCTAAACTGATCATTGGTGCTCCTTGAGTAAACGCTTATAAATGAAGCATCATGCACGTCATTACGCAGTTTGGGATACATTGGATTACTTAGAGGCATTGCCGTAGCTATTTCGGTCTCAAATGTTGTCACAATATAGAGAATTGAGCTAGCTTAACGTGGGCATTGGATTCATGTCATTTTGAACTCTAAATCAGAAGTTAGAGACGATTTAATGCGGACATGTAAAGTTTATCGGCTAGTTAAATCAATCATTCTAAACTGATCATCGGTGCTCACTGAGCAAAGGTTTACAAATGAAGCATAATGCATGGCACCATGCAGTTTGGGATAGATTGGATTACATGGATGCTTTGCCGTAGCTTTTTCGTTCTTAAATTAAATCACAATATAGAAATCTGAGCTAGCTTAATGTGGATGTTGGATTCGTGTCATTCTGAACTCTAAATGAAAAGTTACGGGCGATTTAGTGTACACTTCTCAAGTTGATCAGCCAGTTAAAATGATAATTCTAAACTGATCACTAGAGCTCGTTGAGAAAAGGCTTATAAATGGAGCATAGTGCATGGCATCACGCAGTGGGATACATGTCATTTTGAGCTCTAAATCCAATGTTAAAGACGATTTAGTGCGGACATCTTATGTTGATCAGCTAGTTAAAATGATCATTCTAAACTGATCATTGGTGCTCATTGAGAAATGGTTTACAAATGAAACATTATGCATGGCATCATGCAGTTTGGGATAGATTGGATTGCTTGGAGTCTTTTTTGTAGCTATTTCGATCTTAAATTTATTCACAATATATAATAATGAGTTATCTTAACGTGGACATTGGATACGTGTCATTCAGAACTCTAAATAAAAAGTTACAGATGATTTAGTGCAGACATGTCAAGTTCATCGACAAGTTAAAATGATCATTCTAAACTGATCATTGGGGTTCCTTGAGTAAAGGCTTATAAATGAAGCATAATGCATGTCATCACACAGTTTGGGATACATTGGATTACTTGGAGGATTTGTCGTACCTCTTTCATTCTCAAATGTTGTCACAATATTGAGAATTGAGCTAGTTGAACGTGGGAGTTGGATTCATGTCATTTTGAGCTTTAAAGCGAATGTTAAAGATGATTTGCTGCGGACATTTCAAGTTGATCAGCTAGCTAAAATGATAATTCTAAACTGGTCATTGCTGCTCATCGAGCAAAGGTTTACAAATGAAGCATTATGTGTGACATCACGCCGTTTGGGATACATTGGATTACTTGGACGCTTTGTTGTAGTGGTTTCGGTCTTTAACTTTGTCACAATGTTGAGTATTGAGCTAGCTTAACGTGGGCGTTGGATTCGTGTCATTCTGAACTATATATCAAAAGTTACGGACGATTTAGTACGGACATATCAAGTTCATCGGCCAGATAAAATGATCATTCTAAACTGATCATTGGTTCCCCTTAAGTAAAGGCCTATAAATGAAGCATAAGTCATGGCATCATGCAGTTGGGGATACATTGGATTACTTCGATGCTCTGTCATAGCTCTTTCAACCTCAAATGTTGTCACAATATTAAAAATCGAGCTACATTAACGTGGTTGTTGGATTCATGTCATTTTTGGCTCTAAATGAAATGCGAAAGACGATTTAGTGCGGACTTGTAAAGTTGATCAGCTAGCTAAAATGATCATTCTAAACTGATCATTTTTGCTCGCTGAGCAATGGTTTACAAATGAAGCATTACGCATGGTATCACACAGTTTAGGTTAGATTTGGTTACTTGGTGGCGTTCTTGTAGCTATTTTGGTATTAAATTTATTCACAATATAGAATATTGAGCTAGATTAACGTGGACGTTTGATTCGTGTCATTCTGAACTCTAAATCAAAAGTTACAAATGATTTAGTGCGGATATGTCAAGTTTATTGACCAGTTAAAATGAACATTTTAAACTAATCATTGGTGCTCCTTGAGTAAAGGTTTATAGGTGAAGCATAATGCGGATACATGGGATTACTTGGAGGGTTTGTCGTAGCTCTTTCTGTCTCAAATGTTGTCACAATATTGAGAATTGAGCTAAATTAACATGGGCGGTGGATTCATGCCATCTTGAGCTATAAATCAAATGTTATAGAAGATTTAGTGCGGAAATGTCAAGTTGATCATCTAGATAAAATGATCATTCTATATTAATCATTGGTGCTCATTGAGCAAAGGTTTACAAATGAAGCATAATGCATGGCATCACGCAGTTTGGAATAGATTAGATTACTTGGAGGCTTTCTTGTAGCTATTTTGGTCTAAAATTTTGTTGAAAAATAGAATATTGAGCAAGTTTAACGTGGGCGTTGGATTCATGTCATTCTGAACTCTAAATCAAAAGTTATGGATGATTTAGTGCGGACATTCCAAGTTGTTCATATAGTTAAAATGATCACTTTAAACTTATCATTGGTGCTCCTTAAGTAAAGGCTTATAAATGAAGCATAATGCGTGGCATCACGCAGTTTGGGATACATTGGATTACTTGGAAGTTTTGTCGTAACTCTTTCATACTCAAATGTTGTCATAATATTGAAAATTGAGCTATATTAATGTGGTCGTTTGAATTATGTTATTTTTAGCTGTAAATCAAATGTTAAAGACGATTTGGTGCAGAGGTGTCAAGTTGATCAGCTAGTTAAAATGATAATTCTAAATTGATCATTGGTGCTCATTGAGAAAAGGTTTACAAATGAAGCATAATGCAAGGCAACACGCTGTTTGGGATAGATTGGATTACATGCAGGCTTTTTGTAGCTATTTCGGTCTCAAATGTTGTCATAATATTGAAAATTTAGCTAGGTTGATGTGGCCGTTGGATTAAAGTCATTTTGAGCTCTAAATCAAATCTTAAAGACGATTAGGTGCGGACATGAAGAATTGATCAGCTAGTTAAAATGATCATTCTAAATTGATCATTTGTGTTCATTGAGCACGGCATCACGCAGTGGTATACATTGTATTGCTTGGAGCCTTTGCCTTATCTCTTTCAGTCTCAAATGTTTTCACAATATTCAAAATTGAGCTTGATTAACGTGGATGTTGGATTCATCTCATTTTGAGCTATAAATAAAATGTTATAGACGATTTAGTGCTGACATGTCAAGGTTATCAGCCAAATAAAATGATCATTCAATATTGGTCATTGGTGCTCATAGAGCAAAGGTTTACAAATGAAGCATAATGCATGGCATCAAGCAGTTTGGGATAGATTACATTACTTGGAGGCTTTTTCGTAGCTATTTCGGTCTTAAATTTTGTCACAATATAGAAAATTTACCTAGCTTAATATTGGCATTGAATTCATGTCATTCTAAACTCTAAATCAAAACTTACGGACGATTTAATGCGTACATGTCAAGTTTATCGGCTAGTTAAATTGATCAGTGTTGCTCATTAAGCAAAAGTTTACAAATGAAGCATAATGCATGGCATCCAGCAGTTTCGGATAGATTGGATTTCTTGGAGGCTTTATCGTAGCTATTTCGGTCTCAAATGTTGTCATAATATTGAAAATTGAGCTAGATTATCGTTCTCGTTGGATTGATTTCATTTTGAGCACTAAATCAAATGTTAAAGACTATTTGGTACGGACATGTAGGGTTGATCTGCTATTTAAAATGATTATTCTAAATTGATCATTGGTGTTCATTGCGCAAAGCTTTACAAATGAAGAATAATGCATGGTATCATGCAGTTTGGAATAGATTGGATTACATGGAGGCATTTTCTAAGCTATTTCGGTTTAAAATTTTGTCACAACATAGCAAATTGAGCTAGCTTAACGTTGGCATTGGATTCATGTCAATCTAAACTCTAAATCAAAACTTACAGACGATTTAGTCCGTACATGTCAAGTTTATCGGCTAGCTAAATTGATCATTCTAAATTAATCATTGCTGCTTTGAGCAAAGGTTTACAAATGAAGCATAACGCATGACATCCAGCAGTGTGGGATAGATTAGAATTCTTAGAAGCTTTGTCGTAGCTTTTTTGGTCTTAAATTTTGTCACAATATTAATTGAGCTAGCTTCACGCTGGCATTGGATTCATGTCATTCTAAACTCTAAATCAAATCTTACGGACGATTTAGTGCGGACATGTCAAGTTTATCAGCTAGTTAAATTGATCATTCTAAATTGATCATTGGTGCTCACTGAGTAATGGTTTACAAATGAAGCATAATGCATGGCATCCAGTAGTTTGGGATACATTGGATTTTCCAGAGGCTTTTTCGTAGCTATTTCCGTCTCAAATGTTGTCATAATATTGAAACTTGAGCTAGATTAACGTGGCCATTGGAATAATGTCATTTTGATCTCTAAATCAAATGTTAAAGACGATTTGGTGCGGACATGTAGAGTTGATCAGCTAGTTAAAATAATCATTCTAAATTTATCGTTGTTGTCCATTGAGCAAAGGTGTACAAATGAAGCATAATGCATGGCATCATGCGGTTTGGGATAGATTGGATTACGGGGAGGCTTTTTCATAGCTATTTTGGTCTTAAATTTTGTCACAATATATAATATTGAGCTAGCATATGGTGGGCGTTGGATTACTGTCATTCTGAACAATAAATCAAAAGTTATGAACAATTTAGTGCGTACATGTCCAGTTGATCGGCCATTTAAAATGATCATTCTAAGCTGATCATTGGTGCTCCTTGACTAAGGGCTTTTAAATGAAGCATAATGCATGACAACATGCAGTCAGGGATACATTGGATTACATGGAGGCTTTGTCATAGCTCTTTCAGTCTTAAATGTTGTCACAATATTGAAAATTGAGCTTGATTAACATGGCTTTTTTATTCATGTCATTTTGAGCTGTTAATCAAATGTTATAGACAATTTAGTGCAGACATTTCAAGTTGATCTGTTAGTTAAAATGATCATTCTATATTGATCACTGGTGCTCATTCGGAAAAAGTTTACAAATGAAGCATAATGCATGGCATCACGCAGCTTGGGATAGATTAAATTACTTGGAGGCTTTGTCGTAGCTATTTCAATCTTAAATTTTGTCACAAAATGGAAAATTGAGGTACCTTAACGTTCGCATTGGATTCATGTCGTTCTAAACTCTAAATCAAAACTTATGGATGATTTAGTGTGGATATGTCAAGCTTATCGGCTACTTAAATTGACCATTCTAAATTGATCATTGGTACTCAGTGAGCAAATGTTTACAATTGAAGCAAAATACATGGTATCCAGAAGTTTGGATAGATTGGATTAATTGGAGGCTTTGTCGTAGCTATTTCGGTCTTAACTTTTGTCAGAATATAGAATATTAAGCTAGCTTAACGTGGGCGTTGGAATCGTGTCATTATGAACTCTAAATCAATAGTTACGAACGATTTAGTGCGGACATGTCAAGTTTATCGGCTAGTTAAATTGATCATTCTAAATTGACCATTGGTGCTCATTGAGCAAAGGTTTACAAATGAAGCATAATGCATGGCATCCAGGAGTTTGGAATAGATTGGATGTCTTGGAGGCTTTGTCGTAGCTATTTTGGTTTTAAATTTAATCACAATATAGAAACTGAGCTAGCTTAACGTGGGTGTTGGATTTGTTTCACTCTAAACTCTAATCAAAAGTTACGGACGATTTAGTGTGGACATGTCAAGTTGATCGGCTAGTTAAAATGATAATTCTAAGCTGATCATTTGTGCTCCTTGATTAAAGGCATGTAAATGAAGCATAATGCATGGCATCACGCTGTTTAGGATATATTGGATTACTTGGAGGCTTTGTTGTAGATCTTTCTGTTTCATATGTTCTAACAATTTTGAAAATTTACTTAGATTAACGTGGGTATTGAATTCATGTCGTTTTGAGCTCAGAAATAAATGTTAAATACGATTTAGTGCGGACATGTCAAGTTGATCAGCTAGTTAAAATGATCATTGGTGCTCATTGAGCAAAGGTTTACAAATGAAGCATAATGCATGTCATCCAGCAGTTTGGGAAAGATTGGATTACTTGGGGGCTTTTTTGTACCTATTTCAATGTTAAAGTTTGTTATAGTATAGAAAATTGAGCTAGATTATCGTGGGCATTGGATTCATGTCATTGTGAACTATAAATCAAAAGTTACGGACGATTTAATGCGGACATGTCAAGTTTATCGGATCATTCTAAACTGATCATTGGTGCTCATTGAGCAATGGTTTACAAATGAAGCATAATGCATGGCATCACATAGTTTGGGATACATTCGATTACTTGGAGGCTTTGTCGTAACTTGGGCGTTGGATTCGTGTCATTATGAACTCTAAATCAAAAGTTACGGACGATCTATTGCGGACATGTCAAGTTTATCGGCTAGTGAAATTGATGATTCTAAATTGATCATTCTAAATTGATCATTCGTGCTCATTGAGCAAAAGTTTACAAATGAAGCATAATGCATGGCATCCAGCATTTTAGGATTGATTGGATATCTTGGAGGATTTGTCGTAGCTATTTCGGTCTTAAATTTAATCACAATATAGAAAACTGAGCTATGTTAATGTAGGCATTGGATTCGTGTCACTCTCAACTATAAATCAAAAGTGAAGGATGATTTAGTCCGGATATCTCAAGGTGATCGCCAGTTAAAATGATAATTCTAAACTGAGCATTGGTGCTCCTTAAATAAAGGCTTGTAAATGTGGCATAATGCATGGTATCACGCTGTAGGCTTTATCGTAGATCTTTCAGTCTTAATTGTTATCACAATATTGAAAATTGACCTAGATTAACGTGGGTATTGGATTCATGTCGTTTTGACCTCTAAATAAAATTTTAAAGACGGTTTACTGCGGACATGTCAAGCTTATCGGGTATTTAAATTGATCATTCTTAACTGATCATTGATGCTCATTAAGCAAAAGGTTTACAATTGAAGCATAACGCATGACTTCTAGCAGTTTGGGATAGGTTGGATTAATTGGAGACTTTATCGTACCTATTTTGGTCTTAAAAGTAATCTCAATATAGAAAACAGAACTAGCTTAGTGTGGGTGTTGGATTCGTCTCACTCTGAATTCTAAATCAAAAGTTATGGACGATTTAATGTGGACATATCAAGTTTATCGGTCAGTTTAAATGATAATTCTAACAGATCATTGGTGTTCCTTGAGTAAAAACTTATAAATGAAGCATAATGCATGACTTCACGCTGTTTGGGATTCAGTGGATTACATGGAGGCTTTCTCGTAGCTCTTTTAGTCTCAAATATTGTAACAATATTGAAAATTGTTGTAGATTAACGTGGGCGTTCGATTCATGTCATTTTGAGTTCTAAATCAAATGTTACGGCTGATTTAGTACGGACATGTCAAGTTGATCGGCTAGTTAAAATGATCATTCTAAACTGATCATTGGTGCTCATTGAGCAAAGGTTTTCAATTGAAGCATAATACATGGCATCACACAATATGGGATAGATTGTATTACTTGGAGGCTTTGTCATTGCTATTTTGGTCTTAAATTTAATGACAATATAGAAAACTGAGCTAGCTTAACATGGGCGTTGGATTCGTGCCACTCTAAACTTTAAATCAAAAGTTATGGATGATTTAGTGCAAACATGTCAAGTTGAATGGCCAGTTAAAATGATTATTTTAAACTGATCAATTTGCTCGTTGAGTAGAGGCCTACAAATGAAGCATAATGCATGACATCACGCTGTTTGGGATACATTGGATTACTTGGAGCCTTTGTCGTAGATCTTTCAGTCTCAAATGTGATCACAATATTGAAAATTGACCTAGATTAACGTGGGCATTGGATTCATGTTGTTTTGACCTCTAAATAAAATTTTAAAGACAGTTAAGTGTGGACATGCCAAGTTTATCGGCTAGTTAAATTGATCATTCTAAACTGATCATTGATGCTCATTGAGCAAGGGTTTACAATTGAAGCATAATGCATGGTATCCAGTAGTTTGGGATAGATTGGATTACTTGGAGGCTTTATCGTACCTATTTTGGTCTTAAATTTAATCACAATATAGAAAACAAAACTAGCTTAGTGTGGGTGTTGGATTCGTGTCACTATGAACTCTAAATCAAAAGGCATGAACGATTTAGTGTGGACATATCAAGTTTATCGGCCAGTTAAAATGATAACTCTAAAGTGATCATTGGTGCTCCTTGAGTAAAGGCTTATAAATGAAGCATAATACATGACATCATGCTCCTTTAGTCTCAAATATTGTAACAATATTGAAAATTGCGCTAGAGTAACGTGGCCGTTGGATTCATGTCAGTTTGAGCTCTAAATGAAATGTCATGGATGATTTAGTACGGGCATATCCAATTGATCAGCTAGTTAAAATGATCATTTTAAACTGATCATTGCTGCTCATTGAGCATAGGTTTACAAATAAAGCATAATACATGGCATTACAGAGTTCGGAATAGATGGGATTACTTGGAGGCTTTTTCGTTGCTATTTCGGTCTTAAATTTTGTCACCGTATAGAATATTGAGGTAGCTGACCGTGGGCGTTGGCAATGTGTTATTCTGAACTCTAAATCAAAACTTACGGACGATTTAGTTGGATATTTCAAGCTTAATGGCCAGTTAAAAAGATCATTCTAAATTTATCATTGGTGCTCCTTGAGTAAAGGCTTATAAATGAAGCATAATGCATGTCATCACGCAGTTTGAGTTACATTGGATTACTTGGAGGCTTTTGCGTAGCTCTTTCAATCTTTAATGTTGTCACAATATTGACAATTGAGCGTGTTTATCGTGGCCATTGGATTCATGACATTTTGTGCTACTAATCAAATGTTAAAGCCGATTTAGTGCGGACTTGTCAACTTGATCAGCTAGTTAAAATGATCATTCTAAATTGATAAGTGGTGCTCATTGAGCAGGGGTTTACAAATGAAGCATAATGCATGGCATAACACAGTTTGGAATAGATTGGATTACTTGGAGGCTTTTTCATAGCTATTTCAGTCTTAAATTTCGTTACAGTATAGAAAATTGAACTAGTTTAATGTGGGCATTGGATTCATGTCATTCTGAATTATAAATCAAAAGTTATGGACGATTTAGTGCGGACATGTAAAGTTAATCTGATCATTCTAAACTGATCATTGGTGCTCATTGAGAAAAGGTTTAAGAATGAAGCATAATGCAGGGCATCCAGCAGTTTGGGATAGATTGGATTACTTGGAGGCTTTGTCGTAGCTATTTTGGTCATAAATTTAATCACAATATAGAAAACTGATCTAGCTTAACATCGGCGTTGGATTCGTGTCACTCTAAACTCTAAATCAAAAGTTACGGATGATTTAGTGCGGACATGTCAAGTTGAACGGCCAGTTAAAATGATAATTCTAAACTGATCATTTGTGCTCCTTGAGTAAAGGCATATAAATCAAGCATAATGCATGACATCACGCTGTTTGGGATACATTGGATTACTTGTAGGCTTTGTCATAGATCTTTTAGTCTTAAATGTTGTCACAATATTGAAAATTGACCTAGATTAACGTGGGTGTTGGATTCATGTCGTTTTGACCTCCAAATAAAATTTTAAAGACGGTTTAGTGCAGACATGTCAAGCTTATCAGCTATTTAAATTGATCATTCTAAACTGATCATTGATGCTCATTAAGCAAAAGTTCACAACTGAAGCATAATGCATAGCATCTAGCAGTTTGGAATAGATTGGATTACTTGGAGGCTTTATCGTACCTATTTTTGTCTTGAATTTAATCACAATATAGAAAATAGAACTAGCTTAGCGTGGGCGCTGCATACCTGTCACTCTGAACTCTAAATCAAAAGTTATGGACGATTTAATGCAGACATATCAAGCTTACCGGCCAGTTTAAATGATAATTCTAAACTGATCATTGGTTCTCCTTGAGTAAAGGCTTATAAATGAAGCAAAATTCATGACATCATGCTATTTAGGATACATTGGATTACATGGAGGCTTTCTCGTACCTCTTTTAGTCTCAAATATTGTAACAATATTGAAAATTGTGCTAGATTAACGTTGGCGTTGGATTCATGTCATTTTGAGCTCTAAATCAAATGCTACGGATAATTTGGTATGGACATGTCAAGTTGATCAGGTAGTTAAAATGATCATTCTAAACTGATCATTCGTGATCATTGAGCAAAGGTTTACAAATGAAACATAATGCATGACATCTAGAAGTTAAGGATATATTAGATTACATGGACGGCTTGTCCTAGCTATTTCTGTCTTAAATTTGACCACAATATAAGAAACTGGGGTAGCTTAATGTGGGCAGTGGGTTCGTGTCATTCTGAAGTCTAAATCAAAAGTTATGGACAATTTGATCAGCCAGTTAAAATAATCATTCTAAGCTGTTCGTATTTGCTCCCTGAGTAAATGCTTATAAATGAAGCGTAATGCCATGCATTACGCAGTATGGCATAAATGGTACTACTTGGAGGCTTTATCGTAGCTCTTTCAGTCTCAAATGTTATCACAATATTGAAAATTTGGCTAGATTAATGTGGGCGTTGGATTCCTGTTATTTTGAGCTGTAAATCAAATGTTAAAGACGATTTAGTGCGAACATGTCAAGTTGATCAGCTAGTTAAAATGATCATTGGTGCTCATTGAGCAAAGGTTTACAAATGAAGTATAATGCGTGGCATCACTAAGTTTGGGATAGATTGGATTACTTGGAGGCTTTGTCATAGCTATTTCTATCTTAAATTTTGTCACAATATAGAATATTGATCTAGCTTAATGTGGGAATTGGATTCATATCATTCTGAACTCTAAATCAAAAGTTACGGACGATTTAGTGCAGAGATGTCAAGTTTATCAGCTAGTTAAACTGATCATTCTAAACTGATCATTGGTGCTCATTGAGCAATGGTTTACAAAGGAAGCAAAATGCATGGCATGATGCAATTTGGGATATATTGGATTACTCAGAGGCTTTATCATAGCTATTTCGGCCTTAATTTTTGCACAATATAGAACATTTAGCTAGCTTAACGTGGGCGTTGGATTCGTGTCATTATGAACTCTAAATAAAAAGTTAAGGACGATTTGGTGCGGACATGTCAAGTTGATCGGCGAGTTAAAATGGTCATTCTAAACTAATCATTGGTTCTCATTGAGCAAAGATATACAAATGAAACATAATGCATGACGTCACGCAGTTTAAGATAGATTGGATTACTTGGAGCCTTTTTCGTAGCTATTTCGGTCTTAAAGTTTTTCACAATATAGAAAACTGAGCTAGTTTAACATGGGTGTTCGATTCGTCTCATTCTGAATTCCAAATCAAAAGTTATGGACAAATTTAGTGCGGACATGTCATGTTGCTCAGCCAGTCAAAATGACAATTCTAAACTGATCATTGGTGTTCCTTGAGTAAAAGCTTATAAATGAGGCATAATGCATGTCATCACACAGTTTGGGATACATTGAATTACCTGGAGGCTTTGTCATAGCTATTTCGGTCTTAAATTATGTAACAATATATAATATTGGTCTAGCTTAACCTAGGCGTTGGATTCGTGTAATTCTGAACTCTAAGCATAAAGTTACGACCGATTTAGTACAGACATGTCAAGTTGATGGGCGAGTTAAAATGCTCATTCTAAACAGATCATTGGTGCTAACTGAGCAAAGGTTTGCAAAGGATGCATAATGCATAGCATCACACAGTTTGGGATAGATTGGATTACTTGGAGGCTATGTCGTAGCTATTTCGGTCTTAAATTTTTTCACAATATAGAAAACTGAGCTAGTTTCACATGGGTGTTGGATTCGTGTCGTTCTGAATTCCAAATCAAAAGTTATGGACGATTTAGTGCAGACATGTCATGTTGCTCGGCCAGTTAAAATGATAAATCTAAACTGATCATTGGTGTTCCTTGAGTAAAGGCTTATAAATGAGGCATAGAGCATGCCATCACGCAGTTTGGGATACATTGGATTACTTGGAGGCTTTGTCGTAGCTATTTCAGTCTTAAATGTTGTCACATTGTAGAGGACTGAGCTAGTTTAACGTTGGTGTTGGATTCGTGTCATTCTGAACTCTAAATCAAAAGTTATTGAAGATTTAGTGCGCACATGTCAAGTTTCTCGGCCAGTTAAATGATAATTCTATACTGATCATTGGTGCTAGCTGAGTAAAGACTTATAAATGAGGCATAATGCATGTCATCATGCAGTTTGGGATAAATTGGATTAATTGGAGGCTTTGTCGTAGCTCTTTCAGTTTCAAATCTTCTCACAATATTGAAAATTGGGCTAGATTAACGTGGACGTTGGATTCATGTCATTTTGAGCTCTAAATCAAATGTAAAGAAAATTTAGTGTGGACATGTAAAGTTTAACAACTAGTTAAAATGATCATTCTAAACAAATCATCGGTGCTCATGGAGCAATGATTTACAAGTGAAGCATAATGGATGGCATCACGCAATTTGGGATAGATTAAATTACTTGGAGGCTTTGTCTTAGCTATTTCGGTCCTAAATTTAATCACAATAAAGAATATTCAGCTATCTTAACGTGGGCATTGGATTCATATCATTCTGAACTCTACATAAAATGTTACGGACGATTTTTCGTGGACATGTCAAATTGATCGGCGAGTTAAAATGATCATTCTAAACTGGTCATTGCTGCTCCTTAAGTAAAGGCTTATATATGAAGCATAATGCATGGCAACACGCAGTTGGGGATACATTGGATTACATGGGGCTTTGTCGCAGCCCTTTAAGTCTCAAACGATGTCACAATATTGAAAAATTTAGCTAGATTAATGTGGGCGTTGGATTCCTACCATTTTGAGCTGTAAATCAAATGTTAATGATGATTTAGTGCGAACATGTCAAGTTGATCAGCTAGTTAAAATGATCTATCTAAACTGATCATTAGTGCTCATTGAGCAACGGTTTACAAATCAAGCATGATGTTGGCATCACTAATTTTTGGATAGATTGGATTACTTGGAGGCTTTCTCGTAGCTATTTCAATCTTAAATTTTGTCACAATGTAGAATATTGAGCTACATTAATGTGGGCATTGGATTCATGTCATTCTGAACTTTAAATCAAAAGTTACGGACAATTTATTACGGACACATCGATTTTATGGGCTAGTTAAATTGATCACTCTAAACTGATCATTGGTGCTCATTTAGCAGAGGTTTACAAAGGAAGCATAATGCATGGCATCACTAAGTTTGGGATATATTAGATTACATGGAGGCTTTGTCGTAGCTATTTTAGTCTTAAATTTTGTCACAGTATAGAATATTCAGCTAGCTTAACGTAGGCGTTGCATTCATGTCATTCTGAACTGTAAATCAAAAGTTACATACGCTGTTGTGCAGACATGTCAAGTTGATCGGCAAGTTAAAATGATCATTTTCTAAACTGGTCATTGCTGCTCCTTGAGTAAAGGCTTATAAATGAAGCATAATGCATGGCATCATGCTGTTTGAGGTACATTGGATTACTTGGAGGTTTTGTAGTAGGTTTTTCAGTCTGAATGTTGTAACAGTATTGAAAATTGAACTAGATTAATGTGGGCCTGGATTCATGTCATTTTTAGCTCTAAATCAATTGTTAAAGACGATGCGGACAAGTCAAGTTGATCAGCTAGTTAAAATGATCATTCTAAACTGATCATTGGTCCTCGTTGAGCAAAGGTTTACAATTGAGGCATAATTGATGGCATCACGTAGTTTGGTATAGATTGGATTACTTGGAAGCTTTTTCATAGATATTTTGGTATTAAATTTTGTCACAATATAAATATCGAGCTAGCTTAACGTGGGCATTGGATCCGTTTCATTCAAAACTCTATATCAAAGGTTACAGATGACTTAGTGCGAACATGTCAAGTTGATTGGCCAGTTGAAATGATCATTCGAAACTAATCATTGCTGCTCCTTGAGTAAGGGCTTTTAAATGAAGTATAATGCATGGTATCACGCAGTTTCAGATACATTGGATCACGCTCTTTCATTGTCAAATGTTGTCACAATATTGAAAATTGAGCTAGATTAACGTGAGCATTGGATTCATGTCATTTTGAGCTCTAAATCAAATGCTAAAGATGATTTAGTGCGGACATGTCATGTTGATCAGCTTGTTAAAATGATCATTCTAAACTGATCATTGGTGCTTATTGAGCAAAGGTTTACAATTGAAGCATAATGCATGGCATCATGCAGTTTGGGATATATTGGCTTATTTAGAGGCTTTGTCGAAGCTATGTCGGTCTTAAATTTAATCACAATATACAAAATTGAGCTAGCTTAACATAGGTGTTGGATTTGTGTCATTATGAACTCCAAATCAAAAGGTAAGACGATCTAGTGTAGACATGTCAAGTTTATCGGCTAGTTAAAATGATAATTCTAAACTGATCATTGGTGTTCCTTGAGTAACGGCTTTTAAATGAAGGATAATGCATGTCATCCCGCAGTTTTGGATACATTGGATTACTTAGAAGTTTTTTCGTAGCTATTTGAGACTATTATGAAATGTTTTCACAATTGAAAATTGAGCTAGATTAAGGGTGGGCGTTGGATGCATTTCATTTTGAGTTCTAAATCAAATACTAAAGCTGATTTAGTCCAGACATGTCAAGTTGATCAGCTAGTTAAAATGATCATTCTAAATTGATCATTGGTGCTAATTGAGCAAAGGTTTACAAATGAAGTATAATGCATGGCATTCAAAGTTTGGGATAGATTGGATTACTTAGAGGCTTTGTCGTAGCGATTTCGGTCTTAAATTTAATAACAATATAGAAACTTGAGCTAGCTTAACGTGGGGGTTGGATTCGTGTCATTCTGAACTCTAAATAAAACGTTTCAGACAATTTAGGGCGGACATGTCAAGTTGATCCGCCTGCTAAAATGATCATTGTAAACGAATCAGTGGTGCTTGTTGAGTAAAGGCTTTTCAATGAAGCATAATGCATGGCATCACGCAGTTTCAGATTAATTGGATTACTTGGAGTCTTTGTCGTAGCTCGTTCAGCCTCAAATGTTGTCACAAATTTGAAAATTGAGCTAGATTAACGTAGGCATTTGATTCTTGTTATTTTGAGCTCTGAATCAAATATTAAAGACGATTTAGTCAAAACATGTCATGTTGATCATCTAGTTAAAATGATCACTCTAAACTGATCATTGGTGCTCATTGACTAATGGTTTACAATTGAAGCATAATGCATGGCATCACGCATTTTGGGATAGATTGGATTACTTGGAGACTTTGTTGTAGTTATTTTGGTCTTAAATTTTGTCATAATATAGAGTATTGAGCTAGCTTAACGTGGGTGTTGCATTCGTGTCATTCTTAACAGTATCAAAAGTTAGGACAATTTAGTGCGGACATGTCAAGTTGAACGATCAGTTGAAATGATCATTCTAAACTAATCATTGGTGCTCCTTGAGTAAAGGCTTATAAATTAAGCATAATGCATGGCATCAAGCAGTTTAGGATATATTTGATAACTTGGAGGCTTTTTCACAACTATTTAGGTCTTAAATTTTGTTACAATATAGAAGAACGAGCTAGTATAACGTGAGCATTGGATTCTTGTCATTCTGAACTCCAAATCAAAAGTTATGGACGATTTAGTGCAAACATGTCAAGTTAATCGCTCAGTTAAATGATAATTCTAAACTGATAATTGGTGCTACTTTACTAAAGGCTTATAAATGAAGCATAATGCATGTCGTCAAATAGTTTTGGATACATTGGCTTACTTGGGGGCTTTGTCGAAGCTCTTTCAGTCTGAAATGTTGTCACAATATTGAAAATTGAGCTAGATTAACGTAGGCGTTTGATTCATGTCATGTTGTGCTCTAAATCAAATGTTAAAGAGGATTCAGTTCGGACATGTCATGTTGATAAGCAAGTTAAAATGATAATTCTAAACATATCATTGGTGCTCATTGAGCAAAGGTTTACAATTGAAGCATAATGCATGACATCACGCAGTTTAGGATAGATTGGATTACTTGGAGGCTTTGTTGTAGTTATTTTGGTCTTAAATTTTGTCACAATAAAGAGTATTGACCTAGCTTAACGTGGGCGTTGCATTCGTATCATTCTCAACTGTATCAAATGTTAGGACAATTTAGTGCGTACATGTCAAGTTGAAGGGCCAGTTAAAATGATCATTCTAAACTAATCATTGGTGCTCCTTGAGTAAAGGCTTATAAATGAAGTATAATGCATGGCATCATGCAGTTTGGGATACATTGGATTACTTGGAAGCTTTGACGTAGCTCTTTCAGTCTCAAATGGTGTAACACTATTGAAAATTGAGCTAGATTAACGTGGGCGTTTGATTCATGTCAGTTTGAGCTCTAACTCAAATGTTAAAGACGATTTAGTCCAAACATGTCATGTTGATCATCTAGTTAAAATGATCACTCTAAACTGATCTTTGGTGCTCATTGAGCAAAGGTTTATAATTGAAGCATAATGCATGGCATCATGCCGTTTCCGATAGATTGGAT
Organism: Pugionium cornutum; assembly: GCA_018901935.1. NCBI lineage: Eukaryota > Viridiplantae > Streptophyta > Magnoliopsida > Brassicales > Brassicaceae > Pugionium > Pugionium cornutum. The sequence continues at coordinate 16,638,794 of CM032160.1, forward strand.
TACTTGGAGGCTTTGTTGTAGTTATTTCGGTCTTAAATTATTCACAATATAGAGTATTGAGCAAGCTTAACGTGGGCATTGCATTCGTGTCATTCTCAACTGTATCAAAAGTTAGGACAATTTAGTGCGGACATATCAAGTTGAACGGCCAGTTAAAATGATCATTCTAAACTAATCATTGGTGCTCCTTGAATAAAGGCTTATAAATGAGTATAATGCATGGCATCATGCAGATTGGGATACATTGGATTACTTGGAGGCTTTGACGTAGCTCCTTCAGTCTCAAATGATGTCACAATATTCAACATTGAGCTAGATTAACGTGGGCGTTTGATTCATGTCATTTTGAGATCTAACGCAAATGTTAAAGACGATTTAGTCCGCACATGTCATGGTTATCATCTAGTTAAAATGATCATTCTAAACTGATCCTTGGTGCTCATTGAGAAAAGGTTTACAAATGAAGCATAATGCATTGCGTCCAGCAGTTTAGGATATATTGGATTACTTGGGGGCTTTGTCGTAGCTATGTCGGTCTTAAATTTAACCACAATATAGAAAATTGAGCTAGCTTAACATGGGTGTTGGATTCGTGTCATTCTGAACTCCAAATCAAAAGCTAAGACGATCTAGTATAGACATCTCAAGTTTATCGGCTAGTTAAAAAGATAATTCTAAACTGCTCATTGGTGCTCTTTGAGTAAAAAAAGGCTTATAAATGAAAGATAATGCATGTCATCACGCAGTTTTGGATACATTGGATTACTTGGAAGTTTTTTCGTAGCTTTTTGAGACTATTGTGAAATGTTGTCACAATTGAATATTGAGCTAGATTAAGGTGGGCGTTGGATGCATGTCATTTTGAGCTCTAAATCAAATATTAAAGATGATTTAGTCCAGACATGTCAAGTTGATCAGCTAGTTAAAATGATCATTCTAAATTGATCATTGGTGCTAATTGAGCAAAGGTTTACAAATGAAGCATAATTTTAAGTTGATCAACTAGATAAAATGATCATTTTAAACTGATAATTATTGCTCACTGAGAAAAGGTTTACAAATGAAGCATAATGGATGGCATCACACAGTTTGGGATAGATTGGATTACTTAGAGCTTTGTCTTAGCTATTTCAATCTTAAATTGTGTCACAATATAGAATATCGAGCTAGCTTAACGTGGGGATTGGTTCATGTCATTCTGAAATCTAAGTCAAATTTAGTGCAGACATCTCATTTTTATCAGCTAGATAAATTGATCATTCTAAACTGATCGTTGATGCTCATTGAGCAAAGGTTTACAAAGGAAGCGTAATGCATGGCATCAAGCAGTTTGGAATATATTGGATAACTTGGAGTCTTTTTCATAGCTATTTCTGTCTTAAATTTTGTTAGAAATATAGAACAATGAGCTAGTATAACGTAAGCATTGGATTCGTGTCATTCTGAACTATAAATCAAAAGTTATGGACGATTTAGTGCAGACATGTCAAGTTAATCGGCCAGTTAAATTATAATTCTAAACTGATCATTGGTGCTACTTTAGTAAAAGCTTATAAATGATGCATAATGCATGTCATCAAAAAGTTATGGATACATTGGATTACTTGGGAGCTTTGTCATCGCTCTTTCAGTCTCAAATCTTGTCACAATATTGAAAATTAAGCTAGATTAACGTAGGCGTTTGATTCATGTCATGTTGAGCTCTATATCAAATGTTAAAGAGGATTCAGTGCGGACATGTCATGTTGATCAGCAAGTTAAAATGATCATTCTAAACTGATCATTGGTGCTCATTGAGCAAAAGTTTACAATTGAAGCATAATGCATGGCATAACGCAGTTTGGAATAGATTGGATTACATGGAGGCTTTGACATAGCTCTTTCAGTCTTAAATGGTGTCACACTATTGAAAATTTAGCTAGATTAACGTTCGTGTTTGATTCATGTCATTTTAAGCTCTAACTCAAATGTTAAAGACAATTTAGTCCAAACATGTCATGTTGATCATCTAGTTAAAATTATCACTCTAAACTGATCATTGGTGCTCATTGAGCAAAGGTTTACAATTGAAGCATAATGCATGGCATCTCGCAGTTTAGGGTAGATTGGATTACTTGGAGCCTTTGTTGTAGTTATTTCGGTCTTAAATTTTTTCACAATATAGAGTATTGAGATAGCTTAACGCGGGCGTTGCATTCGTGTCATTCTTAACTGTATCAAAACTTAGGACAATTTAGTGCGGACATGTCAAGTTAAACAGCCAGTTAAAATGATCATTCTGAATTAATCATTGGTGCTCTTTGAGTAAAGGCTTATAAATGAAGCATAATGCGTGGCATCAATCAGTTTGGGATATATTGGATAACTTGGAGGCTTTTTCCTAGCTATTGCGGTCATAAAGTTTGTTACAATATAGAAAAATGAGCTAGTATAACCTGAGCATTGGATTCGTGTCATTCTGAACTCTAAATCAAATGTTATGGACGATTTAGTGCAGACAAGTCAAGTTAATCGGCCAGTTAAATGATAATTCTAAACTGATCTTTGGTCCTACTTTAGCAAAAGCTTATAAATGAAGCATAATGCATGTCATCAAATAGTTTTGGATACGCTGTATTACTTGGGGGCTTTGTCGTAGCTCTTTCAAGCCTCAAATGTTGTCACAATATTGAAAATTGAGCTAGATTAGCATAGGCATAATGCATGTCATCAAATATTTTTGGATACGCTTGATTACTTGGGGGCTTTGTCGTAGCCTTTCAGCGTCAAATGTTGTCACATTATTGACAATTAAGCTAGATTAACGTAGGCGTTTGATTCATGTTATGTTGAGCTCTAAATCAAATGTTAAGGACGATTATGTGCCGACATGTCATGTTGATCAGCAAGTTAAAATGATCATTTAAACTGATCATTGGTGCTCATTGAGCAAAGGTCTACAATTGAAGCATAATGCATGACATCACGCAGTTTATAATAGATTGGATTACTTTGAGGCTTTGTTGTAGTTATTTTGGTCTTAAATTTTGTCACAATATAGAGTATTGACCTAGCTTAACGTGGGCGTTGCATTCGTATCATTCTCAACTATATCAGAAGTTATAGGACAATTTAGTGCGTACAGGTCAAGTTGAAGGCCCAGTTAAAATGATCATTCTAAACTAACCATTGGTGCTCCTTGAGTAAAGGCTTATAAATGAAGTATAATGCATGGCATCATGAAGTTTGGGATACATTGGATTACTTGGAAGCTTTGGCGTAGCTCTTTCAGTCTCAAATGGTGTAACACAATTGAAAATTGAGCTAGATTAACGTTGGCGTTTGATTCATGTCAGTTTGAGCTCTAAATAAAATGTTAAAGACGATTTAGTCCAAACATGTCATGATGATCAACTAGTTAAAATAATCACTCTAAACTGATCATTGGTGCTCATTGAGCAAAGGTTTACAATTGAAGCATAATGCATGGCATCACGCCGTTTGGGATAGATTGGATTACTTGGAGGCTTTGTTGTAGTTACTTCGGTCTTAAATTATTCACAATATAGAGCATTGAGCTAGCTTAACGTGGGCATTGCATTTGTGTCATTCTCAACTGTATCAAAAGTTAGGACAATTTAGTGCGGACATGTCAAGTTGAACGGCCAGTTAAAATGATCATTCTAAACTAATCATTGGTGCTACTTGAGTAAAGGCTTATAAATGAGTATAATGCATGGCATCATGCAGTTTGGGATACATTGGAATACTTGGAGGCTTTGACGTAGCTCTTTCAGTCTCAAATGATGTCACAATATTCAAAATTGAGCTAGATTAACGTGGGCGTGTGATTCATGTCATTTTGAGCTCTAACGCAAATGTTAAAGACGATTTAGTCTGCACATGTCATGGTTATCATCTAGTTAAAATGATCATTCTAAACTGATCCTTGGTGCTTATTGAGAAAAGGTTTGCAAATGAAGCATAATGCATTGCGTCCAGCAGCTTAGGATATATTGGATTTCTTGGAGGCTTTGTGATAGCTATGTCAGTCATAAATTTAATCACAATGTAGAAAGTTGAGCTAGCTTAACATGGGTGTTGGATTCATGTCATTCTGAACTCCAAATCAAAAGTTAAGACGATCTAGTGTAGACATCTCAAGTTTATCGGCTAGTTAAAAAGATAATTCTAAACTGATCATTGGTGCTCTCTGAGTATAGAAAGGCTTATAAATGAAGGATAATGCATGTCATCACGCAGTTTTGGATACATTGGATTACTTGGAAGTTTTTTCGTAGCTTTTTGAGACTATTGTGAAATGTTGTCACAATTGAAAATTGAGCTAGATTAAGGTGGGCGTTGGTGCATGTCATTTTGAGCTCTAAATCAAATATTAAAGATGATTTAGTCCAGACATGTCAAGTTGATTAGCTAGTTAAAATGATCATTCTAAATTGATCATTGGTGCTAATTGAGCACAGGTTTACAAATGAAGCATAATTTTAAGTTGATCAACTAAATAAAATGATCATTCTAAACTGATAATTATTGCTCACTGAGAAAAGGTTTACAAATGAAGCGTAATGGATGCCATCACACAGTTTGGGATAGATTGGATTACTTAGAGCTTTGTCTTAGCTATTTCAATCTTAAATTTTGTCACAATATAGAATATTGAGCTAGCTTAACGTGGGGATTGGTTCATGTCATTCCAAAATCTAAGTCAAATTTGGTGCGGACATCTCATTTTTATCAGCTAGATAAATTGATCATCCTAAACTGATCGTTGATGTTCATTGAGCAAAGGTTTACAAAAGAAGTGTAATGCATGGCATCAAGGAGTTTGGGATATATTGGATAACTTGGAGTCTTTTTCATAGCTATTGCGGTCTTAAATTTTGTTACAATATATAACAATGAGCTAGTATATCATGAGCATTGGATTCTTGTCATTCTGAACTCTAAATCAAAAGTTATGGACGATTTAGTGCAGACATGTCAAGTTAATCGGCCAGTTAAATTTTAATTCTAAACTGATCATTGGTGCTACTTTAGTAAAGGCTTATAAATGATGCATAATGCATGTCATCAAACAGTTTTGGATACATTGGATTACTTGGGAGCTTTGTCGTCGCTCTTTCAGTCTCAAATCTTGTCACAATATTGAAAATTAAGCTAGATTAACGTAGGCGTTTGATTCATGTCATGTTGAGCTCTATATCAAATGTTAAAGAGGATTCAGTGCGGACATGTCATGTTGATCAGCAAGTTAAAATGATCATTCTAAACTGATCATTGGTGCTCATTGAGCAAAAGTTTACAATTGAACCATAATGCATGGCATAACGCAGTTTGGAATAGATTGGATTACTTGGAGGCTTTGACATAGCTCTTTCAGTCTTAAATGTGTAACACTATTGAAAATTGAGTTAGATTAACGTTCACGTTTGATTCATGTCATTTTGAGCTCTAACTCAAATGTTAAAGACAATTTAGTCCAAACATGTCATGTTGATCGTCTAGTTAAAATGATCACTCTAAACTGATCATTGGTGCTCATTGAGCAAAGGTTTACAATTGAAGCATAATGCATGGCATCTCGCAGTTTGGGGTAGATTGGATTACTTGGAGGCTTTGTTGTAGTTATTTCGGTATTAAATTTTGTCACAATATAGAGTATTGAGATAGCTTAACGTGGGCGTTGCATTCGTGTCATTCTTAACTGTATCAAAACTTAGGACAATTTAGTGCGGACATGTCCAGTTGAACGGCCAGTTAAAATGATCATTCTGAACTAATCATTGGTGCTCCTTGAGTAAAGGCTTATAAATGAAGCATAATGCGTGGCATCAATCAGTTTGGGATATATTGGATAACTTGAAGGTTTCCTAGCCATTGCGGTCTTAAATTTTGTTACAATATAGAAAAATGAGCTAGTATAACCTGAGCATTGGATTCGTGTCATTCTGAACTCTAAATCAAATGTTATGGACGATTTGGTGCAGACAAGTCAAGTTAATCGGCCAGTTGAATGATAATTCTAAACTGATCATTGGTCCTACTTTAGTAAAGGCTTATAAATGAAGCATAATGCATGTTATCAAATAGTTTTGGATACGCAGGATTACTTGGGGGCTTTGTCGTAGCTCTTTCAGCCCCAAATATTGTCACAATATTGAACATTGAGCTAGATTAACATAGGTGTAATGCATGTCATCAAATAGTTTTGGATATGCTTGATTACTTGGGGGCTTTGTCGTAGCCTTTCAGCCTCAAATGTTTTCACATTATTGAAAATTGAGCTAGATTAATGTAGGCGTTTGATTCATGTCATGTTGAGCTCTAAGTCAAATGTTAAGGACGATTCAGTGCCGACATGTCATGTTGATGAGCAAGTTAACATAATCATTTAAACTGATCATTGGTGCTCATTGAGCAATGTTTTACAATTGAAACATAATGCATGACATCATGCAGTTTGGGATAGATTGGATTACTTGGAGGCTTTGTTGTAGTTATTTCGGTCTTAAATTTTGTCATAATATAAAGTATTGAGCTAGCTTAACATGGGTGTTGCATTCGTGTCATTCTTTACTGTATCTAAAGTTAGGACAATTTAGTGCGGACATGTCAAGTTGAACGGTCAGTTAAAATGATCATTCTAAACTAATCATTGGTGCTCCTTGAGCAAAGGCTTATAAATTAAGCATAATGCATGGCATCAAACAGTTTAGGATATATTGGATAAGTTGGAGGCTTTTTTATAACTATTTCGGTCTTAAATTTTGTTACAATATAGAAAAACGGGCTAGTATAACATGAGCACTGGATTCGTGTCATTCTGAACTCTAAATCAAAAGGTATGGACGATTTAGTGCAGACATGTCAAGTTAATCGGTCAGTTAAATGATAATTCTAAACTGATCATTGGTGCTACTTTAGTAAAGGCTAATAAATGAAGCATAATGCATGTCGTCAAATAGTTTTGGATATGTTGGATTACTTGTGGGCTTTGTCGAAGCACTTTCAGTCTCAAATGTTGTCACAATATTGAAAATTGAGTTAGATTAACGTAGGCATTTGATTCATGTCATGTTGAGCTCTAAATCAAATGTTAAAGAGGATTCAGTTCGTACATGTCATGTTGATCAGCAAGTTAAAATGATAATTCTAAACTGGTCATTGGTGCTCATTAAGCAAAGGTTTACAATTGAAGCATAATGCATGAAATCACGCAGTTTAGGATAGATTGGATTACTTGGAGGCTTTGGTGTAGTTATTTTGGTCTTAAATTTTGTCACAGTATAGAGTATTGACCTAGCTTAACGTGGGCGTTGCATTCGTATCATTCTCAACTGTATCAAAAGTTATGACAATTTAGTGCGTACATGTCAAGTTGAAGGGCCAGTTAAAATGATCATTCTAAACTAATCATTGATGCTCCTTGAGTAAAGGCTTATAAATGAAGTATTATGCATGGAATCATGCAGTTTGGGATACATTGGATTACTTGGAGGCTTTGACGTAGCTCTTTCAGTCTCAAATGATGTCACAATATTCAAAATTGAGCTAGATTAACGTGGGCGTTTGATTCATGTCATTTTGAGCTCTAACGCAAATGTTAAAGACGATTTAGTCCGCACATGTCATGGTTATCATCTAGTTAAAATGATCATTCTAAACTGATCCTTGGTGCTCATTGAGAAAAGGTTTACAAATGAAGAATAATGCATTGCGTCCAGCAGTTTAGGATATATTGGATTACTTGGAGGCTTTGTCGTAGCTATGTCGGTCTAAAATTTAATCACAATATAGAAAATTCAGCTAGCTTAACAAGGGTGTTGGATTCGTGTCATTCTGAACTCCAAATCAAAAGTTAAGACGATCTAGTATAGACATCTCAAGTTTATCAGCTAGTTAAAAAGATAATTCTAAACTGATCATTGGTGCTCTTTAAGTAAAGAAAGGCTTATAAATGAAGGATAATGCATGTCATCATGCAGTTTTGGATACATTGGATTACTTGGAAGTTTTTTCGTAGCTTTTTGAGACTATTATGAAATGTTGTCATAATTGAAAATTGAGCTAGATTAAGGTGGGCGTTGGATGCATGTCATTTTGAGCTCTAAATCAAATATTAAAGATGATTTAGTCCAGACATGTCAAGTTGATCAGCTAGTTAAAATGATCATTCTAAATTGATCATTGGTGCTAATTGAGGAAAGGTTTACAAATGAAGCATAATTTTAAGTTTATCAACTAGTTAAAATGATCATTCTAAACTGATAATTATTGCTCACTGAGAAAAGGTTTACAAATGAAGCATAATGGATGGCATCACACAATTTGGGACAGATTGGATTACTTAGAGCTTTGTCGTAGCTATTTCAATCTTAAATTTTGACACAATATAGAATATTGAGCTAGCTTAACGTGGGGATTGGTTCATGTCATTCTGAATTCTAAGTCAAATTTAGTGCGGACATCTCATTTTTATGAGCTAGATAAATTGATCATTCTAAACTGATCGTTGATGCTCATTGAGCAAAGGTTTACAAAGGAAGCGTAATGCATGGCATCAAGCAGTTTGGGATATATTGGATAACTTGGAGTCTTTTTCATAGCTATTGCGGTCTTAAATTTTGTTACAATATAGAACAATGAGCTAGTATAACGTGAGCATTGGATTCGTGTCATTCTGAACTCTAAATCAAAAGTTATGGACGATTTAGTGCAGACATGTCAAGTTAATCGGCCAGTTAAATTATAATTCTAAACTGATCATTGGTGCTACTTTAGTAAAGGCTTATAAATGATGCATAATGCATGTCATCAAACAGTTTTGGATACATTGGATTACTTGGGAGCTTTGTCGTCGCTCTTTCAGTCTCAAATCTTGTCACAATATTGAAACTTAAGCTAGATTAACGTAGGCATTTGATTCATGTCATGTTGAGCTCTATATCAAATGTTAAAGAGGATTCAGTTCGGACATGTCATGTTGATCAGCAAGTTTAAATGATCATTCTAAACTGATCATTGGTGCTCATTGAGCAAAAGTTTACAATTCAAGCATAGTGCATGGCATAACGCAGTTTGGAATATATTGGATTACTTGGAGGCTTTGACATAGCTCTTTCAGTCTTAAATGGTGTCACACTATTGAAAATTGAGCTAGATTAACGTTCGCGTTTGATTCATGTCATTTTGAGCTCTAACACAAATGTTAAAGACAATTTAGTCCAAACATGTCATGTTGATCATCTAGTTAAAATGATCACTCTAAACTGATCATTGGTGCTCATTGAGCAAAGGTTTACAATTGAAGCATAATGCATGGCATCTCGCAGTTTGGGGTAGATTGGATTACTTGGAGACTTTGTTGTAGTTATATGGGTCTTATATTTTGTCACAATATAGAGTATTGAGATAGCTTAACGTGGGCGTTGCATTCGTGTCATTCTTAACTGTATCAAAACTTAGGACAATTTAGTGCAGATATGTAAAGTTGAACGGCCAGTTAAAATGATCATTATGAACTAATCATTGGTGCTCCTTGAGTAAAGGCTTATAAATGAAGCATAATGCGTGGCATCAATCAGTTTGGGATATATTGGATAACTTGGTGGCTTTTTCCTAGCTACTGCGGTCATAAAGTTTGTTACAATGTAGAAAAATGAGCTAGTATAACCTGAGCATTGGATTCGTGTCATTCTGAACTCTAAATCAAATGTTATGGACGATTTAATGCAGACAAGTCAAGTTAATCGGCCAGTTAAATGATAATTCTAAACTGATCATCGGTCCTACTTTAGTAAAAGCTTATAAATGAAGCATAATGCATGTCATCAAATAGTTTTGGATACGCTGGATTACTTGGGGTCTTTGTAGTAGCTCTTTCAAGCCTCAAATGTTGTCACAATATTGAAAATTGAGCTAGATTAACATAGGCGTAATGCATGTCATCAAATAATTTTGGATACGCTTGATTACTTGGTGGCTTGTCGTAGCCTTTCAGCCTCAAATGTTGTCACATTATTGAAAATTGAGCTAGATTAACGTAGGCGTTTGATTCATGTCATGTTGAGCTCTAAATCAAATGTTAAGGACGATTATGTGCCGACATGTCATGTTGATCAGCAAGTTAAAATGATCATTTAAACTGATCATTGGTGCTCATTGAGCAAAGTTTTACAATTGAAGCATAATGCATGAAATCACACAGTTTGGGATAGATTGGATTACTTGGAGGCTTTGTTGTAGTTATTTTGGTCTTAAATGTTTTCATAATATAGAGTATTGAGCTAGCTTAACATGGGTGTCGCATTCTTGTCATTCTTAACTGTATCAAAAGTTAGGACAATTTAGTGCGGACATGTGAAGTCGAACTGTCAGTTAAAATGATCATTCTAAACTAATCATTGGTGCTCCTTGAGTAAAGGCTTATAAATTAAGCATAATACATGGCATCGAGCAGTTTAGGATATATTGGATAACTTGGAGGCTTTTTTATAACTATTTTGGTCTTAAATTTTGTTACAATATAGAAAAACGAGCTAATATAACGTGAGCATTGGATTCGTGTAATTCTGAACTCTAAATCAAAAGTTATGGACGATTTAGTGCAGACATGTCAAGTTAATCGGTGAGTTAACTGATAATTCTAAACTGATCATTGGTGCTACTTTAGAAAAGGCTTATAAATGAAGCATAATGCATGTCGTCAAATAGTTTTGGATACATTGGATTACTTGGGGGCTTTGTCGAAGCTCTTTCAGTCTCAAATGTTGTCACAATATTGAAAATTGAGCTAGATTAACGTAGGCGTTTGATTTATGTCATCTTAAGCTCTAAATCAAATGTTAAAGAGGATTCAGTTCGGACATGTCATGTTGATCAGCAAGTTAAAACTATAATTCCAAAACTGATCATTGGTGCTCATTGAGCAAAGGTTTACAATTGAAGCATAATCAATGACATCACGCAGTTTAGGATAGATTGGATTACTTGGAGGCTTTGTTGTAGTTATTTTGGTCTTAAATTTTGTCACAATATAGAGTATTGACCTAGCTTAACATGGGCGCTGCATTCGTATGATTCTCAATTGTATCAAAAGTTAGGACAATTTAGTGCATACAGGTCAAGTTGAAGGCGCAGTTAAAATGATCATTCTAAACTAATCATTGGTGCTCCTTGAGTAAAGGCTTATAAATGAAGTTTAATGCATGGCATCATGTAGTTTGGGATACATTGGATTACTTAGGGGCTTTGTCGAAGCTCTTTCAGTGTCAAATGTTGTCACAATATTGAAAATTGTGCAAGATTAACGTAGGCGTTTGATTCATCTCATGTTGAGCTCTAAATCAAATGTTAAAGAGGATTCAGTTCGTACATGTCATGTTGATCTGCAAGTTAAAATGATAATTCTAAACTGATCATTGGTGCTCATTGAGCAAAGGTTTACAATTGAAGCATAATGCATGACATCACGCAGTTTAGGATAGATTGGAATACTTGGAGGCTTTGTTGTAGTTATTTTGGTCTTAAATTTTGTCACAATATAGAGTATTGACCAAGCTTAACGTGGGCGTTGCATTCGTATCATTCTAAACTGTATCAAAAGTAATGACAATTTAGTGCGTACATGTCAAGTTGAAGGGCCAGTTAAAATGATCATTCTAAACTAATCATTGATGCTCCTTGAGTAAAGGCTTATAAATGAAGTATAATGCATGGCATCATGCAGTTTGGGATATATTGGATTACTTGGAAGCTTTGGCGTAGCTCTTTCAGTCTTAAATGGTGTAACACTATTGAAAATTGAGCTAGATTAACGTGGGCGCTTGATTAATGTCAGTTTGAGCTCTAAATCAAATGTTAAAGATGATTTCGTCCAAACATGTCGTGTTGATCATCTAGTTAAAATGATCACTCTAAACTGATCATTGGTGCTCATTGAGCAAAGGTTTACAATTGAAGCATAATGCATGGCATCACGCCGTTTGGGATAGATTGGATTACTTGGAGGCTTTGTTGTAGTTATTTCGGTCTTAAATTATTCACAATATAGAGTATTGACCTAGCTTAATGTGGGCATTACATTTGTGTCATTCTCAACTGTATCAAAAGTTAGGACGATTTAGTGCTGACATGTCAAGTTGAACGGCCAGTTAAAATGATCATTCTAAACTAATCATTGGTGCTCCTTGAGTAAAGGCTTATAAATGACTATAATGCAAGACATCATGCAGTTTGGGATACATTTGAATACTTGGGTGCTTTGACGTAGCTCATTCAGTCTCAAATGATGTCACAATATTCAAAATTGAGCTAGATTAACGTGGGTGTTTGATTCATGTCATTCTGATCTCTAACGCAAATGTTAAAGACGATTTAGTCCGCACATGTCATGGTTATCATCTAGTTAAAATGATCATTCTAAACTGATCCTTGGTGCTCATTGAGAAAAGGTTTACAAAGGAAGCATAATGCATTGCATCCAGCAGTCTAGGATGTATTGGATTACTTGGAGGCTTTGTCGTAGCTATGTCGGTCATAGATTTCATAACAATATTGAAAATTGCTAGCTTGACATGGGTGTTGGATTCGTGTCATTCTGAACTCCAAATCAAAAGTTATGACGATCTAGTGTAGACATCTCAAGTTTATCGGCTAGTTAAAAATATAATTCTAAACTGATCATTGGTGCTCTTTGAGTAACGAAAGGCTTATAAATGAAGGATAATGCATGTCATCACGCAGTTTTGGATACATTGGATTACTTGGAAGTTTTTTCGTAGCTTTTTGAGACTATTATGAAATGTTATCACAATTGAAAATTGAGCTAGATTAAGGTGTGCGTTGGATGCATGTCATTTTGAGCTCTAAATCAAATATTAAAAATGATTTAGTCCAGACATGTCAAGTTGATCAGCTAGTTAAAATGAGCATTCTAAATTGATCATTGGTGCTAATTGAGCAAAGGTTTACAAATGAAGCATAATTTTAAGTTGATCAACTAGTTAAAATGATCATTCTAAACTGATCATTATTGCTCACTGAGAAAAGGTTTACAAATGAAGCATAATGGATGGCATCACACAGTTTGGGATAGATTGGATTAGTTAGAGCTTTGTCGTAGCTATTTCAATCTTAAATTTTGTCACAATATAGAAAATTGAGCTAGCTTAATGTGGGCATTGGTTCATGTCATTCTGAAATCTAAGTCAAATTTGGTGCGGACATCTCATTTTTATCAGCTAGATAAATTGATCATTCTAAACTGATCATTGATGCCCATTGAGCAAAGGTTTACAAAGGAAGCGTAATGCATGGCATCAAGCAGTTTGAGATATATTGGATAACTTGGAGTCTTTTTCATAGCTATTGCGGTCTTAAATTTTGTTACAATATGGAACAATGAGCTAGTATAACGTGAGCATTGGATTCGTGTCATTCTGAACTCTAAATAAAAAGTTATGGATGATTTAGTGTACACATGTCAAGTTAATCGGCCAGTTAAATGATAATTCTTAACTGATCATTTTTGCTACGTTAGTAAAGGCTTATAAATGCATAATGCATGTCATCAAACAGTTTTGGATAAACTGGATTACTTGGGAGCTTTGTCGTCACTCTTTCAGTCTCAAATTTTGTCACAAAACTGAAAGTTAAGCTAGATTAACGTAGGCGTTTGATTCATGTCATGTTGAGCTCTAAATCAAATGTTAAAGAGAATTCAGTGCGGACATGTCATGTTGATCAGCAAGTTAAAATGATCATTCTAAACTGATCATTGGTGCTCAATGAGCAAAAGTTTACAATTGAAGCATAATGCATGGCATAACGTAGTTTGGAATAGATTGGATTACTTGGGGCTTTGACATAGCTCTTTCAGTCTTAAATGGTGTCACACTATTGAAAATTGAGCTAGATTAACGTTCGTGTTTGATTCATGTCATTTTGAGCTCTAATTCAAATGTTAAAGACAATTTAGTCCAAACATGTCATGTTGATCATCTAGTTAAAATGATCACTCTAAACTGATCATTGGTGCTCATTGAGCAAAGGTTTACAATTGAAGCATAATGCATGGCATCTCGCAGTTTGGGGTAGATTGGATTAGGTGGAGGCTTTGTTGTAGTTATTTCGGTCTTAAATTTTGTCACAATATAGAGTATTGAGATAGCTTAACGTGGGGGTTGCATTCGTGTCATTCTTAACTGTATCAAAACTTAGGACAATTTAGTGCATGTCAAGTTGAACGGCCAGTTAAAATGATCATTCTAAACTAATCATTGGTGCTCCTTGAGTAAAGGTTTATAAATGAAGCATACTGCATGGCATCAATCAGTTTGGGATATATTGGATAACTTGGATGGTTTTTCCTAGCTATTGCGGTCTTAAATTTTTTTTACAATATAGAAAAATGAGTTAGTATAACCTGAGCATTGGAATCGTGTCATTCAGAACTCTAAATTAAATGTTATGGACGATTTAGTGCAGACAAGTCAAGTTAATCGGCCGGCTAAATGATAATTCTAAACTGATCATTGGTCCTACTTTAGTAAAGGCTTATAAATGAAGCATAATGCATGTCATCAAATAGTTTTGGATACGTTGGATTACTTGGGGGCTTTTTCGTAGCTCTTTCAGCCCCAAATGTTGTCACAATATTGAAAATTGAGCTAGATTAACATAGGCGTAATGCATGTCATCAAATAGTTTTGGATACGCTTGATTACTTGGGGACTTTGTCGTAGCCTTTTAGCCTCAAATGTTGTCACATTATTGAAAATTGAGCTAGATTAACGTAGGCGTTTGATTCATGTCATGTTGAGCTCTAAATCAAATGTTAAGGACGATTCAGTGCCGACATGTCATGTTGATCAGCAAGTTAAAATTATCATTCTAAACTGATCATTGGTGCTTATTGAGCAAAGTTTTACAATTGAAGAATAATGCATGACATCACGCAGTTTGGGATAGATTGGATTACTTGGAGGCTTTGTTGCAATTATTTTGGTCTTAAATTTTGTCACAATATGGAGTATTGAGCTAGCTTAACGTGGACATTGGATTCGTGTCATTCTCAATTGTATCAAAAGTTAGGACAATTTAGTGCGGACATGTCAAGTTGAAGGGTAGTTAAAATGATCATTCTAAACTAATCATTGGTGCTGCTTGAGTAAAGGCTTATAAATGAAGTATAATGCATGGCATCATGCAGTTTGGGATACATTGGATTACTTGGAGGCTTTGACGTAGCTCTTTCAGTCTCAAATGGTGTCGAAGTATTAAAAATAGAGCTACAGTAACATGGGCGTTTGATTCATGTCATTTTGAGCTCTAACTCAAATGTTAAAGACGATTTAGTCCAAACATATCATGTTGATCATCT
The DNA here is from genome assembly GCA_018901935.1 of Pugionium cornutum. Taxonomy (NCBI): domain Eukaryota; kingdom Viridiplantae; phylum Streptophyta; class Magnoliopsida; order Brassicales; family Brassicaceae; genus Pugionium; species Pugionium cornutum. The sequence goes on from CM032160.1 coordinate 16,654,176, forward strand.
AGTCAAAATGATCACTCTAAACTGATCATTGGTGCTCATTGAGCAAAGGTTCATAACTGATGGATAATGCATGGCATCACGCAGTTTGAGATAGATTAGATTACTTGGAGGCTTTGTTGTAGTTATTTCGGTCATAAATTTTGTCACAATATTGAGTATTGACCTAGCTTAATGTGGGCATTGCATTTGTGTCATTCTCAATTGTATCAAAAGTGAGGACAATTTAGTGCAGACATGTCAAGTTGAACGGCCAGTTAAAATGATCACTCTAAACTAATCATTGGTGCTCCTTGAGTAAAAGCTTATAAATGAAGTTTAATGCATGGCATCACGTAGTTTGGGATACATTGGATTATTTGGAGGCTTTGTCGTAGCTCTTTCAGTCTCAATTGTTGTCACAATATTGAAAATTGAGGGGAGTTGGATTCATGTCATTTTGAGCTTTAAATCAAATGTTAAAGACGATATAGTGTGCACATGTCGTGCTGATCAACTAGTTAAAATAATCATTCCAAACTGATCAATGGTGCTCGTTGAGCAATGGTTTACAGATGAAGCATACTGCATGGGATCACGAAGTTTGGGATACATTGGATTGCTTGGAGGCTTTGTCGTAGCTTTTTCAGTCTCAAATGTTGTCACAATATTGAAAATTAAGCAAGATTAATGTGGGCGGGTTATTCATGTTATTTTGACCTCTAAATCGAATAATAAAGACGATTTACTCCGGACATGTCAAGTTGATCAGCTCGTTAAGATGATCATTCTAAACTGATGGTTAGCAAAATGCATGGCATTACGCAATTTGGGATAGGTTGGATTATATGGAGGCTTTGTCATAGCTCTTTTAGTCTCAAATGTTGTCACAATATTAAAATTTGAGCTGGATTAAAGTGGGCGTTGGATTCATGTCATTTGAGCTCTAAATCAAATGTTAAAGAGGATTTAGTGCGGACTTGTCAATTTGATCAGCTAGTTAAAATGATAATTCTAAACTGATCATTTGTGCTCATTGAGCAAAGGTTCAGAAATGAAGCATAAGTGCTGACATCACGCAAGTTGGCATATATTGGATTTTTTAAAGGCTTTGTTGTAGCTATTTCGCTCTTAAATTTTGTCACAACATAGAATATTGAGCTAGCTTGACTTGGGCACTGGATTCATGTTATTTTGAACTCTAAATCAAAAGTTACGGAGGATTTAGTGCATACATGTCAAGTTGATCTGCCTGTAAAAATGATCATTCTAAAATGATCATTGGTGCTCCTTGAGTAATGGTTTATAAATGAAGCATAATGCAGGGCATCACGCAGTTTGGGATATATTGGATTACTTGGAGGCGTTGTCGTAGCTCCTGTAGTCTCAAATGTTGTCATAATATTGAAAATTGAGCTAGATTAAAGTGAGCCTTGGATTCATGAAATTTTGGGCTCTAACTCAAATGTTAAAGACGATTTACTCCGGACATGTAAAGTTGATCAGCAAGTTAAAATGATCATTCTAAACTGATCATTGGTGCTCAATTAGAAAAGGCTTACAAATGAAGCATAATGCATGGAATCACGCAGTTTGGGATATATTAGATAACTTGGAGGCTTTATCATAGTTATTTGGGGCTTAAACTTAAACACAATATAGTAAATAGAGTTAGATTAACACAAACGTTGGATTTGTGTTATTGTGAACTCTAAATCAAAAATTACAGAAGATTTAGTGCAGACATGTCAAGTTGATCAGATAGTTAAAATGATCATTTTAAACTGATCATTGTTGCTCATTGAGCAAAGGTTTACAAATGAACCATAATGCATGGTATCACACAGTTTGGGATAGATTGGCTTACTTGGAAGCTTTGTCATAGCTATTTCAGTCTTAAACTTGATGACAATATAGTAAATTGAGCTAGCTTAACGTGGACGTTGCATATGTGTTATTCTGAATTCTAAATCAAAACTTACGGCCAATTTAGTGAGACATGTCAAGTTAATCAGCCAGTTAAAATGATCATTCTAAATTGATCATTGGTGCTCTTTGATTAAAGGCTTATAAATAAAGGATTATGCATGGCATCACGTCGTTTGGGATACATTGGATTAGTTAAAGCCTTTTTCATAGCTCTTTCAGTCTCAAATGTTCCACATTTTTGAAAATTGAGCTAGATTAATGTGGATGTTGGATTCATGTCATTTTGAGCTCTAAATCAAATGTTAAAAACGATTTAGTGTGGAGATGTCAAGTTGATAAGTTAGTTCAAATGATCATTCTAAACTTATTATTGGTGCTCATTAAGCAAATGTTTACAAATGAAGCATAATGCATGGCATCAAGCAGTTTAGGATAAATTGGATTACTTGGAGGCTTTTTCGTAGCTATTTTCTCTTAAATTTAATCATAAAATAGAAAATTGAGGTAGCCTAACGTGGGCATTGGATTCGTGTCATTATGCTAAATCAAAAGTTTAGGACGATTTAATTTCGGACATGTCAAGTTGATCGGCCAGTTAAAATGATAGTTCTAAACTGACCATTGATGCTCCTTGTGTAAAGGCTTATAAATGAATCATAATGCATGGCATCATGCTTTTTTGGAAACATTGGATTACTTGAAGGCTTTTTCGTAGCTGTTTAAGTCTTAAATGTTGTCACAATACTAAAAATTGAGCTAGATTAACATGGACGTTGGATTCTTGTCATTTTGAGCTATAAATAAAATACTAAAGACGATTTAGTCCGGAAATGTCAAGTTGATCAGCTAGTTAAAATGATCATTCGAACTGATGAATAGGTGCTCACTGCAAAAAGGTTTACAAATGAAGCATTATGCATGGCATCACACAGTTTGGGATAGATTGTTTTACTTGGAGGCTTTGTTGTAGCTATTTCGATATTAAATTTAATCACAATATAGAAAATTGAGCAAGGTTACCGTGGGCGTCGGATTTGTGTCATTATGCTAAATCAAATGTTTCGGACGATTTATTGAAGACATGTCAAGTTGATCGGCGAGTTAAAATGATAATTCTAAATTGATCACTTGTACTCCTTGTGTAATGGCTTATAAATGAAGCATAATGCATGGCATCACGCTGTTTGGGGTACATTGGACTACTTGGAGCCTCTGTCATGGGTGTTTAAGTCTCAAATGTTGTCACAATACTAAAAATTGAGCTAAATTAATGTGGGTGTTAGATTCAAGTCATTTTGAGCTTTAAATCAAATATTAAAGACAATTTAGTCCGGATATGTCACGTTGATTAGCTAGTTAAAATGATCATTCTAAACTGATCATTGGTGCTCACTGAGAAAAGGTTTACAAATGAAGCACAATGCATGGCATCATGCAGTTTGGGATAGATTGGATTCCTTGTAGATTTTGTTGTAGCTACTTTGGTCTTAAATTTTATCACAATGAAGAAAATTGAGCTAGTTTAACATGTGTGTTGGATTCCTGTCATTCTGAACTCTGAATCAAAAGTTACAGACGATTTAGTGTGGACATGTCATGTTGATCAGCTAGTTAAAATGATCATTCTAAATTGATCATTGGTCCTCCTTGAGTAAAGGCTTATAAATGAAGCATAATGCATGGCATCACACACTTTGGGATACATTGGATTACTTGGAGGCTTTGTCGTAGCTCTTTCGGTCTCAAATGTTGTCAAAATATAGAAAATTGAGCTTGATTAATGTGGCCGTTGGATTATTGTCATTTTTAGCTCTTAATCTAATGTTAAAGACGATTTAGTGCGGTCATGTCAAGGTGATCAGCTAGTTAAAGTGATCATTTTAAATTGATCATTGATGCTCCTTAAGTAAAGGCTCATAAATAAAGGATAATGCATGGCATCATGCAGTTTGGGATACATTGGATTACTTGGAGGCTCTGTTGTAGCTTTTTCGGTCTCAAATGTTGTCAAAATATAGGAAACTGAGCTTGATTAATGTGGCCGTTGGATTATTGTCATTTTGAGCTCTCAATCTAATGTTAAAGACGATTTAGTGCGGACATGTCAAGTTGATCAGCTAGTTAAAGTGATCATTCTAAACTGATCATTGCTGCTCCTTAAGTAAAGGCTTATAAATAAAGGATAATGCATGGCATCATGCAGTTTGGGATACATTGGATTAGTTGGAGGCTTTCTCGTAGCTCTTTCAGTTCAAGTGTTGCACAATATTGTAAATTGCACTAGATTAATGTGCACGTTGGATTCATGCCAATTTAAACTCCAAATCAAATGTTAAAAACGATTTAGTGCGGAGATGTCAAATTGATAAGCTAGTTAAAATGATCATTCTAAACTGATCTTTGCTGCTCATTTAGTAAAGTTTTAAAAATGAAGCATATTGCATGGCATTACGCTGTTTGGGATAGATTGGCTTACTTGGAGGCGTTGTCGTAGCTATTTGTATTTTAAATTTAATCACAATATAGAAAATTGAGCTAGCTTAACGTGGGCGATGGATTCATGTCATTCTGCTCAATCAAATATTTTAGACGATTTAGTGCGGGCATGTCAAGTTGATCGTCTAGTAAAAATGATAATACTAAATTGATCACTGGTACTCCTTGTGTAAAGGCTTATAAATGAAGCATAATGCATGGCATGACACAGTTTGGGATACATTGGATTACTTGGAGGCTTTGCCATGGGTCTTTAAGTCTCAAATGTTGTCACAATACTAAAAATTGAGCTAGATTAACGTGGGCGTTGGATTGAAGTCATTTTCAGTTCTAAATAAAATACTAAAGACAATTTAGTTTGGATATGTCACGTGGATCAGCTTTGTTAAAATGATGATTCTAAACTGATCATTGGTGCTCACCGAGAAAAGGTTTACAAATGAAGCATAATGTATGGCCTCACGCAGTTTGGGATAGATAGGATTTTTTTGTAGACTTTGTTGTAGCTATTTTGGTCTTAAATTTTATCACAATAAATAAAATTGAACTAGCTTAACGTGTGCGTTGGATTCCACTCATTATGAACTCTAAATCAAAAGTTACGGATGATTTAGTGCGGACATGTAAAGTTGATCGGCCAGTTAAAATGATCGTTCTAAACAGATCATTGGTGTTTTTTGAGTAAACGCTTATAAACGAAGCATAATGCATGCCATCACGCAGTTTTCGATACATTGGATTACTTGGAGGCTTTGTCGTAGTTTTTTCAATCTCAAATGTTGTCGTAGTATTGAAAATTGAGCTAGATTAACGAGGGCGTTGGATTCATGTCATTTTGAGCTCCAAATCAAATGTTAAAGACAATTTAGTGCGGACATGTCAAGTTGATCAGCTAGTAAAAATGATAATTCTAAACTGATCATTGGTGCTCATTAAGCAAAGGTTTACAAATGAACCATAATACATGACATCACGCAGTTTGGGATAGATTGGATTTTTTGGAGGCAATGTCCTAGCTATTTCGGTCTTTAATTTGGTCACAATATAGAATATTGAGCTAGCTTGACGTGGGTGCTGGATTCCTTTCATTTTTAGCTCTAAATCAAACTTTAAAGATGATTTAGTGTGGACATGTCAAGTTGATCAGATAGTTAAAATGGTCAGTCTAAACTGATCATTGGTGCCGATTGAGGAAAGGTTTACAAATGAAGCATAAAGCATGATATCACGCAGTTTGGGATAGATTGAATTTGTTGGAGGCTTTATGGTAGCTATTTTGGCCTTAAATGTTGTCACAATATTGAAAACTGAGCTAGATAAATGTGGCCGTTGGATTCATGTCATTTTTAGCTCAAATGAAATATTAAAGGCGATTTAGTGCGGACATGTCACATTGATCAGCTAATTAAAATGGTCATTCTAAACTGATAATTGGTGCTCATTGAGCAAAGTTTTACAAATGAAGCACAATGCATGACATCACGAGTTTGGGATAGATTGGATTTGTTGGAGGCTATGTCCTAGCTATTTCTGTCTTAAATTTGGTCACAATATAGAATATTGAGCTAGCTGGAGGTGGGCGCTAGATTCCTTTTATTTTGAACTCTAAATCAAATGTTAAAGACGATTAAGTGCGGACATGTATAGTTGATCAGCTAGTTAAAATGGTCATTCTAAACTGATAATTGGTGATCATTTAGCAAAGGTAATGCACGAAAAGCATAATGCATGGCATCACGCAATTTGGGATAGATTGGATTACTTGGAGGCTTTGTCTTACTATATTGGTTTTAAATTTAATCACAATATAGAAAATTGAGATACCTTAACGTGGGCGTTGGATTCATGTCATTCAGCCAAATCAAAAGTTTCAGATGATTTAGTGCGGACATGGCAAGTTCATCGGCCAGTTAAAATGACAATTCTAAATTTATCATTGGCACTCATTGTGAATAGGCTAATAAATGAATCATTATGCATGGCATCACGCAGTGGGGATACATTGGATTACTTGGAGGCTTTGTTGTAGGTCTTTAAGTCTCAAATATTGTCACAATACTAAAAATTGAGCTAGATTAATATGGGCATTGGTGATTCATGTCATATTGAGTACTAATTCAAATAGGAAAGACTGTTTTTTCTGGACATGTTAAGTTGATCAGCTAGTTAAAATGATCATTGGTACTCACCGAGAAAAGGTTTACAAATGAAGCATAATGCATGGCATCACGCAGTTTGGGATAGATTGGATTAATTGGAGGCTTTGTTGTAGCTATTTCAGTCTCAAATGTTGTCACAATAATTAAAATTGAGCTAGATTAACGTGGGCGTTGGTTTCATGTCATTTTGAGCTCTAAATCAAATGTTAAATACGATTTAGTGCGGACATGTCAAGTTGATCGGCATGTTAATATGATCATTCTACACTGATCATCGGTGCTCCTTGAGTAAATGCTTATAAATGAAGCATAATGCATGGCATCACGGAGTTTGGGATACATTGGATTACTTAGAGGCTTTGTCGTAGCTCTTTCAGTCATAAATGTTGTCACAATATTGAAACTTGAGCTAGATTAACGTGGGCATTGCATTCATGTCATTTTGAGCTCTAAATCAAATGTTACTCATGATTTAGTGCAGACATATCAAATTGATCAGCTAGTTAAAATGATCATTTTAATCTAATCATTGGTACTCATTGAGCAAAGGTTTACAAATGAAGCATAATGCATGGCATCACGAAGTTTGGGTATATTGGATTACTTGGAGGCTTTTTCCTTGCTATTTCTGTCTTAAATTTAATCACAATATAGAAAACTGAGCTAACTTAATGTGGGCGTTGGATTCGTGTCATTCTGAACTCTAAATCAAAAGTTATGGAAGCTTTAGTGCGGACATGTCAATTTGATCGGCCATTTAAAATGATCATTCTAAGCTGATCATTGGTGCTCCTTGAGTAAAGGCTTATAAATGAAGCATAATGCATGGCATCACACAGTTTAGGATTCATTGGATTACTTGGAGGTTTTTTCGTAGCTCTTTCAGTCTCAAATGTTGTCACAGGATTGAAAATTAAGCTAGATTAATGTGGGCGTTTGATTCATGTCATTTTAGCTCTAAATCAAATCTTATGGACGATTTAATGCGGACATGTTAAGCTGATCAGCTAGTTAAAATGATCATTCTAATCTGATCATTGATGCTCATTGAACAAATTTTTACAAATGAAGCATAATGCATGGCATCACGCAGTTTGGGATATATTGGATTAGTTGGAGGCATTTTCCTTGCTATTTCTAACTTAACTTTAATCACAATATATAAAACTAAGTTAGCTTAACGTGGGCGTTGGATTTGTGTCATTTTGAACTCTAAATCAAAAGTTATGGACAATTTAGTGCGGACATGTCTGGTTGATCGGCCAGTTAAAATGATCATTCTGAACTGATCATTGGTGCTCCTTGAGTAAATGCTTATGAATGAAGCATAATGCATGGCATCACGCAGTTTGGGATACATTGGATTACTTGGAGGCTTTATCGTAGCTCTTTCAGTCTCAAATGTTGTCACAATATTCAAAATTGAGCTAGATTAACGTGGGCTTTGGATTCATGTCATTTTTAGCGCTAAATCAAATGTTACAGGAAATTTAGTGCGGACATATCAAGTTGATCAGCTTGTTAAAACTATCATTGTACACCGATCATTGGTGCTCAATTAACAAAGGTTTACAAATGAAGCATAATGCATCGCATCACACAGTTTGGGATATATTGGATTACTTGGACGCTTTTTCATAACTATTTCGATCTTAAATTTAATCACAACATAGAAACCTGAGCTAGCTTGACGTGAGCTTTGGAATGTTGCCATTCTGAACTCTAAATCAAAAGTTACAAACGATTTAGTGCGGACATGTCAAGTTGATCGGCCAGTTAAAATGATCATTCTAAATTGATCATTGTTGCTCCTTAAGTAAATGCTTATGAATGAAGTATAATGCATGGCATCACCCAGTTTGGCATACATTGGAATTCTTGGAGGTTGTGTCGTAGCTCTTTTAGTGTCAAATGTTGTCACAATATGGAAAATTGAGATAGATTAACGTGGGCGTTTGAATCATGTCATTTTAATCTCTAAATCAAATGTTACGAACGATTTAGTGCGGATATGTCTAGTTGATGAGCTAGTTAAAATGATCATTATAAAATGATCTTTGGTGCTCCTGGAGAAAAGGCTTATAAATAAAGCATAATGCATGGCATCACGCAGTTTGAGATATATTGGATTACTTGGATGCTTTTTCGTAGCTCTTTCACTCTCAAATTTAATCACAATATAGAAAATTAAGGTAGATTAATGTGGGCGTTGGATTCTTGTCATTCTGAACTCTAAATCAAAAGTTTCAGACGATTTAGTGCGGACATGTGAAGTTGATTGGCCAGTTAAATGATCATTTTAAATTGATCATTGGTGCTCCCTAAGTAAATGCTTATGAATGAAGCATAATGCATGGCATCACGCAGTTTGGCATACATTGGATTTCTTGGAGGTTTTTTCGTAACTCTTTTAGTGTCAAATGTTGTCGTAATATTGAAAATTGAGCTAGATTAACGTGGTCGATGGATTCATGTCATTTTGAGATCTAAATCAAATGATAAAGACAATTTAGTGCGGAAATGTTAAGTTGATCAGCTAGTTAAAATGATCATTCTAAACTGATCAGTGGTGCTCAACAAGCAAATGTTTACAAATGAAGCATAAATGCATGGCAAAACGCAGTTTGGGATGGATGTATTACTTGGATTCTTTTTCGTAGCTATTTCGGTATTCAATTCAATCACAAATAGAAAACTGAGCTAGCTTAATGTGGGCGTTTGATTCGTGTCATTCTGAACTCTAAATCAAAAGTTATGGACGATTTAGTGCGTACATTTCAAGTTGATCGGCTAGTTAAAGTGATCATTCTAAACTGATCATTGGTGCTCCTTGAGTAAACAGTTATAAATGAAGCATAATGCATGACATCACGCAGTTTGGGATACTTTACATTTCCTGGAGGCTTTGTCGTATCTTTTTCAGTCTCAAATGTTGTCATAATATTGAAAATTGAGCTAGATTAACGTGTGCGTCAATTCATGTCGTTTTGAGCTCTAAATCAAATGTTACAGATGATTTAGTGCAGACATGTCAAGTTGATCAGCTAAAAAATGATCTTTCTAAACTCATCATTAGTGCTCATTGAGAAAATGTTTACAAATGAAGCATAATGCGTGGAATCACTCAGTTTAGGATAGATTGGATTACTTGGAGGCTGTGTCCTTTATATTTTTGTCTTAAATTTAATCACAATATAGAACACTGAGCCAGGTTAATGTGGGTGTTGGATTTGTGTCTTCTGAACTCTGAATCAAAAGTTACAGATGATTTAGTGCAGACATGTGAAGTTGATCGGCCATTTAAAATGATCATTCTAAACTGATCATTGGTTCTTGTTGAGTAAACGCTAATAAACGAAGCATAATGCATGCCATCACGCAGTTTGGGATACATTGGATTACTTGGAGGCTTTGTTGTAACTCTTTTAGTCTCAAATGTTGTCACGATATTGAAAATTGAGCTAGATTAACGTGGGCTTTGGATTCATATCATTTTGTTCTCTAAATCAATTGTTATAGACAGTTCAGTGTGGACATATCAAGTTGATCAGTTAGTTAAAATGATCATTATAAACTGATCATTGGTGCTCATTTAACAAAGGTTTACAAATGAAGCATAATGCATGACATCACGTATTTGGGATACATTGGATTACGTGGAGAATCTTTCAGTCTCAAATATTGTCATAATATTGAAAATTGAGCTAGATTAAGGTGGCCGTTGGATTCATGTCATTTTGAGCTCTAAATCAAATGTAAAAGATGATTTAGTTCTGACATTTCAAGATGATCAGCTATTTAAACTGATCATTCTAAACTTATCACTGGTGCTCATTGAGGAAAGGTTTATAAATGAAGCATAATGCATGGCATCACGCAGTTTGGGATAGGTTGGATTACTTGGATTCTTTTTCGTAGCTATTTGGGTTTAAAATTTTTATCACATTATAGAATATTGAGGTAGCTTAATGTGAGCATTAGATTTGTGTCACTCTGAACTCAAAATCAAAAGTTACGGACTATTTAGTGCGGACATATCAAGTTGATTGGTCAGTTAAAATGATCATTCTAAACTTATCATTTGATTATTTGGAGGCTTTTTCGTACCTCTTTTAGCCTAAAATTTTGTCAGAATATTGAAATTGAGCTAGATTAACGTGGGCGTTCTAATCATGTCATTTTGAGCTCTAAATCAAAGGTTACAGATGATTTAGTGCGGACATGTTAAGTTTATCAGCTAGTTAAAATGATCATTCTAAACTGATCATTGGGGCTCATTAAGCAAAGGTTTACAAATGAAGCATAATGCATGGCATCACTCAGTTTCGGATAGATTGGATTACTGGGAGGTTGTGTCCTTGCTATTTCTGTCTTAAATTTAATCACAAATAGAAAACTGAGCTTGCTTAACGTTGGCGTTGGAATTGTGTCATTCTGAACTCTAAAACAAAAGTTACAGATACTTCAGTGCGGACATGTCAAGTTTATCAGCTAGTTCAATAGATCATTCTAATTTAATCATTGGTGCTCATTGAGCAAAGATTTACAAATGAAGCGTAATGCATGACATCCAGCAGTTTGGGAACGATTGGATAACTTGAAGGCTTTTTCATAGCTACTTTGGTCTTAAACTTAATCACAATATAAAAAACAAAGCTAGCTTAATGTGGCCATTGGATTCGTGTCTCTCTGAACTCTAAATCAAAAGTTACAGACGATTTTCTGCAGACATGTCAAGTTGATCGGCCAGTTAAAATGATCATTGGTGCTCCTTTAGTAAACCCTTATAAATGAAGCATAATGCATGCCATCACGCAGTTTGGGATAAATTGGATTACTTGGAGGCTTTGTTGTAGCTCTTTCAGTCTCAAATGTTGCTCCAATATTGAAAATTGAGCTAGATTAAAGTGGGCTTCGGATTCATGTCATTTTGAGCTCTAAATGAAATGTTACAAAGAATTTAGTGCAGACATATCAAGTTTATCAGCTAATTAAAATGATCAATTTAAATTGATCTTTGGTGCTCATTTAACAAAGGTTTATAAATGAAGCATAATGCATAGCCTCACACAGTTTGGGATCAATTGGATTAATTGGAGGCTCTTTCAGTTTCAAATATTAACGTAATACTGAAAATTGAGCTAGATTAACGTGGCCTTTGGATTCATGTCATTTTGAGCTCTAAATCAAATGTGAAAGACAATTTTGTGCTGACATGTCAACTTGATCAGTTAGTTAAAATGATCATTCTAAACTTATCACCTCTGCTCATTGAAGAAAGGTTTAGAAATGAAGCATAATGCATGGCATCACGCAGTTTGGGAAAGGTTGGATTACTTGGATTCTTTTTTGTAGCTATTTCGGTTTAAAATTTTATCACAATATAGAGTATTGAGGTAGCTTAATGTGAGCATTAGATTCGTGTCATTCTGAACTCAAAATCAAAACTTACGGACTATTTAGTGCAGACATGTCAAGTTGATCGGCCAGTTAAAATCATCATTCTAAACTTATCATTGGTGCTCCTTGAGTAAAGGCTTGTAAATGAAGCATAATGCATGGCATCACACGGTTTGGGATACATTGGATTATTTGGAGGCTTTGTCGTACCTCTTTTAGTCTAAAATGTTGTTAGAATATTGAAACTTGAGCTAGATTAACATGGACGTTCTAATCATGTCATTTTGAGCTCTAACGATTTAGTGAAAACATGTGAAGTTGATTAGCTAGTTAAATTGATCATTATAAACTGATCATTCGTGCTCATTGAGCAAAGGTTTACAAATATAATGCATGGGCTCATGCAGTTTGGGATAAATTGGATTACTTGGTTGCTGTGTCCTTGATATTTCTATCTTAAATTTAATCACAATATAGGAAACTGAGCTACCTTAACATAGGCGTTGGATTCGTGTCATTCTGAAGTCTAAATCAAAAGTTACGGAGAATTTAGTGTGGACATGTCAAGTTGATCCGCCAGTTAAAATGATCATTCTAAACTTATCATTGGTGCTCCTTGAGTAAAGTCTTAGAAATGAAGCATAATGCATGGCATCAAACAGTTTGGGATACATTGGATTACTTGGAGGCTTTGTCGTAGTTCTTTCAATCTTAAATATTGTCATAATATTGAAAATTGAGCTAAATTAATGTGGAAGTTTGATTCATGTCATTTTGAGCACTAAATCAAATGTTACGGTCGATTTAATGCAGACATGTCAAGTTGATCAGCTAATTAAAATGATCATTCTAAACTGATCATTGGTGCTCATTTAGCAAAGGTTTACAAATGAAGCATAATGCATGGCATCACAAAATTTTGGAAAGATTAGATTACTTGGAGGCTGTGTCATTGCTATTTGTGTCTTAAATTTAACCACAATATAAAAAACTGAGCTAGCTTAATTTGGGCATTGGATTTGTGTCATTTTAAACTCTAAATCAAAGGTTACAAATGATTTACTGCGGACATGTCAAGTTGATCAGCCACCTAAAATGATCAGTCTAAACTGATTATTGGTGCACCTTGAGTAAACGCTTATAAACAAAGCATAATGCATGACATCACGTAGTTTGGGATACATTAGATTACTTATAGGCTTTGTCGTAGCTCTTTCAGTCTCAAATGTTGTCACAATATTGAAAATTGAGTTAGATTAATGTGAGCGTTGGATTCATGTCATTTTAAGCTCTAAATCAAATATTACAGACGATTTAGTGCGGACATGTCAAGTTGATCAGCTATATAAGATGATCATTCTAAACTGATCATTGGTGCTCATTTAGCAAAGGTTTAGAAATGAAGCATAATGCATGGCCTCACGCAGTTTGAGATAGATTATATTACTTGTTGGCTTTCTCCTATCTATTTTGGTCTTTAATTTAACTACAATATATAAAACTGAGCTATCTAAATTTAACCACAGTATATAGAATTTGTGTTATTCTGAACTATAAATAAAAAGTTACAAACGATTTAGCGCGGATATGTCAAGTTGATCGGCCAGTTAAAATGATCATTGTAAATTGATCATTGATACTCCTTGAGCAAAGGCTTATAAATGAAGCATAATGCATGACATCACGCAAATTGGGATACATTGGATTACTAGGGGGCTTTGTCGTAGCTTTTTTAGTCTCAGATGTTGTCACAATATTGAAAATTGAGCTACATTAACGTGGCGTTCGAATAATGTCATTTTGAGATCTAAATCAAATGTTACGAAGGATTTTGTGTGGACATGTCAAGTTGATCAGCCAGTTAAAATGATCATTATAAACTGATCATTAGTGCTCATTGAGCAAAGGTTTACAAATGAAGCATAATGCATGGCATCACACAGTATGGGATAGATTGGATTACTTGGAGGTTGTGTCCTTGCGATTTCTATCTTAAATTTAATCAGAATATGGAAAACTGACGTACCTTAACGTGGGCGTTGGATTCGATTCATTCTGAACTATAACACAAAAGTTACCGATGATTTAGTGCGGATATGTTAAGTTGATCGTACTGTTAAAATGATAATTTTAAAGTGGTAATTGGTACTCCTTCCGTTAACACTTATAAATGAAGCATAATGCATGGCATCATGTAGTTTAGGATACATTGGATTACTTGGAGGATTTTTTGTAGCTCTTCTAGTCTCATATGTTGTTACAATATTGAAAACTGATCTAGATTAACGTGGTCAATGGATTCATGTCATTTTGAGCTCTAAATCAAATTTTACGAACGGTTTAGTGTAGACATGTTAAGTTAATCAGTTAGTTAAAATGATCATTACAAACTGATCATTGGTGCTCATGGAGCAAAAGTTTATAAATGAAGCATAATGCATGGCATCACACAGTTTGGGATACATTGGATTACTTGGAATGCTTTGTCATAGCTCTTTCATTCTTAAATGTTGTCATAATATTTAAAATTGAGCTATATTAACGTGGGCGTTCGATTCATGTCATTTTGATCACTAAATCAAATGTTAAAGATGATTTACTGCGTACATGTTCAGTTAGTTAAAAATGATCATTCTATGCTGGTCATTGGTGCTCGTTGAGCAATGGTTAACAAATGAAGTATAATGCATGGCATCACGCAGTATGGGAACGATTGGATTACTTGGAGGCTTTTTCGTTTCTATTTTGGTCTTAAATTTTATCTCAATACAAAAAGCAGAGCTAGCTTAATGTGAACATTGGATTCGTGTCATTTTGAACTCTAAATCAAAACTTACGGACGATTTAGTGCAAACATGTCAAGTTGATCAGCTAGTTAAAATGATAATTCTAAACTGATCATTGGTGCTCCATAACTAAAAGCTTATAAATGAAGCAGAATGCATGGCATCAGGCAATTTGGGATACACTGGATTACATGGAAGCTTTGTCGTAGCTCTTTCAGTATCAAATGTTGTCACAATATTGAAAATTGAGCTAGATTAACGTGGGCGGTTGATTAATGTCATTATCAGCTGTAAATCGAATGTTACGAACGATTTAGTGCGGACATGTCAAGTTTATCAGCTCGTTAAAATGATAATTCTAAACTAATCATTGACACTCATTGAGCAAAGGGTTACAAATGAAGCATAATACATGTTATTACGCAGTTTGGGATAGATTGGATTATTTGGATGTTTTGTCGTAGTTATTTTGGTGTCAAATATTGTCACAATATTGAAAATTAAGCTAGATTAACGTGGCCGTTGGATTCATGGCATTTTGAGCTCTAAATCAAATGTGAAAGACGATTTAGTGCGAACATCTCAAGTTGTTAAAATGATCATTCTAAACTTATCATTGGTGCTCATTGAGGAAAGTTTACAAATGAAGCACAGTGCATGACATCACACAGTTCGGGATAGATTGGATTACTTGAAGGGTTTTTCGTACCTATTTTGCCTACAAGAAAACTGCCAAAATGCCACTGCATTTTGCGACCACATATGTAGTCACAAAATTTGCGACCACATTTGCCACGATTTTGCGACCAATTTTTGATTACGGAGATGTATTCGCAAAGTGGTCGCAAAAGTGTGACTAAATCCTGTAGTCGCATATTGGTCCCAATACGCAACTATTAAAAGACTAAACTGTGACTGTTTGCGACAGGTGTTTGCAGTCGCAAATCAGTGGCAAATTTGCCACTGATTTGTGACCACATGATCAAAATTTGAACTGCAGTCACAAATCAGTAGCAAAATAGCGACTGATTTGCGACCATATAGAGTAAACTCATATTTTCTCTAAGTATTTTCCACATTTACAACTTCTATTTGCATTTTTAGGTAAGTACTAGCTATTATAAGTGATCACATATATACAACGTCATATTTGTATTCATTTAAATTTTAGAGAACATTTGAAAGGAAATGTGTTAAGTTTTTTAGGTAAATAATTTGTAAATTTGGTAAATTTGGTAAATGTTGTTTTTTTCTTAGTAATTGAAGTTTGTACAACTTATAATCAAGTTATCAATCTTATATAATTCAATTTATTCAACAAAATCAAAAAATTTAGTGGTTAGGGTATTATTTGTGATTGCTTTGCCACCACTTTGCCACTACATTTAGAATGTGGTGGTAAATAAGTCACAATTATTACTTGTGGTCGCAAATCAGTGGCAAATTTCCCATTGATTTGCGACCACATGATCAAAATTTGAACTGTAGTCACAAATCAGTCTGAAAATAGCGCGGACATGTAAAGTTGATCGGCCAGTTAAAATGAATATTTTAAACTGATTGTTGGTGCTCCTTGAGTAAATGCTTATAAATGAAGTATAATGCATGGCATCAAAAAATTTGGCATACATTAGATTACTTAGAGGCTGTCTCGTAGATCTTTTAGTCTAAAATATTATCAGAATATTGAAAATTGAGCTAGATTAACTAAGACATTATAATCATATCATTTTGAACTCTAAATTAAATGTTACGAATGATTTAGGGCAAACATGTTAAGTTGATCAGCTAGTTGAAATGATCATTATAAACTGATCATTGGTGCTCATTGAGCAAAGGTTTACAAATGAAACATAATACATGGCATCATGCAGTTTGGGATCGATTGGATTACTTGAAGGCTTTTTCATTGCTATTTCGATCTTAAATTTTATCTCAATATAGAAAATAGAGCTAGCATAACTTGGGCATTGGATTAGTGTCATTCTGAACTCTAAATCAAAATTTACGGATGATTTATTGCAGACATGTCAAGTTGATCAGTCAGTTAAAATTGTAATTCTAAACTGATCATTGGTGCTCCATAAGTAAAGGCTTATACTTGAAGCATAATGCATGGCATCACGCAGTTTGGGATACATTGGATTACTTGGAGGCTTTGTCGTAGCTCTTTCAGTCTCAAATGTTGTCACAATATTAAAAATTGAGTTAGATTAATGTGGGCGGTTGATTAATGTCATTATCAGCTCTAAATCAAATGTTACGGACGATTTAGTGTGGACATTTCAGGTTTATCAGCTCGTTAAAATGATAATTCTAAACTTATCATTGGTGCTCATTGAGCAAAGGCTTACAAATGATGCATAATACATGTTATTATGCAGTTTGGGATAGATTGGATTATTTGGAGGTTTTGTCGGAGCGATTTCGGTGTCAAATATTATCACAATATTGAAAAAATAGCTAGATCAACGTGGACATTGGATTCATGGCATTTTGAGCTCTAAATCAAATGTGAAAGATGATTTAGTGCGACATGTCATGTTGATAAGCTAGTTAAAATGATCATTCTAAATTAATCATTGGTGCTCATTGAGGAAAGGTTTACAAATGAAGCATAGTTCATGACATCACACAAATCGGGATAGATTGGACTACTTGGAGGGTTTTTCATTCCTATTTTCACTACAAGAAAACTACCAAATTGCCACTGTATTTTTCGATCACATACGTAGTCAAAAAATTTGCGACCACATTTGCCACGATTTTGCAACAAATTTGCGACTACGGAGATGATCAATTTAAATTGATCTTTGGTGCTCATTTAACAAAGGTTTATAAATGAAGCATAATGCATAGCCTCACACAGTTTGGGATCAATTGGATTAATTGGAGGCTCTTTCAGTTTCAAATATTAACGTAATACTGAAAATTGAGTTAGATTAACGTGGCCTTTGGATTCATGTCATTTTGAGCTCTAAATCAAATGTGAAAGACAATTTAGTGCTGACATGTCAACTTGATCAGTTAGTTAAAATGATCATTCTAAACTTATCACCTCTGCTCATTGAGGAAAGGTTTAGAAATGAAGCATAATGCATGGCATCACGCAGTTTGGGAAAGGTTGGATTACTTGGATTCTTTTTGTAGCTATTTCGGTTTAAATTTTTATCACAATATAGAATATTGAGGTAGCTTAATGTGAGCATTAGATTCGTGTCATTCTGAACTCAAAATCAAAAGTTACGGACTATTTAGTGCGGACATGTCAAGTTGATCGGCCAGTTAAAATGATCATTCTAAACTTATCATTGGTGCTCCTTGAGTAAAGGCTTGTAAATGAAGCATAATGCATGGCATCACACGGTTTGGGATACATTGGATTATTTGGAGGCTTTGTCGTACCTCTTTTAGTCTAAAATGTTGTTAGAATATTGAAACTTGAGCTAGATTAACATGGACGTTCTAATCATGTCATTTTGAGCTCTAACGATTTAGTGAAAACATGTGAAGTTGATTAGCTAGTTAAATTGATCATTAGAAACTGATCATTCGTGCTCATTGAGCAAAGGTTTACAAATAAAGCATAATGCATGGGCTCATGCAGTTTGGGATAAATTGGATTACTTGGTTGCTGTGTCCTTGATATTTCTATCTTAAATTTAATCACAATATAGGAAACTGAGCTACCTTAACGTAGGTGTTGGATTCGTGTCATTCTGAAGTCTAAATCAAAAGTTACGGAGAATTTAGTGTGGACATGTCAAGTTGATCCGCCAGTTAAAATGATCATTCTAAACTTATCATTGGTGCTCCTTGAGTAAAGTCTTAGAAATGAAGCATAATGCATGGCATCAAACAGTTTGGGATACATTGGATTACTTGGAGGCTTTGTCGTAGTTCTTTCAATCTTAAATATTGTCATAATATTGAAAATTGAGCTAAATTAATGTGGACGTTTGATTCATGTCATTTTGCGCACTAAATCAAATGTTACGGTCGATTTAATGCAGACATGTCAAGTTGATCAGCTAATTAAAATGATCATTCTTAACTGATCATTGGTGCTCATTTAGCAAAGGTTTACAAATGAAGCATAATGCATGGCATCACAAAATTTCGGAAAGATTAGATTACTTGGAGGCTGTGTCGTTGCTATTTGTGTCTTAAATTTAACCACAATATAAAAAACTGAGCTTGCTTAATTTGGGCATTGGATTTGTGTCATTTTAAACGCTAAATCAAAAGTTACAAATGATTTACTGCGGACATGTCAAGTTGATTAGCCACCTAAAATGATCAGTCTAAACTGATTATTGGTGCTCCTTGAGTAAACGCTTATAAACAAAGCATAATGCATGACATCACGTAGTTTGGGATACATTAGATTACTTATAGGCTTTGTCGTAGCTCTTTCAGTCTCAAATGTTGTCACAATATTGAAAATTGAGTTAGATTAACGTGAGCGTTGGATTCATGTCATTTTAAGCTCTAAATCAAATATTACAGACGATTTAGTGCGGCCATGTCAAGTTGATCAGCTATATAAGATGATCATTCTAAACTGATCATTGGTGCTCATTTAGCAAAGGTTTACAAATGAAGCATAATGCATGGCCTCACGCAGTTTGAGATAGATTAGATTACTTGTTGGCTTTCTCCTATCTATTTTGGTCTTTAATTTAACCACAATATATAAAACTGAGCTATCTAAATTTAACCACAGTATATAGAATTTGTGTTATTCTGAACTATAAATAAAAAGTTACAAACGATTTAGCGCGGATATGTCAAGTTGATCGGCCAGTTAAAATGATCATTGTAAATTGATCATTGATACTCCTTGAGCAAAGGCTTATAAATGAAGCATAATGCATGGCATCACGCAAATTGGGATACATTGGATTACTAGGGGGCTTTGTCGTAGCTTTTTTAGTCTCAGATGTTGTCGCAATATTGAAAATTGAGCTACCTTAACGTGGCTTTCGAATAATGTCATTTTGAGATCTAAATCAAATGTTACGAACGATTTTGTGCGGACATATCAAGTTGATCAGCCAGTTAAAATGATCATTATAAACTGATCATTAGTGCTCATTGAGCAAAGGTTTACAAATGAAGCATAATGCATGGCATCACACAGTATGGGATAGATTGGATTACTTGGAGGTTGTGTCCTTGCGATTTCTATCTTAAATTTAATCAGAATATGGAAAACTGACGTACCTTAACGTGGGCGTTGGATTCGTGTCATTCTGAACTATAACACAAAAGTTACCGATGATTTAGTGCGGATATGTTAAGTTGATCGTACTGTTAAAATGATAATTTTAAAGTGGTAATTGGTACTCCTTCCGTTAACACTT
This sequence comes from Pugionium cornutum, assembly GCA_018901935.1. Lineage (NCBI taxonomy): Eukaryota > Viridiplantae > Streptophyta > Magnoliopsida > Brassicales > Brassicaceae > Pugionium > Pugionium cornutum. The sequence continues at coordinate 16,674,288 of CM032160.1, forward strand.
ATAAATGAAGCATAATGCATGGCATCATGTAGTTTAGGATACATTGGATTACTTGGAGGATTTTTTGTAGCTCTTCTAGTCTCATATGTTGTTACAATATTGAAAACTGATCTAGATTAACGTGGTCATTGGATTCATGTCATTTTGAGCTCTAAATCAAATTTTACGAACGGTTTAGTGTAGACATGTTAAGTTAATTAGTTAGTTAAAATGATCATTACAAACTGATCATTGGTGCTCATGGAGCAAAAGTTTATAAATGAAGCATAATGCATGGCATCACACAGTTTGAGATAAATTGGATTACTTGGAGGCATTTTCATAGCTATTTGAGCACTAAATTTAATCACAATATAGGAAATTGAGCTAGCTTAACATTGGTGTTGAATTCGTGTAATTTTGAACTCTAAATCAAAAGTTACCAGCAATTTAGTGTGGACATGTCAAGTTGATCCGCCAGTTAAAATTATCATTCTAAACTGATCATTGGCAGTCCTGTAATAAAGTCTTATAAATGAAGCATAATGCACGGCATCACGCAGTTTGGGATACATTGGATTACTTGGAATGCTTTGTCATAGCTCTTTCATTCTTAAATGTTGTCATAATATTGAAAATTGAGCTAGATTAACGTGGGCATTCGATTCATGTCATTTTGATCACTAAATCAAATGTTAAAGATGATTTACTGCGTACATGTTCAGTTGATCAGCTAGTTAAAAATGATCATTCTATGCTGGTCATTGGTGCTCGTTGAGCAATGGTTTACAAATGAAGCATAATGCATGGCATCACGCAGTTTGGGAACGATTGGATTACTTGGAGGCTTTTTCGTTTCTATTTTGGTCTAAAATTTTATCTCAATACCAAAAACAGAGCTAGCTTAATGTGGACATTGGATTCGTGTCATTTTGAACTCTAAATCAAAACTTACGGACGATTTAGTGTAAACATGTCAAGTTGATCAGCTAGTTAAAATGATAATTCTAAACTGATCATTGGTGCTCCATAACTAAAAGCTTATAAATGAAGCAGAATGCATGGCATCAGGCAATTTGGGATACACTGGATTACATGGAAGCTTTGTCGTAGCTCTTTCAGTATCAAATGTTGTCACAATATTGAAAATTGAGCTAGATTAACTTGGGCGGTTGATTAATGTCATTATCAGCTGTAAATCGAATGTTACGAACGATTTAGTGCGGACATGTCAAGTTTATCAGCTCGCTAAAATGATAATTCTAAACTAATCATTGACACTCATTGAGCAAAGGGTTACAAATGAAGCATAATACATGTTATTACGCAGTTTGGGATAGATTGGATTATTTGGATGTTTTGTCGTAGTTATTTTGGTGTCAAATATTGTCACAATATTGAAAATTAAGCTAGATTAACCTGGTCGTTGGATTCATGGCATTTTGAGCTCTAAATCAAATGTGAAAGACGATTTAGTGCAGACATGTCAAGTTGTTAAAATGATCATTCTAAACTAATCATTGGTGCTCATTGAGGAAAGTTTACAAATGAAGCACAGTGCATGACATCACACAGTTCGGGATAGATTGGATTACTTGAAGGGTTTTTTGTACCTATTTTGCCTACAAGAAAACTGCCAAAATGCCACTGCATTTTGCGACCACATATGTAGTCACAAAATTTGCGACCACATTTGCCACGATTTTGCGACCAATTTGCGATTACGGAGATGTATTCGCAAAGTGGTCGCAAAAGTGTGACTAAATCCTGTAGTCGCATATTGGTCGCAATACGCAACTATTAAAAGACTAAACTGTGACTGTTTGCGACAGGTGTTTGCAGTCGCAAATCAGTGGCAAATTTGCCATTGATTTGTGACCACAAGATCAAAATTTGAACTGCAGTCACAAATCAGTAGCAAAATAGCGACTGATTTGCGACCATATAGAGTAAACTCATATTTTCTCTAAGTATTTTCCACATTTACAACTTCTATTTGCATTTTAGGTAAGTACTAGCTATTATAAGTGATCACATATATACAAAGTCATATTTGTATTCATTTAAATTTTAGAGAACATTTGAAAGGAAATGTGTTAAGTTTTTTAGGTAAATAATTTGTAAATTTGGTAAATTTGGTAAATGTTGTTTTTTTCTTAGTAATTGAAGTTTGTACAACTTATAATCAAGTTATCAATCTTATATAATTCAATTTATTCAACAAAATCAAAAAAATTAGTGGTTAGGGTATTATTTGTGATTGCTTTGCCACCACTTTGCCACTACATTTAGAATGTGGTGGTAAATCAGTCACAATTATTACTTGTGGTCGCAAATCAGTGGAAAATTTCCCATTGATTTGCGACCACATGATCAAAATTTGAATTGTAGTCACAAATCAGTCTCAAAATAGCGCGGACATGTAAAGTTGATCGGCCAGTTAAAATGAATATTTTAAACTGATTGTTGGTGCTCCTTGAGTAAATGCTTATAAATGAAGCATAATGCATGGCATCAAAAAATTTGGCATACATTAGATTACTTAGAGGCTGTCTCGTAGATCTTTTAGTCTAAAATATTATCAGAATATTGAAAATTGAGCTAGATTAACCAAGACATTCTAATCATATCATTTTGAACTCTAAATTAAATGTTACGAATGATTTAGGGCAAACATTTTAAGTTGATCAGCTAGTTGAAATGATCATTATAAACTGATCATTGGTGCTCATTGAGCAAAGGTTTACAAATGAAACATAATACATGGCATCATGCAGTTTGGGATCGATTGGATTACTTGAAGGCTTTTTCATTGCTATTTCGGTCTTAAATTTTATCTCAATATAGAAAATAGAGCTAGCATAACTTGGGCATTGGATTAGTGTCATTCTGAACTCTAAATCAAAATTTACGGATGATTTATTGCAGACATGTCAAGTTGATCAGTCAGTTAAAATCGTAATTCTAAACTGATCATTGGTGCTCCATAAGTAAAGGCTTATACTTGAAGCATAATGCATGGCATCACGCAGTTTGGGATACATTGGATTACTTGGAGGCTTTGTCGTAGCTCTTTCAGTCTCAAATGTTGTCACAATATTAAAAATTGAGTTAGATTAACGTGGGCGGTTGATTAATGTCATTATCAGCTCTAAATCAAATGTTACGGACGATTTAGTGTGGGCATTTCAGGTTTATCAGCTCGTTAAAATGATAATTCTAAACTTATCATTGGTGCTCATTGAGCAAAGGCTTACAAATGATGCATAATACATGTTATTATGCAGCTTGGGATAGATTGGATTATTTGTTGGTTTTGTCGGAGCTATTTCGGTGTCAAATATTATCACAATATTGAAAATTGAGCTAGATCAACGTGGACATTGGATTCATGGCATTTTGAGCTCTAAATCAAATGTGAAAGATGATTTAGTGCGACATGTCATGTTGATAAGCTAGTTAAAATGATCATTCTAAATTAATCATTGGTGCTCATTGAGGACAGGTTTACAAATGAAGCATAGTGCATGACATCACACAGTTCGGGATAGATTGGATCACTTGGAGGGTTTTTCATACCTATTTTCACTACAAGAAAACTACCAAAATGCCACTGTATTTTGCGATCACATACGTAGTCAAAAAATTTGTGACCACATTTGCCACAATTTTGCAACCAATTTGCGACTACGGAGATGTAGTCGCAAAGTGGTTGCAAAAGTGTGACTAAAACCTATAGTCACATATTGATCGCAATACAAAACCATTAAGAGACTAAACTGCAACTATTTTACGACAGGTGTTTGCAGTCGCAAATCAGTGGCAAATTTGCCACTGATTTGCGATCACAGGATCAAAATTGGAATTACAGTCAGAAATCAGTCGCATAGGATAAATTCACATTATCCCTAAGTATTTTCCACATTTACAACTTCTATTTGCATTTTTAGTTAAGTACTAACCATTATAATTGGCCACATATATACAAAATCATTTTTGTATTCATTTAAATTTTAGAGAACATTTGAAATGTATATGAGAGGTATAAGGTTAAGGAAATGTGTTAAGTGTTTTAGGTAAATGATTTGTAAATTTGGTAAATTTTGTAAATATTGTTGTTTTCTTAGTAATTGAAGTTTGTACAACTTATAATCAAGTTATCAATTTTATATAATTCAATTTATTCACCAAAATCAAAAAATTTAGGGGATAGGGTATTATTTGTGACTGATTTTCCACCACTTTGCCACTGCATTGAGAATGTGGTGGCAAATCAGTCACAATTATTACTTGTGGTCGCAAATCGGTGGTAAATTTGCTACTGATTTGCGACCACAAGATTAAAATTTGAACTGCAATCACAAATTAGTCGCAAAATAGCGACTAATTTGAGACCACATAGGGTAAATTCACATTTTCCATAAGTATTTTCCACATTTACAACTTTTTTTGCATGTTTAGGGAAGTACTAACCATTATAAGTGACCACATATATAAAAAATCATATTTGTCTTCATTTAAATTTTAGAGAACATTGGAAATGTATATAAGAGGTATAAGGTTAAAGAAATGTGTTAAGTGTTTTAGGTAAATTATTTGTAAATTTGGTAAATGTTGTTGCTTTCTTAGTAATTGAAGTTGGTACAACTTATAATCAAGTTATCAATTTTATATAGTTCAATTTATTCACTAAAATCAAAATATTTAGGGGTTAAGGTATTATTTGTAACTGCTTTCCCACCACTTTGCCACTGCATAGAGAATGTGGTGGCAAATCAGTCACATTTACTAATTGTGGTTGCAAATTAGTTGCAAATTTGCCACTGATTTGCGAGCATAAGATCAAAATTTAAACTGCAATCACAAATCAGTTGCAAAATACCGACTAATTTGTGACCACATAGGATAAATTCATATTTTCCCTAAGTATTTTTCACATTTACAATTTCCATTTGCATTTTTTGGTAAGTACTAACCATTATAACTGACCACATATATACAAAATGATTTTTGTATTCATTTAAATTTTAGAGAACATTTGAAATGTATATAAGAGATATAAAGTTAAGGAAATGTGTTAAGCGTTTTAGGTAAATGATTTGTAAATTTGGTAAATTTTGTAAATATTGTTGTTTTCTTAGTAATTGAAGTTTGTACAACTTATAATCAAGTTATCAATTTTATATAATTCATTTTAGTAACCAAAATCAAAAAATTTAGGGGATAGGGTATTATTTATGACTTATTTGCCACCACTTTGCCACTGCATTGATAATGTGGTGGTAAATCAGTCACAATAATTACTTGTGGTCGCAAATCAGTGACAAATTTACCAATGATTTGCGACCACAAGATCAAAATTTGAACTGCAGTCACAAATTAGTCACAAAATAGCGACTAATTTGCGACCACATAGGGTAAATTCACATTTTTCTAAGTATTTTCCACATTTACAACTTTTATTTGCATTTTAAGGGAAGTACTAAGCATTATAAGTGACCACATATATACAAAATCATATTCGTATTCTTCATTTAAATTTTAGAAAACATTTGAAATGTATATAAGAGTTTAAGGTTAAAGAAATGTTTTAAGTGTTTTAGGTAAATTATTTATAAATTTGGTAAATTTGGTAATTGTTGTTATTTCCTTAGTAATTGATGTTTGTACAACTTATAATCAAGTTATCAATTTTATATAATTCAATTTATTCACCAAAATCAAAAAATTTAGGGGTTAGGGTATTATTTATAACTGCTTTGCCACCAATTTACTACTGCATTGAGAATGTGGTGGCAAATCAGTCATAATTACTACTTGTGGTTGCAAATTACTTGCAAATTTGCTACTGATTTGCGACCATAGGATCAATTGGAACTGCAGTCGCAAATCAGTCGCAAAATATCAACTAATTTGCGACCACATAGGATAAATTCATATGTTCCCTAAGTATTTTCCACATTTACAACTTCTATTTGAATTTTTAGGGAAGTACTAACCATTCTAAGTGACCACATATATACAAAATTATATTTGTATTCATTTGAATTTTAGAGAACATTTGAAATGTATATAAGAGGTATAAGGTTAAAGAAATGTGTTAAGTGTTTTAGGTAAATTATTTGTAAATTTGGTAAATTTGGTAAATGTTGTTGTTTTCTTAGTAATTGAAGTTTGTACAACTTATAATCAAGTTATCAATTTTATATAATTCAATTTATTCACCAAAATCAAAAAAATTAGGGGTTAGGGTATTATTTGTAACTGTTTTGCCACCACTTTGCAACTGCATTGGGAATGTGGTGGCAAATCAATCACAATTACTACTTGTGGTTGCAAATTAGTGGCAAGTTTGCCACTGATTTGCGAACACAAGATAAAAATTTGAATTGTAGTCACAAATCATCGCAAAATAGCGACTAATTTGCGACCACATAGGATAAATTCACATTTCCCTAAGTATTTTCAACATTTACAACTTCTATTTGCATTTTTAGGTAAGTACTAACCATTATAAGTGATCACGTATATACAAAATCGTATTTGTATTCATTTAAATTTTGGAGAACATTTGAAATGTATATACGAGGTATAAGGTTAAGGAAATGTGTTAAATGTTTTTGGTAAATGATTTGTAAATTTGGTAAATGTTGTTGTTTTTTTTTAGTAATTGAAATATTTACAACTTATAATCAAGTTATCAATCTTATATAATTCAATTTATTCACCAAAATCAAAAAGTTTTTGGTTTAGGGTATTATTTGTGACTGATTTGCCACCACTTTGCCGCTACATTAAGAATGTGGTGGGAAATCAGTCACAATTGTTACTTGTGGTCGCAAATCAATGGAAAATTTGCCACTGATTTGCAACCACGAGTTTTTTTTCGAATAAATTAAACGTGGTCGCAAATCAATGGCAAATTTGCCACTCATTTGTGACCACGTGTTTTCTCAAATAAACTAACCGTGGTCGCAAATTAGTGGCAAATTTGCCACTGATTTGCAACCGCAAGTTTTTTCGAATAAATTAACTGTGGTCGCAAATGAGTGGTAAATTTGCCACTGATTCGTGGCCACAGTGTTTTTCGAATAACTTAACCGTGGTCGCAAATCAGTGGCAAATTTGCCACTGATTTGCGAGCATGAATTAATTTGGTGGGAGTTTGAAAGTTTTCGATTCCCATCAAATTAATTGGTTGTCACAAATCAGTCACAAATTTGCGACTGATTTGCGACCAAGTCATTAATTTCGAAGTTTGCCACTGATTGATAACTTGATTTGCGACTTTTGTGACTGGTTTGCAACTGACTATAATATGTAGTCGCAAATCAGTCACTAATGTTTGTGACTGATTTGCAACCACATGAACCACTGTAGTCGCAAATCAGTCACAGACTTTTGTGACTGATTCGTGACTACGGGTTTTGCAATCACATAAGTAGTCGCAAAGTAGTGGCAAAATTTGTTACTGAAAACCAGTCGCAAAGTAGTCGCAAACGTAGTCACCAATGATTGGTCGCAAATAAGTCGCAAATTGTACCACTTTTACTGTGGTCGCAAATCAGTCGCAAAATATTGACTGATTTGCGACTACATTGTGTGGTCGCAAAGTAGTCTTAAATTCCTTTTTTGCGACAACTTTGCGACCCCATCCATGGTTGCAAAATCGCTGTTATGTTGTAGTTTTTGGTTTTAAATTTTATCACATTATAGAATATTGAGGTAGCTTAACGTGAGCATTAGATTCGTGTCATACTGAACTCAAACTCAAAAGTTACGGATTATTTAGTGCGGACATGTCAAGTTGATCGGCCAGTTAAAATGATCATTCTGAAGTTATCATTGGTGCTCCTTGAGTAAAGGCTTATAAATAAAACATAATGCATGGCATTATGTGGTTTGAGGAACATTGGATTACTTGGAGGACTTGTTGTAAATCTTTCGGTCTGAAATTTTATCGCAATGTTGAAAGTTGAGCTATATTAACATGGCTGTTGGATTCATGTCATTTTGAGGTCTAAATCAAATGTGAAAGACGAGATAGTGCGGACATGTCAAGTTGATCAGCTAATTAAAATGATCATTCTAAGCTGAACATTGGTGCTCATTGGGCAAAGGTTTACAAATGATGCATAATGCATTATATCACGCTGGTTGAGATAGATTTGATTACTTGGAGGCATTTTTGTTGCTATTTCAGTCTTAAATTTTGTCACATTAAAGAATATTGAGCTAGCTTAACATGGGAGTTGGATTCGTGTCATTCCGAACTCTAAATCAAAAGTTACGGACGATTTAGTGCGGATATGTCAAGTTAATCACCCATTTAAAAAGTGATCATTCTAAACTGATCATTCTAAACCGATCATTAGCACTCCTTGAGTAAAGGCTTATAAATGAAGCATAATGCATCGCATCACGCAGTTGAGGATATATTGGATTACTTCAAGGCATTGTGGTAGCTCTTTCAGTCTCAAATGTTGTCACAATATAGACTATTGAGCTAGCTTAACGTGGGCTTTGGATTCGTGTCATTATGAACTTTAAATCAAAAGTTATGGATGATTTACTATGTACATGTCAAGGTTATTGGTCAATTAAAATGATCATCCTTAACTGATCGTTGGTACTCCTTGAGTTAAGGCTTATAAATGAACCATAATGCATGGCATCACACAGTTTGGGATACATTGGATTACTTGGAGGCTTTGTCATAGCTATTTCAGAATTAAGTTTGGTCACAATATAAAAAATTGAGCTTGCTTAACGTGGGCATTGGATTCATGTCATTCTGAACTATAAATCAAAAGTTACAGACGAGTTAGTGTGGACATGTCAAGTTTATCGACTATTTAAATTGATCATTCTAAATTGATCATTGGTGTTCATTGAGAAAAGGTTTACAAATGAAGCATAATGAATGACATCAAGCAGTTTAGGATAGATTGGATTATTTGGACGCTTTTTGGTAGCTATTTCATTCTTAAATTTTGTCACAATATAGAAATTGAACTAGCTTAACGTGGATATTGGATTCATGTCATTCTGAACTCCAAATCAAAAGTTATAGACAATTTAATGCGGACATGATCATTCTCAACTGATCATTGGTGCTCCTTGTGTAAAGGCCTATAAATGAAGCATCATGCATGGCATCACGTAGTTTGGGATACATTGGATTACTCGTATGCTTTGTCATAGATTTTTCTATCTCAAATGTTGTCACAATAGTGAAAATTGAGCTAGATTAATGTGAAAGTTGGATACATGTCATTTTGAACACTAAATCAAAAGTTAAAGACAATTTAGTGCGGACATGTCAAGTTCATCAGTTAGTTAAAATTATCATTCTAAACTAATCATTGGTGCTCATTGAGCAATAGTTTACAAATGAAGCATAATGCATGGCATCATGCAGTTTGAGATAGATTGAATTAATTAAAAGCTTTGTCGTAGCTATTTGGTCTTAAATATTGTCACAATATAGAAAATTGAGCTAGTTTAATGTGGGTGTTGGATTCATGACATTTTGAACTCTAGATCAAATGTTAGTGACGATTTAGTGCGGACATATCAAGTTAATCGGCCAATTAAATGATCATTCTAAACCGATCATTGTTGCTCTTTGAGTAAAAGCTTATAAATGAAGTATAATGAATGGGATCACATAGTTTGGGATACATTGGATTACTTGGTGGCTTTGTCGTAGCTCTTTCAGTCTCAAATGTTGTCACAATAATGAAAATGGAGCTAGATTAATGTGGGCATTAGATTCACGTCATTTTGAGCTCTAAATCAAATGTTAAAGACTATTTTGTGCGTACATGTCAAGTTGATCAGTTAGTTAAAATGATCATTGGTGCTCATTAAGCAAAGGTTTACAAATGAAGTATAATGCATTGCATCATGCAGTTTTGGAAAATTGGATTATTTGTAGGCTTTATCGTAGCTATTTCTGTCTTAAATTTTGTCACAATATAGAATATTGAGATAGCTTAACGTGCGTGTTGGATTTGTGTCATTTTGAACTCTAAATCAAAAGTTACAGACGATTTATTGCATATATTTCAAGTTGCTCGGCTTGTTAAAATGATCATTCTAAGCTGATCATTGGTGCTCCTTTAGTAAAGGTTTATAAATGAAGCATAATGCATGGCATCACGCAGTTTTTGATTCATTGGATTACTTGGAAGCTTTGTCTTAGCTCTTTCAGTGTTAAATATTGTCACAATATTGAAAATTGAGTTATATTAATGTGGCCGTTTGGTGAGGACATCAATACCAGCTCACTAGAAGCTGAGCAAGAGCCAGTTAATTAAGCTATTATGAGACAAGCTCCTATAAAAATACCAGGCACAAGAAACCATAGTAAGATGTTCAACAAGTTTGTGGAGAGTCTCATAACAATCATAGAAGATGGAGGATTGCATGAAGCTAAACTTACTTAAGAATTACAAGAAGGAGACTATGAACAACTAAAGACTACAACAATTTCACTCCTAGTTTTACAAGGTTTCAGAGATACAACCTTGTTCATCATTGCTAAAAAAACTTAAGAATGCATTATAAAGAGCTACAAGAGACCAAGGTGCGTATTTAAAATTTTTATGTTTTAATTAACAAGTTTATTTGCTTGCTTTTGCAAGAATGTGATTGTTAAGTTGAAGTGTCTTTTATCTGTCATTAGGTCCTAATGTTTTGTTGTTATTTTTGCTTTAGTCCTTCCATTATAATGTATTTTTCACCCTAGAATGTGCATGATACTGGACTAGTATATAAAATCTCTTCTCAGCATGTAATCACTTAAGCTTTATGAAATAAAAACCTAATTTTTCTTCTTTTGAAAGGAGTTGACGCCTCCAGCTTTCTTGTGTGAGAATCCTTGAAGCTTATGTGCTCTAGGCTTATCACAGACCTTCCATAATTTGTGTGGCGTCTCTCGATTTAACTCTCTATTCAATCCTCACTTAGATCCTCCAGAAAGTGCTCTACACCCAGTTGAAGGGTCACCATCAGTCTGTTCATCAACCCATCACTCTTGAGCTTCTAGAAGGTGCTGTACAACTAGAGCCTCTCCAGAAGTTCCCCTTACTCGAACAAGCCCTCTTGTTCCCGCATCATCTAGTATCAGAGCCTAATCGCTCCTATTCAGGTTTAGCTACCCCCATTTTCGTTTTTACTGTGTCATTTCCTTGTTAGCTTGCTGTCAAACTGTATCTCTTCATATAACCCATAAAAATCGAACCATAATCTGTTGTTTTTGTGTGTTAAAAGCTAGTAACATCATTAGTTGTTGATCGCTTGAGTTGCTACAACTAGATCTATCGATTTTCAGTTGTTTATGTGTCTATTCGACTTCATTGCTGCTCCAGCTAGATCTATCAATTTTAGGTGTTTTTGATTGTGTCTATTTGACTTCCTTTGCTGCTACAACTAGATTTGTCGATTTTCAGTTCTTTTGATTGTGTCTATTCGACTTCCTTGGTGCTACGACTAGATCTATCAATTTTATTTGTTTTGGTTGTGTCTATTCGACTTCTTTTGCTGCTGCAACTAGATATGTCTATTTTAAGTTGTTTTTTATTGTGTGTATTCGACTTCTTTTGCACTTGATCTGTTTCTTTAGTGTGAGATAGATTGTGTGACCATGGGAGAGCCAGTAAATGTGAATGATGCTCAGATGCTTGCCGCTATTCAGATTCAACTTCGGAGCCTAGGATGACAAGAATAGAACAACCGCCACCAATTCGCAGAAATTCTATCAGAAATGTGAATCCCAACGTGTGAATCATGAATAGGATGAAATAGCTGACTTAGAAGATTATCTTCCACCATAACCTGATCATAATCATAGACCAAGAACCTTGGCATGGAAACAAAGACGTAAAGCTCATGACACTAACCTTTACCGGAAAGGTTAATCCAGATCTCAACCTTAATTGGAAAAAGTGTATGGAATACATATTTGAGTATTACAACTAATCAGAGTAGAGAAAAGTGTCTCTAGCAGCTGCTCAACTCACTGAAAGCACTCTAGCTTGGTGGAACAGAGATGTGTCTAAAAGTAGAAGACATAGACATGGTCAGATCACTACTTGGGGAGACATGAGGTTCCAACTAAGGAGGAGATATGTCACTGCATACTACTACATAGGGTTGCAGAAGAAATTTAGAAAACTAACTCAAGGTTCTAAATCTGTTGAAGAATACTTTGATGAGTTTGAAATGCTTAGAAACAGGTTGGATTTCGAAGATTCATAAGAAACTTTGATGGCTCAATTCCTAGATGGTCTGCAATATCGAATTGCTAGAAAAGTGGAGAGACAAACCTATCATGAACAGAACAAGTTGTTGCATCTTGCGGCTCAAGCCGAGCAGCACTTAAAAAGGAAGACTATCTCAGCGAATCATAGCTAGTCTACCTGGAATTTACAACCTCAAAAGGGTATGGACGAAGGAAAGGCTATCGACATAGAATCTAGATTCAAGAAATCCATAGCTGAAACATCTATGTACAACAATCCAGAACAAGGTAAAACTCCAACTCTAATATCTCATGTCATAACCTGTTTTAAATGTCAGGGAAAAGATCACTATGCAAGAGAATGCCCAAACCAGAGAGTTATGATCCTTAAATCAAATGGCGAATATGAATCTCAAGATGAAGAGGAGTATAAACCAGAAAACACTGAGGAAGAAGTTATGGATTATCCTGATACCAGAGAGCTTCTAGTTACAAGGGGATCCCTCAATGTTCTTTTTGAACCAGAAACTATACAAAGAGAAAATATTTTCCATTCTCGGTACACAATATACTCTAGGGTATGTAGCTTGAACATATATGGTTTCTACTAACGTAGCCAGCAAGTATTTGGTTGATAAGCTAGGGTTACAAAAGACAAAGCTTCTTTGAGCATATAAGCTCAAATGGCTGAACGATAAAACTGAGCTAAAAATCACAGAACAAGTCACCATACCATTCAGCATAAGGAAGTATGCAGATCAAGTTGTGTGTGACGTGGTGCCTATGCAAGCTGAAAATCTACTTGTAGGTCATCCATGGCTATTTGAAAAAGAAGCATAACACAATGGACGCACCAATCACTATACCTTCATGCACAATAACAAAAAACATAGCTTAGGACCTTTAACTCCGCATGAAGAGCATGAGATACAACGAACTATGTCTAAAGGAGAAAAACTAAATAAATCTAACCTTTATGTAGCACCTGCCAGTATTTTGAAATCTCTTGATTATAAAGAACAGGTGCTACTAATGATCTCTAAAGAAGTGTTGTTTTCAGGACAAGAAAAGGAGGAACTCCCTGCTGCTGTTCTAGAGCTTCTTGACAAATTCACTCATGTTTTCCAATAAGAGATACCACCAGGATTGCCACCTATAAGAGGAATTGAGCATCAAATTGATCTTGTTCATGGAGCAGCTTTTCCAAACCGAGCTGCCTATATAGTGAATCCAGAAAAAGCAAAGGAGCTGGAAAGACAAGTACAAGACTTAATGTCTAAGGGCTATATCCGAGAAAGTTTAGTCCCATGTGTTGTTCCTGTTCTTCTAGTGCTTAAGAAAGATGGAACCTGGAGAATGTTTGTAGATTGTAGAGAAATCAACAATATCACTGTCAAATACCGACATCCAATTCCAAGACTTGATGACATGCTAGATGAACTCAATGGAAAAACTATCTTCTCAAAAATTGATCGAAGAGGTGGATATCATCAGGTGAGAATGAAAGAAGGTGATAAATGGAAGACAGCGTTTAAAACCAAATAAGGATTGTATGAATGGCTAGTCATGCCATTTGGACTCACAAACGCTACAAGTACATTCATGAGACTCATGAACCATGTCCTAAGAGCATTTATCTGTAAGTTTATAGTGGTTTATCTTGATGACATTCTAATCTAGAGATCTAATCTTGAAGATCACTTACGACATCTTGAGCAGGTACTTGAAACGTTTAAGGCTGAAAACATTTATGTTAACCTTAAGAAATGTACTTTCTGCACTGATCAAGTTGTATTCCTAGGATTTGTTGTAAATTCTCAAGGCATAAAGGCCGATGAAGAAAAGATCAAATCAATTCAAGATTGGCCAGCCCCAACAACAATCGGACATGTGCGGAATTTCCATGGATTTACGGGTTTCTACAGAAGATTTTTCAAGGACTTTAGTACTGCTGCTACACCCCCTCACTTCAGTAATTAAGAAGAATGTGGAATTCACGGGACCAGCACAAAGAAGCATTCAACAAGCAGAAAGATAGCCTCACACATACGCCTGTTTTGGTACATCCTAAATTTTATAAAGCCTTTGAAATTGAATGTGATGCTTCTGGAACATGTATAGGAGCTGCCCTAATGCAAGGAGGAAAACCAGTGGCTTACTTAAGTGAGAACCTAAGCGGAGCTTCACTTAACTATCCCACATATGATAAAGAGCTCTATGCTTTGGTAAGGTCTCTTGAAACTTGGCAACATTACCTACTATCATAGGAGTTTGTTATTCATTCAGATCATAAGAAGCTCAAGCACTTAAGAGGACAAACTAAGCTTAACAAGAGACATGCAAAGTGGCTTGAGTTTTTTGAGACTTTTCCATATGTGATCAAATATAAGAAAGGTAAAGATAACATTGTGGCTGATGCTTTATCAAGGAGACATGCTCTCATCAGCACAATGGAAGCTAAGATTATGGGATTTGAACACATCAAGCCAATATATGAGACTGATCTAGATTTTAAAATAATGTTTAAGGAGGCCAACAAGGCTGCATCTGGTATGTTTTATCAACAAGATGGATTTTTGTTTAAGGAACAACGTCTTTGTTTTCCTCTGGGATCAATAAGAGAACTATTAACTGGATAAGCTCAAGGAGGAGCACTACAAGAAAACTGCCAAAATGCAACTGCATTTTGCGACCACATTTGCCACGGATATGCGACCAATTTGCGACTAAGGTGCAGTGTCACACATTGGTCACAACTTTGGGACTAAAAACTGTAGTCACAAATCAGTTGCAATACACAACCACTTTGCGACTAATATGCAACTATGTTGGTGAGTCGCTAATCAATCGCAAAGTAGCGAGTGATTAGCGACTGCATGTGGAAGAATCTCATGTTGGTCGCATATTGGTCGCAAAATATGTGACCAATTTGCGACCACGGTGGGAGTGGCTCTTCAGTCACAAAATGGTGACAAAGCCACAACATGAAAAACATGTGCGAGGTAGGTACACCGACATATAAGCGACCACGCTGTTGTGGTCGCAAAGTAGTGGCAAGTAGTGGCAAAATCTTATATATATATATGCCCCATGTCCCATTCTCTCATTTGTAGAATCAAAAGAAAAAAAACTTCAAACATGTGTGGAAATTATAATAATTCGAGAGATTGGATGTACAAAAGGATTGATAATCAAACAAGAAATATATCGGCGATATTTGCACAAGGCATGTAGCAGTTCATGAATTTTGTAAGTAGTCAAATAATAGCTCAAAGTAGCGGAGGTAAGTTTTTCTATCTTTGTATTAATTACAAAAAGGATAAATTTCTTCAGGAACGCACAATATAGAATCCTGTATATATTCGATGATTTATGCCAAATTATTATATTTGGTATAAACATGGAGAAGAGTTGAATGTTCAGTTAGGCACGAGTAGTTGGGGTGATGATGTCCAAAGAAATCAAGGAGGTACATGTGGTACTAGTGAAGAAACAGTAAGGACATCCGGTAATAGATATGTTGAAATGGTGACGAATGCCTTTTGTGAGACAACGACATATTAGTACTATAATCAGCACGAGGAAGAATTTAATAATGTAGAAGAACCAAGTTCAGAAGCACAAGAATTTTACAACATGTTAGAAGCTGCGAAAAATCCATTGGATGAGGATTGTCATGAAGGGCACTCAGAGTTATCTTTAGCTGCTCGGTCATGAACATTAACTCTGGTTTTAATCTAACTAAAAAATGCATGGACACTTGGGTGTAGCTATTTACTGAATATTTCCTCGAGGAGAATCAGGCAACAGGTTCATATTATGAAACTGAAAAACTGATGCGAAATTTAGGGCTCCCATTTTATACAATTGACGTGTGTGTTCACAACTGTAAGATCTCTTGGACTGAAGATGAGAAATAGGAAAAATGTAAATTTTGCGATTCCCCCCGATATAAGCCAAGCGAGGGCATGATTGGTTCAATCCATTTGGGATGTTTCGAAATCATTCATTATGGCCGGTGATTACCACTCCATATAACTTGCCACCTGATATGTGTATGAAGAAAGAGTACTTGTTTCTAAACATTCTGAATACGAGACCAAATCATATGCACGGTAGTCTGGATATATTCCTCCGACCTTTGATTGATGAGCTGAAAGAATTTTGGTCTACGGGAGTTGAGGCATACGATGTATCGTTGAATCAAAATTTCAATCTAAAAGTCATGTTACTGTGGACGATAAGCGATTTTCCAGCGTATGGAATGTTGTCAGGTTGGACAACGCATGGTAGACTGTCTTGTCCAGTTTGTATGGATGATACGAGGTATTTCCATTATCAAATGGTAGAAAGACGTGTTGGTTTGATTGTCACAAAAGGTTTCTTCCTCAGGGTCATCCATCACGGAAAAATAAAACAAATTTATTAAATGGCAAGCACGCTTTGAATAACTATCCTCCACAATCATTGAAAGGCAAACAAGTTTTATACAAGCGAATAAAAACTGTCAATCCTCTGAAAACATCTGAGTGCGTTGGAAACGGTCATGAAACTAAAGAAGAAGGTTATGGAAGTTGGCATAATTGGCACAAAAAGTATATTTTGGGAGTTGTCGTACTGGACGGATCTTAACCTACGACATAATCTTGATGTGACGCATATACAGACGAATTTCTTCGATAACATCATTAATATTGTTATGAATGTCAAGGATAAATCAAAAGATACAAATAAGTCAAGGTTGGATATTGTAAATTTTTGCTCTCAAAAAGAGTTGCACGTGGATGGATGGGGTAATGCTTCATTCTCTATATTTCGATTGACATAAAAGCCAAAGAACGGTTATTGAAATGTATCAAAAATGATATCAAATTTCTGGATGGCTACACGGCAGATTTAGCAAATTGTGTGGATATGGATGGACTGAAGTTCTCTGACATGAAAAGCCATGACTGCAATGTTTTTATGGAGAGGCTTCTCTCTTTTATATTTGCAGAACTTTTACCACAAAACGTTCATCTAACATTATCAGATATATACTATTAAACATTTTTTAGGTTCATAAAATAATAATAAATACATGTACTAATTACTAGATTGTAATGTAGGGATTGGAGGATTTTTCCGAGATCTATGCTCCATATCATTGCAACAAAGCCGTGTCCGAATTCTGAAGATCTTTGCACCTGCATTTTTCTACGTCATGGAGCACCTACCTATACATTTGTCATACGAAGCTATATGAAGTGTATATAAGTGGTATAAGGTTAAGGGAATGTGTTAAGTGTTTTAGGTAAATGATATGTAAATTTAGTAAATGTGTAAATTGTTGTTGTTTACTTAGTTATTGTAGTTTATACAACTCATAATGATGTTATCAATTTTATATAATTCATAGTATTCACCAAATTCTTATAATTTAGGGTTTAGGATATCATTTGTCACTAATTTTTCACTAATTTGCCACCACATTGCCACCACATAACAAAGATGTAACAGTAGTTGTAAATGGCTCGCAAAACCTGTGATAAATTTGCGACCACCTATTAAAAATCAGGTTAAAGTCATTATTTTAAAATGTAGTCGCAAAACAGTCGCAAATGTGTGACTGATTTGCGACCATTGTGAAAATGGTGGGAGTTGAAAATTTCCAAAAATTTTCAACTCCTCTATTTAATAGTAGTCGCAAATCAGTCACAAATTTGGTGAGATTTTGAAAGTTCTCAAAAATTCAACTCCCACCAAATTAATTGGTGGTCACAAATCTTTCGCAAATTTAAGATAGATTTGCGACCACTAATAATTTGGTGGGAGTTTGAAAGTTTTCGGAATATTCAACTCCCACGAAATTAATTGGTGGTCGCAAATCAGTCGTAAATTTACGATTGATTTGCGACCACGTATTTAATTTTGCATTTTACCACTGATTTGCCACCTCATGTGTGGTCGCAAATATTTTCTATAAATACATGACTCTTTTCCCTCATTTTCACACTTCGCACAATCTTCTAACTTTCTAAAAATCCTATCAAACACATCAACAAAATTTCCAACCAAATAAACCAATACGAAATTGCAAGTAGCGGTAGGTCGTTGAGAGGTCGTGAAAGACGACAAATCCCGTCGTCTTCCGGTCGTGGTAACTCATCGGCCTCTTCGAACCCCTCACATGCTGCCTATAGAGTGGCATCCCACCTACCACCCTAATATACCTTCACTCCTCACACGGTTCCTAAAAGTAAACCGTCTAATCAGTTTAAAGAATCGGAGGAACATGAACAGGAAGAGGTTCCGCTTTCCGAAACAGAAATCGGGGAACAAACTATGACTTTAGATAGTTTGTTACAAACCCCGGGGCGGGACCAGTACTTGACAATGATGTCTGCAATGTGAGCACCAAACACGACCTGGTAAGAATTTTAAAATTATCTATTTTAATTTACTTAACAAAAATTATTTATTTATATTTAAAAGTAATATTATTAATAATATTAGTAAAATTATTAATTATTTAAAACTTATTAAATTTTATTTGAAAGTCAAAAATTTTAATATATTTAGAATATTAGGTTTGACCGGGACAAATGGGCTATAATCCGTCAAATTTCAAAAACATTTAAATAAAATTTGACAACCCCTGCTACAGTTGGAAGGTCGTACCAACTGAACGACAAGAGAAATACTTCATCGAATTTGCACGGTTTAAGATGGATGAAAGGGATGGTGAGAATGGTTCATACAACTGGCAAACATCTGTACAAAGTTATCTCTCGGACTATTTCGTTAGAAACCAATTTCCATCGGGAAATTGCCGAGAATTACTGACGGGTTTGCGATAAAGAGAGCCATCAGAAAATGCCGAAGGATATTCGATGGGTCACTTCCGTCAGGAATTACCGATGGGTTTTCAATAAGTGTAGCTATCGGTAAGCGTCGACGGATATTCGATGGTCCAGTCCATCGGAAATTACCGACGTAATTTGCGATGGATTTAGTCAGTTGGGCATCCACGACTTCCGATGCGGTGCCGTCGAGAATCGCAACCAATGGTATATCCCGATGGTTTGCATCCGTCGGGAGTGTACCGACGATATCGCGATAAAATTTGCTTCCCAACGGACACAATTTCGTCGATAATTTCCGACGACTACATCCGTCGGAAATAACCAAACAATTGAAAATATTTTGAATCTATTTATTTTAAAAATTCTGCATTAAATATTTTTTAAAAAAATCTATTTATTTTTAAAAAATTTTTAATTAATAAATTTATATTAATATTTCATAAAATATAAAAACAATTAAATAAAATAATATTTCTAATTATAAATATAATAATATTTAAGGTTTAATTGTTTTATAATCTACAAATTACATCGGATGAAGAGAAGGAGGAGAAAAAAATTCATTGAGGAATTTGGTTTTCATAATTTCAACAAAATATTTAAGCTTCGTCATCTCTATCTCCATAGCCGCCAAGCATTCTCCTCATTTCCAACTGCAGATGTTGCACCACCGGTATATGCAATTCTCCCAACTCTTACAAAATGGTAATTCTTGTAAAAACAAAAAAATATTATTGAAAAAATATTATAATATTAAATATAAAAATTAATAAAGAAAGAAATCAAACTTACGTCAAGAACAAGACGTTTAATCTCACAATGAGGCAATTCGGCGACCGAAGATGAATAATCAACTTGAGACTGCTGAGAAAAATATCACTTTTTTTCTTTTTCACCTTTTCGATGATCTCACTGACGAGACCATCTTAGATGCGACCAGTCTTTTTGTTCGTGTGGACGGCCTCGAGAAGTTGCAAGTGATCTGGACAATCTCCAAATTCTTGTGCATAAAAGTAAAAAAATACTAAATTAATATTTTAAAAAATTTTCAAATAATAATCAATAAAATTAATATAATAATAAATTTGCCAATTGATCGGCTCGTTTCAGAAAACTAGTCGATCCAGCATTGTGAATGTAAATGCCTTTCCCTCCTCGGTCGCTTTTCTTGTTTCCTGAATTAGTCCTCGAGATGGCCTCAGCGTTAAAAGATTCCCAATAACGAATAAAGTCGTTTCAAACCGACTCATTCAACCCTCTTGGTTTGTCTTTTCTCTTTTTCCACTTTTGTTTCCACTCGTTTATGTGGCGGGAAAATTGTACCACAGCCACTTTTTGAAAAGTTTCTTCTACCAACTTTTTGTTCATGGGATCCCATGTAAATTCTTGTTGCAAAATTTCCTTATATATTACTAAAAAACTATTTAAAACAATTACATATTTAAAAATAAATTAATGTACCGCAAATGTCTTGAACCAAATCTGACGTTCTTCGTATGGAATATCTCTAAATTTTGTATATAGTTTTTTCAAAAGAGAATGAAGCATCTTTAATATAGATTTTCTTATTCCGTTGTTTGAAATACCAAACCTACAAATTTTTATTAGAATAACGTTAAAACAAATATTTTAAATATAATTATAGAAAAATTAATTTACCATGTCGAATTCCCTTGACGCCTCGGATCGAAAAAAGTAATAAGTTTACTACCAGACTGCTGAACCAATTCTTCAATTGTCATTGGTCGACAAGAATCATTTCCAGATTGTGGAACTTGAGTTGGTATAAAACTCAAAATAGATGAATCACCACGTCTTTAATACTCTTGATACAATCTTAAAACATCATGATTATGATATTTTATTAGTATATCTACATTTACTATTTGCCATTATCTCTTGGAAATCCAATTTTAAAATATCAAAAAAACTTTCTCCAAAAAAGTAGGTTTCGGAGACTTGTGTTATGTGGAGACTTGGTTAAAGTTTAGTGTTTTTTAAATTATTTTTTCACATACTTGACCCAATATTGATGTAAAATAAAATAAGAAATAAAATAAAATATTAATATTAAAATAAAATAAAATGAAAGATAAGCAAAAAAATATGTTCATGTGATCATACAGAGACCAAATTGTGAAATATTAAATACGTAACTTTAGTTTCTAATTTTCACCGGCATATTTTAAAATTTTACATGATAATGGTCAAATTTGTGGCATTTAAAAAGCTTTTTTTACTGTAAAAATGATATAGTTAGACGTAATAACCGACAGTAGCATGGTAAATATGAACATATGATGATATGTTAAATAATTTTTAAAATTAAAATATTTGTAAAAGTTACAAAAAATTGAAAAAAATGTTAAAATTAAAAGTGTTTCTTTTCTTATCTCAATAAAACACATATATAAAAAATCATGCCTTTACAAATAGAAAATAATGATAGTGCAAAATTTAACAAAAATTTTAATTACAAATTTGCCATATCCGTATTTATAACATATATTTATTATTTATCTATTTTAATTTTAACCGATAGGAATACATTACAACTTAATTCAACGTCCAATTTGTGCAAATATTTCTGGCACATACACTGGATAGCTTAGTTTAGATTTGTGATGGAAAATAGTAGATAGCAAAGTTATACATTATAACTTATTCTCTACCAATCCAAAAGTTATGCTTGATATGTGTACCATAGAATGTGTAAAAAAGTTTGGTACAAATAATAAATGTGTACTATTTAGCTTTTTTCAACCCATATATATTTTTAGAATTTTAATTCTTTTAAATTCTATATTAATAGTTACTGTTCGTCGTAATACTGTCGGCAATTACAAATGGTATTCCGACGGATATAACAACTCCATCGGAAATCCGGCGAATTAAGAATCTGATTTTACTAAAAAAAAATTCCGACAAGATAGGGTATAGCATCAATACCCTAAGTTATTGGGAATCCGAATGTATTTACCGACGAAATCACGACGGATTTTTTTAGTTTCGTCAAAAATCCATAAAAATGATCTGGATGCCATCGGAAATCCGTAGGATGGACATTTAAAATTTAAGAAAATATTAATTATCTCTCAAATTATAGTATCGCAAAAACTAA
This sequence comes from Pugionium cornutum, assembly GCA_018901935.1. NCBI lineage: Eukaryota > Viridiplantae > Streptophyta > Magnoliopsida > Brassicales > Brassicaceae > Pugionium > Pugionium cornutum. The sequence goes on from CM032160.1 coordinate 16,696,480, forward strand.
AATAATATTATCACAGATTTAATCTGAAACTGATGAACATTCCGAAGTAGCTGAATTTTCGTCGTTAAATTCGCCACTCTTCTTCTGAATCTTGAAACACGTTGTAATCTCCGTTCGTGGTGTCATCAACAAGATGGTTAACTTCAAGAGAAGTTTCTATGGAACCTAAGTTGCCAATTGTGCTTTGTTACATAGGGTCTTGCTCGGTAAGACCACGTACCATTCCTCTAGGATGTATTGAGGTCACTGTAATCCAAGGATCTTGTTTGTTCCTCACACGAGGATATCGAATGTAACAAACCTGGTCCGCTTATGATGCAAGTATAAAATGATCATATTTTCGATGTCGCTTACGAGAGTGGATAGATGTAACACCGAATTCGTCTTGACGTTGACCCATGATAGGGTCATACCGGTTACAGTAGAACACAATACACCTCAAATCAATTATTCCTTGATAGTGAACTTCTAATATGTCACGAAGAACACTGTTGTATACAATTTCTCCAGATTGATATGATATATAATAATTACAAGTTGTTTGTAAGTTTCCTTCGCGATGATTCTTAAAAGCATATTCACAAGTGAAGTACGATAACTGGCCTCAACGAGTATTGCCTCCCATGCGTCCCAAAAGGGTTGAAACCATCTGTAGATAACCCAAGGTATACTTTCCTAGGCTCATATGCAAAACTAGGATAAACCTCTTTAAAATATTTCCATGCTTCTGCATCCGAGGGATGCACAATTTCTCCATTCGAATTATATTCTACATTCCATATTATAGGCTTTGTCGTGTGTTCAGATTGATATAACCTCTTTAACCTCTCTGTTAATGGCAAATACCACATCCGTTTATGCGAAATAGGTACTCTGCCGATTGTCTCTTGAAATCGAGGTTTGTGACAATATCGGCACTTCATGCGGTTTTCATCATTTCTCCAATATATCATGTAGTTTTCAATACATAAATCGATCATCTGATACAACAATCCAAGACCAGCTACAAGTTTTTGAACCTCGTAATATGAAGCAGATGCAATATTATCTTCAGGTAATATATCTCTAACAAAATAAGTTATCGCATTTACACAATTTTCAGCCAAGTTGAAATCCGTCTTTATCATCATCAACCTGCTTGCAGCAGATAAAGACGATAATCCATCTCTACATCCTTTATACAAAGGCTGCTTTGATGCATCTAACATATCAAAAAAATTTCCAGGATTCCAAATTAGGTTCCTCTATTCTACTTCTATCTTCAATGTACGATGCTCTTTGTTCACGAAATGCATCATTCACCATCTGAACAGTACCACCGTTTATATCAACTTCTGATACTGGTTCCTCTACCCTAACATTAGTACTATCTATTTTTTTGAAGTACTACCATAATATTGCATCGTTGCATCAGTTTCTCCATGTGAATACCAAATTTTGTAACCCGGCATAAATCTAGTGCTATAAAAATGATTATGACCTTTTCTAACAGAGATTAATCTATGATTTTGACATTTAATACACGGACAATACATTTTACCATATTCCGATTTCATGCTATTGTTTGATGCAAATGTCATGAACTCTTGAACACCTTGCACAAATTCATCCCAAAATTCCCCTGTTATTGAATCATACCGAGGTTTATCCATCCAATATCGAAAATAATAAAAAAAATATGAAGAAGACAATTTGAAGTAATTCAATCTCCGTTCTTAAGAATATTCTTAAGAATATTCTCGCTTTTAACAGATTATTCTTAAAAATATTCTCGCTTTTAACAGATTATTCTTAAGAATATTCTCGTTTCCAATGGAATTCCTACGGTTGTCGACCATTGTTGGATATTTCCCGACCAACCGACGACCCTCGACGTTTACAGATCGGCCAAACTAATAATTGCCAAAGTAATCAGAACTACTGATGGATTTCGACGATGTTTAGATTTATTAATGTGAAAAAAGATTAAGTAGAATCAGCCAACCGATATATTGGTCTTAAATTTAATCAAAATATAGAATAATGAGCTAGCTTATTGTGGGCGTTAGATTTGTGTCATTCTTAACTCTAAATCAAAAGTTACGGAAGATATAGTGTGTGCATATCAAGTTGACCGGCGAGTTAAAATGATCATTCCAAACTGATATTTGTTGCTTCTTGAATAAGGGCTAAATGATCATTCTAAGCATAATGCATGGTATCACGCAGTTTTGGATACATTGGATTACTTGAAGGTTTTTGTTGTAGCTCTTTACGTCTCAACTATTGTCACAATATTGGAAATTGAGCTACATTATGTCATGTTGAGCTGTAAATCAAATGTTATGGATGATCTAGTGCGGACATGTCAGGTTGATCAGCTAGTTAAAATGATCATTCTAAACTAATCATTGGGTGTCATTGAGCAAAAGTTTACAAATGAAGCATAATACATTGCATCACAAAGTTTGGGATAGATTGGATTACTTCGGGGATTTGTTGTAGCTATTTCGCTCTTAAATTTTGTAGCAATATAAAATATTGAGCTAGCTTAATGTGGGTGTTTGATTCGTCTTATTCTGAACTCTATATCAAAAGTTACGGACGATTTAGTGCAGACATGCAAAGTTCAGAAAGTTAAAATGATTATTCTAAACTAATCATTGGTGCTCCTTGAGTAAAGGCTTATAAATGACGCGTTATGCATGGCATAACGCATTTTGGGATATATTGAAATACTTGGAGGCTTTCTCGTAGTATTTCCATCTTAATATTGGTCATAATATAGAAACTTGAGCAAACTTAACGTGGGCATTGGTTCCATGTCATTCTGAACTCTAAATGAAATGTTACGGAAAATTTAGTGCGGACATTTCAAGTTTATCGGCTAGTTAAATTGATCATTCTAAACTAGTCATTGGTGCTCATTGAGCAAATTTTTACAAATGAAGCATCATTTATGATATCATGTAGTTTGGGATAGATTGGATTACTTGGAGGCTTTGTCATAGCTATTTTGGTCTTTAATTAAATCAAAATATAGAAAATGGAGCTAGCCTAACGTGTGCATTGGATTCGCGTTATTCTGAACTCTATATCCAAAGTTACTGACGATTTAGTGTGGATATGTCAAGTTTATAGGCTAGTTAAATTGATCATTCTAAACTGATCATTGGTGCTCATTGAGAAAAGGTTTACAAATGAAGCATTATGCAAGACATCATGCAGTTTGGGATAGAATGGATTACTTGGAGGCTTTCTCATAACTATTTCTGTCTTAAATTTATTCAAAATATAGAAAGTTGAGCTAGATTAACGTAGGCCTACGATTTGTGTCATTCTGAACTCTAAATAAAAAGTACGGACGATTTAGTGCGTACATATCAAGTTGATCGGCCAGTTAATAATATCATTCTAAACTGATCATTGGTGCTCCTTGATTAAAGGCTTATAAATGAAGCATAATGCATGGCATGACGTAGTAGGGATACATTGGATTACATGGAGGCTCTGTCGTGTGTCTTTTAGTCCCAAATTTTTCACAATATGGAAAATTGAAATAGCTTAACGTGGGCGTTCGATTCATGTAATTTTGAGCTCTAAATCAAATGTTAAAAATGATTTAGTGCGGACATGTCAAGTTGATCAGGTAGTTAAATGATCATTCTAAACTGATCATTGGTAGTCATTGAGCAAAGTTTTACAAATGAAGCATAATGCATGACATCACGATGTTTGGGATAGATTGAATTACTTCGAGGCTTTGATATAACTATTTTGGTATTAAATTTTGTCACAACATAAAATATTGAGCTAGCTTAAGGGCGTTGGATTCGTGTCATTCTGAACTGTAAATCAAAAGTTAGGGACGATTTAGTGCAGACATGTCAAGTTCAGCCAGTAAAAATGATAATTCTTTAATGATCATTGGTGTTCCTTAAGTAAAGGCTTGTAAATGACGCATAATGCATGGCAACACGCAGTTTGGGATATATTGGATAACAAGGAGGCTTTCTCGTTGTATTTCTGTCTTAAATTTTGTCACCATATAGAAAATCAAGCTAGCTTATCGTGGGCGTTGGATTCATGTCATTTTGAATCTAAATAATAAGTTGTGGACGATTTAGTGCGGAAATGTCAAGTTCATCAGCTAGTTAAATTGATCAATCTAAACTTATCATTGGTGCTCATTGAGCAAAGTTTTACAAATGAAGCAGAATGCATGGCATCATGTAGTTTGGGATAGATTGGATTATTTGGAGGCTTTGTCATAGGTATTTTGGTCTAAAAGTTTATCACAATATAGAAATTGAGCTAGCTTAATGTGGCTGTTGGATTCGTGTCATTCTGAAATCTAAATCAAAAGTTGCAGACGATTTAGTACAAACATGTCAAGTTGATCGGCCAGTTCAAATGATCATTCTAATTTGATCATTGGTGGTCCTTGAGTAAGGACTTACAAATGAAGCATAATGCATGGCATCACACTGTTTGGGATACATTGGAGTACTTGTACGGTTTGTCAAAGCTATTTTGGTCTTAAAACTACAAGAAAACATTAATATTTCCGATGGCATTTCCGACGGAAATAAAACCATCGGAATTGTCCAACGCCTATGCGATGGTTTTCCAATGGATTACCGAGAAATGAATTTCGTCGGTATTCTATCGGTAAATCCTGACATTTGTACTACCGTCGGAAAATCGTTTGTAAAACCTAACGGACATCCGTCCGATTTCGGATGACATCGTAAGCGTCGAAAATTATCGACGAAATCGATACCATGGGTTTTTTCCGACTATTTCCTGGCGGAATGTGGTTTTTACTATCCTTCTAGAATCCGTCCGAAATATAACGGTGGGCTGAATCCACTTAGGTATTTGTTTTTTAGATAAATTAATATAAATGTCATCTGAAATCCTTCACTAGTTTCGATGACTTTCCAACAAATCCCTCTTTTTGGCAATTTTTTGTTTGGCCGATATGTAAACGTGGAGGGTCGTCAGTTGGTCGTCGGAATTCTATCGGATATTGGAATATTCTTAAGAATAATCTATTAAAAATTTGTGATTATCTTTTTGAAATTTGTAATAATCTGTTAAAAATTCGTAATATTATCTGTTAAAAATTTGTGATAATCTTCTAATTTTCAATATAAATACGATCTGGTGTTTCACAATTTCACCGTAACAAAAAATCTTAACAAAATGTCTTCTTCAGGTTTTGTATGATTATGTATGACATTTGCATCAAACAATATCATGACATCGGAAAACGGTAAAATGTATTGTCCGTGTATTAATTATCGAAATCATAGATTAATCTCTGTTAGAAAAGTACGTAATCATTTGTATAGGACTAGATTTATGTTGGGTTACAAAATTTGGTATTCACATGGAGAAATTGATGCAAGGATGCAATATTATGGTAGTACTTCAAAAAGGTTAGATAGTACTAATATTAGGGTAGAGGAACCAGCATTAGAAGTTGATATAAACGGAGGTACTGTTCAGATGGTGAATGATGCGTTTCATGAACGAAGAGCATCGTATATTGAAGATAGGAGTAGAATAAAGGAACCTAATTTGGAAGCCCAGAAATGTTTTGATATGTTAGATGCATCCAAGCAGCCTTTGTATAAAGGATGTAGAGATGGATTATCGCCTTAATCTGCTGCAAGCAGGTTGATGACGATAAAGACGGATTTCACTTGGTTGAAGATTGTGTGAATGCGATAGCTAATTTTGTTAGAGATATATCACCTGAAGATAATATTGCACTTGCTTCATATTACGAGGTTCAAATACTTGTAGCTGGTCTTGGACTGCCGTATTAGATGATCGATGTATGTATTGATAACTACATGATCTATTGGAGAAATGATGAAAACCGAATGAAGTGCCGATTTTGTCACAAACCTCGATTTCAAGAGACAAATGGCAGAGTACCTATTCCGCATAAACGGATGTGGTATTTGCCATTAACAGAGAATTTAAAGAGGTTATATCAATCTGAATACATGACAAAGCCTATGAGATGGCATGCAAAACATAATTTGAATGGAGAAAAATTGGGCATCACTCGGATGCAGAAGCATGGAAACATTTTAAAGGGGTTTATCCTAGTTTTGCATTTGAGCCTAGGAACGTATACCTCGGGTTATCTACATATGGATTCGACACTTTTGGGAAGCATGGGAGGCAATACTCAGTGAGGCCAGCTATCGTGACACCTTATAATTTGCCTCCTTCCTTATGCATGAAACGAGAGTTTTTGTTTCTAACAATTATCCTCCTCGGTCCAAATCATCTTAAGCGATCGCTTTGATATTTTATTGCAGCCACTAATTCATGAGTTAAAAATGTTGTAGGAAAATGGTGTCGAAGCATTCGATGTTTCCAACCAACAGAACGTCTTGATGCGAGCAGTACTTATGTGGACCATAAATGATTTTCCAGCATATGGTATGTTATCAGGATGGTCGACGCATGGATGATTAGCATGCCCATATTTGTTCCTTGGAGGAACTACATGTAATTTCAAATGGAAAATCATTGCCTCCGGCATTCCGGTTGGATGCACATGCAAAAGACGAGTTCTTTGACTGGATTAAGAATAGTGTCAAATTTCAAGATGGATACGTATCTAATATTCGTAATTGTGTCGATACTATTGAAGGCAAATTTTCAGGAATGAAAAATCATGATTGTCATGTTGTCATGCAAAGACTATTTCCATTTTCCTTTAGCGATCTTCTACCTAAAAACATCCACGGAGCAATTGCAAGTACGTTTACATTATTTTATATATAAATAATCATAATTTTATATATTATATGATATTAACTTTTTTCATGCACGGATTGGTGCTTTTTTCCAAGATTATGTAAAAGATCACTTACTGTAGACGATCTCCAAAATTTAGAAAAAACAAATACCGGTTCTCATTTCTAGCCTGGAGAAAATATTTCCACCAGCGTTTTTTGATGTTATGGAACATCTTCCTATTCACCTGCCTAGAGAAACAGCGCTTGGAGGACCTGTTCAGTACCGATGGATGTATCCTTTTGAGAGATATATGTTCCAGCTAAAGAAAAAAGTTAAAAAATCTTGCCAGGATTGAAGGTTCAATCATCGCACAAAGTATTAATGAAGAAACATCTAACTTCGCCAACAGTTTCCATCGTAAGTCCAATAAAAAAGTAGACGACCTGCACGACATGATGATGGAGAAGAAAAACCAAGCTATCCTGTGTATGTTCCAGAAGTATTTGCACAAATTGGACGTTTAAGTAGAAAAGGGAAGATGCGACACCTATCAGAGGAGAAACACAATCACTTGCATTTGTATATTTTGACAAATTGTGATGACGTTTTGGAATATGAAAGTTACATTCAATTAAATTTTATTTTTAATTGTTATTATAATATTATTTTTAATTATTTTTTTCATATTAACAAGATATATATGTAATAAATACGTGTTCATTATTCAAATTCCACAGAGAATGAGTTGGTCAAACTTAAAAAGAGCGAATTTGCAAGATGGTTGCACTTTTATGTCAGTGTTACCACAATTATGTAGTTTTCAATAATAGTTTCCTATTTATATATATATATATATATATATATAATTGAATATATTCAATTATTTTGTAGGTTACTACAGCTCCTTCTAGGGGATAACGTTTCCTACTGGTTAGTTGAGTTAGTGAGTGGTCCTACAATTACTGCAAAATCTTATCGAATGTACTGCACTCGTGGATATGCTTTTAAGATTCATCGCGAAAGAAACTCACAAACAACTTGTAATTATGGTATATCATCTCAATCTTGAGAAATTGTATACAACGGTGTTCTTCGTGAAATATTAGAAGTTCACTATCCAGGAATGATTGATTTGAGGTGTATTGTGTTCTACTGTGACTACTATGACCTTGTCATGGGTCAACATCAAGACGAATTCGGTGTTACATCTATCCACTCATGTAAGCGACGTCAAAAATATGATGTTTTTATACTTGCATCACAAGCGGACCAGGTTTGTTACATTCGATATCCTTGAGTGAGAAACAAGCAAGATCCTTAGATGACATTGACCTCTGTACATCCTAGAGGAATGGTATATGGTATTACCGAGCAAGACCCTATGCAACAAAACATAATTGGTAACTTAGGTTCCATAGAGACTTCTGTTGAAGTTAACCTTGTTGTTGATGACACAACGAATAGAGATTACAACCTGTTTCATGATTCAGAAGAAGAGATTGGCGAGTTTGATGATAAAAATTCAGCTACTTCGGAATGTTCATCAGCTTCACAGAAATATGTGATAATAATATTTTATTGTTTTGCTATACTTTAATTTTAGAGATAAATTATATTTTCTAAAATTTTAAATGTACTTCCGATGGATTTCCGACGGCGTCCAGGCAATTCCGACGGCTTTTCGACGCTACTGAAAAAATCTGTTGCTATTCCGTCGGATACTATATACGAATTCCCCAAGACTTGGGTATTGATGCTATACCCTATTTTCTTGGAAATTTTTGAAATATCAGTTTTTTAATCCGATGGAGTTCCGATGGTGTTTTTATATCCATCGGAATTTGTCGCTATTCCGTCGGATAATACAGACGGATTACCGACGACTAAGTGTATTGATGTTATACCTTATCTTCTCGGAAATTTTTCGAAATATTGATTTCCTTATCCGACGGAATTCTGACGGTGTTGTTATATCCATCAGAATTCCATCGGAAAACTGTCAAAAACGTATTTGCAACGTGGGCATACTATTTGGCGAACATGCACGGTTTTTAAACAGTCCGTCAGAAATTCGTCGGTCATTTTCGACAGAATGCCGATGATATGAAATTATACGCGAGAAAGTAAATTTACCACAGGGGTTTGCACGAAAACATTTATTATTTAGCCGACGGATTTCCGACGACCCCACGACTTCTTTTTCAGTTTTCTATCTTCTTTGTCTCTTACCCTCCCGCCGCTGACGTTAGCGGATAATAAACTCTCGGTTTCTGTAAGTGCTCGCCGGAAATGTAAATCTCCTCTTAGTCAGTTTCCCGCTTAATCAGAAATTTCTATATTTTTTTCCAAAAGTTATAATGAAATTCCTCCCCGCTTCATTTTATTTTCTTCTGTTTATTTTTGTTATCTTTGAAGTTTTAATGATCTTAAACTAGAGCCTAGCCTATAGAGGGCGTATCAACCTTTAATTGGAAACTCTTTGAGTTCTTCACCATTTTCGGTGAAAGTTTTGCCCTTCATCATGTAAAAATTCACGTTTTAGTTATTGTTAAATAGCCAATAAACAGTTTATTATAAAGCAAGAGAAAAACAAAATTCGAATCAATTCGATATGAGGATCTCGTAATTATATGGATGAAAAGAATGGGCAATGGAGTGTTTTGAAAGATGGTAATTGATTGGCCAAATTTTGTTTTTTTTTCTTAGGTTATTTACAAATTCCCCTAGTTTATATATTTTATACTTCTAGTGCCATTACGATGCACATAATATTGTCGCCGGATTTTGATTTTTAGTGTTCGGATTAGTTTTAGATTTTTATTTTTAGATTACTGTTTAGTTTTTAGATTTTGATATTTAGTGTTCGGGTTAGTTTTTAGATTTTGATTTTTAGATTAGTGTTTAGTTTCAATCCATCGGATAATTTATCATTTATAGTTTGGTTTTACACTTTATAAATTGGTTTGATTCTCATCAAAAATTTGGTTCACCATGTAAGAGTGTTGGTCTGAGGTAGTATTAAGGTCCTTCGTTTTCATAAAAATCGTGGAAAATTTGAGTATTATACGCAGAAAAGGTTGGTGATTAGGAAATTTGTATATACGAATATAATGACATACAATATTCCTCATTATTAGTTTCATAGTAGAAAAATGTTAATTTTATCCCAAAGAACTGAATATTTTCAAAATGACTATTTTTTAAAATTATTATTTTGAAAAGATAAATAACAAAATCAAATCCCATCAGTTAGGATTAAGACTTTCAGCATACTTTGATTTTCTTGATTTTCTGCTTTTTCAATTCATGACCAAATTAACATATTTATTAAATTTGAAATCTATTATTTGGAGAAAGTTTTTCGATATTTTAAAATTGGATTTCGAAAAAAATGACAAATAATAAATGTAGATAGTCTGATAAAATATCACAATCATAATGTTTTAAGCTTGTATCAAGAGTACCAAAGATATGGTGAGTCGAGTACTCTGAGTTTTATATCAAATCAAGTTACAGAATATACAAATGATTCTTTTCGAACCAATGATAATTGAAGAATTGGTTCAGCATCCTGGTGATGAACTTCTTACTTTTCTCGATCTGAGGCGTCAAGAGAATTCGACATAGTAAATTAAATTTTCTATAATTATATTTAAAATAATTATTTTCACGCTATTCTAATAAAAATTCATAGGTTTGGTATTTTAAACAATGGAATAAGCAAATCTATATTAAAAGATTCTTCATTCTTTTTTGAACAAACCATATCCAAATTTATAGATATTTTGTACAAAAAATGTCAGATTTGGTTCAGAACATTTACGGTACGTTAATTTATTTTTTAATATGTAATTGCTTTAAATAGTTTTTAAAAATATTTTTTCTAATATATAAGTAAATTTCGCAGCAAGAATTTACATGGGATCACATGAACACAAAGTTGGTAGAAGAAGCTTTTCAAAAAGAAGTCGTGGTACAATTTTCCCGCCACATGAACGAGTGGAAACAAAAGTGAAAAAACGGAAAAGACAAACCAAGAGGGTTGAATGAGTCAGTTTGGAACAACTTTCTTCATTATTGGGAATCTTCCAGCGCTGAGGTCATCTCGAAAACTAATTCGGGAAACTGGAAGAGCGACCGAGGAGGCAAAGGCATTTTCTGAGACGAACCAATCAATTGGTAAATTCATTATTATTTGAAATTTTTTTAAATATTAATTTAGTATTTTTTTACTTTTAGGCACAAAAATTTAGAGCGCCTCCAGATCACTTGCAACTTCTTGAGGCTGTACACTCAAACAAAAAGACTGGTCGCATCCAAGATGGTCTCGTTAGTGAGATCATCAAAAAAGTAAAAAAGAAAAAAAGTAATATTTTGTCTTAGAAGTCCCAAATTCGATCTTCATCTTCGGTCGTCGAATTGCCTCGTTCTGAGATAAGTTTGATTTTTTTTTAATTTTTTATTTAATATTATAATACTTTTTAATAGTATTTTTTGTTTTTACAGGAAGTACCATTTTGTAAGGGACGTCATCCATGACTCGGGAGAGTTGTAGAGACCAATGGTGCAACATCTACGGCTGGAAATGAGGAAAATGCTCAACTCAAAGAAAAAATGGCGGCTATGGAGATAGAAATGATGAAGCTTAAAAATATTGTAGATATGATGAAAACCAAATTTCCCGATGACTTGTTTTCTCCTCCTTCTCCTCCTCCTCCTCCGATGTAATTTATTAATTTTAAAACAATTAAACTTTATATATTATTATATTTATAATTAGAAATATTATTTTTATTTATTCTTTTAATATTTTTCTTAGACATTTCAAAAATATTAATTAAATTAAATATTTAAAAATTTGTTTTCAAAATAAATATCCATTTTTAAAATATTTAATGAATAATTTTTAAAAATAATTATTCAAATTTTTTTCAATTGTTTGGTTATTTTTGACGGATTTATCTGTCGGAAAGCGTATTTCATCGCGATGTCGTCGGTTCACTCCTGATGGGTGCAAACCGTTGGGATTTACCATCGGTTGTGATTCCCGATGACAACTGTCATCGGAAGTCCTCTTCGACCAGACTGACTAAATTCATCACAAATTTATCGGTAATTTCCAACGGACTGGACCATCGAATAGCCGTCGGAATTTGCTAACAGAATACCTTATCATAAACCCACCGGTACTTGCTGACGGACTGACACCATCAAATATCTATCAAAAATATCAAACAGTTACACTTATCGAAAACCCGTTGGTAATTGCCGATGGAAGTGATCCATCGAATATCCGTTGGCATTTACCGATGGCTCTATAATCGCAAACCCATCGGTAATTCCCAACCATTTCCCGACAGAAATTGGTTTCCGATGAAATATTCCCGACGGATGATGTTGGTCGGAAAGTCGATGGGATTACGTTTTCTGATGGATTGCCGACCAAATTCATCGTCGGGAATTGTAGTGTAAATTTTTTCACAATATAGAAAATGGAGCTAGCTTAACGTGGGCATTGGATTCATGTAATTTTGAACTCTAAATCAAAAGTTTTGGACGATTTAGTGTGTACATGTAATTTAGCTTAATGGGGGCGTTTGATTCATGTAATTTGGAACTCTAAATAAAATGTTAAAAATGATTTAGTGTGGATATGTCAAGTTGACCAGTTGGTTGAAATGATCATTTTAAACTGATCATTGGTGGTCATGGAGAAAAGGTTTACAAATAAATCATAATGCATGAGATCACGCAGTTTGGGATAGATTGGATTAGTTGGAGGCTTTGTTGTAGCTATTTCGGTCTTAAATTTTTTCAATAAAATATTGAGCTAGCTTAACTAGGCGTTGGATTCGTGTCATTATGAAGTCTAAATAAAAAGTTACATACGACATAGTGCAGATATGTCAAATTTGGCTAGTTAAAATGATAATTCTAAATTGATCATTGGTGCTCTTTGAGTAAAGGCTTATAAATGAAGCATAATGCATGACATCACGCAGTTTGGAATAGATTGGATTACTTGGAGGCTTTCTCGTAGCTATTTCGGTCTAAAAGTTTATCACAATATAGAAAATTAAAATAGCTTAAAGTAGGCATTGGATTCTTGTAATTCTTAACTCTAAATCAAAAGTTATGGATGATTTCGTTTGGACATGTCAAATTTATGGGTTAGTTAAAGTGATCATTCTAAACTGATCACTAGTACTCATTGAGCAAAGGTTTACAAATAAAGCAGAATGCATGGCATCACGCAGTTTGGGATAGATTAGATTATTTGAAGGCTGTTTCGTAGCTATTTCGGTCCAAAATTTTATCACAATATAGAAAATTAAGCTAGGTTAACGTGGGTATTGGATTCGTGTCATATTGAACTCTAAATCAAAAGTAACGGATGATTTAGTGTGGACAGGTCAAGTCGATCGGCCAATTAAAATAATAATTCTAAACTGACCATTGGTGTTCTTTGAATAAAGGCTTATAAATGAAGTATAATGCATGGTATCACGAAGTTTGGGATACATTGGATTACTTGGATGCTTTTTAATTTGTAGCACTTTTAGTCTCAAATGTTGTCACAATATTGAAAATTGAGCTAGATTAACATGGGCGTTGGATTCATGTCCTTTGGAGCTCTATATCAAATGTTAACGACAATTTATTGCAGAGATGTGAAGTAGATGAGCTAGCAAAAATGATCATTCTAAATTGATCATTGGTGCTCATTGGGCAAAAGTTTACAAATCATAATTGCTGCTCAATGGGCACAAGTTTACAAATCAATCATAATGCATGACATCACACAGTTTTGGAAAGATTGGATAATTAAAGGCTTTATCGTAGCTATTTCGGTCATAAATGTTTTCACAATATAGAAAATTGAGCTAGGTTAGCGTGGGCGTTGGATTCGTCTCCTTTAGAGCTCTAAATAAATTTTTAAGGACAATGTATTGCAGACATGTGAAGTAGATGAGCTAGTAAAAATGATCATTCTAAACTGATCATTGGTGCTCATTGGGCAAAAGCTTACAAATGAAGCATAATGCATGGCATCACACAGTTTGGGAAAGATTGGATTAATTAGAGGCTTTATCATAGCTATTTCGGTCATAAATTTTGTCACAATATAGGAAATTGAGCTAGCTTAACGTGGGTGTTTAGTATAGATTGGATTAAAATTAGAGGCTTTTAGTATCAAATGTTGTTACAATATTGAAAATTTAGCTAGATTAACATGGGCGGTTGATTCATGACCTTTCGAGCTCTAAATCAAATGTTAACGACAATTTATTGCAGACATGTGCAGTAGATGAGCTAGTAAAAATGATCATTCTAAACTGATCATTGGTGCTCATTGGAAAAAAGTTTAAAATGAAGCATAATGCATGGCATCACACAGTTTGGGAAAGATTGGATTAACTAGAGGCTTTATCATAGCTATTTTGGTCATAAATTTCGTCACAATATAGAAAATTAAGCTAGCTTAACGTGGGCACTGGATTGGTGCCATTTTGAACTATAAATTAAGAGTTATAGATAATTTAGTGCGGACATGTCAAGTTGATCAACCAGTTACAGTGATCATTCTAAACTGATCATTGGTGCTCCTTGTGTAAAGCTCATAAATGAAGCATAATGCATGGCATCATGTTGTTTGGGATAGATGGGATTACTTGAAAGCTTTGTGATACTCTTTCAGTCTAAAGTTTTTTCACAATAGAGAAAATTGAGCTAGCTAAACATGGGCTTGAGATTCGTGTCATTTCAAACTCTAAATCAAAAGTTACGGACGATTTAGTGCGTACATGTCAAGTTGATCGGCCAGTTAAAATGAATATTCTAAACTGATCACTGGTGCTCCTTGAGTAAAGCTTATAAATGAAGCATAATGCATGACATCACGTAGTTTGAGATAGATTGGATCACTTGAAGTCTTTGAGGAAGCTCTTTCAGTCTCAATGTTATCACAAAATAGAAAATTGAGCTAGATTAACATTGCCGTTGGATTCATGTTATTTTGATCTCTAAATCAAATGTTAAAGACGATTTAGTGCGGACATGTTAAGTTCATCACCTAGTTAAATTGATCATTCTAAAATGATCATTGGTGCTCATCCAGCAAAGGTTTACAAAGGAAGCATAATGCATGACATCACGGTGTGTGGGATAGATTGGATTACTTGGAGTCTTTTTCGTAGCTAATTCGGTCTTAAATTTAATCACAATATAGAAATTTGAGCTAGCTTAATGTGAGCGTTGGATTCGAGTCATTTGGAACTCTAAATCAAAAGTTACGGACGATTTAGTGTGGACATGTCAAGTTTATCGGCCAGTTAAATTGATCATTTTTAACTCATCATTGGTGCTCCTTGAGTAGAGGCTTATCAGTGACGCATTATGCATGACATCACGCAGTTTGGGATACATTGGATTACCTAAAGGCTTTCTTATAGTATTTCAGTCTAAAAGTTTATCAGAATATAGAAAATTGAGTTACCTTAAAGTAGGCGTTGGATTCGTGTCATTCTGAACTCTAAATAAGAAGTTATGGATGATTTAGTTCGGACATGTCAAATTTATCGATTAGTTAAATTGATCATTCTAAACTAATCACTATTGCTCATTGAGCAAAGGTTTACAAATGAAGTAGAATGCATGGCATCATGCAGTTTAAGATATATTGGATTATTTGGAGGCTTTTTCGTAGCTATTTCGGTCTAAAATTTTATTATAATATAGAAAATTGAGCTAGCTTAACGTGGGTGTTGGATTTGTGTCATTATGAACTCTAAATAAAAAGTAACTGACAATTTAGTGCGGATATGTCAAGTCGATCAGCCAATTAAATGATCATTCTAAACTGATCCTTGGTGCTCCTTGAGTAAAGGCTTATAAATGAAGTATAATGCATGACATCACACAGTTTTGGAAAGATTGGATAATTAAAGGCTTTATCTTAGCTATTTCGGTCATAAATTTTGTCACAATATAGAAAATTGAGCTAGTTTAACGTGGGCGTTGGATTCGTGTCCTTTGGAGCTCGAAATAAATTTTTAAGGACAATTTATTGCAGACATGTGAAGTAGATAAGCTAGTAAAAATGATCATTCTAAACTGATCATTGGTGCTCATTGGGCAAAAGTTTACAAATGAAGCATATTGCATGGCATCACACAGTTTGGGAAAGATTGGATTAATTAAAGGCTTTATCATAGCTATTTCGGTGATAAATTTTGTCACAATATAGAAAATTGAACTAGCTTAACATGGGCATTTAGTATAGATTGGATAAAAATTAGAGGCTTTTAGTATCAAATGTTTTTACAATATTGAAAATTTAGCTAGAATAACATGGGCGTTGGATTCATGACCTTTGGAGCTCTAAATCAAATGTTAACGATAATTTACGGCAGACATGTGAAGTAGATGAGCTAGTAAAAATGATCATTCTAAACTGATCATTGGTGCTCATTGGGCAAAAGTTTACAAATGAAGCATAATGCATGGCATCACATAGTTTGGGAAAGATTGGATTAACTAGAGGCTTTATCATAGCTATTTCGGTCATAAATTTCGTCACAATATAGAAAATTGAGCTAGCTTGACGTGGGCATTGGATTCGTGCCATTATGAACTATAAATTAAGAGTTATAGATAATTTAGTGCGGACATGTCAAGTTGATCAGCCAGTTACAGTGATAATTCTAAACTGCTCATTGGTGCTCCTTGTGTAAAGCTCATAAATGAAGCATAATGCATGGCATCACGTTGTCTGGGATAGATTGGATTAGTTGAAAGCATTGTGATACTCTTTCAGTCTCAAATTTTATCACAATAGATAAAATTGAGCTAGCTAAACATGGGCTTGAGATTCGTGTCATTTGAAACTCTAAATCAAAAGTCACGGACGATTTAGTGCGTACATGTCAAGTTGATCGGCCAGTTAAAATGATCATTCTAAACTGATCACTGGTGCTCCTTGAGTAAAGCTTATAAATGAAGCATAATGCATGATATCACGTAGTTTGGGATAGATTGGATTACTTGAAGTCTTTTTGGAATATCTTTCAGTCTCAGTGTTATCACAATATAGAAAATTGAGCTAGATTAACATTGCCGTTGGATTCATGTCATTTTGATCTCTAAATCAAATGTTATAAACGATTTAGTGTGGACATGTTAAGTTCATCATCTAGTTAAATTGATCATTCTAAAATGATCATTGGTGCTCATCCAGCAAAGGTTTACAAAGGAAGGATAATGCATGGCATCACGGTGTGTGGGATAGATTGGATTACTTGGAGTCTTTTTCGTAGCTAATTCGGTGTTAAATTTAATCACAATATAGAAATTTGAGCTAGCTTAATGTGAGCATTGGATTCGAGTCATTTTGAACTCTAAATCAAAAGTTACGGACGATTTAGTGTGGACATGTCAAGTTTATCGGCCAGTTAAATTGATCATTCTTAACTCATCATTGGTGCTCCTTGAGTAGAGGCTTATCAATGACGCATTATGCATGACATCACACAGTTGGGATACATTGGATTACCTAAAGGCTTTCTTATAATATTTCGGTCTAAAAGTTTATCACAATATAGAAAATTGAGTTACCTTAAAGTAGGCGTTGGATTCGTGTCATTCCGAACTCTAAATAAGAAGTTATGGATGATTTAGTTCGGACATGTCAAATTTATCTGTTAGTTAAATTGATCATTCTAAACTAATCAATGTTGCTCATTGAGCAAAGGTTTACAAATGAAGTAGAATGCATGGCATCACACAGTTTCAGATAGATTGGATTATTTGGATGCTTTGTCGTAGCTATTTCGGTCTAAAATTTTATCACAATATAGAAAATTGAGCTAGCTTAACGTGGGTGTTAGATTTGTGTCATTCTGAACTCTAAATCAAAAGTAACTGACAATTTGGTGCGGATATGTCAAGTCGATCAGCCAATTTAAATGATCATTCTAAACTGATCATTGTTGCTCCTTGAATAAAGGCTTATAAATGAAGTATAATGCATGGTATCACGCAGTTTGGGATACGTTGGATTACTTAGATGCTTTTTCGTAGCGCTTTTAGTCTCAAATGTTGTCACACTATTGAAATATGAGCTAGATTAACGTGGGCGTTGGATTCATGTCTTTGGAGCTCTAAATCAAATGTTAAAGATAATTTATTGCAGACATGTGAAGTAGATGAGCTAGTTAAAATGATCATTCTGAACTGATCATTGGTGCTCATTGGGAAAAGGTTTGCAAATGAAGCATAATGTGTGACATCACACAGTTTGGGAAAGATTGGATTAATTAGAGGCTTTATCGTAGCTATTTTGGTCAAAAATTTCTTCATAATATAGAAAATTGAACTACATTAACGTGGGCGTTGCATTCTTGTCATTTTGAACTCTAAAATAAAAGTTACGAATGATTTTGTTCGGATATGTCAAGTTAATCGGCTAGTTAGATTGATCATTCTATAATGATCATTGGTGCTCATTGAGCAAACTTTTATAAAAGAAGCATAATTCAGGGCATCACACAGTTCGGGATAGATTGGATTCCTTGCAGACTTTGTCGTAGCTATTTTGGTCTTAAATTTTATCACAATATAGAAATTGACCTAGCTTAATATGGGCGTTGGATTCCAGTCATTTTGAACTCTAAATCAAAAGTTACAGACGATTAGTTCGGATATGTCAAGTTAATTGGCTAGTTAGATTATCATTCCAAACTGATCATTGGTGCTCATTGAGCAAAGGTTTACAAATAAAGCATAATGCATGATATCACGCAGTTTGGGATAGATTGGATTCCTTGCAGGCTTTGTCATAGCTATTTCTGTCTTAAATTTTATCACAATATAGAAAATCGATCTCGCTTAACGTGTGTATTGGATTCCTGTCATTCTGAACTCTAAATCAAAAATTACGGACAATTTAGTGCGGATATGTGAAGTTGATGGGCTAGTTAAATTGGTAATTCTAAACTGATCATTGGTGCTCTTTCAGTAAAGGCTTATAAATGAGGCATAATACATGCCATCACGCTGTTTGGGATACATTGAATTACTTCGAGGATTTGTCATAGCTATTTCGGTCTTAAAGTTTGTCACAATATGAAAAATTTAGCTAGCTTAACGTGGGCATTGGATTCATGTAATTCTGAACTCTAAATGAAAATTTATGGACGATTTAGTTTGGATATGTCAAGTTAATCGGCTAGTTAGATTGATAATTCTAAACTGATCGTTGGTACTCATTGAACGAAGGTTTAAAAATGAAGCATAATGCAAGGCATCACGCAGTTTTGGATAGATTGAATTCCTTGCAGGCTTTGTCGTAGCTATTTCGGTCTTAAATCACAATATAAGAAATCGAGCTAGTTTAATGTGTGCATTGGATTTCTATCATTCTGAACTCTAAATCAAAAGTTACGGAGGATTTAGTGCAAATATGTCAAGTTGATGGGTAGTTGAACTGATAATTCTAAACTGATCATTGGTGCTCCTTGAGTAAAGACTTATAAATGAAGCATAATACATGACATCAAGCTGTTTGGGATAAATGGAATTACTTGGAGGCTTTGTCGTAGCTCTTTCAATCTCAATTGTTGTCACAATATTTAAAGTTGAGCTACATTAACGTGGCCGTTGGATTCATGTCATTTTCAGCTCTAAATCAAATGATAAAGAAGATTTAGTGCGAACATGTCAAATTGATCACCTAGTTAAAATAATCATTCTAAACTGATCATTGGTGCTCATTGAGCAAAGATTTTCAAATGAAGCATAATGCATGACATCACGCAGTTTGGGATATAATAGATTACTTAAAAGCTTTGTTTTAACAATTTCTGTTTTAAATATTGTCACAATATAGAGAATTGACCTAGTTTAACGTTGGCATTGGATTCATGTCATTCTGAACTCTAAATCAAAAGTTATGAACGATTTAGTACAAACATGTCAAGTTTAAAACTAGTTAAATTGATCATTCTAATATGATCATTGGTGCTCATTGAGCAATGGTTTACAAATGAACCATAATACATTGCATCATGTAGTCTGAGATAGATCGTATTACTTGGAGGCTTTGACGTAGCTATTTCGGTCTTAAATTTAATCACAATATAGAAACCTGAGTTAGCTTAACATGGGCGTTGGATTCGTGTCATTTTTAACTCTAAATCAAAAGTTACGGACGGTTTAGTGCAGACATTTCAAGTTCATCGGCCAGTTAAAATGATCATTCTAAACTGAGCATTGGTGCCTTGAGTAAAGGCTTATAAATGAAGCAAAATGCATGACATCACGCAGTTTGAGATACATTGGATTGTTTGGAGGCTTTGTCGTAGCTTTTTTAGTCTCAAACGTTTTGTCACAGTATTGGAAATTGAGCTAGATTAACGTCGACGTTGGATTCATGTAATTTTGAGCTCTGAATCAAATCTTAAAGATGAGTTAGTGCGAACATGTCAAGTTTATCTATAAGTTAAAATTATCATTATAATCGGATCTTTGTTGCTCACCGAGCAGAGGTTTACAAATGAAGCAGAATGCATGGCATCACGCAGTTTGAGATAGATTGGATTACTTGCAGGCTTTGTCGTATATATTTCGGTCTAAAATTTAATCACAATATAGAAAACTGTGGTAGCTTAACGTAGACGTTGGATAAATGTCATTTTGAACTTTAAATCAAAAGTTACGGATGATTTAGTGTGGACATGTCCAGTTGATAGGGCAGTTAAAATGACAATTCTAAACTGATCATTGGTGCTCCTTGAGTAAAGGCTTATAAATGAAGCATAATGCATGGCATCACGCAGTTTGGGATACATTTGATTACTTGGACTCTTTGTTGTTGCTCTTTCAGCCTTATATGTTGTCACAATATTAAAAATTGAGCTAGATTAACGTGGGCGTTAGATTCATGTAATTTTTAGATCTAAATCAAATGTTAAATACGATTTAGTGCAGATATGTGAAATTGATCAGCTAGTAAAAATGATCGTTCTAAACTGATCATTGGTACTCATTGAGAAAAGGTTTACAAATGAAGTATAATGCATAGCATTACGCAGTTCGGGATAGATTGGATTACTTGGATGCCTTGTCCTAGCTATTTTGGTCTTACATTTAGTCACAATATGGAAAACTGAGCTAGCTTAACGTGGGCATTGGATTCGTGTCATTCTGAACTATAAACCAAATGTTACCGACGATTTAGGGCGGACATGTCAAGTTGATCGGCCAGTCAAAATGATAATTCTAAACTGATCGCTAGTGCTCAGTAAGTAAAGGCTTATAAATAAAGCATAATGCATGGCATCACGCAGTTTAGGATACATAGAATTACTTGGACACTTTGTCGTAGCTCTTTAAGTCTCAGTGTTGTCACAATATTAAAAATTGAGCTAGATTAACGTGGCCATTGGATATATGTCATTTTGAGCTCTAAATAAAATGTTACAGACTATTTCATGCGGAAATGACAAGTTGATCATTAAGTTAAAATGATCATTATAAATTGATCGTTGTTGCTCATCGAGCAAAGGTTTACAAATGAAGCATAATGCATGGCATCACGCAGTTTGGGATAGATTGGATTACTTGGAGGCTTTGTCGTAGCTATTCAATCAAAATGTAGAAAACTGAGCCAGCTTAACGTGGGCGTTGGATTCGTGTCACTATGAACTCTAGAACAAAAGTCACAGACGATTAAGTACGCACACGTCAAGTTGATGGGCCAGTTAATATGATAATTCTAAACTGATCATTGGTGCTCCTTGAGTAAAGGCTTATAAATGAAGCATAATTCCTGGCATCACGCTGGCTGGGATACATTGGATTACTTGGAAGCTTTGTCGTAGCTCTTTCAGTATCAAATGTGTTCACAATATTGAAAGTTGAGCTAGATTAACTTGGGCATTGGATTCATGTCATTTTGAGCTGTATATCAAATGTTAAAGTCGATTTAGTGTGGATATGTCAAGTTGATCAGCTAGTTAAAATGATCATACCAAACTGATACTTGGTGCTCATTGAGCAAAGGTTTGCCAATGAAACATAATGCATGTCATCATGCAGTTCGGTTTTAAATTTTGTCACATTATAGAATATTGAGCTAGGTTAATGTGGGCACTGGATTCGTGTCATTGTATACTATAAATCAAAAGTTACGGACAACTTAGTGAGGATATGTCAAGTTGATCGGCGAGTTAAAATGATCATTCTAAACAGATCATTGGTACTCCTTGAGTAAAGCCTTATAAACGAAGCATAATGCATGACATCTAGCAGTTTGAGATAGATTGGATTATTTGGAGGCTTTTTCTTAGCCATTTTGCTCTCAAATGTTGTCACAATATTTAAAACTTAGCTAGACTAGCGTGACCATTTGATTAATGTTATTTTGAGCTCTAAGTCAAATGTTAAAGACGATTTATTGTGGACATGTCAAGCTGATCAGCTCGTTAAAACGATCATTCTAAATTGATCTATGGTGCTCATTGAGCAAAGGTTTACAAATGAAGCATAATGCATGACATCACGCCGTTTTGGATGGATGGGATTACTTGGAATCTTTGTCATCGCTATTTTTGTTCTAAATTTTGTCACAATATAGAAAATTAAGCTAGCTTACGATGGGCATTGGATTCATGTCATTCTGAACTATAAATCAAAAGTTACAGACGATTTAATGCGTACATGTTAAGTTTATCTTTTAGTCAAATTGATCATTCTAAAATGACCATTGGTACTCATTGAGCAAAGGTTTAGAAACGAAGCATAATGCATGGCATCACGCGGTTTGGAATAGATTGAATTACTTGGAGGCTTTGTTGTAGCTCTTTTAGTCTCAAATGTTGTAACAATATTGAAAATTGAGCTAGGTTAATGTGGGCACCAGATTGTCATTCTGATCTCTAAATCAAAAGTTACGGACGACTTAGTATGGATATGTAAAGTGTATCGGGTAGTTAAATTGATAATTCTAAACTGATCATTGGTACTCATTGAGCAAAGGTTTACCAATTTGCGATAGATTGAATTACTTGGAGGCTTTGTCGTATATACTTCGGTCTAAAATTTAATCATAATATAGACAACTGTGGTAGCTTAACGTAGACGCTGGATAAATGTCATTTTAAACTTTAAATCAAAAGTTACGGACGATTTATTGTGGACATGTCCAGTTGATAGGAATGTTAAAATGATAATTCTAAACTGATCATTGGTGTTCCTTGAGTAAAAGCTTATAAATGAAGCATAATGCATTACATCACGCAGTTTGGGATACATTGGATTATTTGGACTCTTTGTTGTTGTTCTTTCAGTCTCATATGTTGTCACAATATTAAAAATTGAGCTAGATTAATGTGGACCTTAGATTCATGTAAATTTTTGCTCTAAATCAAATGTTAAAGACGATTTAGTGCAGCTAGTTAAAATGATCATTCTAAACTGATCATTGGTACTCATTGAGAAAAGGTTTACAAATGAAGTATAATGCATGGCATTACGCAGTTCGGGATAGATTGGATTACTTGGATGCTTTGTCCTAGCTATTTCGGTCTTAAATTTAGTGAAAATATGGAAAACTGAGCTAGCTTAACGTGGGCATTGGATTCGTGTCATTATGAACTATAAACCAAATGTTACCAATGATTTAGGGCGGACATGTCAAGTTGATCGGCCAGTCGAAATGATAATTCTAAACTGATCGCTAGTTCTCAGTAAGTAAAGGCTTATAAATCAAGCATAATGCATGGTATCACGCAGTTTAGGATACATAGGATTACTTGGACGCTTTGTCGTAGCTCTTTAAGTCTCAATATTGTCACAATATTGAAAATTGAGCTAGATCAACGTGGCCGTTGGATATATGTCGTTTTGAGCTCTAAATAAAATTTTATAGACTATTTCATGTGGAAATGATAAGTTGATCATTAATTTAAAATGATCATTATAAATTGATCATTGTTGCTCATCGAGCAAAGGTTTACAAATGAAGCATAATGCATGGCATCATGAAGTTTGGGATAGATTGGATTACTTGGAGGCTTTAACGTAGCTGTTCAATCACAATGTAGAAAACTGAGCCAGCTTAAGATGGGCGTTGGATTCGTGTCACTATGAAGTCTAGAACAAAAGTCACTGACGATTAAGTACGCACACGTCAAGTTGATTGGCCAGTTAATATTGTAATTCTAAACTGATCATTGGTGCTCCTTGAGTAAAGGCTTATAAATGAAGCATAATGCCTGGCATCACGCTGGCTGGGATACATTGGATTACTTGGAGGCTTTGTCGTAGCTCTTTCAGTATCAAATGTGTTCACAATATTGAAAGTTGAGCTAGATTAACTTGGGCATTGGATTCATGTCATTTTGAGCTTTTTTATCAAATGTTAAAGTCGATTTAGTGTGGATATGTCAAGTTGATCAGCTAATTAAAATGATCATACCAAACTGATACTTGGTGCTCATGGAGCAAAGGTTTGCCAATGAAACATAATGCATGTCATCACGCTGTTCGGTTTCAAATTTTGTCACATTATAGAATATTGAGCTAGGTTAATGTGGGCGTTGGATTCGTGTCATTCTATACTATAAATCAAAAGTTACGGACGAATTTGTGCGGACATGTCAAGTTGATCGGCGAGTTAAAATGATCATTCTAAACTAGTCATTGGCACTACTTGAGTAAAGCCTTAATAATGAAACATAATGCATGACATCCAGCAGTTAGGGATAGATTGGATTACTTGGAGGCTTTTCTTAGCTATTTTGGTCTCAAATATTGTCACAATATTGAAAATTTACCTAGACTAACATGGCCATTTGATTAATGTCATTTTGAGCTCTAAGTCAAATATTAAAGACGATTTAGTGCGGACATGTCAAGTTGATCAGCTAGTTAAAACGATCATTCTAAATTGATCTATGGTGCTCATTGAGCAAAGGTTTACAAATGAAGTATAATGCATGATATCACACAGTTTGGGATAGATCGGATTACTTAGAGTCTTTGCCACCGCTATTTCGGTCTTAAATTTTGTCACAATATAGAAAATTAAGCTAGCTTAACATGGCCATTGGATTCATGTCATTCTGAACTATAAATCAAAAGTTACAGACTACTTAGTGTGTACCTGTTAAGTTTATCTTTTAGTCAAATTGATCATTCTAAAATGATCATTAGTGTCCATTGAGCAGAGGTTTAGAAAGGAAGCATAATGCACGGCATCACGTTGTTTGGAATAGATTGTATTACTTGGAGGCTTTGTTGTAGCTCTTTCAGTCTCAAATGTTTTCACAATATTGAAATTGAGCTAGGTTGACGTGGGCACCGGATTGTCATTTTGAACTCTAAATCAAAAGTTATGGGCGATTTAGTATCTATTACCAATTTGCAATAGATTGGATTACTTGCAGGCTTTGTTGTATATATTTCGGTCTAAAATTTAATCATAATATAGAAAACTGTGGTAGCTTAACGTAAACGCTGGATAAATGTCATTTTGAACTTTAAATCAAAAATTACGGACGATTTAGTGTGGACATGTCTAGTTAATAGGGCTGTTAAAATGATAATTCTAAACCGATCATTGGTGCTCCTTGAGTAAAGGCTTATAAATCAAGCATAATGCATGACATCACGCAGTTTGGGATACATTGGATTATTTGGACTCTATGTTGTTGCTCTTTCAGTCTCATATGTTGTCACAATATTAAAAATTGAGCTAGATTAATGTGGGCGTTAGATTCATGTAATTTTTAGATCTAAATCAAATGTTAAAGAGGATTTAGTGCAGATATATGAAATTGATCAGCTAGTTAAAATGAACATTCTAAACTAATCATTGGTACTCATTGAGAAAAGGTTTACAAATGAAGTATAATGCATGTCATTACGCAGTTTGGGATAGATTGGATTACTTGGACGCCTTGTCCTAGCTATTTCGGTCTTAAATTTAGTCACAATATGGAAAACTGAGCCAGCTTAATGTGGGCGTTGGATTCGTATCATTATTAACTATAAACCAAATGTTATCGACGATTTAGGGCGTACATGTCAAGTTGATCGGCCAGTTGAAATGATAATTCTAAACTGATTGCTAGTGCTCAGTAAGTAAAGGCTTATAAATGAAGCATAATGCATGGCATCACGCAGTTTAGGATACATAGGATTACTTGGACGTTTTGTCGTAGCTCTTTAAGTCTCAATGTTGTCAAAATATTGAAAATTGAGCTAGATTAACGTGGCCGTTGGATATATGTCATTTTGAGCTCTAAATAAAATGTTAAAGACGATTTAATGCGGAAATGACAAGTTGATCGTTAAGTTAAAATGATCATTATAAATTGATCAGTGTTGCTCATCGAGCAAAGGTTTACAAATGAAGCATAATGCATGGCATCACGCAGTTTGGGATAGATTGGATTACTTGGATGCTTTATTGTAGCTATTTAATCACAATATAGAAAACTGAGGCAGCTTCACGTGGGCATTGGATTCGTGTCACCATGAACTCTAGAACAAAAGTTACTGACGATTTAGTATGCACACGTCAAGTTGATTGGCTAGTTAATATGATAATTCTAAACTGATCATTAGTGCTCCTTGAGTAAAGGCTTATAAATGAAGCATAATGCCTGGCATCACGGCTGGGATACATTGGATTACTTGGAGGCTTTGTCGTAGCTCTTTCAGTATCAAATGTGTTCACAATATTGAAAGTTGAGCTAGAGTAACTTAGGCGTTGGATTCATGTCATTTTGAGCTCTATATCAAATGTTAAAGTCGATTTAGTGTGGATATGTCAAGTTGATTAGCTAGTTAAAATGATAATACCAAACTGATATTTGGTGCTCATTGAGCAAAGGTTTGCCAATGAAGCATAATGCATGTCATCATGCAGTTCGGTTTTAAAGTTTGTCACAATATAGAATATTGAGCTAGCTTAATGTGGGCGTTGGATTCGTGTCATTTTGTACTATAAATCAAAAGTTACGGACGATTTAGTGCGGACATGTCAAGTTGATTGGCGAGTTAAAATGATCATTCTAAACTGATCATTGGTACTCCTTGAGTAAAATCTTATAAATGAAGCATAATGCATGACATCGAGTAGTTTGGGATAGATTGGATTACATGGAGGCTTTTTCTTAGCTATTTTGGTCTCAAATGTTGTCACAATATTGAAAATTTAGATAGACTAACGTGGCCATTTGATTAATGTCATTTTGAGCTCTAAGTCAAATGTTAAAGACTGTTTTATGCGGACATGTCAAGTTGATCAGCTAGTTAAAACGATCATTCTAAATTGATCTATGATGCTCATTGAGAAAAGGTTTACAAATGAAAGCATAATGCATGACATCATGCAGTTTGGAATAGATCGGATTACTTGGAGTCTTTGTCATCGCTATTTCGGTCTTAAATTTTGTCACAATATATAAAATTAAGCTATCTTAACATGGCCATTGGATTCATGTCATTCTGAACTATAAATCAAAAGTTACAGACTACTTAGTGTGTACCTGTTAAGTTTATCTTTTAGTCAAATTGATCATTCTAAAATGATCATTAGTGTCCATTGAGTAGAGGTTTAGAAAGGAAGCATAATGCACAGCATCACGTTGTTTGGAATAGATTGTATTACTTGGAGGCTTTGTTGTAGCTCTTTCAGTCTCACATGTTTTCACAATATTGAAATTGAGCTAGGTTGACGTGGGCACCGGATTGTCATTTTGAACTCTAAATCAAAAGTTATGGGCGATTTAGTATGTACATGTAAAATTTCTCGGATAGTTAAATTGATAATTCTAAACTGATCATTGGTGCTCTTTGAGCAAAGGTTTACCAATTTGCAATAGATTGGATTACTTGCAGGCTTTGTTGTATATATTTCGGTCTAAAATTTAATCATAATATAGAAAACTGTGGTAGCTTAACGTAAACGCTGGATAAATGTCATTTTGAACTTTAAATCAAAAATTACGGACGATTTAGTGTGGACATGTCCAGTTGATAGGGCTGTTAAAATGATAATTCTAAACTGATCATTGGTGCTCCTTGAGTAAAGGCTTATAAATCAAGCATAATGCATGACATCACGCAGTTTGGGATACATTGGATTATTTGGACTCTATGTTGTTGCTCTTTCAGTCTCATATGTTGTCACAATATTAAAAATTGAGCTAGATTAATGTGGGCGTTAGATTCATGTAATTTTTAGATCTAAATCAAATGTTAAAGAGGATTTAGTGCAGATATATGAAATTGATCAGCTAGTTAAAATGAACATTCTAAACTAATCATTGGTACTCATTGAGAAAAGGTTTACAAATGAAGTATAATGCATGTCATTACGCAGTTTGGGATAGATTGGATTACTTGGACGCCTTGTCCTAGCTATTTCGGTCTTAAATTTAGTCACAATATGGAAACCTGAGCCAGCTTAATGTGGGCGTTGGATTCGTATCATTATTAACTATAAACCAAATGTTATCGACGATTTAGGGCGTACATGTCAAGTTGATCGGCCAGTTGAAATGATAATTCTAAACTGATTGCTAGTGCTCAGTAAGTAAAGGCTTATAAATCAAGCATAATGCATGGCATCACGCAGTTTAGGATACATAGGATTACTTGGACGTTTTGTCGTAGCTCTTTAAGTCTCAATGTTGTCAAAATATTGAAAATTGAGCTAGATTAACGTGGCCGTTGGATATATGTCATTTTGAGCTCTAAATAAAATGTTAAAGACGATTTAATGCGGAAATGACAAGTTGATCATTAAGTTAAAATGATCATTATAAATTGATCAGTGTTGCTCATCGAGCAAAGGTTTACAAATGAAGCATAATGCATGGCATCACGCAGTTTGGGATAGATTGGATTACTTGGATGCTTTATTGTAGCTATTTAATCACAATATAGAAAACTGAGGCAGCTTCACGTGGGCATTGGATTCGTGTCACCATGAACTCTAGAACAAAAGTTACTGACGATTTAGTATGCACACGTCAAGTTGATTGGCTAGTTAATATGATAATTCTAAACTGATCATTAGTGCTCCTTGAGTAAAGGCTTATAAATGAAGCATAATGCCTGGCATCACGGCTGGGATACATTGGATTACTTGGAGGCTTTGTCGTAGCTCTTTCAGTATCAAATGTGTTCACAATATTGAAAGTTGAGCTAGAGTAACTTAGGCGTTGGATTCATGTCATTTTGAGCTCTATATCAAATGTTAAAGTCGATTTAGTGTGGATATGTCAAGTTGATTAGCTAGTTAAAATGATAATACCAAACTGATATTTGGTGCTCATTGAGCAAAGGTTTGCCAATGAAGCATAATGCATGTCATCATGCAGTTCGGTTTTAAAGTTTGTCACAATATAGAATATTGAGCTAGCTTAATGTGGGCGTTGGATTCGTGTCATTTTGTACTATAAATCAAAAGTTACGGACGACTTAGTGCGGACATGTCAAGTTGATTGGCGAGTTAAAATGATCATTCTAAACTGATCATTGGTACTCCTTGAGTAAAATCTTATAAATGAAGCATAATGCATGACATCGAGTAGTTTGGGATAGATTGGATTACATGGAGGCTTTTTCTTAGCTATTTTGGTCTCAAATGTTGTCACAATATTGAAAATTTAGATAGACTAACGTGGCCATTTGATTAATGTCATTTTGAGCTCTAAGTCAAATGTTAAAGACTGTTTTATGCGGACATGTCAAGTTGATCAACTAGTTAAAACGATCATTCTAAATTGATCTATGATGCTCATTGAGAAAAGGTTTACAAATGAAAGCATAATGCATGACATCACGCAGTTTGGAATAGATCGGATTACTTGGAGTCTTTGTCATCGCTATTTCGGTCTTAAATTTTGTCACAATATATAAAATTAAGCTAGCTTAACATGGCCATTGGATTCATGTCATTCTGAACTATAAATCAAAAGTTACAGACTACTTAGTGTGTATCTGTTAAGTTTATCTTTTAGTCAAATTGATCATTCTAAAATGATCATTAGTGTCCATTGAGCAGAGGTTTAGAAAGGAAGCATAATGCACGGCATCACGTTGTTTGGAATAGATTGTATTACTTGGAGGCTTTGTTGTAGCTCTTTCAGTCTCAAATGTTTTCACAATATTGAAATTGAGCTAGGTTGACGTGGGCACCGGATTGTCATTTTGAACTCTAAATCAAAAGTTATGGGCGATTTAGTATGTACATGTAAAGTTTCTCGGATAGTTAAATTGATAATTCTAAACTGATCATTGGTGCTCTTTGAGCAAAGGTTTACCAATTTGCAATAGATTGGATTACTTGCAAGCTTTGTTGTATATATTTCGGTCTAAAATTTAATCATAATATAGAAAACTGTGGTAGCTTAACGTAAACGCTGGATAAATGTCATTTTGAACTTTAAATCAAAAATTACGGACGATTTAGTGTGGACATGTCCAGTTGATAGGGCTGTTAAAATGATAATTCTAAACTGATCATTGGTGCTCCTTGAGTAAAGGCTTATAAATCAAGCATAATGCATGACATCACGCAGTTTGGGATACATTGGATTATTTGGACTCTATGTTGTTGCTCTTTCAGTCTCATATGTTGTCACAATATTAAAAATTGAGCTAGATTAATGTGGGCGTTAGTTTCATGTAATTTTTAGATCTAAATCAAATGTTAAAGAGGATTTAGTGCAGATATATGAAATTGATCAGCTAGTTAAAATGAACATTCTAAACTAATCATTGGTACTCATTGAGAAAAGGTTTACAAATGAAGTATAATGCATGTCATTACGCAGTTTGGGATAGATTGGATTACTTGGACGCCTTGTCCTAGCTATTTCGGTCTTAAATTTAGTCACAATATGGAAAACTGAGCCAGTTTAATGTGGGCGTTGGATTCGTATCATTATTAACTATAAACCAAATGTTATCGACGATTTAGGGCGTACATGTCAAGTTGATCGGCCAGTTGAAATGATAATTCTAAACTGATTGCTAGTGCTCAGTAAGTAAAGGCTTATAAATCAAGCATAATGCATGGCATCACGCAGTTTAGGATACATAGGATTACTTGGACGTTTTGTCGTAGCTCTTTAAGTCTCAATGTTGTCAAAATATTGAAAATTGAGCTAGATTAACGTGGCCGTTGGATATATGTCATTTTGAGCTCTAAATAAAATGTTAAAGACGATTTAATGCGGAAATGACAAGTTGATCATTAAGTTGAAATGATCATTATAAATTGATCAGTGTTGCTCATCGAGCAAAGGTTTACAAATGAAGCATAATGCATGGCATCACGCAGTTTGGGATAGATTGGATTACTTGGATGCTTTATTGTAGCTATTTAATCACAATATAGAAAACTGAGGCAGCTTCACGTGGGCATTGGATTCGTGTCACCATGAACTCTAGAACAAAAGTTACTGACGATTTAGTATGCACACGTCAAGTTGATTGGCTAGTTAATATGATAATTCTAAACTGATCATTAGTGCTCCTTGAGTAAAGGCTTATAAATGAAGCATAATGCCTGGCATCACGGCTGGGATACATTGGATTACTTGGAGGCTTTGTCGTAGCTCTTTCAGTATCAAATGTGTTCACAATATTGAAAGTTGAGCTAGAGTAACTTAGGCGTTGGATTCTTGTCATTTTGAGCTCTATATCAAATGTTAAAGTCGATTTAGTGTGGATATGTCAAGTTGATTAGCTAGTTAAAATGATAATACCAAACTGATATTTGGTGCTCATTGAGCAAAGGTTTGCCAATGAAGCATAATGCATGTCATCATGCAGTTCGGTTTTAAAGTTTGTCACAATATAGAATATTGAGCTAGCTTAATGTGGGCGTTGGATTCGTGTCATTTTGTACTATAAATCAAAAGTTACGGACGACTTAGTGCGGACATGTCAAGTTGATTGGCGAGTTAAAATGATCATTCTAAACTGATCATTGGTACTCCTTGAGTAAAATCTTATAAATGAAGCATAATGCATGACATCGAGTAGTTTGGGATAGATTGGATTACATGGAGGCTTTTTCTTAGCTATTTTGGTCTCAAATGTTGTCACAATATTGAAAATTTAGATAGACTAACGTGGCCATTTGATTAATATCATTTTGAGCTCTAAGTCAAATGTTAAAGACTGTTTTATGCGGACATGTCAAGTTGATCAGCTAGTTAAAACGATCATTCTAAATTGATCTATGATGCTCATTGAGAAAAGGTTTACAAATGAAAGCATAATGCATGACATCACGCAGTTTGGAATAGATCGGATTACTTGGAGTCTTTGTCATCGCTATTTCGGTCTTAAATTTTGTCACAATATATAAAATTAAGCTAGCTTAACATGGGCATTGGATTCATGTCATTCTGAACTATAAATCAAAATTTACAGACGATTTAATGCGTACATGTGAAGTTTATATTTTAGTCAAATTGATCATTCTAAAATGATCATTGGTGCCCATTGAGCAAAGGTTTAGAAACAAAGCATAATGCACCGTATCACGCAGTTTGGAATAGATTGGATTACTTGGAGGGTTTGTTGTTGCTCTTTAAGTCTCAAATATTGTCACAATATTGAAAATTGAGCTAGGTTAACGTGGGCACCGGATTGTCATTCTGAACTCTAAATCAAAAGTTACGAACGATTTAGTATGGACATGTAAAGTTTATCGGGTAGTTAAATTGATTATTCTAAGCTAATCATTGGTGCTCTTTGAGCAAAGGTTTACCAATTTGCGATAGATTGGATTAGTTGGAGTCTTTGTCGTAGCTATTTCAGTCTTAAATTTTGTCACAATATAGAAAATTGAGAGACGTTAAAGTGGGCATTTAATTCATGTAATTCTAAGTTCTAAATCAAAAGTTTCATACGATTTAGTGTGTACATGTCAAGTTTATCGGCTAGTCAAATTGATCATTCTTAACTGATCATTGGTGCTCATTGAGCAAAGGTTTACAAATTAAGCATAATGCCTAGCATGAAGCGGTTTGTGATAGATTGGATTACTTGTAGGCTTCGTCGTACCTCTTTCAGTCTCAAATGTTGTCAATATTAAAAATTAAGCCAGATTAACGTGGGAGTTTGGTTCATGTCATTTTGAGATCGAAATCAAATATTTTGACAATTTAGTGCAGATACGTCATGTTGATGAACTAGTTAAAAAAAGATCATTCTAAACAGATCAATTGTTCTTATTGAGCAAAGGTGATGTATCGATCATTTTACAAGAAATTTTACAAGAAAAGATAAAGAGATTTTACAAGAAATTAATGCGTGAAAGAAAAGATAAAGAGATTTTACAAGAAATTTTACGATCATTTATTATCATACGCATCAGTAGGAGACCAATTGCCCACATGTACACGCCAACCACGATAAGGTTAAATTTGGAGTAATACGAGGCCAAGTTCGTATTTTTTAAAATTAAATTCCCCACACATTAATATATTTTCCTCACTTATTTGATCTTGAAAATTCTGTTCTTATTTATATGACGATTAAGTTGTTTCATGGTTCATCTCAGGCATGTTTTATTTAGTAGATTGATAAACTACAGATCTGCATGTACGTAAATATAGTGGAAGAGGCCAAAGAAGGTATATATGTTTGCAATTTTTTTGCATATGTTTGTATTCTTGAAAGATAATATGGATGATTCTGACAACTATCACGTAACACAACGTTCGAATATATATAAAGCCACGTAAAATTATGAATATTATTGGAAGAATGAAAACTTCATGAAGAATTAAAACGGATCAAGTTGCTCAACAAAATTCCAATATGCAAACAGACACCAGTTACCGTTCAATTTTGATAGTTTATTATATTTGGGAACAAATGAAGAGATGAGTAATAAAATAGTAAAAATTAGTTATACTATGATATAAAACAAACTGTATTTAAATAATGCATGATCTAACACAATTAAATTTTTTAATAAATGATATATGATGAAGAGTTTAATGCAAATCAGTTAATTTGCGATTCAAATGATATATATATATATATATATATATATATATATATATATATATATATATATATATATATATTTGCATATTCCTGTTAAAAATGATGTTATTATATAAAAAAATGAGTAATAAAATAAAATATCACTATTTTAAATTTATCTTATAAATTTAGTACAATAAAACTAAAATTTCAAAAATACTACAAATTATTATGTGAAAATAATTATTTATTTTAAATAAAATATTTGAGCTCACTTTTTTTAATTTAGGGTTTAATTTTTTTATTAATAATTTTTTTTTAATTTTATTATTAAACTTGTGCTATTTTTGTAAATTTAAATAACTACTGATATATTTATGATAAAAAATTTGAAATTGTGATATTTTAATCAATTGTACTATACAAATTGCAAGAAAATTATTAGCGTTGCGTTCTTATGTGAAAAGAATTTTATTGGATACAATAACCATATAATGAAAAAGAAAATCAAATTAGCATAAACCGGGTAATGTTTAGAATGAGCAAAGAAAATCATGGCATCACACAGTTTGTGATACATGGGATTACTTGACGGCTTAGTCATAGCTTTTTGAGTCTCAAATGTTGTCACAATATTGAAACTCGAGGTAGATTAACATGGGCGTTGGATTCATGTCATTTAGAGCTCTAAATCAAACGTTGAGGAAAATTTAATGCAGACATGTCAAATTGATCAGCTAGTTAAAATGATCATTCTAAAGTGATCATTGGTGCTCATTGAGCAAAATTTTATAAATGAATCATAATATATAGCATCTCGTAGTTTGGGATAGATTGGATTACTTGAAGGCTTTGTCGTAGTTCTTTCAGTCTCAAATGTTGTCACAATATTGAAATGGAGGTAGATTAACTTGGGCGTTCGATTCATGTCATTTTGAGGTCTAAATCAAATGTTACGGACGATTTAGTGCTGACATGTCATGATCATTCTAAACTGATCATTGGTGCTCATTGAGCAAAGGTTTACGAATGAAGCATAATGCATGGCATCATGCAGTTTGGTATAGACTGGAGTACTTGGAGGCTTTGTCGTAGCTATTTTGGTTTTAAATTTTATCACAATATAGGAAACTGATCTAGCTTAACGTGGGTATTGGATTAGTGTCATTCTGAACTATATATCAAAAGTTACAGAAAATTTAGTGTAAAGATGTCAAGTTCTTCGTCCAGTTAAAATGATAATTCTAAACTGATCCTTTAATCTCCTTTAGCAAAAGCTTATAAATGAAGCATAATGCATGGCATTACGCATTTGGGATACATTGGATTACAAAGAGGCTTTCTCGTATCTCTTTCAGTCTCAAATGTTGTAACAATAATGAAAATTGTGCTAGATTAACGTGAGCGTTGGATTCATGTCATTTTGAACTCTAAATCAAATGTTACGAATGATTTAGTGCGGAGATGTCAAGTTGATCAGCTAGTTAAAATGATCGTTCTAAACAATCATAGGTGCTCATTAGCAAAAGTTTACAAATGAAGCATAATGCATACCATCACAAAGTTTGGGATATTTTGGATTACTTGGAGACTTTGTCGTAGCTATTTTGGTCTTAAAATTTTGTCACCATATAGAATATTGAGCTAGGTTAACGTGGGCGTTCTATTCGTGTCATTCTGAACTCTAAATCAAAAGGTACAGAACATTTGATCGGCCATTTAAAATGATCATTGTAAACTGATTATTGGTGCTCCTTGAGTAAAGGCTTGTAAATGCATAATGCATGGCATCACGTAGTATGGAATACATTGGATTATTTGGAGCCTTTGTCCAAACTCTATCAGGCTCAAATATTGTCACAATATTGAAAATTGAGCTAGATTAATGTGGTCATTGGATTCATATAATTTTGAGCTCTAAATCAAATTTCAAAGACGATTTAGTTCGGATATTTCAAGTTGACCAGCTAGTTAAAGTGATCATTCTAATCATATTATTGGTTTTCGTTGAACAAAGGTTTACAAATGATGTATAATGCATGGCATCACGCAGTTCGGGATAGATTGGATTTTTTTGAGGCTTTGTCGTAGTTATTTCGGTTTTAAATTTTGTCACAATATAGAAAATTGAGGTAGCTTAACCTGTGCATTGGATTCATGTCATTCTAAACTCTAAATGAAAAGTTACGGACGATTTAGTCTGACATGTCAAGTTTATCGGCTAGTTAAATTGATCATTCTAAACTGATAATTTGTGCTCCATAAGTAAAAGCTTACAAATGAAGCATAATGCATGGCATAACGCATTATAGGTTAAATTGGATTACTTAGAGGCTTTGTCGTAGCTCTTTCAGTCATAAATTTATTCACAGTATAGAAAACTTAGCTAGCTTAACGTGGGCGTTGGAGTCGTATCATTCTGAACTCTAAATCAAAAGTTACGGACAATTTCGTGCGGATATGTCAAGTTGATTAGCTAGTTAAAATGATCATTCTAAACTGATCATTGTTGCTCATTAAGAAAAGGTTTACAAATGATGCATAATGCAAGGCATCACCCACTTTAAGATAGATTGGATTACTTGAAGGCTTTGTCGTAGTTATTTCCATCTTAAATTTTGTAACAATATAGAAAATTGAGCTAGCTTAACGTGGGCGTTGGATTCGTGTCATTTTGGACTCTTATTACTTTAGACATGTCAAATTTATCGGCTAGTTAAATTGATCATTCTAAACTGATCATCGCTGTTCATTGAGCAAAAGTTTATAAATGAAACATAATGCATTGCATCATGCAGTATGGGATATATTGGATTATTTGGAGGTTTTGTCGTAGCTCTTTTAGTCTTATATTTAATCACAATATAGAAAACTGAGCAAGCTTAACCTAGGTGTTAGATTCATGTCATTCTGAACTCTAACTCAAATGTTAAAGACGATTTATTCCAGACATGTCAAGTTGATTAGGTATTAAAATGATCATTCTAAACTGACCATTGGTGCTCATTGAGCAAATGTTTATAAATGAAGCATAATGCATGGCATCACGCAGTTTGGATATATTATATTACTTAGAAGCTTTGTCGTAGCTATTTATTGTCAAAATATAGAAAATTGAGCTAGCTTAACGTGGGCGTTGGATTCGTGTTATTCTAAACTCTAAATCAAAAGTTACATAAGATTCAGTGTGGACATGTCAAGTTTATCCGCTAGCTAAATTGATCATTCTAAACTGATTTTTAGTGCTCATTGAGCAAAGGCTTATAAATAAAGCATAATGCATGGCATCACGCAGTTTAGGATACATTGGATTACTTGGAGGCTTTGTCATAGTTCTTTCAGTCTTAAATTTAATCGCAATCTAGAAAACTAAGCTAAGTTAACATGGGCATTGGATTCTTGTCATTCTGAATACTAAAAAAAAGTTACAGACGATTTAGTGTGGACTTGTCATGTTTATAAGGTAGTTAAAATGATCATTCTAACTCATCATTGGTGCTCATTAAGCAAAGGTTTACAAGTGGAGCATATAATGCAAGGCATCACGCACTTTGGGATAGATTGGATTACTTGAAGGCTTTGTTGTAGCTATTTTGGTCTTAAATTTTGTCACAATATAGAAAAATGAGCTAGCTTAACGTGGGCATTGTATTCATGTCATTCTGAACTCTAAATCAAAAGTGACGGATGATTTAGTGCGAACATGTCATGTTGATCATTCTAAACTGATCACTGGTGCTCATTAAGCAAAGTTTTACAAATGGAGCATATAATGCATGGCACCACGCAGTTTGGGATACTTTATATTACTTTGATGCTTCGTTGTAGCTCTTTTAGTCTTATATTTAATCACAATATAAAAAACAGAGCTAGCTTAACGTGGATGTTGGATTCATGTCATTCTGAACTCTAAATCAAATATTAAAGATGATTTAGTGCGGACATGTCAAGTTGATCAGCTAGTTATAATGATCATTTTAAACTGATAATTGGGGCTCATTAAGCAAAGGTTCACAAATGGAGCATAAAATGCAAGGGATCACGCACTTTGGGATAGATTGGATTACTTGGAGGCTTTGTCGTAGCTATTTCGGTCTTAAATTTTGTCCAAATATAGAAAATTGAGCTACCTTAACGTGGGCATTGGATTCATGTCATTTTGAACTCTAAATAAAAAGTTACGGTTGATTTAGTGCGGATATGTCAAGTTTATCGGCCAGTTAAATGATCATTCTAAAATGATCATTGGTGCTCCTTAAATAAAGGCTTACAAATCAAGCATAATGCATGGCATCATGCAGTTTAGGATACATTGGATTAGTTGGAGGCTTTGTCATAGCTCTTTCAATCATAAATTTAATCACAATATAGAAAACTTAGCTAGCTGAACGTGGGCACTGGATTCGTGTCATTCTGAATTCTAAATCAAAAGTTACGGACAATTTAGTTCGGACATTTCAAGTTGATCAGATAGTTAAAATGATCATTCTAAAATGATCATTGGTGCTCATTAAGCAAAGGTTTACAAATGAAGCATAATGCAAGGCATCACCCAGTTTGGGATAGATTGGATTACTTGAAGGCTTTGTCGTAGCTATTTCGGTATTAAATTTTGTAATAACATAGAAAATTGAGCTAGCTTAACGTGGGCGTATATTCGTGTCATTTTGAACTTGAATTCAAAAGTTATGGAAGATTTACTGCAGACATATCAAGTTTATCGGATAGTTAAATTGATCATTCTAAACTGATCATTGCTGCTCATTGAGCAGAGGTTTATAAGTGAAGTATAATGTATGGCATCACGCAGTTTCAGATATATTGGATTACTTGGAGGCTTTGTCGTAGCTCTTTTAGTCTTATATTTAATCACAATACAAAAAACTGAGCTAGATTAACTTGGGTGTTGGATTCATGTCATTCTGAACTTTAACTTAAATGTTAATGACGATTTAGTCCAGTCATGTCAAGTTGATTAGGTATTAAAATGATCATTCTAAACTGATCATTGGTGTTCCTTGAGGAAAGGTTTACAGATGAAGCATAATGCATGGTATCACGAAGTTTGGTTACATTGGATTACTTAGAGGCTTTTTCGTAGCTATTTCTTGTCACAATATAGAAAATTGAGCTAGCTTAACGTGGCACTGAATTCGTGTTATTCTGAAATCTAAATCAAAAGTTACATAAGATTCAGTGCGGACATGTCAAGTTACCAGCTAGCTAAATTGATCATTCTAAACTGATCTTTGGTGCTCATTGAGCAAAGGCTTATAAATGAAGCATAATGCTTGGCATCACACAGTTTAGGATACATTGAATTACTTGGAGGCTTTGTCGTAGCTCTTTCAGTCTTAAATTTAATCACAATCTAGAAACTAAGCTAACTTAACATGGGCATTGGATTCGTGTCATTCTAAACCCTTAATAAAAAGTTACAAACGATTTAGTGTGGACATGTCAAGTTGATAAGCTAGTTAAAATGATAATTCTAAACTGATCATTGGTGCTCATTAAGCAAAAATATAAAAATGGAGCATATAATGCAAGGGATCACGCACATTGGGATAGATTGGATTACTTGAAGGCTTTGTCGTAGCTATTTCGGTCTTAAATTTTGTCAAAACATAGAAAATTGAGCTAGCTTAACATAGGAATTGGATTCATGTCTTTTTGAACTTTAAATCAAAGAGTTACGGACAATTTAGAGCGGACATCTCAAGTTGATCGGCCAATTGAAATGATCATTCTAAATAGATCATTGGAGCTTCTTGAGTAAAGGCTTATAAATGAAGTATAATGCATGGCATTACGTAGTTTGGGATGCATTGGATTACTTGGAGGCTTTGTCGTAGCTCTTTCGGTCTCCAATATTGTCGAAATATAGAAAATTGAGCTAGCTTAATGTGGGCATTGGATTCGTGTCATTCTAAATTCTAAAACAAAAGTTACAAACGATTCAGTGCAGACATGTCAAGTTTATCATCTAGTTAAAATGATCATTCTAAATTGATTATTGGTGCTCCTTGTGTTGAGGCTTATAAATGAAGCATTATGTGGCATCATGCAGTTTGGGATACATTCTATTACTTGGAGGCCTTGTCCTAGCCCTTTCTGTCTCAAATGTTGTCACAATATAGAAAATTGAGTTAGCTTCATGTGGGCGTTGGACTCATGTCAGTTTGAGCTTTAAATAAAAAGTTAACGACAATTTATTGCAGATATGTCAAATTGATCAGCTAGTTAAAATTATCAAATTAAACTAATCACTAGTCCTCTTTGGGTAAAGGCTTATAAATGAAGCATAATGCATGGCAGCATGCTATTTTGGAAAGATTGGATTACATAGAGGCTTTTCCAAAGCTATTTCGGCTTTAAATTTTTTCACAATATAGAAAATTAAGATAGCTTAACGTGGGTGTTGGATTCGTGTCATTCTGAACTCTAAATCATAGGTTACGCACGATTTAGTGCGGACATTACAAGTTGATCGGCTAGTTAAAACGATCATTACAAACTGATCATTGGTGCTCATTTAGTAAAGGCTTATAAATGAGGCATAATGCATGGCATCATGCAGTTTGCGATACATTGGTTTACTTGGAGGCTTTGTAGTAGTTCTTCAGTCTCGAATGTTGTCGCAATATGGAAAATTTATCTAGCTTAACATTGGGGTTGGACTCATGT
Organism: Pugionium cornutum; assembly: GCA_018901935.1. Classification (NCBI taxonomy): domain Eukaryota; kingdom Viridiplantae; phylum Streptophyta; class Magnoliopsida; order Brassicales; family Brassicaceae; genus Pugionium; species Pugionium cornutum. The sequence goes on from CM032160.1 coordinate 16,736,941, forward strand.
CATTTTGAGCTGTAAATTAAAAGTTTACGACGATTTACTTCGGGCATGTCAAGTTGATCAGCTAGTTGAAATGATCATTCTAAACAAATCATTGGTGCTCCTTGAGTAAAGGCTTATAAATGAAGCATAATGCATGGCATCACGCAGTTTGGGATACATTGGATTACTTGGAAGCTTTGTCGTAGCTCTTTCAGTCTCAAATATTGTCACAATATAGAAACTCAAGCTAGCATAACGTGGGTATGGGATTCGTGTCATTTTGAACTCTAAATCAAAAGTTACGGATGATTTAGTGTGGACATGTCAATTGATCATCCAGTTAAAATGATTATTTTAAACTTATCACTGGTGTTCAATGATTAAAGGCTTATAAATGAAGAATAATGTATGGCATAACGTAGTTCGGATACACTGGATTATGTGAATTATTTTTCATAGCTATTTCAGTGTCAAATGTTGTCACAATATGGAAAATTGAGATAGCTTCACGTGGGCGTTAGACTCATGTCATTCTTAACTCTAAATCAAAAACTACGGATGATTTAGTGCGGACATGACAAGTTGATCGCCCAGTTAAGATGATCATTCTAAACTGAAAATTTGTGCTCCTTGAGTCATAAATGAAGCATAATGCAAGCCATTACCCAGTTTGGGATACATTGGTTTACTTTGAGGCTTTGTAGTAGCTCTTTCAGTCTCAAATTTTATCATAATATAGAAAATTGAGCTAGCTTAACATGGGCGTTGGACTCATGTCATTTTGAGCTCTAAATGAAAGCTTAAAGATGATTTAGTGCAGACGTGTCAAGTTAATGAGCTAGTTAAAATTATCATTCTAAACTGATCAATTGTTTTCCTTGAGTAAAGGCTTATAAATGAAGCATAATATGGCATCATGTAGTTTAGGATACATTGGATTACTTGGAGGCCTTGTCGTAGCGCCTTCAGTCTCAAATGTTGTCACAATATAGAAAATTGAGTTATCTTAACGTGGGCATTGGATTTGCGTCATTCTAAGTTCTAAATTAAAAATTAGTGCGGATCTGACAAGTTGATCGACCAGTTAAAATCATCATTCTAAACTCATCATTGTTGCTCCTTGAGTAAAGGCTTATAAATGAAGCATAATGCATGGCATCATGCAGTTGGGAGACATTGGTTTACTTGGAGACTTAGTAGTAGCTCTTTCAGTCTTAAATTTTCTCACAATATGGAAAACTGAGCAGATTAACATGGGCGTTGGACTCATGTCATTTTGAGCTCTAAATCAAAAGTTAAAGATGATTTAGTGCAGACATGTCGATGTTGATCAGCTAGTTAAAATCATCATTCTAAACTGATCATTGGTGCTCATTGAGTAAAGGCTTATAAATGAAACATAATGCATGCCATCATGCAGTTTGGGATAGATTGGATTTCTTGGAGGCTTTATCTTAGCTATTTTCGGTCTTAAATTTTGTCACACTATACAAAATGGAGCAAGCTTAATGTGGGCCTTGGATTCGTGTCAGTTTGAGCTCTAAATCAAATGTTGCGGATGATTTAGTGCGGACATGTCAAGTGATAGGCTAGTTAAAATGATAATTCTAAATTGATCATTCGTGCTCCTTGAGTAAAGGCTTATAAATAAAGTATAATGCATGGCATCATGCATTTGGGATATATTGGATTACTTGGAGGCTTTGTTCTAAATCTTTCAGGCTCAAATGTAGTCACAATATAGAAAATTAGTTAGCTTAACATGGGCATTGGATTCGTGTCATTCTGAACTCTAAATCAAAAGTTATGGATGATTTAGTGAGGAAATAACAAGTTGATCATCCAGTTAAAACGATCATTTTAAACTGATCATTCGTACTCCTTGAGTAAAGGCTTATAAATGAAGCATAATGCATAGGATCACGCAGTTTGGGATACATTGGATTACTTGGAGGCTTTTTTGTAGATCTTTCAGTCTCAAATGTCGTCACCATATAGAAAATTGAACTAGCTTTACGTAGGCGTTGGATTCGTGTCATTTTGAACTCTAAATCAAAAATTACGTACGATTTAGTGCGGACATGCCAAGTTGATCAGAAAGTTAAAATGATTATTCTAAACTGATCATTGGTTTACCTTAAGTAAAGGCTTATAAACGAAGCATAATGCATGTTATCACGCAGTTTGGGATACGTAGGATTACTTGGAGCCTTTTTCGTAGCTCTTTTATTCTCAAATGTTGTCAAAATATAGAAAAGTAAGCTAGCTTAACGTAGACGTTGGATTCATATCATTCTAAACTCTAAATTAAAAATTACGGATGATTTAGTGCGGTCGTGACAAGTTGAACAGCAGTTAAAACGATCATTCTAAACTGATCATTACTGCTCTTTGAGTAAAGGCTTAGAAATGAAGCATAATGAATTGCATCACGGAGTTTGGGATACATTGGTTTACTTGGAGGTTTTGTAGTAGCTCTTTCAGTCTCAAATGTTATCACAATATGGAAAATTGAGCTAGCTACATGTGGGCGTTGGACTCATGTCATTTTGAAGTCTAAATCAAAAGTTAAAGACGATTTAGGGCAGACGTATTAAGTTGATCAGCTAGTTAAAATTATCATTGTAAACTGATCATTGGTGCTCCTTGAACAAAGGCTTATAAATGAAGCATAATGCATGACATCACACCGTTTGAGATACATTAAATTTCTCAGTGGCTTTGTCGTAGCTATTTGGAATTTAATTTTATCACAATATAGCAAATTGAACTAGCTGAACGTGGGCGTTGAATTCTTGTCATTTTGATCAATAAATCAAATGTTACATATGATTTAGTGAGGACATGTCAAGTGATGGGTTAGTTAAAATGATAATTCTACAGTGATCATGGGTGCTTCCTGAGGAAAGGCTTATAAATGAAGCATAATATATGGAATCACGTAGTTCTGGATAGATTTGTTTATTTCGAGGCTTTGTCATAGCTATTTCTGTCTTATATTCTGTCACAATAATGAAAAATTGAGCTAGCTTGACATGGGTGTTGGATTCGTGTCATTTTGAGCTCTAAATCAAAAGTTACGGACGATTAAGTTCGGACATGTGAAGTTGATCGGGCAGTGAAAATAATCATTCTAAACTGATCATTGGTACTCCTTGTGTAATTGCTTATAAATGAAGCATAATGCATGGCATCACGGAGTAGGGATAAATTGGATTACTTGGAGGCATTGTCATAGCTCTTTTAATCTCAAATGTTGTCATAATATAGAAAATTGAGCTAGCTTAATGTGGACATTTGATTCGTGTCATTCCGAACTCTAAATCAAAAGTTATGGACAATTTAGTGTGGACATGTCAAGTTTATCAGCTAGTTAAATTGATCAAACTAAACTCCTTGAAGCTCCTTGAGTAAAGGCTTACAAATGAAACATAATGCATGACATCACGTAGTTTAGGAAACATTGGTTTACTTGTAGGCTTTGTAGTAGCTCTTTCAGTCTCATATGTTGTCACAATATGGAAAATTGAGCTAGCTTAACATGGGCGTTGGACTCGTGTCATTTTGAGCTCTAAATCAAAAGTTAAAGACAATTTAGTGTGGACATATGAAGTTGATCAGATAAGTGATCCAACTAAACTGATCATTCGTGCTACTGAAATAAAGGCTTATAAATTAAGCATAATGCATGACATCACGCAGCTTGGGATAGATTGGATTACTTGGAGGCTTTTTGGTTGCTATTTTGGGGTTAAATTTTTTCACACTAGAAAATTGAGTTAGCTTAACGTGGTCGTTGGATTCGTTTCATTCTGAACTCTAAATCAAAAGTTACGCACGATTTGGTGCGGACATGTCATGTTTATCAGCTACTTAAAATGATCATTATAATCTGATCATTAGTGCTCAAAAGTGAAGGATAATGCATGACATCATGTAGTTTGGATACATTGGATTACTTTGAGGATTTTTCGTAACTATTTCAGTTTCAAATGTTGTTACAATATGGAAAATTGAGCTAGCTTCATGTGGGCGTTTGACTCATGTCATTTTGAGCTCGAAATCAAAAGTTAAAGACGATTTAGTGTGGATTTGTCAAGTTGATCAGCTAGTTAAAATGATCAAACTAAACTAATCACTGGTCCTCTTTGGGTAAAGGCTTATAAATGAAGTCTAATGCATGACATCACCCATTTTGGTATACATTGGATTATTTGGAGGTTTTGTTGTAGCTCTTTCAGTATCAAATGTTGTCACAATATGGAAAATTGAGCTTGCTTAACATGGGCGTTGGACTGATGTCATTTTGAGCTCTAAATCAAAAGTTAAAGACAATTTAGTGTGGACATATGAAGTTGATCAGCTAGTTAAAGTGATCAAACTAAACTGACCGTTGGTGCTCCTAAAATAAAGGCTTATAAATGAAGCATAATGCATGACATAACGCAGCTTGGGATAGATTGGACTAGTTGGAGGTTTTTTTGTTGCTATTTTGGTATTAAATTTTGTCATACTATAGAAAATTGAACTAGCTTAACGTGGTCATTGGATTCTTTTCATTTTGAACTCTAAATCAAAAGTCATGCACAATTTAGTGCGGACATGTCAAGTTTATCGGCCAGTTAAAATGATCATTCTAATCACGCAGTTTGGATACATTTAATGTTTGGCATCACGCAGTTTGGATACATTGGATTACTTGGAGGATTTTTTTGTAACTATTTCAATCTCAAATGTTCTCACAATATGAAAAATTGAGCTAGCTTCACGTGGGCGTTGGACTCATGTCATTTGAGCTATAAATCAAAAGTTAAAGACGATTTATTGTGGATATGTCAAATTGATCAGCTAGTTAAAATGATCAAGCTAAACTAATCACTGATCCCCTTTGGGTAAAGGCTTATAAATGAAGGCTAATGCATGGCATCACCTAGTTTGGAATACATTGGAATACTTGGAGGCTTTGTCTAGCTCTTTTAGTCTGAAATGTTGTCACAATATAGAAAATTGAGCTAGCTTAACGTGGGCGTTGGATTCGTTTCATTCTGGACTCTAAATCAAAATTTAAACTTGATTTAGTGTGGACATGTCAAGTTGATCAGCTATTTAAAATGATCATTCTAACTTAATCATTGGTGCTCCTTGAGTAAAGGTTTATAAATGAAGAATAATGCAGATGGGATTACTTGGTTGCTTTGTCGTAGCTATTTTGGTCTTAAATTTCTTCACAATATAGAAAATTGAGCTAGCTTATCATGAGCGTTGGATTCGTATAATTTTGAATTTTAAATAAAAAGTTACGAACGATTTAAAGCTGACACGTCAAGTTGATCGGTTAATTAAAATGATCATTGGTATTCCTTGAGTAACGGCTTATATATGAAGCATAATGCATGACATCACACAGTTTGGGATACATTGGATTACTTGGAGCCTATGTTGTAGCTCTTCAGTCTCAAATGTTGTCACAATATGGAAAATTGAGCTAGCTTAACATTAGCATTGAAATCATGTCATATTGAGCTCCAAATCAAAAGTTAAAGACGATTTAACTTGATCAGCTAGTTAAAATGGTGATTTAAAACTGATCATTGGTGCTCCTTGAGTAAAGGCTTATATATGAAGCATAATGCATGGCATCACGTTGTTAGGGATATATTAGATTACTTGTAAGCTTTGTTGTAGCTATTTCGATGTTAAATTTTGTCATAATATAGAAAATTGAGCTAGATTAATATGGGTGTTGGATTCGTGTGATTATGAACTCTAAATCGAAAGTTACGAACGATTTAGTGTGGACATGTGAACTTGATTGGCAAGTTAAAATGATAATTCTAAACTGATCATTGTTGCTCCTTGAGTAAAGGCATATAAATAAAGCATAATATATGACATCACGCAGTTTGGGATACGTTGGATTACTTTGAGGCTTTTTCATACCTCTTTTCTGTCTCAAATGTTATCACAATATGAAACTTGACTTAGCTTAAAGTAGGCGTTGGACTCATGTCATTTTTAGCTCTCACTACAAGAAAACATTGAATTCCCGACAATGAATTTCGTCGGAATCTGTCGAAAAAAGCAATTCCCATCGACTTTCCGACCAACGTCATCCTTTGGGACTATTTTTTCAGAAACCAATTTCCGTCGGGAAATGTCGGGATATTCGATGGGTCACTTCCGTCGGCAATTACCGACAGGTTTTCGATAAGTGTAGCCAAAGGATATTGCCGACGGATGTTCGATGGCGTCTATCGGTCGCCAAGTACCAACGGGTTCACGATAAAGGATTCCATCGAAAAATTCCGATGGCTATTCGATGCTCCTATCCGTCGGAAATTACCAATGTATTTGCGATGGATTTAGTGAGTCGGGCCGTCAAGGACTTTCGATGACAATTGCCATCGGAAATCACAACCGATGGTATATCCCGACGGTTCCCACCGATCGGGAGTGAACCGACGACATCACGATAAAATAAGCTTCCCGACAGACAGAAATCCATCGGTTATTTCCGACGACTACATCCGTCGGAAATAACTAAACAATTCAAAAAAAAATTGAATAATTATTTTTTTTAAATTATTCATTAAATATTTTTAAAAAATATATATTTATTTCGGAAATAAATGTTTCAAATATTAAATTTGATTAATATTTTTTAAATATTTAATAAAAATACTAAAACAATTAAATAAAAATAATATTTTTAATTATAATATAATAATACATAAAGTTTAATTGTTTTAAAATCTACAAATTACATTGGAGGAGGAGGAGAAGACGGAGAAAAAAATTCATCTGGAAGTTTTGGTTTCATAATATCTACAATATATTTAAGTTTCGTCATCTGTATCTCCATAGCCGCCATTTTTTCTTTGAGTTGTGCATTCTCCTCATTTCCAGCCGCAGATGTTACACCACTGGTATCTACAACTCTCCTGAGTCTTGGATGACGGTCGTTAGAAAATGGTAGTTCCTGTAAAAACAAAAAATATTATTAAAAAATATTATAATATTAAATATAAAAATAAATAAAAAGAAAAATCAAACTTACATCAAGAACCAGACGGTTAATCTCATAACGAGGCAATTCGGCGATCGAAGATGAAGAACCAACTTGAGACTCCTGAAAAAAATATCACTTTTTTCTTTGTCACTTTTTCGATGATCTCACTAACGAGACAATCTTGGATACGACCAGTATTTTTGTTCGTGTGGACGGCCTCGAGAAGTTGCAAGTGATTTGGAGTCGCTCTAAATTCTTGTGCCTAAAAGTAAAAAAATACTAAATTAATATTTTAATAAATTTCAAATAATAATAAATAAAATTAATATAATAATTAATTTACCAATTGATTGGATCGTCTAAGAAAACTAGTCGATCTAACATTGTGAATGTAAATGCCTTTGCCTCCTCGATCGCTCTTCCGGTTTCCCGAATTAGTCCTCGGGATGGCATCAGCGCTGGAATATTCCCAATAACGAATAAAGTCATTCCAAACCGACTTATTTAACCCTCTTGGTTTGTCTTTTCCCTTTTTCCACTTTTGTTTCCACTCGTTCATGTGGCGGGAAAATTGTATTGCATCCTCTTTTTGAAAGGCTTCTTCCACTAATTTTGTGTTCATGGGATCCCATGTAAATTATTACTGCGAAATTTACTTATATATTACTAAAAAATATTTTAAACAATTACATATTTAAAAATAAATTAATATACCGCAAACGTGCGGAACCAAATATGACATTTTTCGTATGGAATATCTCTAAATTTTGTATACGATTTGTACAAAAGAGAATGAATCATCTTTAATATAGATTTGCTTATTCTGTTGTTTGAAATACCAAACATACAAATTTTTATTGGAATAACGTAGAAATAATAATTTTAAATCTAATTATAGAAAATTTAATGTAGCATGTCGAATTTCCTATACGCTTCAGATAAAGAAAAGTAAGAAGTTCACCACCAGGTTGCTGAACTAATTCTTCAATTGACATTGGTTAAAAGAATCATTTTTAGAAACTTGATTTGATATAAAAATCGGAGTAGACGACTCACCATGTCATTACTGTTGATACGATCTTAAAAATATTATTATTATAGGAATACCACAACTACACTTGATGTTAATGATTAATTAAAATGTAAATTTGTTAATAAAAATGTTGTTTTGTAAGAAAATAGTTTCAAACTATCGAGGATCTCCAGCATAATGTTAAGCATATTTCATAAATATTCACATAAAATAACATTCATAACTAACTTATAAAATAACTTATATGTTACATAAATAATTTAAATTTTTAAATATTTTTACAATAAGACTAGATTTATTTTACATATGCTAGATTTAAATTTATTGTAAAGAAATATTTTACACTATTAAAATTATTTTTTTTTTATAATTTTATTTTACAATAATTTTATTATTATATTAATTTTTAATCCCTGAATGCTAATCATCATTTTCGATCTATAGCAAGACAGAATTTTTAACAACTAAACTAAGTAACAAAAACGAGTTCTTAAAACGATCAGATGATATCATCCCATCATTCTTATCGAGTCATCGACTAAAAGAAACAACGAGTCACTTTAAAATACTCGGTCTGCCTTCAGCCTACATATTATAGGTCTCTCTAAAAGAGCTCAAAAGAGTAATCTAATGTACGCTTTAGATTCAAACTAAATGAACGATCCTTAATGGATTTCCAGGATCAAGATGCTTTGAGGAACACTACAGGATCAAAGCAACAAAGGAAAGTCACTACGACCACAACCTTAAGCCTATCTAAATCTAAACTTTTCTGATTGAGGGTAGCAGAAGGAAGAGAGATCTATATAACTCTCTCTCCCTCTAACCCAAATTAAGAACAGCTCCAAATTTAAAACGCCAAAATCTCAGAGGATAAATATCGAGATTGAGAGAAAGAGCATTGTGAAGGTTTTATGAAGATGTTCCAATCTGAATAACTGAAATTGTGACGGCAAAACTTACATTTTCGGCGTTTACACTTACACAGACCGAGAGAAGACTTCCGGCGACGTAACCGGCGGGAGGGAGAGGTGGATTTCTGAAAGGGAGAGGCGGATTTCCGAACGGGAGAAGAAGAGGTCGATTTCAGATTGGAAGAGAAGAGAAGACTGAAAGAGAAGTTGTGGGGTCATAGGTTATTTTCGATATTTCCGATGGCAAAATCCGTCGGAAATCCGTCGAATAAATAATAAATATTTTTGCAAAAACCTGCCTGTCAATTAACTTTCCCGCATATAATTTTATGTTTGTCGGTATTCCATTGGAAATTACCGACGTATTTCCGACGGAAACTGAATGTTCGGCATGCTCACCGAATTGCCAGTCCACGTGGTAAAGGTTATTTCCAACGGATTTCTGTCCGATCTAGTGGAGTGATCGGTAATCCGTTGGCATATTCCCATGTATGTTTTAAACATTTAAATCTATTAAACTTTACATTTGAAATTTCTGACGGAATTCCGATGGGTTTTCAAATCCCATCGGCAATCCATCGGATAATCTTCTTCGACACGATAGGGTAAAGTATCCATACCCTATGTCGTCGAGAATCCGACTATAGTTTCCGATGGTATTGCGACGGGTTTGGTAGTTGTGTCGGAAATCCATCGTTACGAGCAATATGATTATTTTTAGAAAATATTATTTGACACTTAAAATTAAAGTATCGTAAAAACTAAAACATTATAATCACATATTTGATATGAATCTGATGAACATTCTGAAGTAGCTGAATTTTCTCCGTCAAACTCGCCAATCTCCTCTTCTGAATCTTTAAATACATTGTAATCTCCGTTTGGACATATCCATTTGAAATACATTGAAGTGCAGACGTGTCAAGTTGATCAGCTAGTTAAAATGACCATTCTAAGTTGATCATTGGTGCTCCTTGAGCAAAAGCTTATAAATCAAAACATAATTCATGGCATCACACAGTTCAGATCATATTGGATTACTTAGAGGTTTTGTCTTAGCTAATTTTTTTTAAATTTTATCACAATATATAAATTTAGCTAGCTTTACGTGGGCGTTGGATTCGTGTCATTCTGAACTATAAATCAAAAGTTACAAATGATTTAGTGCAGACATGTCAAGTTGATTGACTAGTTAAAATTATAATTCTAAACTGAACACTAGTGCTCCTTGAGTAAAGGCTTATAAATGAAGTATAATACATAGCATCACGCAGTTTGGAATACATTGGATTACTTCGAAGTTTTTTTGTAGCTCTTTAAGTCTCAACTGTTATCACAATAAGTAAACTTGAGCTAGCTTAACATGGGCATTGGACTCATGTCATTTTGAGCTCTAAATCAGAAGTTAAACACGATTTACTGTGGACATGTCAAGTTAATCAGCTAGTTAAAATGATCATTGTAAAATGATCATTGGTGCTCCTTGAGCAAAGGCTTATAAATGAAGCATAATGTATGGCATCGCGCAGTTTTGGAAAGATTGGTTTACTTGGTGGCTTTGTCATAGCTATTGTGGTGTGAAATTTTATCACGATATAGAAAATTGAGCTAGCTTAACGTGGGTGTTGGATTCGTATAATTTTGAACTCTAAATCAAAAGTTATTGACGATTAAGTGTGGATATGTCAAATTGATCTGTCAGTTAAAATGATCATTCTAAATTGATCATTGGTGTTCCTTGATTAATTTCTTATATATAAAGCATAATGTATGGCATCACACAGTTTGAGATACATTGGATTACTTGGAGGCTCTGTCGTAACTCCTTCTGTCTTTAATGTTGTCACAATATGGAAAATTGAGCAAGCTTAACTTGGGTGTTCGAGTCATGTTATTTTGAGCTCTAATTAAAAGTTAAAGACGATTTAGTGTGGATATGTCAAGTTGATCAGCTGCTTAAAATGATCATTCTAAGCTGATCATTCGTGCTCCTTGAGTAAAGCCTTATAAATAAAGGGTAATGCATGGCATCACATAGTTTGGGATTGATTGGATTACTTGGAAGCTTTGTTGTAGCTATTGAAGTCCTACATTTTATCACAAGATATAAAATTGAGCTAACTTAACGTGGGCGTATGATTAGTGTCATTCTAAACTCTAAATCAAAAGTTATTGACAATTTAGTGCGGATATGTCAAGTTGATCGGCTAGTTAAAATGATCATTTTAAACTGATCATTGGTGCTCGTTGATTAATTGCTTATAAATGAAGCATAATGCACGACATCATGCAGTTTAGGATACATTGGATTACTTGGAGGCTTTGTTGTAGCTCTTTTAATCTCAAAGGTACTCAAAGCTTAACGTGAGCGTTGTACTCATGTCATTTTGAGCTCTAAATCAAAAGTTAAAGACAATTTAGTGTCGATATGTCAAGTTGATAAGCTAGTTGAAATGATCATTCTAAATTGATCGTTGATGCTCATTGAGTAAAGGCGTATAAATGAAGCACAATGCATTACATCACACAGTTTGGCATAGATTAGATTACTTGGAGACTTTTTCATAGCTATGTCGATCTTAAATTTTGTAACAATATAGAAAATTGAGCTAGCTTAATGTGAGCGTTGGAGTCGTGTCATTTTGAACTCTAAATCAAAACTTACGAACGATTTACTGCAGACATGTCAAAAGGATCACCCAGTTAAAATGATCAATCTAAATTGATCATTGTTGCTTCTGGAGGAAAGGCTTATAAATGAAGTATAATGCATTGCATCACACAGTTTGGGATACACTGCATTACTTGGAGGCTTTGTCGTAACTCTTTCAGTGTCAAATATTATCATAATATAGAAAATTGAGCTAGCTTAACGTGGGAGTTGAACTCATGTCATTCCAAACTCTAAATCAAAAGCACGGACGATTTAGTGCGGTCATGTCAAGTTGATCAGCCAGTTAAAGTGATCATACTAAACTTATCACTGGTTTTGCTTGAGTAAAGGCTTATAAATGAAGCATAATGGCATCACACAGTTTTGGGATACATTGGATTACTTGGAGCCTTTGTCATAGCTATTTCGTTCTTAAGTTCTGTCACAATATAGAAAATTGAGCTTTCTTAACGTAGGCGTTGGATTCTTGTCAATTTAAGCTTTAAATCAAAAGTTACGGACGATGCCATGCGGTTATGTTAGGTTGATCGGCTATTTAAAATGATCATTCCAAAATGATCATTGGTGCTCCTTGCGTAAAGGTTTATAAATGAAGCATAATGCAGGATATCACGTAGTTTTTGATACACTGGATTACTTGAATGTTTTGAAGTAGCTGTTTCAGCCTCAAATGTTGTGAGATTATGGAAAATTGAGCTAACTTAACGTAAGTGTTGGATTCATGTCATTTTGATCTCTAAATCAAAAGTTAAAGACGATTTGGTGTGGACATGTCAAGTTGATCAGATAGTTAAAATGATCATTCTAAACTCTTCATTGGTGCTTATTGAATAAAGGCGTATAAATGAAGCATATTGTATTGCATCACGCTGTTTGGGATAAATTCGATTACTTAGAGGCTTTATGGTAGCTATTTTGATCTTGAATTTTGTCACAATATAGAAAATTGAGCTAGATTAACGTGGACGTTGGATTCGTGTAATTTGAACTCTAAATCAAAAGTTATTGACAATTAAGTGCGGACATGTCAAGTTGATTTGTCAGTTAAAATCATCATTCTAAACTGATCATTGGTGCTCCTTGATTAATGGCTTATATATGATGCACAATGCATGGCATAACGCAGTTTGGGGTACATTGGATTACTTGGAGGCTCTATCACAACTTTTTCAGTCTTAAATATTTTCACAATATGGAAAATTGAGCTAGCTTAACTTGGGTATTAGAGTCATGTCATTTTGAGCTCTAATTAAAAGTTAAAGATGATTTAGTGTGGAAATATCAAGTTTATCAGCTAATTAAAATGATTATTCGAAACTGATCATTGGTACTCCTTGAGTAAAGGCTTATAAATCAAGCATGGCATCACATAGTTTATGATTGATTGGATTACTTGGAGGCTTTGCCGTGGCTATTTTGGTCCTAAATTTTGTAACAATATAGAAAATTGACCTAACTGAACGTGGGCATTGGATTAGTGTCATTCTGAAGTCTAAATCGAAAGTTACTGACAATTTAGTGTGGACATGTCAAGTTGATCGTCCAGTTAAAATGATTATTCTAAACTCATCATTGGTGCTCGCTGATTAATTGCTTATAAATAAAGAAAAATGTACGACATCATGCAGTGTGGGATACATTGGATTACTTGGAGGCTTTGTCGTAGCTCTTTCAATATCAAATGTGTTAACAATATTGAAAGTTGAGCTAGATTAACTTGGGCGTTGGATTCATCTCTTTTTGAGCTAGCTGAATGTGGAAGTTGGACTCATGTCATTTTGAGCTCTCAATCAAAAGTTAAAGACAATTTAGTGTGGACATGTCAAGTTGTAAGCTTGTTAAAATGATCATTGATGCTCATTGAGTAAAGGCGTGTAAATGAAGCATAATGCATAACGACACACAGTTTGGGATAGATTGGATTACTTAGAGACTTTGTCGTAGCTATTTTGATCTTAAATTTTGTAACAATATAGAAAATTGAGCTAACTTAACGTGGGCGTTGGATCCATGTCATTTTGAACTCTAAATCAAAAGTAATGAACGATTTACTGTGGACATGACAAAAGGATCGGCCAGTTAAAATGATCAGTCTAAATTGATCATTGGTGCTCCTTGAGGAAAGGCTTATAAATGAAGTATAATGCATTGTATCACGTATTTTGGGATAGATTGCATTACTTGGAGGCTTTGTCATAACTCTTTCAGTGTCAAATGTTATCATAATATAGAAAATTGAGGTAGCTTAACGTGGAAGTTGGATTCATGTCATTCTGAACTCTAAATCAAAAGTTACAGACGATTTAGTGCGGGCATGTCAAGTTGATCAGCCAGTTAAATGATCATACTAAACTTATCATTGGTTTTCCTTGAGTAAAGGCTTATAAATGAAGTATAATGCATGGTGTCATGCAGTTTTGGGATACATTAGATTACTTGGAGGCTTTGTCGTAGTTATTTCGGTCTTAATTTCTATCACAATATAGAAAATTGAGCTTGCTTAACGTGGGCGTTGGATTCTTGTCAATTTAAACTCTAAATCAAAAGTTATGGACGATGCCATGCAGATATGTCAGGTTTATCGGCTAGTTAAAATGATCATTCCAAAATGATCATTGGTGCTTCATGAGTAAACGCTTATATATGAAGTATAACGCATGACATCACGCAGTTTTGGATACATTGGATTACTTGAAGGCTTTTTCGTAACTCTTTTAGTCTTAAATGTTGTCACAATATGGAAAATTGAGCTAGCTTAACTTGGGCATAGGAGTCATGTCATTTTGGGCTCTAATTAAAAGTTAAACACGATTTAGTGTGGACACGTTAAGTTGATGAGCTAGTTAAAATGATCATTCTAAACTGATCATTAGTGCTTCTTGAGTAAGGGATCATAAATGAAGCATAATGCATGGCATCACGCTGTCTGGGATTGATTGAATTACTTGGAGGCTTTGTCATAGCTATTTTGGTATTAAATTTTTTCACAATATAGAAGATTGAGCTAGCTTAACGTGGGCATTAGATTCGTATCGTTTTGAATTCTAAATCAAAAGTTACGGACGATTACGTGCGGACATGTCAAGTTGATCTGTCAGTTAAAATTATCATTCTAAACTGATCATTGATGATGCTTCTTTAATGGCTTATAAATGAAGAATAATGCATGGCATCACACAGTTTGGGATACATTGGATTACATGGAGGCTTTGTCGTAGCTCTATCAGTCATAAATATTGTTGCAATATGGAAAACTGAGCTAGCTTAACATTGGCGTTGGATTAATGTCATTTTGAGCTCTAAATCAAAAGTTAAAGATGATTTAGTGTAGACATGTCAAATTGATCGGGCAGTTAAAAGAATCATTCTGAATTGATCACTGCTGCTCCTTAAGCAAAAGCTTATAAATGAAGCATAATGCATGGCATCACGCACTTTGGGATACATTGGATTATTCGGAGGCTATTTCGTAGCTCTTTCAGTCTCAAATAATCCACAAATGGAAAATTGAGCTAGCTTATTGTTGGTGTGGATTCATGTCATTTTGACCTCTAAATCAAAAGTTAAATACGATTTAGTGTGGAAATGTCAAGTTGATCATCTAGTTAAAATGATCATTCTAAACTGATCATTGGTGCTCCTTGAGGAAAGGCTTATAAATGAAGTATAATGCATTGTATCACGTATTTTGGGATAGATTGCATTACTTGGAGGCTTTGTCGTAACTCTTTCAGTGTCAAATGTTATCATAATATAGAAAATTGAGGTAGCTTAACGTGGAAGTTGGATTCATGTCATTCTGAACTCTAAATCAAAAGTTACAGACGATTTAGTGCGGGCATGTCAAGTTGATCAGCCAGTTAAATGATCATACTAAACTTATCATTGGTTTTCCTTGAGTAAAGGCTTATAAATGAAGTATAATGCATGGTGTCATGCAGTTTTGGGATACATTAGATTACTTGGAGGCTTTGTCGTAGTTATTTCGGTCTTAATTTCTGTCACAATATAGAAAATTGAGCTTGCTTAACGTGGGCGTTGGATTCTTGTCAATTTAAACTCTAAATCAAAAGTTATGGACGATGCCATGCAGATATGTCAGGTTTATCGGCTAGTTAAAATGATCATTCCAAAATGATCATTGGTGCTCCATGAGTAAACGCTTATAAATGAAGTATAACGCATGACATCACGCAGTTTTGGATACATTGGATTACTTGAAGGCTTTTTCGTAACTCTTTTAGTCTTAAATGTTGTCACAATATGGAAAATTGAGCTAGCTTAACTTGGGCATAGGAGTCATGTCATTTTGGGCTCTAATTAAAAGTTAAACACGATTTAGTGTGGACACGTTAAGTTGATGAGCTAGTTAAAATGATCATTCTAAACTGATCATTAGTGCTTCTTGAGTAAGGGATCATAAATGAAGCATAATGCATGGCATCACGCTGTCTGGGATTGATTGAATTACTTGGAGGCTTTGTCATAGCTATTTTGGTATTAAATTTTTCACAATATAGAAGATTGAGCTAGCTTAACGTGGGCGTTGGATTCGTATCGTTTTGAATTCTAAATCAAAAGTTACAGACGATTACGTGCGGACATGTCAAGTTGATCTGTCAGTTAAAATTATCATTCTAAACTGATCATTGATGATGCTTCTTTAATGGCTTATAAATGAAGAATAATGCATGGCATCACACAGTTTGGGATACATTGGATTACATGGAGGCTTTGTCGTAGCTCTATCAGTCATAAATATTGTTGCAATATGGAAAACTGAGCTAGCTTAACATTGGCGTTGGATTAATGTCATTTTGAGCTCTAAATCAAAAGTTAAAGATGATTTAGTGTAGACATGTCAAATTGATCGGGCAGTTAAAAGAATCATTCTGAATTGATCACTGCTGCTCCTTAAGCAAAAGCTTATAAATGAAGCATAATGCATGGCATCACGCACTTTGGGATACATTGGATTATTCGGAGGCTATTTCGTAGCTCTTTCAGTCTCAAATAATCCACAAATGGAAAATTGAGCTAGCTTAACGTTGGTGTGGATTCATGTCATTTTGACCTCTAAATCAAAAGTTAAATACGATTTAGTGTGGAAATGTCAAGTTGATCATCTAGTTAAAATGATCATTCTAAACTGATCATTGGTGCTCATTGAGTAAAGACATATAAATAAAGCACAATGCATAGCATCACGGAGTTTGGGATAGATTGGATTACATGGAGGCTTTATCGTAGCTATTTTGATCTTAAATTTTATCACACTATAGAAAATGGAGCAAGATTAACGTGGGTGTTGGATTTGTGTCATATTGAACTCTCTATCAAGAGTTACTGATGATTTAGTGAGGACACATCAAGTTGATCTACCATTTAAAATGGTCATTCTAAACTGATCATTGGTGCTCCTTCTATAATGGCTTATAAATGAAGCATAATGCATTGCGTCACGCAGTTTGGGATACATTGGATTATTTGGAAGCTTTGTCATAGCTCTTTTAGTCTTAAATGTTGTCATAATATGGAAAACTGAGTTAGCTTAACATGGGTTGGATTCATGTCATTTTGAGCTCTAATCAAAAGTTAAAGACTATTTAGTGCACACATGTCAAGTTAACCAACTATTTAAAATGACCATTTTAAATTGATCATTGGTGCTCCTTAAGTAAAGGCTTATAATGAATTGAATAGCATCACGCATTTTGGGATAGATTGGATTACTTGAAGGCTTTGTCGTAGCAATTTCGTTCTTAAATTTTGTCACAATACAAAAAATTGAGCTACTTTAACATGGACGTTGATTCGTGTCATTTTGAACTGTAAATCAAAAGTTACAGACGATTCATTGCAGACATGTCAAGTTGATATTTCGGCCAGTTAAAATGATAATTCTAAACGGATCATTGGTGCTCCTTGAGTAAAGACTTATAACTGAAGCATAATGCATGGCATCACGCAGCTTGGGATACTTTGGATTACTTGGAGGTTTTGTCGTAACTCTTTCAGTATCAAATGTTGTCATAATATAGAAAATTGAGCCAGCTTAACGTGGGCGTTGGATTCATGTCATTCTGAAATCTAATCAAAAGTTACTGACGATTTAGTGCAGAGATGTCAAGTTGATCAGCCAGTTAAAATGATCATTCTAATCTGGTCATTGTGCTCCTTAAGTAAAGGCATATAAATGAAGCATAATGCATGGGATAACGCACTTTGGGATACATTGGATTGCTCGAGCGCTATTTCGTACCTCTTTTTGTCTCAAATGTTCTACAAATGGAAAACTAAACTAGCTTAACGTTGGTGTTGGATTCATATCCTTTTGAGCTCTAAATCAAAAGTTAAAGATGATTTAGTGTGAAAATGTCATGTTGATCAGCTAGTTAAAATGATCATTCTAAACTGATCATTGGTGTTCATTGAGTAAAGACTTATAAATGAATCATAATGCATAGCATCATGCAGTTTGGGATAGATTTGATTACATGGAGGCTTTTTTGTAACTATTTCGATATTAAATTTTGTCACAATATCGAAACTTGAGCTAGCTTAACGTGGGTGTTGGATTTGTGTCATTTTAAACTATAAATCAAAAGTTACTAACGATTTAGTGCAGACATGTCAAGTTGATGTGCGAGTTAAACTAATCGTTCTAAACTGATCATTGGTGCTTGTTGATTAATGGTTAATAAATGAAGCATAATGCATGGCATCACGCAGTTTGGGATACAATGTATTACTTGGAGGCTTTGTCATAGCTCTTTCAATCTTAAATGTTGTCACAATAAGGAAAACTGAGTTAGCTTAACATGGGCGTTGGATTCATGTTATTTTGAGGTCTAAATCAAAACTTAAAGACGATTTAGTGCAGACATGTCAACTTGATCAGCTAATTAAAATGACCATTTAAACTGATCATTGGTGCTATTTGAGTAAAGGCTTATAAATAAAGAATATTGCATGGCATCACCCATTTTGGGATAGCCTGGATTACTTGGAAGTTTTATCGTAGCTGTTTCGATCTTAAATTTTGTCACAGTACAGGAAATTGAGCTAGCTTAATGCGGGCATTGGATTAATGTCAGTTTGAACTGTAAATCAACAGCTACAGATGATTTAGTGCGGACATGTCAAGTTGATCGGTCAGTTAAAATGATCATTCTAAACTAATCATTGGTGCTCGTTGAGTAAAGGCTTAGAAATCACTATAAAAACATCTATTTTCCGACTATGGTATTTGTCGGAAATCCATCGGGAAATACTTTTTCCAACGGATTTTCAACAAAAGATGTCCATCAGGACTATTTCGTCTGAAATCACACACCATCGGGAAATAGTCGGGAATTACCGACGGGTTTGCGATGAAGAAAACCCGTTGCCAATAACTGATGGATATTCGATGGGTAGGATCCGTCAGAACTTACCAACGTCTTTGTGATGGAATCTGTTTGTTGGTCCTTGGCCAATGACTTCCGATGAAACGGCCATCGAAATGACATACTTAATACTGATGATACATGGCATCGGAAACAACCAACGCAAACCCGATGGAGATATTTCTGTCGGTATTTCCTAACGATATCTATCCATCGGGAATTTACCAATGCCATCCCGATAAAATACACTTCCCGATGGAATTCATTCCATCGGCAATTCTGATGAATTAGCATTAACGCAATCCGTCAGACCTTTCTCACTTGTCTGACGACTCATTCCATCAGAAATAATCAAAATTTTAGAAAAAATAATTTAAGAATTATTTTTTAAATTTTTAAATAAATGTTTTAATAAATGTTTTAAATTTTGAATTTAATAAATATTTTTAAACATTTAGTTAAAATAATAAAAAAGAATTAAATAAAAAGAATATTTCAAATTAAAAATATAATTGTTTTAAAATCTCAAATCTACAAATTACATCGGAGGAGGAACAGAAGAAGGAAAAAAGTTCATCTGGATAATCCAAGAATTTAGTTTTCATAAAATCTACAAAATATTTCAGCCTGATCATCTCTATCGCCATAGCCGCTATTTTTTCTTTAAATTGGGCATTCTCCTCATTTCTAGCCGCAGATGATGCACCACTGGTATCTGCAACTCTACGGAGTCCTGGATGACGATCTTTCGAAAATGGTACTTCGTGTAAAATTTTTTAAAATATTATTAGAAAAATATTATCATATTAAATAAAAAATAAATAAAAAAATAAATAAAAAAATAAATAAAAAAATAAATAAAAAGAGTAATCAAACTTACATTAAGAACGAAACGGTTAATCTCAGAACGAGGCAATTCGGCGACCAAAGATGAAGAACCAACTTGAGACTACTAAGACAAAAATCACTTTTTTCTTTTTTCATTTTTTCGATGATCTCACTAACGGGATCATCTTGGATGTCACGAGTTTTTTTGTTGGTGTGGATGGTCTCGAGAATTTACAAGTGATCTAGAGGCGCTCTAAATTCTTATGCTTAAAAGTAAAAAAAAATACTAAATTAATATTTTAAATATTTTTAAATAATAATTAATAAAATGATCGGCTCTTCTTAGAAAACTAGTCGATCTAGCATTATGAATGCAAATGCTTTTGTCTCCTCGGTCGCTCTTCTGGTTTTCCAAATTAGTCCTCGAGATGGCCTTTGCGCTACAAGATTCCCAATAACGAGTAAATTAATTCCAAACCGATTCATTCAACCCTCTTGGTTTGTTTTTTCCCATTTTCCACTTTTGTTTCCACTCAGTCATGTGGCAGGAAAATTGTACCGCAACCTCTTTTTGAAAACCTTCTGCCACAAGCTTTGTGTTCACGGGATACCATGTAAATTTTTGCTGCAAATTTTACATATATATTACTAAAAAATATTTAAAACAATTATATTTTTAAAAATAAATTAATGTACAACAAATTTCCTGAACCATATCTAACGTTCCTCATATGGAATATCTCTAAATTTTGTATATGGTTTGTTCAAAAGAGAATGAAGCATCTTTAATATAGATTTGCTTATTCTATTTTTTGAAATACCAAACCTATGAATTTTTATTAGAATAACATTAAAATAATTATTTTAAATATATTTATAAAAAAGTTAATATACTATGTCAAATTTCCTTGACGTCTCAGATCAAAAAAAAATAAGAAGTTCACGTCTAGCCTGTTAAACTAATTTTTCAATTGTTATTGGCCGATAAGAATCATTTCCAGATTCTGGAACTTGAGTTAGCATATAGCTGGGAGTAGACGAATCACCACGTATTTGGTACTCTTGATACCACCTAAAACATTAGAATATAACCAATATTTAATTATATGATCAACACTATGCGGGTAACTACATAGCTTTTTTTCCTAATCAATTTTCTATGCTCTCTGTTTATTTATTTATTTTTTCTTGCAAGGGGATAATGATAAAACAAATAATATAAGCATATGACGGAAAGAAGAATGCAAACGAATGGAACAAAACCCAATTTCATCAATCCGTAAATATATTTGTAGAGACACTCAATTTTTTTTAATTTTCAAAAACAAAGTCAAGAATTCCTCTTTTTTCTTTCGTATAGGTAATTTTCCGAGGAGCGATGAAAGGGAAGATGACTGTTAATTGCCAAAGACTATGATGCTGAAGACATTTTGAAAAGCTCAACTCAATCAAAGATAGTGAGATGAACACATAAGCTATCATTAGAAATACTTGAACATAACAAAGATTCAGAGAAATATATTCAAAGATAGCACTAATAGCAAGAAAAACCTTGTGAAAATTATGAATTAAGGCTACACAAATTGAACCAATACATAGTTTCCAGATTGTCGAAATGTGCATTTTACATATTCTAGTTCAAACCTACAAAGAATTTTACAGAGAATTTTTGGTGAAACGTACATGGAGGCACTGAATTTCAGGCAAAATTTACTTACAGAACTTCCGGCGAGCGTTCTGGCGACGTACAGAGAGCGCGAGAGGAAGAGGCTGAGAGGAGGCGTTCAGGCGACGTACAGAGAGCAGAGTGAGGTCGGCGAGGAAAACTGAAAGAGAAAAGAGTTAGGTTATATTCGATATTTCCGACGGACAGATACATCGGAAATCCATCCGTATAGTATTAAATACTTTCGCGAAAATTCGCCTAATAAATTCCGGACCAGCGTATAATTTAACATCATCGGAAAACTATTGGATACAGTCGACGGATTTCCGAATTCATGCATATTTGCCGAATAGTCAGTCCATGTGGCCAGTTCAAACTATCAGGAAGCCGTCGGTAATTACCGATATATTTCTGACGGAGTTCTTTATTTGTAGAAAATAATGGATATTTTTTCTCAAAAATATAATTTATAAGAATTTAAAAAAATCAACATTAACTTATTTGACATATTTAGTTTATTTCGTAAGAATATATAAAAATAATGTGGAATTCGAATATACACGGAACCATTTTTTATTTGCATCATTATAATTTATGAAAAAATTTCATGCATATAAAGTTTTTCTTTTCGATAGTAAACTTATATATAATCAAATTCAGCATTCATAATACTAGCATATTACTTATAAGTTATTATATAACAACTACGGTTTACGGTTTATATTAGAAATGACAATTTATAAAGAACTATGGTTTTTGGTTTATATTAGAATTTGTAATTTATAAAACAACTACGTTTTTTGGTTTATATTAGAAATTGCAATTTATAAAACTGTTTATTTTGAAAAAAATATATATTATATAATCTTAAGAATGTGTACCATTTACTTTTTTCAACCCATATATTTTTTTGCAAATTTTAAGTCTACTAAATTCTCAATGCCGTACGTCATTGGGAATCCAATTGGAATTTCTGACAGAATAACGATGGTTTTTCCAATTCCGTTGGAACTCGGTCGGACAGCGTTACACATCGTTGGGAATCCGTCGGTCCTTTTCCCGATATTTTCCAGAGAGCTTAGGGTATAATATCAATACCCTATGTCGTCAGTAGTCTGACTGGAATTTCTGATGGAAGTGCGATGGTTTTTCCATTTCCGTCGGAATCCCGTCGGCCAGCCTTACACACCGTTGGGAATCCGTCAGTCCTTTTTCTGATATTTTCCAGAGAACTTAGGGTATAATATCAATACCCTATGTCGTCGGTTATCCAGCTGGAGTTTCCGACAGAATTGTGATGGTTTTTCCGATTCCGTGGGAACCCCATCGGCCAACGTTACACACCATTGGGAATCCATCAGTCCTTTTTCCAATATTTTCCAGAGAACTTAAAGTATAATATCAATATCTTTTGTCGCCGGTATTCCAACTAGAGTTTCCGACAGAATGGCAACGGTTTTTCCAATTCCATCGCAAGTCCGTCGGGTTTTGTAATTCAAAATTTTTAAAATAATGTTTAACATTGAAAATTAAATTATGATAAAAACTAAAAACTATTATCACAAATTTAATTTGAGTCTGATGAACATTTCGAAGTAGCTGAATTTTTGTCGTCAAACTCGCCAATCTCTTCTTCTGAATCTTGAAATACATTGCAATCTCCGTCTGTGGTGTCATCAACAGCAAGGTTAGCTTCAATAGAAATCTTTATGGAACCTAAGTTACCAATTGCGCTTTGCTGCATAGGGTCTTGTTCTAAAACACCACATACCATTTCTCTAGGGTGTATTAAGGTTATTGTAATCCAAGGATCTTGCTTGTTGCTCACACGAGGATATCGAATGTAACAAACCTGGTCCGCTTGTGATGCAAGTATAAAAGGATCATATTTTTGATGCCGCTTACAAGAGTGGATAGATGTAACACCAAATTTGTCTTGACGTTGACCCAGGACAAGGTCATACCAGTCATAGTAGAACACAATAAAGCTCAAATCAATCATTCCTGTATAGTGAACTTCTAATATTTCACGAAGGACACCGTTGTATACAATTTCACAAGATTGAGATGATATACCATAATTATAAGTTTTTTGTGAGTTTCCTTCGCCATGACTCTTAAAAGCATATCTACGAGTACAGTACATTGGATAAGATTTTGCAATAATTGTAGTACCACTCACCAACTCAACTAACCAAGTGAGAAACGTTATCCTCTTAGAAGGACCCGTATTAACCTGCAAAATAATTGAATGCACTCAACTATATATTTTTATATATAAATATGAAACTATTATTGAAAATTATATAATTATGCTAAAAGTGACATAAAAGTGCAACCATCTTGCAAAATTTGCTCTTTTTAAGTTGGACCAACTCATTCTCCATGGAAATTTAATAATGAACATATATTTGATCCATGTATATCCTGTAAATAACAAGATAATCAAAAATAAATTATAATAAAAATTCTAAAAAAAATTAATTGAATGTACCTTTCAGATTCCAAAATGTCATCGCAATTTGTCAAAATATACAGATGCAAGGGACTGTGTTCTTCCCGTGATAGGCGTCACGTCTTCCCTTTCCCACTTAAATGTCTAATTTATGCAAATACTTCTAGCACATACATTGGATAGCTTGGTTTTTCTCCTCTATCATCATGTTGTGCAGGTTGTATATTTTTTGTTTGGACTTGTGATGGAAAATAGTAGCTGGCAAAGTTAGATGTTTATTCATTAATACTTTGTGCGACAATTGAACCTTCAACCCTTGCAATATTTTTAACTTTTTTTTTTAGGTAGAACATATATCACTCAAAAGGATACATCCATCGGTACTAAACAAGTTCTCCAAGCGCTGCTTCTCTAGGTAGGTAAATAGGAAGATATTCCATAACATCAAAAAACGCTAGTGGAAATATTCTCGAGATTACAAATGAGAACCGGTATTTTTTCCTCCAAATTTCGGATATCGTCTCCAATAAGTGATCATGTACATAAATCTTGGAAAAAGCACCTATCCCAGCATAATAAAAAAGTTAATATCATAGAATATCTAAGATTATGATTATATATAAAATAATGCAAACGTACCTGCAATTGCTCTGTGGACGTTTTTAAGTAGAAGATCGCTAAAGGCAAATAGAAATAGTCTTTGCATGACAACCTGACATTCATTACTTTTCATCCCTGAAAATTTGTCTTTTATAGTATCGATACAATTATGATGATTAGATGCGTATCCGTATGAAAGTTTGACACTTTTCTTAATCCACTCAAAGAACTCGTCTTTTGCTTGTCATCCAACCAGAATGCAGGAGACAATGATTTTCCATTTGACATTACATGTAGTTCATTCCGGAAACAAATATCTGGCAAATCTAATCAAGGTTTCA
Source organism: Pugionium cornutum (assembly GCA_018901935.1). Lineage (NCBI taxonomy): Eukaryota > Viridiplantae > Streptophyta > Magnoliopsida > Brassicales > Brassicaceae > Pugionium > Pugionium cornutum. Next base: position 16,761,828 of record CM032160.1, read on the forward strand.
AATTATCTTTTGGTTTTTCTTGCACATTTAGAACGGTATTCATTATGTTGTCAAAGTTTTTTTTTCTCAATATGCATAACATCTAGATTATGGTGCAATAGATGATCCTTCCAATATGGTAAATCCTAAAAAAATACTCTTGTGCCAATTATGGTATTCGCCACAACCATCAACAGGGTAATGTCTAATTATTGACATAGGAAAATCAAATAAGACCTATCTTGACCTACAAAGCTAGTGTGAGCACGAAAATTCAGCTTGAATAACAAGGGAAAAGAAATAGGAGTGAGTTATTATTAACCACATGGTTAAAATGGTTAAATAGCTGCCTTGGGAGAAGAATCAAGGTGAAAAGGACATGTCCATGCTGCACACAGTCTTGGTAACAACACCAAACAGTCATGCCTGCTGCACACAGTGTTGATAACCACACCAAACGCTCATGAGGCAGTCTGCAGCTCTTCCCCTCTCTTCTCATTGGTTGTTGACAAGCTCCTCCTCTATTCAATCTCATCCACAAGTTTGAATTCGTTTTCTTTTGTGCTCACATTGTAAATCCTCTATAAAAGGTCTGTAAATACTCAATGTATGTAGAAACTCTTCTCCAGAAGTCTAAGACATTTTCTCATCTTCTCATGCTTTTCTTTGAGTTTCTGGATTCAATTCTTCACTTTTCTCCTCTCTAATCTCAATATTTTTTCATGGTATCAGAGCATAAGATCATTCTCTTATATATTCTACTCAAATCTCTCAGTTTCTAATCTAAAATTCTGTCAAAATTCTCTCAGCCTTTAAACTAAAAGCTCACAGTTTTATTCAACCATAAAAGCTGCCTCCTTTGAGCTCTTCAAAGCCTAACAATGGAGGATACAGTTCAAATCAGTTCCAGCCTGAAACCTACGGTGATACCAGTAGTTCTCAAAAGCTTGAACTATACATTATGGTCAAGAACCATCAAGACAGCCATATGTGGCAAAGGACTTTGGAATTACATCTTGGAGGATAATACTCCATCTATAGACAATCCAAAGGAGAAGAAGGATGAGGCAACAAGAAAGGAAGAAGCTAGGTGGTTCCAAGAAGATCAGTCAGTCCTTGGATTCCTCCAAAATTCATTGGACCCATCCATTCTTGAAGCTTATTCACATTGTGAAACCGCCAAGTCTCTTTGGGAGACTCTCAAGAGGGTGTATGGGGATGTTTCAAACCTCAGCCATGTGTATGAGGTTAAGAAGGCTCTCAATGATCTACACCAAGAGGATATGGAGTTTACAAAGTTCCTAGGAAAGTTCCAATCAACATGGTCCGAGCTTGACATGTTGAGACCAAGTTCTATGGATCCAAAGGTGCTTAATGAAAGGAAGGAACAAGACAAGATATTTGGGCTCCTTCTCAACCTAAATACAACCTTTAAGGATGTGATTAAGCCCATCCTAAGAGAGCCAAAACTCCCTGATTTCGAAGAGGTGTGCTCATGGATTCAGAAGGAGCAAGGCAACATTCGTTTGTTTGGTGGAAAAGGAGAACTAGTCATGGCCAACAAGAGCATGTTTAAGCAAGGCGATAGGAAGAGTGTGATGTGTGAACATTGTAAGAGGAATGGCCACATCAAGGACAAGTGCTGGATACTTCATCCTCATCTCAAGCCAAACCGGTTGAAGGATTCAAAGGCTAACATCTCTCAAAAGGTTGTGACTGAACCAGCAAGTTCATCCAACCAAGGAGGGGAGATAGCTATGAATGTATCCATGGAGTATGCTAAAAAGAGTGATTTGGAGGATCTCATCAAGGCCTATGCCTCAAAACTCTCCGGTATCACACTCTACTCCCATAAATTGCTTGATAAACTTGATCATAAGTTGGTAGTGGATTCGGGTGCTTCTCACCATATGATTAGCAATGCTAGGTTGTTAAAGAACATTGAACCATGTCTAGGACAAGTAACTATAGCTGATGGTAAGAGTATTCCAATTGAAGGAACCGGAAAATTAAGACTATTTCACAAAGAAAGTACTGCTTTTTTTGTACCTAAGTTTAAGTCTAACCTAGTTTCGGTCAAAAGGGCTACTAAAGACATGAATTACAATGTTACTTTTGGACCTAACAATGTTTACTTTCACGATATTAAGAGTGGTAAGATACATGGAAGTGGTGGGACTCAAGATGAGCTCTATGTTCTTGAGGACACTCCTCCAAGCAATTCGGATTCCTTAGCTTTCAAATCCTGTGTTTTTGCTAATGAAGATGTCTTATGGCATGCTAGATTAGGACATCCTCATGCTCGTGCTTTAAGCTTAATAATGCCTAATGTTGCTTATGATCACTCAGTTTGTGAGGCATGTATCCTTGGTAAACACTGTCGTGTTGTTTTCCCTAAATCGTCTACAATTTATGAGCATTGCTTTGATTTAGTACATTCCGATGTTTGGACCTCACCTTGCATGTCTAGAGATAGGAATAAATACTTTGTGACCTTTATAGATGAGAAATCAAAATATACATGGGTTACATTACTTCCATCTAAAGATAGGGTTTATGAGGCATTTATAAACTTTCATAATTATGTTACTAATCAATTCAATGCCAAGATCAAAGTGTTAAGATCAGATAATGGAGGGGAATACACAAGTCAAAGATTCAAAGCTCACTTAAACAAACATGGAATACTACATCAAACTAGCTGCCCACACACACCACAACAAAATGGAGTTGCTGAAAGGAAGAACCGACACTTAATGGAAGTAGCAAGATCCATGATGTTTCATACCAATGTTCCTAAACGTTTTTGGGGAGATGCAGTCTTGGTTGCTTGCTACCTCATCAATCGGATTCCAACCAAAGTCTTGCAAGACATATCCCCATTTGAGGTACTCAATAAAACTAAACCCTCCATTGATCATTTACGTGTATTTGGGTGTGTGTGCTTTGTGTATGTTCCAGGTGATCTAAGAAACAAGTTGGAGGCAAAGAGCATCAAGTGTATGTTCCTTGGATATTCGACAACACATAAGGGTTATAAGTGTTATGATCCGAGCGACAACAAGACATATGTGTCTAGAGATGTCAAGTTCATAGAAGCACGAAGCTATTATGATCAAAAAGATTGGGAAGGATTGAAGGATCTCTCAAGGTCACCTTCTGATTTGGCTACGAGTTTGAGGTTTCTCTTGAATCATTTGGGAAATGATGTGCCAAAGGATTCAAGACAAGAAGAAGCAAGAACCCCAAGTAGTTCACAAGATACCCAAGAGAATGAACAAGGGGCGGTAACTCAAGAACCAACTCCAATCCAAGAAGAAGCTACGGCCCAAAACCAGGAACAAGACAACTTGGAAGTGGGTATAGAGGAACCTATTCACCAAATAGAAGAGGAAACGGTTGTAGGGGAGGCTGAACCACCTGTTCAGCAACTAAGGAGGAGTACTAGACTTAGGAAAGACCCATCCAATTGGGTAACCACTAGGGTCTTCTACAACAACCAGGCCGTGGCTCATCCCATACAAGCTGTTTGTTCCCTTGACCTCTTGCCATCTAGTCATCAAGCATTCCTTGGAAAGATTGAACAAAGTCAGATTCCAAGGACTTATGAAGAAGCTAAGAGCAAGAAAGAATGGTTAGATGCAGTAAGAGATGAGAAGGGAGCTATGGAAAGGAATCATACATGGGATATACAAGAACTTCCCAAAGGCAAGAAGGCTGTGAGTTCCAAGTGGGTGTCCACCATCAAGTATAAGAGCAATGGGGACATAGAAAGGTACAAGGCACGTCTAGTTGCTAGAGGTTTCACTCAGACATATGGAGAGGACTATACTGATACATTTGCACCGGTGGCTAAGCTACACACTGTAAGGGTTGTTCTTTCACTAGCTACGAATCTGACTTGGGACTTATGGCAAATGGATGTCAAGAACGCATTCCTACAAGGAGAACTTGAAGAGGAAGTGTATATGACTCCACCACCAGGCATTGAAGATCTTTGCAAAGAGGGACAGGTTCTAAGACTTAGGAAGGCAATATATGGGTTGAATCAGTCACCAAGGGCCTGGTATCACAAATTAAGCTCCACACTTACTGATAATGGGTTTAGGAAATCCCATTCAGATCATACTTTGTTCACTCGTCAAAACCCCAAAGGAATTGTGGCTGTCTTGGTTTATGTGGATGACCTTATCATCACAGGAGATGATAAGGAAGGAATTCAGTCCACAAAGGCCTTCTTAAACAGATCATTTGACATCAAGGATCTTGGAGAGTTGAAGTACTTCTTGGGTATTGAAGTGTGTCGGTCTCAGGAAGGGCTCTTTCTATCCCAAAGAAAGTATGCTCTTCATCTGTTGACAGACATGGGAAAGCTTGGGGCTAAACCGGCCAAAACTCCTCTTAAAGATGGCTACAAGGTCAATGGAAAGGGGGAGAAAGCTGATGAGTTATTTAAGGATATTTCTCAGTATAGGAGACTAGTTGGGAAGCTGATCTACCTCACCCTCACACGACCAGACTTTTGTTTTGCTGTGAATCAAGTGAGTCAACATATGCAAAAACCTACTGTATATCATTGGAACATGGTAGAAAGGATCCTTAGATACATCAAAGGATCTCCTGGTCAAGGCATATGGATGGGAAAGAATGGGAACACTGAGATTGTTGGGTATTGTGATGCGGATTGTGCTGGTGATAGGGTGGATAGGAAATCAACCACTGGGTATTGCACCTTCATTGGTGGGAACTTAGTCACTTGGAAGACTAAGAAGCAGAAGGTGGTATCATGTTCTAGTGCTGAAGCAGAATATAGGGCTATGAGGAAGCTGACAAATGAAGTAACTTGGCTCAAAGCGCTCTTGAAAGATTTCGGTATTGAACAACCAGGGCCAATGACCTTCCATTGTGATAATCAGGCAGCCATTCACATTGCTTCAAACTCAGTGTTTCACGAGAGGACCAAGCACATAGAGATCGATTGCTATAAGGTTAGGGAGAAAGTTCAAGATGGAACCATTTTGCCATGTTATACAAGGAGTGAAGACCAACTAGCTGACATCTTCACAAAGGCAGCAAGTCTCAAAGTTTGCAAGAACATCTTTAGCAAACTTGGGCTTGTTGATTTATCACATCCATGATCAAAGGTCTCCTAATCCAAGAGCAACACACTCTTTTTCCCTTATTAAGGTTTTGTCCCAAGTGGTTTTCCTTAATAAGGTTTTTAATGAGGTGTTGCCTTGGGTTCCCAAGCTTAAGACTTTAGGGTGATTCCAAAGTCTTTAGCTTGAGGGGGAGTATTGACATAGGAAAATCAAATAAGACCTATCTTGACCTACAAGGCAAGTGTGAGCACAAAAATTCAGCTTGAATAACAAGGGAAAAGAAATAGGAGTGAGTTATTATTAACCACATGGTTAAAATGGTTAAATAGCTGCCTTGGGAGAAGAATCAAGGTGAAAAGGACATGTCCATGCTGCACACAGTCTTGGTAACAACACCAAACAGTCATGCCTGCTGCACACAACCTTGATAACCACACCAAACGTTCATGAGGCAGTCTGCAGCTCTTCCCCTCTCTTCTCATTGGTTGTTGACAAGCTCCTCCTCTATTCAATCTCATCCACAAGTTTGAATTCGTTTTCTTTTGTGCTCACATTGTAAATCCTCTATAAAAGGGCTGTAAATACTCAATGTATATAGAAACTATTAGGAGATTCTTCTCCAGAAGTCTAAGACATTTTCTCATCTTCTCATGCTTTTCTTTGAGTTTCTGGATTCAATTCTTCACTTGTCTCCTCTTTAATCTCAATATTCTTTCACTAATTACCTCCACATGAACCGTTCTCTCAGCACCAAAATCTCTAAGTTGAGTCAACATATAATTTCCCTCAAGCATAGGAGGTGGACCATCTAATTTTTTTTCTTCTAAACAATGTCGTGCTTCGGCGATATGGATGATCTTGTGGTAGAAATTGTCGATGACAATCAAACCAACTAGTCTTTCGTCCGTGTTTCAGTTGGAACACATCATTATTATCTTGAAAATCTGGGCACGCTAACCTTCCATGTGTCGACCATCCTGATAACATACCATATGCTCGAAAATCACTTATGGCCCACATAAGTACTGCTTGCATCAAGAAGTTTTGTTGGATGGAAACATCAAATGCTTCGACATCATTTCCCCGCAACATTTTTAACTTTTGAACTAGTGGCTGCAAGAAAATATCATGTGATTGCTTAGGATGCTCTGGACCAGGGATGAGAATTGTTAGAAACAAAAACTCTTGTTTCATGCACAACGAAGGAGGCAAATTATAAGGTCTCACGATAACTGGCCACAACGAGTATTGCCTCCCATGCTTCCCAAAAGGGTTGAATCCATCTGTAGATAACCCGTGGTATGCGTTCCTCGGCGTATATGCAAAAATAGGGTAGACCTCTTTAAAATGTTTCCATGCTTCAGCATCCGAGAGATGCACAATTTCTCCATTTGAGTTATGTTCTGCATGCCATCTCATAGGCTTTGCCGTGTGTTTAGATTGATATAACCTCTTTAACCTCTCTATTAATGGCAAATACCACATCCGTTTATGCGGAATAGGTATTCTGCCGCTTTTCTCTTGAAATCGAGGTTTGTGACAAAATCGGCACTTCATGTAGTTTTCATCATTTCTCCAATAGATCATGCATTTTTCAATACATACATCGATTATCTGATACGGCAATCCAAGACCAGATACAAGTTTTTGAACCTCGTAATATGAAGCAGGTGCAATATTATCTTTAGGTAATATATCTTTGACAATATTAGCTATCACATTCACACAATCTTCAGCCAAGTTGAAATCCGTCTTTATCGTCATCAACCTACCTGCAACAGATGAAGGCGATAATCCATCTCTACATCGTTTATACAAAGGCTTCTTCTATGCTTCCAAATTAGGTTCCTCTATTCTACTCCAATCTTCAATGTACGATACTCTTTATTCACGAAACGCATCATTCACCATCTGAACAGTACTTCCATTTATATCAACTTGTGATGCCGGTTCCTCTACTCTAACATTAGTACTATCTAACCTTCTTGAAGTACTCCCATAATATTGCATCGTTGCATCAGTTTCTCCATGTGAATGCCAAATTTTATAACACGGCATAAATCCAGTCCTATACAAATGATTATTTACTTCTCTAATAGATATTAATCTATGATTTTGACATTTAATACATGGACAATACATTTTACCGTATTCCGATGTCATGCTATTGTTTGATGCAAATGTCATGAACTTCTCAACACCTTGCGCAAATTCATCCGTCAATTCCCCCATAGTTGAATTATACAGAGGTTTTATCCATCCACGATCGAAAATAATAATAAGAACCTGAAGAAGACATTTTGTTAAGATTTTTTGTTTTGATAAAATTGTGAAGGAGCAGAGCATATTTATAATGGAAATTAGAAGATTATCACGAATTTTTAACAGATTAGCACGAATTTTTAACAGATTAGCATGAATTTTTAACAGATTAGCACGAATTTTTAACAGATTAGCACGAATTTTTTTAACAGATTATCATGAATTTTTAACAGATTATTCTTAAGAATATTCAGATGAAGTTTGTTTCATCGGTTCCGACGGCTTTCCGATGGTTTCCAACAATTTCTGGACAGTTTCCGACGAAGTACCAATGACACTTTAGATTTACGGATCGGTAAAAAAAAACAACTGAAAAAATAGGATTTAGTTGGAAAGTCATCGGAAATACCTATGGATATCGAATGACATAAAGATTTAGTCAACTAAAAAAATAATTACGTGCAAACAATCAACCAAAACATTACCAAATGAGTACCAATGGATTTTGAAAAACCAAATCCGTCGGGACGTAGTCGGTAAAGTCAGAAGGTTTTTATTTCGTTGGAATTTACCAAAAGTGTAGAGAGGAGAGCCCGACACCGTTGATGTCATTGGTATTTCAACGGATGGCTGTCGGGTTTTACCATTGAATTCTCGATGGAGCATAATGCATGGTATCACGCAGTTTGGGATAAATTGCATTACTTTGAAGCTTTGTTGTAGCTCTTTCAGTTTAAAATATTATCACAATATGAAAAGTTGAGCTAGTTTAACGTTGCCGTTGGATTCATGTCAATGTGAGCCCTAAATGAAAAGTTAAAGACGATATAGTGCACACATATCAAGTTGATCAGCTAGTTCAAATTATCATTTTAAACTGATCATTGGTGCTCCTTGAGTAAATCCTTATAAATGAGGCATAATGCATAGCATTACACATTTTGGTATAGATTGGATTACTTGGAGGCTTTTTCGTAGCTATTTTGGTCTTAAATTTTGCCACAATATAGAAAATTGAGCTAGCTTAACGTGGGTGTTGGATTCATGTCATTCTGAACTCTAAATCAAAAGTTACGGACAATTTAGTGTGGACATGCCAAATTGATCAGCCAGTTAAAATGATCATTCTAAATTGATCATTGGTGCTCTTTAAGTAAAGGCTTATAAATGAATCATAATGCATGGCATCACACAGTTTAAGATAGATTGGATTACGTGGAGGCTTTGTCGTTGCTATTTTTCTTTTAAATTTTGTCACAATATAGAAAATTGAGTAAGCTTAATGTGGGTGTTGGATTTGTGTCATTCTGAACTCTAAATTAAAAGTTACTGAGGATTTAGTGCAGAGGTGTTAAGTTGATCAGCCAGTTAAAATGATCATTCTAAATCGGTCATCGGTGCTCCTTGAGTAAAGGCTTACTAAAGAAGCATAACGCATGGCATCACGCAGTTTGGAATAGATTGCATTACTTTGAGGCTTTATCTAGCTCTCTCAAATTTTGGCACAATATGGAAAATTGAGTTAGTTTAACGTGGGTGTTGGATTCATGTCATTCTAAATAAAAATTAAAAGACGATTTAGTTAGGACATGTCAAGTTGATCAGCTAGTTAAAATGATCATTCTAAACTGATCATTTGTGATCCTTGAGTAAAGGCTTATAAATGAAGCATAATGCATTGCATCACAAAGTTTAGGATACATTGGATTACTTGGAGGCTTTGTCTTAGCTATTTTGGTATGAAATTGTGTCACTACATAGAAAATTGAGTTAGCTTAATGTGGGCGTTGGATTTGTGTCATTCTACCTTTAAATTAAAAGTTACGGATGATTTAGTGCGGACATTTCAGTTGATTGGCTAGTTAAAACGATCATTCTAAACTGGTCATCGGTGCTCCTTGCGTGAGGAAAGGCTTATAAATGAAACATAATCATGGCATCACACAATTTTGGATATATTGCCTTGCTTTGATGCTTTGTATAGCTCTTTCAGTCTCAAATGTTTTCACAATATGGAAAATTGAGCTAGCTTAACGTGGGCGTTGGACTCATGTAATCTTGAGCTCTAAATATAAAATTAAAGAAAATTTAGTGCGGACATGTCAAGTTGATCAGCTAGTTAAAATAATCATTCTAAAGTGATCAATGGTGCTCCTTGAGTAAAGGCTTATAAATGAAGCATAATGCATTTCATCATGCAGTTTTGGATAGATTGCGTTACTTTGATGCTTTGTCTAGCCCTTTCAGTCTCAAATGTTTTCAGAATATTGAAAATGGAACAAGCTTAACGTGGGCGTTGAATTGATGTCATGTTGAGCTATAAGTAGTAAAGTTAAAGACGATTTAGTGCATACATGTCAAGTGATCAGCTAGTTAAAATGATCATTCCAAACTGATCATTGGTGCTCCTTGAGTAAAGGCATATAAATGAAGCATAATGCATGGCATCACGCTGTTTGGGATAGATTGGATTACGTGGAGACTTTGTCGTTGCTATTTTGGTCTTAAATTTTGTGACAATATAGAAAATTGAGTTAGCTTAACGTGGGCATTTGATTTGTTTCATTCTGAACCCTAAATTAAAAGTTACGGACAATTTAGTGCAGAGATGTCAAGTTGATCGGCCAGTTAAAATGATCATTCTAAAGTTTTCATTAGTGCTCTTTGAGTAAAGGCTTATTAAAGAAGCATAATGCATGTTATCACGCAGTTTGGAATATATTGCATTACTTTGAGGCTTTATCTAGCTCTCTCAAATGTTGTCACAATATGGAAAATTGAGTTAGCCTAACGTGGGTGTTGGATTCCGGTCATCTTGAGATCCAAATAAAAATTAAAAGACGATTTAAGTAGGATATGTCAAGTTGATCAGCTAGTTAAAATGATCATTCTAATTTGATCATTGGTGCTCCTTGAGTAAAGGCTTATAAATTGAGCATAATGCATGGCAACACGTAGTTTGGGATACATTGGATTACTTGGAGGCTTTTTCATAGCTATTTCGATCATAACTTTTGTCACAATATAGAAAATTGAGCTAGGTTAACGTGGGTGTTGGATTTGTGTCATTTTGAACACTAAATCAAAGTTACGGATAATTTAGTGCGGATATGTCGAGTTGATCGGCTAGTTAAAATAAATATTCTAAAATGGTCGTTGGTGCTCATTGAGTGAAGGCTTATAAAAGAAGCATAATTCAAGGCATAACACAGTTTTGGATAGACTGCATTGCTTTGATGCTTTGTCTAAGTCTTTCAGTCTCAAATGTTTTCACAATATGGAAAATTAAGCTTTCTTAACATGGGTGTTGGATTTATATCATCTGGAGCTCTAATTAAAAAGTTAAAAACGATTTAGCGTGGACATGTCAAGTTGAAGAGCTAGTTAAAATGATCATTCTAACTAATCATTGGTGCTCATTGAGTAAAGACTTATAAATGAAGCATAATGAATGGTATCACGTAGTTTGGGATAGATTGGATTACTTGGAGGCTTTTTCGTAGCTATTTCGGTCTTAAATTTTGTTACAATATAGAAAATCGAGCTCGCTTAACGTGGATATTGGATTCGTGTCAGTTTGGATTCTAAATCACAAGTTACGGATGATTTAGTGTGAACATGTCAAGTTTATCGGCCAGTTAAAATGAATATTCTAAACTGGTCATTGGTGCTCCTTGAGTAAAGGCTTATAAATGAAGCATAATGCATGTCATCGCGCAGTTTGGGATAGATTGCATTACATCGATGCTTTGTCTAGGTCTTTCAGTCTCAAATGTTTTCAAAAAATATGGAAAATTGAGCTAGTTTAATGTGGGCATTGGATTCATGTAATCTTGAGCTCTAAATAAAAATTAAAAGACGATTTAGTGCGGATATGTCAAATTGGTCTATCTTAACATTGGCGTTGGATTCGTGTCGCTCTTAACTCTAAATAAAAACTTACGGACGATTTAGTGAGGATATGTCAAGTTTATCGGCTAGTTAAATTGATCATTCTAAACTGATCATTGGTGCCCATTGAGAAAAGGCTTAAACATGAACCATAATATATGGGATCACGCAGTTGAGGATAGATTGGATTACTTGGAGTGTTTGTCATAGCTATTTTGGTCTTAAATTTATTCACATTATAGAAAATTGAGCTACCTTAACATGGACGTTGGATTTTTGTCATTCCAAACTCCAAATCAAAAGTTACAGACGATTTAATGGGACATGTGAAGTTTATCGACTAGTTAAAATAATCATTATAGTCTAATCATTGGTGCTCACTGAGTGAAGGCCTATAAATGAAACATAATGCATGTCATCACGCAGTTTGGGATACATTAGATTACTTGGAGACATTGTTGTAGCTCTTTCAGTTTCAAATGTGTCACAATATATTAAATTCAAATAGCTTAACGTGGACGTTTGATTTGTGTCATTCTGAACTCCAAATCAAAAGTTACATACGAATTAGTGCGGACATGTAAAGTTTATCGGCTAGTTAAATTGATCATTCTAAACTGATCATTGGTGCACATGTAGCAAAGGATTGCAAATGATGCATATTGCATGGCATCACGCAGTTTGAGCATGGCCAGCAAGGAACCACAACCTAAGGAGCACCTTGAACCAGAGGAGGATGAAGCCACTAAAGATCCTATGGAGCAGCTAGAACCCGCTGATATTGGACATAAAAGCCTACAAATCTTCAGTGGTATTGGTGCTGTTCTTATGCAGGAAAGGAAGCCCATAGCCTACTTTAGTGAGAAACTTGGAGAGGCCACACTCAATTACCCAACCTATAACAAAAAACTATATGCGCTTGTGAGGGCTTGCAGACATGGCAACATTATCTTTAGCCCAAGGAGTTTGTCATCCATACCGACCATGAGTCACTCAAACATCTCAAAGGGCAACAAAAGCTGAACAAAAGACATGCTAGGTGGATCAAATTCATTGAGACCTCCCCTTATGTGATCAAATACAAGAAAGGTAAAGAGAATGTATTAGCCGATGCTCTTTCTCGAAGGTATGTACTCTTGAACTCTTTAGAAGTTAAATTGCTAGGGTTTTAGCAAATCAAAGAGTTATATGCTACTGATGCTGATTATAAGGATATTTATGCTTCTTGTGAGAAGTTTGGTAGAGGAAAATACTTTAAAAGTGAAGGCTTATTGTTTTATGATTATCGGTTATGTGTACCTAACTCCTCTTTGCGAGACTTGTTTGTTAAGGAAGCACATTCAGGTGGTCTTATGGGTCCCTTTGGCGTGGCAAAGACATTAAATGTATGGCGGGAACACTTCTTTTGCCCACACATGAGGAGTGATGTTGAGAAAGCTTGCCAAAGATGTGTAATTCGCAAGCAAGCCAGATCCACAATCCAAAAGCACGGTTTGTATACCCCTCTTCCTACAGCTTTGCACCCTTCATGATATTTCTATAGATTTTGTTGTTGGATTTCCTAGAACTAAGACTGGAAAGGATTCTGTGTTTGTTGTACTTGATAGATTTTCCAAAATGGCTCTTTATTCCTTGTCATAAAACGGATGATGCCGTTAACATTTACGGATTATTTTTGAAGGAGGTAGTTACACTTCATGGCATGCCTAGGACCATAGTATCAGATAGAGACACTAAGTTCCTTAGTTACTTTTGGAAAACACTTTGGTTACACTTCATGACATGCTTGTCTCATGTTGAAATTGCATATAATAATGTTAGACATACTGCATCTAGGTACTCACCATTCGAAATTGTTTATGGGTTCAATCCCATATCAACTTTGGATCTAATGCCTTTACCTATGAGTGAAAGGACAAGCTTTGATGGAAAGAAAAAGGCTGAGTTGGCTAAAAATATTCATGAGAAGGCTCGACTCAATATTGAAAAGAAGACTAAGATGTATGCACAAGAAGCCAATAAAGGCGGAAAGGAGTTAGCATTTGAGGAAAGAGACTTGGTTTGGATTCATTTGCGGAAAGATAGATTTCCGAGTGAAAGGAAATCCAAGCTAATGCCTAGGATTGATGGCCCATTCAAAGTCATCAAGAAGATCAATGACAATGCCTACCAGCTGGATCTTCGGAGGTAAGTACCAAGTGAGTTCAACCTTCAATATTACTGATTTGGTTCCATATTTTGCAGATGAAACAGATTTGAGGTCAAATCCTTCTCAACTGGGAGAAGATGATGTGAGCATGGCCAGCAAGGAACCACAACCTAAGGAGCAGCTTGAACCAGAGGAGGAAGAAGCCACTAAAAATGCTAAGGAGCAGGTAGAACCTGCTGATATTGGACATGAAAGCCTACAAATCTTCAGTGGTCCAATTACCCGATCCAAGCAGGCCAAACTTAAGACAACACTACAGAACCTTCTCAACACCATTCAGGCCAGTTTATCAGCTAGTTAAAGTTTATCAGCTAGTTAAATTGATCATTCTAAACTGATCATTAGTGCTCATGTAGGAAAGGATGAAAATTAAGCATAATCAATGGCATCATGCAGTTAAATTGATCATTCTAAACTTATCATTGGTGATCATTTAGTAAAGGCTTAGAATTGAAACATAACGCATGGCATCATAAAGTTTAGAAAATGGAGCTAGATTAACGTGGGCGATTCCTGTCATTTTGAAATTTACATCAAGAGTTACGGATGATTTAGTGGGGACATGCCAACTTGATCGGCAACTTAAGATGATCATTCTAAACTGATCATTGGTGCTACTTTAGTAAAAGCTTATAAATGAAGCATAATGTATGACATCACGCAGTTTGGGATAGATTGCATTATTTTGAGGCTTTGTCTAGCTCTTTCAGTCTCAAATGTTGTCACATTATGGAATATTGAGCTAGTTTAATGTGGGCGATGGATTCTTGACATTTTTAGCTCTAAGTCAAAGTTAAAGACAATTTAGTGCGGGCAAGTCAAGTTGATCAGCTAATTAAAATGATCATTCTAAGCTCATCATTAATTCTCATTGATTAAAGGCATATAGATGAAGCATAATGTATGGCATCACGCAGTTTGGGAAAGATAGGATTACTTGGAGGCTTTGTCATAGCTATTTTGGTCTTAAATTCTGTCACAATATATAAATTTGAGCTGGCATAACGTGGGCATTGAATTGGTGTTCCTACGAACTCTAAGTCAAAAGTTAGGGACAATTTATTGAGGACATGTCAAGTTTATCGGGTAGTTAAATTAATCATTCTAAACTAATGATTGATGCCCATTGAGCAAAGGTTAAAAAATGAAGCATAATGCATGGTTTCATGCAGTTTGGGATATATTGGATTACTTGAACGCTTTATCGTTGCTATTTTGGTCTTAAATTTTGTCACAATATAGAAAATTGAGCTAGCACATGAGCATTGAATTTTTTGCCCTCTGAATTCTAAATCAAAAGTTATGAACTCGTTACTGAGGGCATGTCAAGTTTATCGGCTAGTTAAAATGATCATTCTAAACTGATCATTGGTGCTCATTGAGTAAATGCTTATAAATGAAACACAATGCATGACATCACGGAGTTTGGAAAATTGAGCTAGCTTAACGTTGTCATTGGATTCATGTAATTTTGAACTCTAAATCAAGAGTTACAGAAGATTTAGTGCGGACATGTTAAATTCATTGGTCAGTTCAAAGGATCATTCTAAACTGATCATTGGTGCTCCTTCAATAAAGGGTTATAAATGAAGCATAATGCATGGCATCACACAGTTTAGGATATATTGGTTTACTTGGAGGATTTGTCATAACTGTTTCAGGCTCAAATGTTGTCACAATATAGAAAATGGAGCTAGCTTAACATGGGCATTGGATTTGTGTCATTCTGAACTCTAAATCAAAAGTTATGCATGGCATCACGGATTTTAGGATAGATTGGATTACTTGGAGGCTGTTTCGTAGTTATTTTAGTGTCAAATTTTGACACAATATAGAAAATTGAGCTTGGTTAACATGGTCGATAGATTCGTGTTATTCTGAATTTTAAATCAAAACTTATGGACGATTTAGTGCGGATATGTCAAGTTGATCGGCCCGATAAAATCATAATTCTAAACTGATAATTGGTTCTCCTTGAGTAAAGGTTTATAAATGAAGCATAATTCATGGCATCACGCAATTTTGGGATCCAGTGGATTACTTAGACGCTTTGTCGTAGCTCTTTCAGTCTCAGATGTTGTTACAATATAGAAAATTGAGCGAGCTTAACATGGGTGTTGGATTCGTGTCATTCTGAACTCTAAATCATAAATTACGGACGATTTAGTGCGGCATTGTCAAGTTGATCAGCAAGTTAAAATGATCACTCTAAACTGTTCATTGGTGCTCCTTGAGTAAAGGCTTATAAATGAAGCATAATTCACAGTATCAAGCAGTTTGGGATGCATTGGATTACTTGGAGGCTTTTTCGTAGCTCTTTCAGTGTCAAATGTTATTACAATATAGAAAATTGAGCTAGCCTAACGTGGGCGTTGGACTCATGGCATTTTGAGCTCTAAATCAAAAGTTAAAGACGATTTAGTGCGGACATGTCAAGTTGATAGCTAGTTAAAATGATCATTCTAAACTGATCACTGCTGCTCCTAAAGAAAAGGCTTCTATATGAAGCATAATGCATGATATCACGCCTTTTGCGATACATTGGATTACTTGGAGGCATTTGCGTAGCTCTCTCAGTCTCAAATTTTGCTACAATATAGAAAATTGAGCTAGTTTAACGTGGGCATTGGATTCGTGTCATTTGAACTTGAAATCAAAACTTATGGGCGATTTAGTGCGGACATGTCAAGTTGATCGGCCAGTTAAAATGATCATTTTAAACAGATTATTGGTGCTCCTTGAGTGAAGGCTTATAAATCAAGCATAATGCATACGTTAAGGATTTTGGGATAGATTGGATTACTTGGAGGTTGTTTCATAGCTATTTCGGTGTTAATTTTTGACACAATATAGAAAACTGAGCTACGTTTACGTAGTCGTTAGATTCATGTCATTCTGAACTCTAAATCAAAAGTTATGTACGATTTACTGTGGACATGTCAAGTTGATTGGCCAGAAATAATTATCATTCTAAACTGATCATTGGTTCTCCTTAAGTAAAGGATTATAAATGAAGCATAATTCATGGCATCACGCAGTTTGGGATGCATTGGATTACTTGGAGGCTCTTTCGTAGCTATTTCAGTCTCAAATGTTGTTGCAATATAGAAAATTTAGCGAGCTTAACGTTGGCATTGGATTCGTGTCATTCCGAACTCTAAATCCTTTGTTTCGGACGATTTAGTGCGGACATGTCAAGTTGATCGGCAAGATAAAATGATTTTTCTAAACTGATCATTGGTGCTCCTTGAGTAAAGGCTTATAAGTGAAGCATAATGCAAGGCATCAGGCAGTTTGGGAAACATTGGATTACTTGGAGGTGTTGTTGTACCTCTTTTGGTGTCAAATGTTGTCACAATTTGGAAAATTGAGCTAGCTTAACGTGGGCATTGGACTCATGTCATTTTGAGCTCTATATCAAAAGTTAAAGAAGATTTAATGTGGACATCTCAAGTTGATTAGGTAGTTAAAATGATCATTCTAAACTTATCACTAGTGCTCCTTGAGTAACGGCTTATAAATGAAGCATAATGAATGGCGTCACATAATTTGGTATACATTGCATTACTTGGAGGCCTTGTCGTAGCTCTTTCAGTCTCAAATGTTGTCACAATATGGAAAATTGAGCTAGCTTAACATGGGCGATGGATTCATGTTATTTTGAGGTCTAAATCAAAAGTTAGAGACGATTAGTCCGGACATGTCAAGTTGATTGGCAGTTGAAATGATCATTCTAAACTGATCATTGGTGCTCCTTGAATAAAGGCTTATTAATCAAGCATAATACACGGCATCACGGATTTAGGGATAGATTGAACTACTTGGAGGCTTTTTCGTAGCTAGTTATCGTGTTAAATTTTGTTACAATATAGAAAATTTAGCTAGGTTAACTTGAACATTAGATTCGTGTTATTCTGAACTCTAAATAAAACGTTACGGACGATTTAGTGCAGACTTGTCAAGTTGATCGACGAGTTAAAATGATGATTCTAAAATGATCATTGGTTCTCTTGGAGTAAAGGCTTATAAATAAAGCATAATGCATGGCTTCGCGTAGTTTGGGATACATTGGATTGCTTGGAGGCTTTTTCGTAGCTCTTTCAGTCTCAAATTTTGTGATAATATGGAAAAGGGAGCTAGCTTAACATATGCGTTGCACTCATGTCGTTTTGAGCTTTAAATAAAAAATTTAAAGATGATTTATAGCGGGCGTGTCAAGTTGATCATCTAGTCAAAATGATCATTCTAAACTGATCCTTGGAGCTCCTAGAGTAAAGGCTTATAAAGGAAGCATAATGCATGGCATCACGCAGTTTGGGATAGATTGGATTAGTTGGAGGCTTTTCGTAGCTATTTCGATGTTAAATTTTGTCATAACATAGAAAGTTCAGCTAGATTAACGTGCACATTGGATTCGTGTCATTCAAAACTATAAATCAGAAGGTATGTACGATGTAGTGCGGACATCTCAAGTTGATCGACCAGTTAAAATGATTATTGTAAACTAATCATTGGTTCTCCTTGAGTTAAGGCTTATAAATGAAGCATAATGCATGGCATCACGCATTTTCGGATACGTTGGATTACTTGGAGGATTTGTCATAGCTTTTTCATTCTCAAATGTTGTCACAATATGGAAATTTGAGCTAGATTAACGTGGGGGTTGGACTCATGTCATTTTGAGATCTAAATCAAAAGTTAAAGACGATTTAGTGCGAACATGTCAACTTGATCAGCTAGCCAACATGATTATTCTAAATTGATCATTGGTGCTCCTTGAGTAAAGGCTTATAAATGAAGCATAATGCTTGACATCACGTAGTTTGGGATATATCGGATTACTTGGAGGCTTTTTCGTTGCTATTTGGTCTTAAATTTTATCACAATATAGAAAATTCAGCTAGCTTAACGTGCGAGTTGGATTTGTGTCATTTTGAACTCTAAATACAAAGTTATGGATGGTTTAGTGCAGACATGTCAGGTTAATCAGCCAATGAAAATGATCATTTTAAATTTGTCATGTGTGTTCCTTGAGTAAAGGCTTATAAATGAGTGTAAATCATGACTTCAACCAGCTTGGGTTACATTGGATTAAATGGCGGCTTTTTCATAGCTCTTTCAGTCTCAAATATTTTCAAAATGTGGAAAATTTAGCTAGCTTAATGTGGGGGTTGGACACATGTTATTTTGAGCTTTAAATCAAAAGTTATAGACGATTTAGTGTGGACGTGTCAGGTTGATCAACTAGTTAAAATGATCATTCTAAACTGATCATTGGTGGTCCTTGATTAAAAGCTTATAAAGGAAGCATAATGCATAGCATCACGCAGTTGGGGATAAATTGGATTACTTGAAGGCTTTTTCGTTGCTATTTTGGTACTAAATTTGGTAACAATATAGAAAAATGAGCTAGCTAAACGGGGGCGTTGGATTCGTGTCATTTTGAACTCTAAATCAAAAGTTACGAACAATTTAGTGCAAACATGTCAAGTTGATCGGCCAGTTAAAATGGTCATCTAAACTGATCATTGGTGCTCCTTGATTAAGGGCCTATAAATGAAGCATAACGCGTGACATCATGCAGTTTGGGATACATTGGATTTCTTGGAGGCTTTGTCGTTGCTCTTTCAGTCTCAAATTTACAATATAGAAAATTGAGGTAGCTTAATGTGGGCGTTTGACTCATGTCATTTTGAGCTCTATATCAAAAGTTAAAAATGATTTAGTGCGGACAAATGTCAACATTATCAGCTAGTTAAAAAGATCATTCTAAACTGATCAGTTGTGCTCCTTGCTTAAAGGCTTATAAAAGAAGCATAATGCATGGCATCACGCAGTTTGGGATAGATTGGATTACTTGGAAGCTTTTCGTAGCTATTTTTGGTGTTAAATATTTTCGGCTAGATTAACGTGGGCGTTGGATTCGTGTCATTCTAAACTCTAAATCAAAAGTTACGGACAATTTTGTGCGGAGATGTCAAGTTGTTCGGCCGGTTATAATGATTATTCTAAATTGATCATTGGTTCTCCTTGAGTAAAAGCTTATAAATGAAGCATAATGCATGGCATCACGGATATTGGGATACGTTGGATTACTTGGAGGCTTTGTTCTAGCCCTTTCAATCTCAAATTTGTCACAATATGGGAAATTAAGCAAGCTTAACGTGGGCATTGGACTCATGTTATTTTGAGCTTTAAATCGAAAGTTAAAGACGATTTAGTGCGGAAATGTCAAATTGATCAGCTAGTTAAAATGATTATCATGCATGGCATCACGCAGTTTGGGATAGATTGGATTACTTGCATGCTTTTCGTAGCTATTTCCGTGTTAAATTTTGTCACAATATTGAAAATTCAGCGAGATTAACGTGGTCGTTGGATTCGTGTCATTCTGAACTCTAAATCAAAAGTTATGCATGGCATCACGGATTTTAGGATAGATTGGATTACTTGGAGGCTGTTTTGTAGCTATTTCGGTGTTAAATTTTGACACAATATAGAAACTTGAGCTAGGTTAACGTGGTCGATAGATTCGTGTCATTCTGAACACTAAACCAAAAGTTATGGACGATTTAGTGCGGACATGTCAAGTTGATCGGCCAGGTAAAATGATCATTCTAAACTGATCATTGGTTCTCCTTGAGTAAAGGTTTATAAATGAAGCATAATTTATGGCATCACGCAGTTTGAGATCCATTGGATTACTTGGATGCTTTGTCATTGCTCTTTCAACCTCAGATGTTGTTACAATATAGAAAATTGAGCGAGCTTAACGTGGGTGTTGGATTCGTGTCATTCTGAACTCTAAATCATATGTTACGGACGATTTAGTGCGGCATTGTCAAGTTGGTTGGCAAGTTAAAATGATCATTCTAAACTGATCATTGGTGTTCCTTGAGTAAAACATTATAAATGAATCATACTTCATGGTATCATGCAGTTTGGGATGGATTGGATTACTTGGAGGCTTTGTCGTAGCTCTTTTAGTCTCAAATGTTGTCATAATATGGAAAGTTGAGCTAGCTTAACTTGGGCGTTGGAGTCATGTCATTTTGAGCTCTAAATCAAAAGTTAAAGATGATTTAGTGCAGACATGTCAAGTGATTGGCCAGGTAATGTGATCATTCTAAACTTATCATTGGTCCTCCTTGAGAAAATGCTTATAAATGAAGTATAACGCATGGCATCACGCAGCTTGGGATACTTTGGATTACTTGGAGGATTTGACGTAGCTCTTTTAGTCTCAAATGTTGTTGCAATATACAAAATTTAGCGAGCTTAACGTGGGCATTGGATTCGTGTCGTTCCGAACTTTAAATCATAAGTTACGGACGATTTAGTGCAGACATGTCAAGTTGATTGGCAAGATAAAATGATCATTCAAAACTGATCATTGGTGCTCCTTGAGTAAAGGCTTATAAGTGAAGCATAATGCAAGGCATCACGCAGTTTGTGATACATTGGATTACTTATAGGCTTTGTTGTACCTATTTTGCTCTCAAATGTTGTCACAATTTGGAAAATTGAGCTAGTTTAACGTGGGCGTTGGACTCATGTCATTTTGAGCTCTAAATCAAAAGTTAAAGACGATTTAATGCGGACATGTCAAGTTGATCAGCTAGTTAAAATGATCATTCTAAACTGATCACTAGTACTCCTTGAGTAAAGGCTTATAAATGAAGTATAATGCATGGCATCACGTAATTTGGGATACATTCCATTACTTGGAGGCTTTGTCGTAGCTCTTTCAGTCTCAAATGTTGTCACAGTATGGAAAATTGACCTAGCTTAACGTGGGCGATGGATTTATGTTATCTTGAGCTCTAAATCAAAAATTAGAGATGATTAGTGCGGACATGTCAAGTTGATCGGCAGTTAAAATGATCATTTTAAACTGATTGTTGGTGCTCATTGAGTAAAAGCTTATAAATCAAGCATAATGCACGGCATCATGGATTTTGGGATAGATTGGATTACTTGGAGGTTTTTTCATTGGTATTTGCGGTCCTACATTTTGTTACAATATAGAAAATTTAGCTAGGTTAACTTTGACATTGGAGTCGTGTCATTATGAACTCTAAATAAAAAGTTACGGACGATTTAGTGTGGACTTGTCAAGTTGATCGAAGAGTTAAAATGATCATTCTAAACTGATCATTGGTTCTCTTTGAAGAAATGCTTATAAATGAAGTATATAATTCATGGCATCACGCAGTTTGTGATACATTGGATTACTTGGAGGCTTTCTCGTAGCTTTTTTAGTCTGAAATGTTGTTACAATATAGAAAATTTAGCTAGTTTAATGTGGGTGTTGGAATCGTGTCATTTGAACTCTAAAGCAAAACTTACCGACTATTTAGTGCGAACATGTTAAGTTGATCGGCCAGTTAAAATGATCATTGTAAACTGATCATTGGTGGTCCTTGAGTAAAAGCTTATAAATGAATCATAATGGATGGCATCACGCAGTTTTGGATAGATTAGATACTTGGAAGCTTTGTCATAGTAATTTCGGACATAAATTTCGCCAAAATATAGAAACTAGAGCTTGCTTAAAGTCGTCGTTTGATTTGGGTCAGTTTGAACTCTATATCAAAAGTTACATATGATTTATCACGAGGTCCATCACCCCTCGTGTGGTTCACTTCACCCCTCGTGTGGTTCACTTCACCCCTCGTGTGGTTCACTTCACCCCTCCATCGAATACCAACCCAAAAACCCCTATCCAAGAAGTCTAAGGTCGAGTTTCTCACCTAACCTTCTCCAAACAGCCCATGCGCATATAAGCCTTGAATCGAGGCTTGTATCATCGTAGCTCTTTCAATCTTAAATGTTGTCACAATATTGAAAATTGAGCTAGCTTAACGTGAGCTTTGGATTCATGTCATTTTGAATTTTAAATGAAGCATAATGCATGGCATCACGCAGTTTTGGATACATTGGATTACTTGGAAGCTTTTTGGTAGCTATTTTGGTCTAATATTTCGTCACAATATAGAAAATTGATCTAGCTTAACGTGGGCATTGGATTCATGTCATTCCGAACCCTAAATCAAAAGTTACGGACGATTTAGTGCAAACAGGTCATATTTAATGGCTAGTTAAATTTATCATTCTAAATTGACCAGTGGTGCTCACTGAGCAAAGGTTTACAAATGAAGCATAATGCATGGTATCGTACAATTTGGGATAGATTGGATTACTTAGAGGCTTCATCGTAGCTATTTTGGTTTTAAATTTTATTACAATACAGGAAATTGAGGTAGCTTAATGTGGGCGTTGATTCGTGTTATGCTGAACTCTAAATAAAAAAAAATACAAACGATTTACTACAGACATGTCAAGTTGATCGACCAGTTAAAACGACATTCTAAACTGATCGTTGCTGCTCTTTGAGAAAAGGCTAATAAATGAAGCATAATGCATGCATCACACTGTTTGGGATACATTGGAATACTTGGAGGTTTTGTCGTAGCTCTTTGAGTCTCAAATATTGTTACAATATTGAAAATTGAGCTAGATTAATGTGGGTGTTGGATTCACATCATTTTGAGTTCTAAATCAAATGTTAAAGACAACTTAGTGCGGACATGTCAAGTTGATCAACTAGTTAAAATGATTATTTTAAACTGATCATTGGTTCTAATTGAGCAAAGGTTTATAAATGAAGCATAATGCATGGCATCACGCATTTTGGGATAGATTAGATTACTTGGAGGCTTTGTCGTCTAATTCGGTCTTAAATTTGGTCACAATATAGAATATTGAACTAGTTTAATGTAGGTGTTGGATTCGTGTCATTCGAAACTTTAAATCAAACGTTACGGATGATTTAATGTGGACATATCATGTTTATCTGCTAGTTAAATTGATAGTTCTAAACTGATCAATGGTTCTCATTGAGCAAAGGTTTATAAATGAAGCATAATACATGGCATCACGAGGTTTGTGATACATTGGATTACTTGGAAATTTTGACATAGCTATTTCGGTCTTAAATTTAGTCACAATCTAGAATATTGAGCTACCTTAATGTGAACATTGGATTCGTGTCATTCTGAACTCTAAATCAAAACTTACAGACGGTTTAGTGCGGACATGTAAAGTTTATTGGTTTGTTAAATTGACAATTATGAACTGATCATTAGTGCTCCTTTAGTAAAGGCTTATAAATGAAGCATAATGCATGGCATCACATAGTTTGGGATACATTGGATTAGTTGGAGGCTTTGTCGTAGCTGTTTCAGTCTCAAATGTTGTCAGAATATAAAAAATTGAGCTAGCTTAAAGTAGGTGTTGGGTTCTATCATTCTCAAGTTAGAACCTAAAAAAATTGTAGTCAATTTAGTGTGGATATCTCAAGTTGATCGTCCAGTTAAAATTATCATAATAAACTGATCATTGGTGCTCCTTGAGTAAAGGCTTATAAATGAAGCATAATGCATGGCATCACGTAGTTTGGGATACATTGGATTACTTGGAGGCTTAGTCGTAGCTCTTTCAGTCTCAAATGTTATCACAGTATTGAAAATTGAGCTAGCTTAACGTAGGCGTTGGACTCATGTAATTTCGAGCTCTGAATCAAAAGTTAAACACGATTTAGTCAGGACATGTCAAGTTGATCAACTAGTTAAAATCACCATTCTGTACTGATCATTGGTGCTCCTTGAGTAAGGCTTATAAATGAGGCATAATGCATAGCATCACGCTGTTTGGGATAGATTGGATTACTTAGAAGCTTTTTCGTAGCTATTTCAATCTTAATTTTTTCGTCATAATATATAATATTGAGCTACCTTACCGTGGGCATTAGATTCGTGTCATTATGAACTGTAAACCAAAAGGTACGGAAGATTTATTGCAGACATATAACAATTGAGCTATTCGTGGATTACTTGGAGGCTTTGTTGTAGTTATTTCGGTCTAAAATTTTGTCACCATATAACAATTGAGCTATTTTAACGTGGGCGTTTGATTCATGTCATTCTGAACTCGAAATCTAAAGTTACACGTTATTTAGTGCAGACATGTCAAGTTTAACGGCTAGTTAAATTGATAATTCCAAACTGATCATTGGTGCTCATCGAGCAAAGGTTTGCGAATAAAGCATAATGCATGGCAGCATACAGTTTGGGATAGATTAGATTACTTAGAGGTTTTGTCGTAGCTATTTCGGTCTTATATTCTATAACAATATAGAAAATTGAGGTAGCTTGACGTGGGCGGTTGATTTGTGTCATTCGAAACTCTAAATAAAAAAATACGAACGATTTAGTGCTCACATGTCAAGTTGATTGACCAGTTAAAATAATCATTCGTAGCTTATCATTGGTGCTCTTTGAGTAAAGGCTTATTAATGAATCATAATGCATGGCATCACATAGTTTAGGTTACACTCGAAAACTTGGAGGCTTTTTAGTAGCTCTTTCAATCTCAATTGTTGTCACCATATTGAAAATGGAGCTAGATTAACGTGGGTGTTGGATACACATCATTTTGAGCTCTAAATCAATTGTTAAAGATGATTTAGTGCGGACATGTGAAGTTTATCAGTTACGTTAAATGATCATTCTAAACTTATCATTGGTGCTCATTGAGCAAAGGTTTACCAATAAAGCATAATGCATGGCATCACAGAGATTGGGATATATTGGATTACTTAGAGGATTTGTCGTAGCTAATTCGGTCTAACATTTTGTCACAATATAGAATATTGAGATAGCTTAATCAGGGCATTGGATTTGTGTCATCCTGAACTCTAAATCAACTGTTACGGACGATTAAGTGCAGAGATGTCATGTTTATCAGCTAGTTAAATTGATCATTCTAAACTGATTAATGGTGCTCACTGAGCAAAGGTTTACAAATGAGCATAATGCATGGCATCACATAGTTTAGGATATATTGGATTACTTCGTGGCTTTTTCATAGCTATTTCGGTCTTAAATTCTGCCACAATATTGAAAATTGAGCTACCTTAATGTGGGCGTTGGATCCATGTCATTCTGAAATCTAAATCAAAAGTTACTGGCGATGTAGTGCGGACATGTCAAGTTTATCGGCTAGTTAAATTGATCATTCTAAAATGATCATGGGTGCTCAATGAGCAAAGGTTTACAAATGATGCATAATGCATGGCATCACGTAGTTTGTGATACATTGGATTACTTGGAGGGTTTATCATAGCTCTTTTAGTCTCAAATGTTGTCACAATATAGAAAATTGAGCTAGCTTAATGTGGGTGTTGGATTCATATCATTCTAAACTCTAAATCAAAAGCTACGGACGTTTTAGTAAATACGTGTCTAGTTGATCGGCCAATTAAAATGGACATTCTAAACTTTCATTGGTGCTCCTTTAGTAAAGGCTTATAAATGAAGCATAATGCATGGCATCACCTAATTTGGGATACATTGGATTACTTGGAGGCTTTTTTTGTAGCTACTTCGGTATTAAATTTTGTTACAATATAGAAAATTGAGTTAGCTTAACGCGGGCATTGGATTCATGTCATTCTGAAATTTAGACCAAAAGTTATGGAAGAGTTAGTGCGTACAAGTTAAGTTGATCGGCCTGTTAAAATGATCATTCAAAACTGATCGTTGGCGCTTATTAGTAAAGGCTTATCAATGAAGCATAATGCATGGCATCACGCAGTTTGGGATACATTAGATTACTTGGAGGATTTTTTGTAGCTCTTTCAGTCTCAAGTGTTGTCACAATATTGAAAATTGAGCTAGATTAACGTTGGCGTTGGATTCACATCATTTTGAGCTCAAAATCAAATGTTAAACACGATTAAGTGCGGACATGTCAAGTTTATCAGCTAGTTAAAATGGTCATTCAAAACTGATCTTTGGTGCTCATTGAGCAAAGGTTTACCAATGAAGCATAATGCATGGTATCATGCAGTTTGGGATAGATTGGATTATTTGGAGGCTTTGTTGTAGCTAATTTGGTCTTGAATTTTGTCATAATATAGAATATTGAGCTATCTTAATGTGGGCGTTGGATGATTGTCATTCTGAAATCATAATCAAAAGTTACGGACGATGTAGTGCGGACATGTCAAGTTTATCGGCTAGTAAAATTGATCATTCTAAACTGATCATTGGTGCTCATTGAGAAAAGGTTTACCAATAAAGCATAATGCATGGCATCACGGAAATTGGGATATATTGGATTACTTAGAGGATTTGTCGTAGCTAATTCAGTCTAACATTTTGTCACAATATAGAATATTGAGGTAGCTTAATCTGGGCATTGGATTCATGTCATCATGAACTCTAAATCAACTGTTACGAACGATTTAGGGCAGAGATGTCATGTTTATCAGCTAGTTAAATTGATCATTCTAAACTGATTAATGGTGCTCATTGAGCAAGGGTTTACTAATGAGCATAATGCATGGCATCACATAGTTTGGGATATATTGGATTATTTGGAGGCTTTGTCATAGCTATTTCGGTCTTAAATTCTGTCACAATATAGAATATTGAGCTACCTTAATATGGGCATTGGATGATTGTCATTCTGAAATCTAAATCAAAAGCTACAGACGATGTAGTGCGGACATGTCAAATTTATCGGCTAGTTAAATTGATCATTCTAAACTGATCATTGGTGCTCATTGAGCAAAGGCTTACTAATGAAGCATAATGAATTGGATCACGCAGTTTGTGATACATTCGACTACTCGGAGTCTTTGTCGTAGCTCTTTTAGTCTCAAATGTTGTCACAATATAGAAAATTAAGCTAGCTTAACGTGGGCGTTCGATTCGTGTCATTCTAAACTCTAAATCAAAAGCTATGGACGTTTTAGAGCATACATGTCAAGTTGATCGGCCAATTAAAATGAACATTCTAAATCTCATTGGTGCTCCTCTACTAAAGGCTCATGAATGAAGCATAATGCATGGCATCACCCAATTTGGGATACATTGGATTACTTGGAGGCTTTTTGTAGCTATTTCGGTCTTAAATTTTGTTACAGTATAGAAAATTGAGTTAGCTTAACGCGGGCATTGGATTCATGTCACTGTGAACTCTAGATCAAAAATTACGGACGATTTAGTGCGTACATGTGAACTTGATCAGCCAGTTAAAATGATGATTCAATACTGATCATTGGTGCTCTTTTAGTAAAAGCTTATAAATGAAGCATAATACATGGCATCACACAGTTTGGGAAACATTGGATTACTTGGAGGCTTTGTTGTAGCTCTTTCAGTCCAACTATTGTCATAATATTTAAAATTGAGCTAGATTAACTTGGGGGGGGGGAGGGGAGGGTTGGATTCACATCATTTTGAGCTCTAAGTCAAATTTTATAGACGATGTAGTGCGGACATGTCAAGGTGATCAGCTATGTAAAATGATCATTCTAAACTGATCATTGGTGCTCATTAAGCAATGGTTTACCAATGAAGTATAATGCATGGTATCATGCAGTTTGGGATATATTGGATTACTTCGAGGCTTTGTTGCAGCTAATTCGGTCTTACATTTTGTAACAATAAAGAATATTGAGCTGGCTGAATGTGGGCGTTGGATCCGTGTCATTCAGAAATCTAAATATAAAGTTACGGACACTGTAGTACAGACATGTCAAGTTTATCGGCTAGTTAAATTAATCATTCTAAAATGATCATTGGTGCTCAATGAGCAAAGGTTTACAAATGATGCATAATGCATGGCATCACGCAGTTTGTGATACATTGGATTACTTGGAGTCTTTGTCATAGCTCTTTTAGTCTCAAATGTTGTCACAATATAGAAAAATTGAGCTAGCTTAATGTGGGTGTTGGATTCATATCATTCTAAACTCTAAATCAAAAGCTACGGATGTTTTAGTAAATACGTGTCTAGTTGATCGGCCAATTAAAATGGACATTCTAAACTTTCATTGGTGCTCCTTTAGTAAAGGCTTATAAATGAAGCATAATGCATGGCATCACCTAATTTGGGATACATTGGATTACTTGGAGGCTTTTTTGTAGCTACTTTGGTATTAAATTTTGTTACAATATAGAAAATTGAGTTAGCTTAACGCGGGCATTGGATTCATGTCATTCTGAAATTTAGACCAAAAGTTATGGAAGAGTTAGTGCGTACAAGTTAAGTTGATCGGCCTGTTAAAATGATCATTCAAAACTGATCGTTGGCGCTTATTAGTAAAGGCTTATCAAAGAAGCATAATGCATGGCATCACGCAGTTTGGGATACATTAGATTACTTGGAGGATGTTTTGTAGCTCTTTCAGTCTCAAGTGTTGTCACAATATTGAAAATTGAGCTAGATTAACGTTGGCGTTGGATTCACATCATTTTGAGCTCAAAATCAAATGTTAAACACGATTAAGTGCGGACATGTCAAGTTTATCAGCTAGTTAAAATGGTCATTCAAAACTGATCTTTGGTGCTCATTGAGCAAAGGTTTACCAATGAAGCATAATGCATGGTATCATGCAGTTTGGGATAGATTGGATTATTTGGAGGCTTTGTTGTAGCTAATTTGGTCTTGAATTTTGTCATAATATAGAATTTTGAGCTATCTTAATGTGGGCGTTGGATGATTGTCATTCTGAAATCAAAATCAAAAGGTACGGACGATGTAGTGCGGACATGTCAAGTTTATCGGCTAGTAAAATTGATCATTCTAAACTGATCATTGGTGCTCATTGCGAAAAGGTTTACCAATAAAGCATAATGCATGGCATCACGGAAATTGGGATATATTGGATTACTTAGAGGATTTGTCGTAGCTAATTCAGTCTAACATTTTGTCACAATATAGAATATTGAGGTAGCTTAATCTGGGCATTGGATTCATGTCATCATGAACTCTAAATCAACTGTTACGAACGATTTAGGGCAGAGATGTCATGTTTATCAGCTAGTTAAATTGATCATTCTAAACTGATTAATGGTGCTCATTGAGCAAAGGTTTACTAATGAGCATAATGCATGGCATCACATAGTTTGGGATATATTGGATTATTTGGAGGCTTTGTCATAGCTATTTCGGTTTTAAATTCTGTCACAATATAGAATATTGAGCTACCTTAATGTGGGCATTGGATGATTGTCATTCTGAAATCTAAATCAAAAGCTACAGACGATGTAGTGCGGACATGTCAAATTTATCGGCTAGTTAAATTGATCATTCTAAACTGATCATTGGTGCTCATTGAGCAAAGGTTTACTAATGAAGCATAATGAATGGGATCACGCAGTTTGTGATACATTCGACTACTCGGAGTCTTTGTCGTAGCT
The DNA here is from genome assembly GCA_018901935.1 of Pugionium cornutum. Lineage (NCBI taxonomy): Eukaryota > Viridiplantae > Streptophyta > Magnoliopsida > Brassicales > Brassicaceae > Pugionium > Pugionium cornutum. Next base: position 16,791,545 of record CM032160.1, read on the forward strand.
CTTTTAGTCTCAAATGTTGTCACAATATAGAAAATTAAGCTAGCTTAACGTGGGCGTTCGATTCGTGTCATTCTAAACTCTAAATCAAAAGCTATGGACGTTTTAGAGCATACATGTCAAGTTGATCGGCCAATTAAGATGAACATTCTAAATCTCATTGGTGCTCCTCTACTAAAGGCTCATGAATGAAGCATAATGCATGGCATCACCCAATTTGGGATACATTGGATTACTTGGAGGCTTTTTGTAGCTATTTCGGTCTTAAATTTTGTTACACTATAGAAAATTGAGTTAGCTTAACGCGGGCATTGGATTCATGTCACTGTGAACTCTAGATCAAAAATTACGGACGATTTAGTGCGTACATGTGAACTTGATCAGCCAGTTAAAATGATGATTCAATACTGATCATTGGTGCTCTTTTAGTAAAAGCTTATAAATGAAGCATAATACATGGCATCACACAGTTTGGGAAACATTGGATTACTTGGAGGCTTTGTTGTAGCTCTTTCAGTCCAACTATTGTCATAATATTTAAAATTGAGCTAGATTAACTTGGGGGGGGGGAGGGGAGGGTTGGATTCACATCATTTTGAGCTCTAAGTCAAATTTTATAGACGATGTAGTGCGGACATGTCAAGTTGATCAGCTAGGTAAAATGATCATTCTAAACTGATCATTGGTGCTCATTAAGCAATGGTTTACCAATGAAGTATAATGCATGGTATCATGCAGTTTGGGATATATTGGATTACTTCGAGGCTTTGTTGCAGCTAATTCGGTCTTACATTTTGTAACAATAAAGAATATTGAGCTAGCTGAATGTGGATTACTTGGAGTCTTTGTCATAGCTCTTTTAATCCCAAATGTTAACATAATATAGCTAGCTTAACGTGGGCGTTGGATTCATGTCATTCTAAACTCTAAATTAAAAGCTATGAACGTTTTAGTGCATACATGTCAAGTTGTTCAGCCAATTAAAATGAACATTTCAAACTCTCATTGGTGCTCCTTTAGTAAAGGCTTATAAATGAAGCATTATGCATGGCATCACGCAATTTGGGATAGATTGGATTACTTGGAGGTATTATCATAGCTATTTCGGTCTTAAATTTTGCCACAATATAAAATATTGAGATAGCTTAACGTGGGCGTTGGATTCATGTCATTATGAACTCTAAATCAAAAGTTATGGACGATTTAGTGCGGACATGTCAAGTTGATCGGCAAGTTAAAGTGATCATTCTAAACTGATCATTAGTGCTCCTTCAGTGAAGATTAAAAATGAAGCATAATGCATGGCATCACGCAGTTCAGGATAGATTGAATAACTTGAAGCCTTTGTGGTAACTCTTTCGAGATCAAATGTTGTCACAATATAGAAAATATAGTTAGCTTAACGTGGGCGTTGGATTTGTGTCAGTATGAACTCTAAATCAAAAGTTACAAATGACTTAGTATGTACATGTGAAGTTGATCGGCCAATTAAAATGATAATTCTAAACTGATTAGTGGTGCTCCTTGAATAAAGGCTTATAAATGAAGCATAATGCATGGCATCATGTAGTTTGGAATACATTGGATTACTTGGAGGCTTTGTCGTAACTCTTTCCGTCTTGAATGTTGTAATAATATTGAAAATTAGGCTAGATTAACATAGGCGTTGGATTCATGTCATTTTGAGATCTAAATCAAATTTTACGGACGATTTAGTGCGGACATGTCAATTTGATCAGCTAGTTAAAATGATCATTCTAAACTGATCATTGGTGCTCATTGAGCAAAGGTTTACAAATGAAGCATAATGCATGGCCTAATGCTGCTTGGGATAGATTGGATTACTTGGAGGCTTCATTGTAGCTACTTCGGTGTAAAGTTTGACAGAATATAGAATATTGAGGAAGCTTAACGTGGGCGTTGGATTCATGTCATTCTGAACTCTAAATCAAAAGTTATGTACGATTTAATGTTGACATGTCAAGTTGATCAGCAAGTTAAAGTGATCATTCGAAACTGATCATTAGTGTTCCTTGAGTGAAGATTATAAATGAAGCATAATGCATGGCATCACGCTGTTCCATGATAGATTGCATGACTTGAAAGCTTTGTGGTAGCTCTTTTAGTCTCAAATATTGTCACAATATTGAAAATATAGCTAGCTTAACGTGGGCATTGGATTCGTGTCATTCTAAACTCTAATTCAAAAGTTACAAACGATTTAGTATGTACATGTCAAGTTGATCGGCCAATTAAAATGATCATTCTAACCTGATCATTGGTTTTCCTTTAGTAAAGGCTTATAAATGAAGCATAATGCATGGCATCACGCAGTTTGGAATACATTGGATTACTTGGAGGCAGTGTTGTTTTCTATATCAGTCTGAAATTTAATCACAATATAAAACATTTAGCTAGCTTAACGTGGGCGTTGGATTCATGTCATTCTGAACTCTACATCAAAAAATACGGACGATTTAGTGCTGACGTGTCAAGCTTATCGACTAGTTAAATTGAATATTTGAAACTTATCATTGGTGCTCATTGAGCAAATACTCACAAATAAACCATAATGCATGGCATAACACAGTTTGGGATAGATTTGATAACTTGGGGGCTTTTTCGTAGCTATTTGGATCATAAATTTTACCAAAATATAATAATTGAATTAGCTTAAATGCGGGCGTTGAATACATGTCATTATGAACTCTAAATAAAAAGTTACAGACGATTTAATCTGGACATGTCAAGTTGATCGACCAGTTAAAATGACCATTCTAAACTGATCATTGGTGCTCCTTAAGTAAGGGCTTATAAATGAAGCATAATGCATTGCATCACGCAGTTTGGGATACACTGGATTACTTTTAGGCTTGTTCGTAGCTCTTTCATCCTCAAATGTTGTCAAAATATTCAAAATTGAGCTCGATTAATATGGACAGTGGATTCATATCATTTTGAGCTCTAAATCAAATGTTAAAGACGATTTAGTGCGGCCATGTCAAGTTGATTGGCCTTTTAAAATGATAATTCTAAACTGATCACTGCTGCTCCTTCAGTAAAGACTTATAAATGAATCAAATTTCATGGCATCACGATATTTGGGATACATTGGATTACTTGGAGGCTTTGTCATAGCTCTTTTTGTCTCAAATGTTGTCACAGTATTTAAAATAAATCTAGATTAACATGAGCGTTGGATTTATATCATTTTGAACTCTAAATCAAATGTTAAAGACTTTTTAGTGCGGACATGTAAAGTTGATCAGCCAGTTAAAATGATCATTCTAAACTGATCATTTGTTCTTCTTGAGTAAAGTCTTATAAATAAAGCATTATGCATGGCATCACGCTGTTTGGGATACATTGGCTTAATTGGAGGCTTTGTCGTAGCTCTTTCAGTCTCAAATACTGTCACAATATTCAAAATTGAGCTAGATTAATGTGGGCGTTGGATTCATATCATTTTGATCTCTAAATCAAATGTTAAAGATGATTTAGTGCGGCCATGTAAAGTTGATCAGCTAGTTAAAATGAACATTCTAAACTGATCATTGGTGCTCATGGAGCAAAGGTTTACAAATAAGCATAATGCATTGCATCACACAGTTTGGGATAGATTGGATTACTTGGAGGCTTTTTCGTAGCTATTTCGGTCTTAAATTTTGTCACAATATAGAATATTGAGCTAGCTTAACGTGGGCGTTAGATTTGTGTCATTCTGAACTCTAATGGAAAGTTAAGGACCATTTAATGCAGAAATTTTAAGTTGATCGACCAGTTAAAGTGATCATTCTAAACTTATCATTCTAAACTGATCAATAGTGCTCCTTGAGGAAAGGTTTATAAGTGGAGCATAATGCATAGCATCGTGTAGTTTAGGATTGATTGGATTACTTGAAGGCATTGTTGTAGCTCTTTCAGTCTCAATTGTTGTCACCATATTGAAAATTGAACTAGCTTAATGTGGGCGTTTGATTTGTGTCATTCTGAACTCTAAATCAAAAGTTACGGACAATTTAGTGTGTAAATGTCAAGTTGATCGGCCAGTTAAAATGATCATTCTAAACTGAACATTGGTGCTCTTTGAGTAAAGGCTTATAAATGAAGAATAATGCATGACATCACGTAGTTTGGGATGGATTGGATTACTTCAAGGCTATGTTGTAGCTCTTTCAATCTCAAATGTTGTCCCAATATAGAAAATGGAGCTAGCTTAATGTGCGCGTCGGATTCATGTCATTTTGAACTATACATCAAAACTTATGGACAGTTTAGTGCGTGCATGTCAAGTTGATCGGCCAGTTAAAATCATCATTCTTAACAGCTCATTGGTGCCTCTTGAGTAAAGGCTTATAAATGAAGCATAATTCATGGCCTCACACTGTTTTGGATACAATGGATTACTTGGATGCTTTGTCTAACTATTTCAGTTTTAAATTTTGTCACAATATATAAAATTGATGTAACTTAGCGGGGACGTTGGATTCGTGTTACTCTGAACTTTAAATAAAAAGTTACGTACGATTTAGTGCAGACATGTCAAGTTTATCGGCTAGTTAAATTGATCATTCTAAACTCATCATTGGTGCTCATTGATCAAAGGTTTACAAATGAAGCATAATGCATGGCATCACGCAGTTTGGGATAGTTGGATTACTTGAAGGTTTAGTTGTAGCTCTTTGAGTCTCAAATGTTGTCACAATATAAAAATTTGAGCTACCTTAATGTCGTCGTTGGATTCGTTCATTTTGAACTCTAAATCAAAAGTTACGGACTATTTAGTGCGGGCATGTCAAGTTGATCGGCTAGTTAAAATGATCATTCTAAACTGATCATTGGTGCTTATTGAGTAAAGGCTTATAAATGAGCATAATGCATGACATCACGCAGTTTAGGACACATTGGATTAGTTGGATGCTTTTTCTTCGCTGCTTTTGTCTTAAATTTTGTCACAGTATATAAAATTGAGCTAGGTTAATGTGGCTGTTGGATTCATATCATTCTGAACTATAAATCTAAAGTTACAGACGATTTAGTGCGTACATGTCAAGTTCATCGGGCAGTTAAAATTATCATTCCAAACTTCATTGGTTCTCCTTGACTAAAGGCTTATAAATGAAGAATAATGAATGGCATAACACAGTTTGGGATACATTGGATTACTTGGAGGCTTTGTCGTAGATTTTTCAGTCTCAAATGTTGTCACAATATTGAAAATTAAGCTAGATTGACATGGTCATCGATTCATGTATTTTTGAGGTCTAAATGAAATGTTAAAGTCTTTTTAATACGGACATGTCAAGTTGATTATCTAGTTAAAATGATCATTCTAAACTGATCGTTGGTGGTTATTGAGCAAAGGGTGACAAATGAAGCATAATGCATGGCATCACACAATTTGGGATGGATTGGATTTCTTGGAGGATTTGGCATAGCTATTTCGGTCTTAAATTTTGTAACAATAAAAAAAAATTGAGCTAGCTTAATGTGGATGTTGGTTTTGTGTCACTATAACATCTAAGTCAAAAGTTAAGAACGATATAGTGCAAACCTGTCAAGTTGATCGACCAGTTAAAATGATCATTCTAAACTAATCATTGGTACTCCTTAAGTAAAAGCTTATAAATGAAGCATAATGCATGACATCACACACTTTGGAATACATTGGATTACTTCGATGCTTTGTTGTAGCTATTTCTCTTTAAAATTTTTCACAATATAGAGTATTCGTGTCATTCTGAACTCTAAATAAAATGTAAAAGATGGTTTTGTGCGGACATGTCAAGTTGATCAGCTAGTTAAAATGATCATTTTAAACTGAGCATTGGTGCTAATTGAGCAAAGGTTTACAAATGAAAGATAATGCAAGGCATCACGAAGTATGAGATAGATTGGATTAGTTGGAGGCTTTGTCGTAGCTATTTTAGTCTTAAATTTTGTCACAATATAGCAAATTGAGCTAGCTTAACGTGGGTGATGCATTCGTGTCATTCCAAACTCTAAATCAAAAGTTACGGGTTTAGTGCAGATATGTCAAGTTGATCGGTCAGTTAAATTGATCATTCTAAACTGATCATTCAAACTGATCATTGGTGCTCCTGGAATAAAGGTTATAAATGAAGCATAATGCATGGCATCACGCAATCTTAAACTTTGTAACAATATAGAAAATTGAGCTAGCTTAACATGGGCGATGGATTCATGTCATTCTGAAATCTTAATCAAAAGTTACAGAAGATTTAGTGCAGATATGTCAACTTGATTGGCTAGCTAAATTGATCGTTCTAAACTGATCATTGGTGCTCATTGAGCATAGGTTTACAAATGAATGATAATGCATGGAATGACGCATTTCGGGATAGATCGGATTACTTGGAGGCATTGTCATAGCTATTTCAGTCAAAACTGATCAATCTAAACTAATCATTAGTTCTCCTTGAGTAAAGGCTTATAAATGAAGCATAATGCATGGCATCCCACCATTTAGGATATATTGGATTGCTTAAATTCTTTGTGGTAGCTCCTTCAGTTCCAGATGTTGTAACAATATGAAAATTGTGCTAGCTTAACGTGGGTGTTGGATTTGTGTCATTCTGAACTCGAGATCAAAATATACGGACAATTTAGTGCAGACAAGTCAAGTTGATCGGCCACTACAAATGATCATTCTAAACTGATCATTGGTGCGTCTTAAGTAAAGGATTATAAATGAATTATAATGCATGGCATCATGCAGTTTGGAACACATTGGATTAGTTGGATGCTTTTTTGTTGCTATTTTTCTCTTAAATTTTGTTATGATATAAAAAATTGAGGTAGCTTATTCATATCATTATGAATTGTACAGAAAAAGTTATGGAAGATTTAGTGCAGACATGTCAAGTTGGTCGACCAGTTAAAGTGATCATTCTAAACTGATTATTAGTGCTCTTTAAGTAAAAGCTTATAAGTGAAGCATAATGCATGGCATCACGCAGTTTTGGATAGATTGGATTACTTGGAGGCTTTGTCGTAGTTCTTTCAGTCTCAAAGGTTGTCACAATATTGAAAATTGAGCTAGATTAACTTGGGCATTGGATTCATATCATTTTGAGCTTTAAATCAAATGTTCAAGGTGACTTAGTGCGGACATGTCAAGTTGATCAGCTACTTAAACTGATCATTGGTGCTTATTGAGCAAAGGCTTACAAATGAAGCATAAAGATTGGCATCACACAGTTTGGAATAGATTGGATTACTTGGAGGATTTTTCGTAGCTATTTCGGTTCAGAAATTTTGTACTAATATAGAATATCAAGCTAGCTTAATGTGGCATTGGATTCGGGTAATTCTGAACTCTAAATCAAAAATTATGGATGATTTAGTGCAGACATGTCAAGTTGATCGGCCAATTAAAATGATCATTCTAAACTGATCATTGGTGCTCCTTGAGTAAAGGCTTATAAATGAGCACAATGCATGGCATAACACAGTTGAGGACACATTGGATTAGTTGGATGCTTTTTCTTAGCTGCTTTTGTCTTAAATTTTGTCACAATATAGAAAATTGAGCTAGCTTAATGTGGCCGTTTGATTCATATCATTCTGAACTATAAATCAAAAGCTATGGACGATTTGGTGCGGACATGTCAAGTTCATCGGCCAGTTAAAATTATCATTTCAAACTGATCATTGGTTCTCCTTGAGAAAAGGCTTATAAATGAAGCATAATGAATGGAATAACGCAGTTTGGGATACATTGGATTACTTGGAGGCTTTGTCGTAGCTATTTCTCTTTTAAAATTTTCACAATATAGAGTATTTGTGTCATTCTGAACTCTAAATAAAATGTAAAAGATGGTTTTGTGCGGACATGTAAAATGATCATTTTAAACTGATCATTGGTGCTCGTTGAGCAAAGATTTACAAATGAAAGATAATGCATGGCATCACGAAGTATGGGATAGATTGGATTACTTGGAGGCTTTGTCGTAGCTATTTTAGTCTTAAATTTTGTCACAACATAGAAAATTGAGCGAGCTTAACGTGGGCGATGCTTTCGTATCATTCTGAACACTAAATCAAAAGTTACGGGTTTAGTGCAGACATGTCAAGTTGATCGGCCAGTTAAAATGATCATTCTAAACTGATCATTCAAACTGATCATTAGTGCTCCTGGAATAAAGGTTATAAATGAAGCATAACGCATGGCATCACACAATCTTAAACTTTGTAACAATATAGAAAATTGAGTTAGATTAACATGGGCGATGGATTCATGTCATTCTGAAATCTAAATCAAAAGTTACAGAAGATTTAGTGCAGATATGTCAACTTGATTGACTAGTTAAATTGATTGTTCTAAACAGATCAATGGTGCTCCTTGAGCAGAGGTTTACAAATGGATGACAATGCATGGAACCACGCATTTTGGGATGGATTGGATTACTTGGAGGCCTTGTCGTAGCTATTTCTGTCTTAAATTTTGTCACAATATAGAATATTGAGCAAGCTTAACGTGGGTGTTGAATTCGTATCATTTTAAACTCTAAATCAAAAGTTACTGACGATTTAGTGCGGACATGTAAAGTTGATTGTCCAGTTAAAGTGATCATTTTAAACTGATGAATCTAAACCGATCAATAGTTCTCCTTGAGTAATGGCTTATAAATGAAGCATAATGCATGGCATCACGCCGTTTAGGATATATTGGATTGGTTGAATGCTTTGTGGTAGCTCCTTCACTTCCAAATGTTGTAACAATATGAAAATTGTGCTAGCTTAACGTGGGTGTTGGATTCGTTTCATTCTGAACTCTAAATCAAAAGTTAAGGACAATTTAGTGCAAACATGTCAAGTTGATCGGCTAGTTAAAATGATCATTCTAAACTGATCATTGGTGCTACTTGAGTAAAGGATTATAAATGAAGCATATAAATGAGGCATAATGCATGGCATCACGCAGTTTGCGATACATTGGATTACTTGGAGGCTTTGTCGTAACACTTACAGTCTCAAATGTTGTCACAATATTGAAAATTCAGCTAGATTAACGTGGCAGTTGGATTCATGTCTTTTTGAGCTCTAAATCAAATGTTAAAGGTGACTTAGAGCGGATATGTCAAGTTCTAGTTAAAATTATCATTATAAACTGATCATTGGTGCTCATTGAGCAAAGGCTTACAAATGAAGCATAATGCATGGCATTACCCAGTTTTGGGGTTCATTGGATTACTTGGAGGCTTTGGCACAACTATCAATCTTAAATTGTATAATAATATAGAATATTGAGATAGTTTAATGTGGGTGTTTGTTTCATGTCATGATGAAATCTAAATTAAAAGTTACGGATGATTTAGTGTGGAAATGTCAAGTTGATCGGCGAGTTAAAACGATAATTCCAAACTGATCATTGGGTCTCCTTGAGTAAAGGCTTATAAATGAAGCATAATACATGGCATCACACAGTTTGGGAACATTCGATTATTTGGAGGGCTTTGTTGTAGCGTTTTTAGTCCCAAATGTTGTAACAATATCGAAAATTGAGCTAGAATAACGTGACCGTTGGATTCATCTCATTTTGAACTCTAAATCAATTGTTACAGAAAATTTAGTGTGGACATTTCAAGTTTATCATGTAGTTAAAATGATCATTCTAAACTGATCAACCGTGCTCATTGAGCAAAGGTTTACAAATGAAGCATAATGTATGGCATCATGCAGTTTGGGATAGATTGGATTGCTTGGAGATTTTGTTGTAGCTATTGTGTTCTTAAATTTTGTCCCAATAGAAAATATTGATCTACCTTAACGTAGGCGTTTAATTCATGTCATTCTGAACACTAAATCAAAAGTTACAAAAGATTTAGTGCAGACATGTCAAGATGATCAGCCAGTTAAAATGATCATTCTAAACTGATTATTGATGCTCCTTGAGTAAAGGCTTATAAATGAAGCATAATGCATTGCATCACGCAGTTTGGGATACATTGGAATACTTCGAGGTTTGGTCGTAGCTCTTTTAGTCTAAAATGTTGTCACAATATTGAAAATTGACCTAGATTAATGTGGCCTTTGGATTCTTTTCTTCTTTAGCTATAAATAACATGTTACAGACGATTTAGTGAACATAACAAGTTCATCAGCTAGTCAAAATGATTATTCTAAACTGATTATTAGTGCTCATTGAGCAAAGGTTTACAAATGAAGCATAATGCATGAGATCACACAGCTTGGAATAGATTGGACTACTTCGAGGCTTTATTGTAGCGATTTCGGTCTTAAGTTTTGTCACAATATAGAATATTGAGCTAGCTTAACGTGGGCATTGGATTCATGTCATTCTGAATTCTAAATCAAAAGTTACGGATGATTTTGTGCAGACATGTCAAGTTGATTGGCCAGTTAAAATGATCATTCTAAATTTATTGGTGCTCGTTGAGTAAAGGCTTATAAATGAAGCATAATGCATGACATCACGTAGTTTGCGATACATTGGATTTATTGGAGGCTTTAACATAGCTTTTTCAATCTCAAATATTCTAATAATATTGCAAATTGAGCTAGATTAATGTGGGTGTTGGATTCATGTCATTTTGAGCTCTAAATCAAATCTTACGGATGATTTAGTGGGGACATTTCAAGTCGATCAGTTAGTTAAAATGATAATTCTAAAATGAACATTGGTGCTCACTAAGAAAAGGTTTACAAAGGAAGCATAATGCATGACATCGCACAGTTTGGGATAGATTGGATTACTTAGAGGCTTTCTCATAGCTTATTGGGTCTTAAATTTAATCAGAATATAGAAAGCTAAGCTAGCTTAAAGTGGGCATTAGATATTTGTCATTCTGAACTTTAAATCAAAAGTTACGGCCGATTTAATGTACACACATCAAGTTGATCGGCCAATTAAAATGATAATTCTATACCAATTATTGGTGCTCCTTGAGTAAAGGCCTATAAATGAAGAATAATGCATGGTATCACACAGTTTGGGATACAATGGATTAGTTGGAGGCTTTACTATTGCTCTGTCAGTCTTAAATGTTGTCACAATATTGAAAATTGAGCTAGATTAATGTGGTTGTTGGATTCATGTTCTTTTCAGCTCTGAATCCAATGTTAAAGACAAATTAGTACGGACATGTCAAGTTGATGAGCTAGTAAAATTGATAATTCTAAATTGATCATTGGTTCTCATTGTGCAAAGGTTTACAAATGAAGCATAATGCATGGCATCACACAGTTTGGGATAGATTGGATTACTTGGAGGCTTAAATTTTATAAAAATATAGAATACTGAGCTAGTTTAACATGGGCGTTTGATTCATGTCATGATGAACTCTAAATTGAAAGTGACAGATGATTTAATACGGACATGTTAAGTTGATCGGCGAGTTAAAATGATAATTCTAAACTGATCATTGGTGCTCCTTGAGTAAAAGCTTATAAATGAAGCATAATACAAGACAACACGTAGTTTGGGATACATTCATTACTTGGAGGGCTTTGTTGTAGCGTTTTCAGTCCCAAATATTGTCAAAATATGGAAGATTGAGCTAGATTACAATGATTGTTTGATTCATGTCATTTTGAGCTCTAAATGAAATGTTACGGAAAATTTAGTGCGGACATGTCAAGTTTATCAGGTACTTTAAATGATCAACTGTGCTCATTGAGCAAAGGTTTACAAATGTTGTAGCTATTGCGGTATTAAATTTTGTCACAATATAGAATATTGAGCTACCTTAGCGTGGGAGTTGGATTCGTGTCTTTCTGAACTATAAATCAAAAGTTACAGAAGTTTTAGTGCCGACATTCCAAGATGATCAGCTAGCTAAAATGATCATTCTAAACTGATCAATGATGCTCCTTGAGTAAAGGCTTATAAATGAAGCATAATGCATGGCATCACGCAGTTTGGGATACATTAGACTACTTGGAGGCTTTAACGTAGCTTTTTCAATCTCAAATGTTGTAATAATATTGCAAATTGAGCTAGATTAACATGCGCATTGGATTCATGTCATTTTGAGCTCTAAATCAAATTTTACGGACAATTTAGTGCGGATATTTCAAGTCGATCAGCTAGTGAAAATTATAATTCTAAACTGATCATTGGTGCTGATTGAGAAAAGGTTTACAAATGAAGCATAATGCACGACATCACATAGTTTGGAATAGATTGGAGTACTTGGAGTCTTTGTCATAGTTATTTTGGTCTTAAACTTTTTTACAATATACAATATTGAGCTAGCCTGACATGGGCGTTGGATTCGTATCAATCTGAACTCTAAATCAAAAGTTACAGAAGATTTCGGGGTGACATGTCAAGTTGATTTGCCAGTTAAAATGATCATTCTAAACTGATCATTGGTGCTCTGTGAGTAAAGGCTGATAAATGAGGCATAATGCGCTGCATCACGCAGTTTGGGATACATTAAAATACTTGGAGTATTTGTCGTAGCTCATTCAGTCTCAGATGTTGTAATAATATTCAAAATTGAGCTAGAATAACGTAGGCGTTGGATTCATGTCATTTTGAGCTCTGAATCAAATTTTACGGACGATTTAGTGTGAACATGTCAAGTTGATCAGCTAGTTAAGGTTTACATGTCAAGTTGATCAGCTAGTTAAGGTTTCGGGGTGACATGTCAAGTTGAATCAAATTCTAAATTGATCATTGGTGCTCATTGAGCAAAGGTTTACAAATGAAGAATAATGAATGGCATCACGTAGTTTGGGACAGATTGGATTACTTGGAGGCTTTCTCATAGCTATTTCGGTTAAAGTTTGCCAAAATATCAAATTTTGGGCTAGCTTAATGTGGCATTGGATTCATGTCATTCTGAACTTTAAATTGAAAGTTACAGAAGATTTAGTGCAGACATGTCAAGTTGATCGCCCAGTTAAAATGATCATTCTAAACTGATCATTGGTTCTCCTTGAGTAAGGGCTTATATATGAAGCATAATGCATGACATCACGCAATTTGGAATACATTGGATTACTTCGAGGGCTTTGTCATAGCTCTTTCAGTCTCAAATTTTGTCACAATATTGAAAATTGAGCTAAATTATTATGTCCATTGGATTCATGTCATCTTGAACTCAAAAAAATGTTAAAGACGAATTAGTGCGGATATGACAAGTTGATCAGCTAGTTAATTGATCATTATAAACTGATCATTGGTACTCATTGAGCAAATGTTTACAAATGAAGTATAATGTATGGCATCACGCAGTTTGGGATAGATTGGATTACTTGAAGGTTTTGTTGTAGCTATTTCGGTGTTAAATTTTGTCACAATATAGAATATTGAGCTAGCTTAAAGTGGGAATTGGATTCGTGTTATTCTGAACTCTAAATCAAAAGTTACAGAAGATTTAGAGCGGACATGTCAAGTTGATCGACCAGTTAAAATGATCATTCTAAACAGATAATTGGTGCTCAATGAGCAAAGCTTTACAAATGAAGCATAATGCATTGCATCACACAGTTTAGGAGAGATTGGACTACTTCGTGGCTTTGTCGTAGCTCATTTAGTCTCAACTGTTGTCACATTATAGAAAATTGAGCTAGCTTAACGTGGGCATTGGATTCATGTCATTCTCAACTCGAAATCAAAAGTTATGGACGATTTAATGCGGACATGTAAAGTTGATCAGCCATTTAAAATGATAATTCTAAACTTATCATTCATGCTCAATGATTAGAGGCCTATAAATGAAGCAAGTGCATGGCATCAAGCAGTTTGGGATATATTGGATTATTTTGAGTGCCTTTTCGTATCTCTTTCAGTCTCAAATTTTGTCACAATATTAAAAATTAAGCTAGATTAACGTGGCCATTGGATTGATGTAATTTTGAGCTCTAAATCAAATATTACAGGCGTTTTAGTGCAGAGATGTCAAGTTGATCAGCTAGTTAAAATGATCATTATAAACCGATCATTGTTGCTCATTAAGCAAAGGTTTACAGATGAAGCATAATACATGGCATCACGTAGTTTTGGGATAGATTGGATTATTTGGAGGCTTTCTCATAGATATTTCGGTCTTAAATTATGTGACAATATAGAAAATTGAGCTAGCTTAACGTGGGCATTGGATTCATGCTATTCTGAACTTTAAATCAAAAGTTACAGTCAATTTAGTGCGGATATGTCAAGTTGATCAGCCAGTTAAAAAGGTCATTCTAAACTGATCATTGGTGCTCCTTGAGTAAAGGTTTATAAATAAAGCATAATGCATGGAGGCTTTGTCGTAGCTCTTTTAGTGTCAAATGTTGTCACAATATTGAAAATTGGGCTAGATTAACGTGGCCATTGGATTCATGTCATTTTGAGCACTAAATCATATGTTAAAGACACTTTAGTGCGGACATGTCAAGTTGATCTGCTAGTTTAATTGGTCATTCTAAACTGATCATAGGCAATCATTGAGCACAGGCTTATTAATGAAGCATAATGCATGGCATCACATAGTTTGGGATACATTAGATTACTTGGATGTCTTGTCGTAGCTTTTTTGGTGTTAAATTTTTTCAAAATATAGAAACTTGAGCTAGATTAATGTGGGCATTGGATTTATGTCATTCAGAAATCTAAATCAAATTTTACAAACGATTTAGTGCGGACATGTCAAATTGATCAGCTAGTTAAATTGATCATTCTAAACTGATCATTGGTACTCCATGAGCAAATGTTTACAAATGAAGTATAATGCATGGCATCACGCAGTTTGGAATAGATTGGATTACTTGGAGGCTTTGTCATAGCTATTTCGGTCTTAAATATAGAAAATTGAGCTAGCTTAAAGTGGGTGTTGGATTTGTGTCATTTAAACTCTAAATCAAAAGTGATGGACGATTTGGAGCGGACATGTCCAGTTTATTGGGCAGTTAAAATGATCTTCCTAAACTGATCATTAGTGCTACTCGAGTAAAGGCTTATAAATGAATCATAATTCATGGCGTCATTTAGCTTAGGATACATTGGATGACTTGGAGGTCTTTGTCGTAGCTCTTTCAGTCTCACAGTTATCACAATATTGAAAATTAAGGTAGATTAACGTGGCCATTGGATTCATGTCATTTTAAGCTCTAAATCAAATGTTGAAGATGATTTATTGCAGACATGTCAAGTTGATCAGCTACTGAAAATGATCATTGTAAACTAATCATTGGTGATCATTGAGCAAAGGTTTACAAATGAAGCATAATGCATGGCATCACGTAGTTTTGGGATAGATTGAATTACTTGGAGGCTTTCTCATAGCTATTTCGGTATTAAATTTTGTGACAATATAGAAATTTGAGCTAGCTTAACGTGGGCATTGCATTCATGTTATTCTGAACTTGAAATCAAAAGTTACAGTCAATTTAGTGCAGACATGTCAAGTTGATCAGCCAGTTAAAAAGGTCATTCTAAACTGATCATTGGTGCTCCTTGAGTAAAGGTTTATAAATGAAGCATAATGCATGGCATCACACAGTTTGAGATACATTGGATTACTTGGAGGATTTGTCGTAGCTCTTTTAGTGTCAAATGTTGTCACAATATTTAAAATTGGGCTAGATTAACGTGGCCATTGGATTCATGTCATTTTGAGCAATAAATCATATGTTAAAGACACTTTAGTGCGGACATGTCAAGTTGATCTGCTAGTTTAATTGATCATTCTAAACTGATCATAGGCAATCATTGAGCAAAGGCTTATAAATGAAGCATAATGCATGGCATCACATAGTTTGGGATACATTAGATTACTTGGATGACTTTGTCGTAGCTTTTTTTGTGTTAAATTTTTTCAGAATATAGAAAGTTGAGCTAGATTAATGTGGGCATTGGATTTATGTCATTCGGAAATCTAAATCAAATGTTACAAACGATTTAGTGCGGACATGTCAAATTGATCAGCTAGTTAAATTGATCATTCTAAACTGATCATTGGTATTCCATGAGCAAATGTTTACAAATGAAGTATAATGCATGGCATCACGCAGTTTGGAATAGATTGGATTACTTGGAGGCTTTGTCGTAGCTACTTCGGTCTTAAATATAGAAAATTGAGCTAGCTTAAAGTGGGCGTTGGATTCATGTCATTTAAAATCTAAATCAAAAGTTATGGACGATTTAGTGCGGACATGTCAAGTTGATTGGGCAGTTAAAATGATCTTTCTAAACTGATCATTAGTGCTCCTCGAGTAAAGGCAAATAAATGAATCATAATTCATGGCGTCATGTAGCTTAGGATACATTGGATGACTTGGAGGGATTTGTCGTAGCTCTTTCAGTCTCACAGTTATCACAATATTGAAAATTAAGGTAGATTAACTTGGCTGTTGGATTCATGTCATTTTAAGCTCTAAATCAAATGTTGAAGATGATTTATTGCGGACAAGTCAAGTTGATCAGCTACTGAAAATAATCATTCTAAACTAATCATTGGTGATCATTGAGCAAAGGTTTACAAATGAAGCATAATGCATGGCATCACATAGTTTTGGGATAGATTGAATCACTTGGAGGCTTTCTCATAGCTATTTCGGTCTTAAATTTTGTGACAATATAGAAAATTGAGCTAGCTTAACGTGGGCATTGCATTCATGTTATTCTGAACTTGAAATCAAAAGTTACAGTCAATTTAGTGCAGACATGTCAAGTTGACCAGCCAGTTAAAAAGGTCATTCTAAACTGATCATTGGTGCTCCTTGAGTAAAGGTTTATAAATGAAGCATAATGCATTGCATCACACAGTTTGAGATACATGGATTACTTGGAGGATTTGTTGTAGGTCTTTTAGTGTCAGATGTTGTCACAATATTTAAAATTGGGCTAGATTAACGTGGCCATTGGATTCATGTCATTTTGAGCACTAAATCATATGTTAAAGACACTTTAGTGCGGACATGTCAAGTTGATCTGCTAGTTTAATTGATCATTCTAAACTGATCATAGGCAATCATTGAGCAAAGGCTTATAAATGAAGCATAATGCATGGCATCACATAGTTTGGGATACATTAGATTACTTGGATGCCTTGTCGTAGCTTTTTTGGGCTTAAATTTTTTCAGAATATAGAAACTTGAGCTAGATTAATGTGGGCATTGGATTTATGTCATTCGGAAATCTAAATCAAATGTTACAAACGATTTAGTGCGGACATGTCAAATTGATCAGCTAGTTAAATTGATCATTCTAAACTGATAGATTGAATTACTTGGAGGCTTTCTCATAGCTATTTTGGTATTGAATTTTGTGACAATATAGAAAATTGAGCTAGCTTAACATGGGCATTGCATTCATGTTATCCTGAACCTGAAATCAAAAGTTACAGTCAATTTAGTGCAGACATGTCAAGTTAATCAGCGAGTTAAAAAGGTCATTCTAAACTGATCATTGGTGCTCCTTGAGTAAAGGTTTATAAATGAAGCATAATGCATGGCATCACACAGTTTGAGATACATTGGATTACTTGGAGGATTTGTCGTAGCTCTTTTAGTGTCAAATGTTGTCACAATATTTAAAATTGGGCTAGATTAACGTGGCCATTGGATTCATGTCATTTTGAGCACTAAATCATATGTTAAAGACACTTTAGTGCGGACATGTCAAGTTGATCTGCTAGTTTAATTGGTCATTCTAAACTGATCATAGGCAATCATTGAGCACAGGCTTATTAATGAAGCATAATGCATGGCCTCACATAGTTTGGGATACATTAGATTACTTGGATGTCTTGTCGTAGCTTTTTTGGTGTTAAATTTTTTCAGAATATAGAAACTTGAGCTAGATTAATGTGGGCATTGGATTTATGTCATTCGGAAATCTAAATCAAATGTTACAAACGATTTAGTGCGGACATGTCAAATTGATCAGCTAGTTAAATTGATCATTCTAAACTGATCATTGGTATTCCATGAGCAAATGTTTACAAATGAAGTATAATGCATGGCATCACGCAGTTTGGAATAGATTGGATTACTTGGAGGCTTTGTCATAGCTATTTCGGTCTTAAATATAAAAAATTGAGCTAGCTTAAGGTCGGCGTTGAATTCGTGTCATTTAAACTCTAAATCAAAACTTACGGACGATTTAGTGCGGACATGTCAAGTTGATCAGGCAGTTAAAATGATCTTTCTAAACTGATCATTAGTGCTCCTTGAGTAAAGCCTTATAAATGAAGCATAATGCATGGCGTCATGTAGCTTAGCATACATTGGATTACTTGGAGGGCTTTGTCGTAGCTCTTTCAGCCTAACAGTTATCACACTATTGAAAATTAAGGTAAATTATAGTGGTCGTTGGATTCATGTTATTTTAAGCTCTAAATCAAATGTTGAAGATGATTTATTGCGGACATGTCAAGTTGATCAGCTACTAAAAATGATCATTCTAAGCTAATCATTGGTGATCATTGAGCAAAGGTTTACAAATGAAGCATAATGCATGGCCTCACGCAGTTTGGGATAGATCGAGTTACTTACAATCTTTGTCGTAGCTACTCTAGTCTTAAATTTTGTCAAAATATACAATATTGAACTAGCTTAATGTGATCATGGGATTCATGTCATTCTGAACTCTAAATCAAAAGTAACAGAAGATTTAGTGCGGACATGTCAAGTTGATCAGCTAGTTAAAATGATAATTCTAAGCTTATTATTGGTGCTCTGCAAAGCTTTACAAATGAAGCATAGTGCAAGGCATCACGCAGTTTGGGATAGATTGGATTACTTGGAGACATTCTCATAGATATTTTGTCTTACATTTTGTCACTATATAGAAAATTGATCTAGCTTAACTTGGGAATTGGATTGATGTCATTCTGAACTCGAAATCAAAAGTTACGGACGATTTATTGCCGATATTTCAAGTTGATCGGCCAGTTCAAATGATCATTGTAAACTGATCATTCATACTCCTTGAGTAAAGGCTTATTAATGAAGCATGATGCATGAAATCACGCAGTTTGGGATACATTGGATTACTTGGAGGGCTTTGTCATAGCTCTTTATGTCTCAAATTTTATCACAATATTGAAAATAAAGCTATATTAACATGGGAGATGGATTCATGTCATTTTGAGCTTAAAATAAATGCTTATAGACAATTTAGTGTGTACATTTTAAGTTGATCAGCTAGTTAAAATGATCATTCTCAACTGATCATTGGTGTTCATTAAGCAAAGTTTTACAGATGAAGCATAATGCATGGCATCATGTACTTTGGGATAGATTGGATAACTTGGAGACTTTCTCATATCTATTTTGGTCTTAATCTTGGTGACAATATAGAAAATTGAGCTACCTTAACGTTGGCATTGGATTCATGTCATTCTGAACATGAAATCAAAAGTTACGGTCAATTTAGTGCGGACATGTCAAGTTGATCGCCAGTTAAAACGGTCATGCTAAACTGATCGTTGGTGCTCCTTGGGTAAAAGCTTATAAATGAAGCATAATGCATGCTATCACACAATTTGAGATACATTGGATTACCTGCACGCTTTGTCATAGCTCTTCAAGTCTCAAATGGTGTCACAATATTGAAAATTGAGCTAGATTAACGTGACCATTGGATTCATGTCATCTCGAGCTCTTTAGTGTGGACATGTCAAGTCGATCTGCTTGGTTAAATGATCATTCTATATTGATCATTGGCGCCCATTGAGAAAGGCTTATAAATGAAGTATAATGCATGGCATCACGCAGTTTGGGATAGATTGGATTACTTGGAGGCTATGTCGTAGCTATTTCGGTCTTAAATTTAATCACAATATAGAAAACTGAGGTAGCTTTGTGTCATTTTGAACTCTAAATCAAAAGTTAAGGATAATTTAGTGTGGACATGTCAAGTTGATCGGCCAATTAAAATCATCTTTCTAAACTGATCATTAGAGCTACTCAAGTAAAGGCTTATAAATGAAGCATAATGCATGGCATCACAGAGTTTAGGATACATTGGATTACTTGGAGGGATTTGTTGTAGGTCTTTCAGTCTCAAATATTGAAAAGTAAGGGAGATTAATGTGGCTGTTGGATTCATGTCATTTTGAGCTCTAAATCAAATGTTAAAGATGTTTTTGTGCCGACATGTCCAGGTTATCAGCTAGTTACAATGATCATTCTAAACTAATCATTGGTGCTTATTGAGCAAAGGTTTACAATTGAAGCATAATGCATGGCATCACGCAGTTTGGGATAGATCGGACTACTTGCAATCTTTGTCGTAGCTATTTCGGTCTTAAATTTTTTCAAAATTTAGAATATTGAACAAGCTTAACATGGGCATTGGATTCGTGTCATTCTGAACACTAAATAAAATGTAACGAAAGATTTAGTCCGGAGATGTAAATTTGATCAGCTAGTTAATTGATCATTCTAAACTGATCATTGGTGGTCATTGAGCAAAGGTTTACAAATGAAGT
The DNA here is from genome assembly GCA_018901935.1 of Pugionium cornutum. NCBI lineage: Eukaryota > Viridiplantae > Streptophyta > Magnoliopsida > Brassicales > Brassicaceae > Pugionium > Pugionium cornutum. Next base: position 16,811,956 of record CM032160.1, read on the forward strand.
ATAATACATGGCATCAAGCACTTTGGGATAAATTGGATTACTTGGAGGCTTTCTCATAACTATTTCGGTCCTAAATTTTGTCACAATATAGAAAATTCAGCTAGCTTAAGTGGCCATTGGATTCATTTCATGTTGAACTATAAATCAAAAGTTATGGACATTTTAGTGCGGATATGTCTTGTTGATCGGCTAGTTAAAATGATTATTTGAAACTGATCATTGGTGCTCCTTGAGTAAAGGCTTATAAGTGAAGTATAATGCATGGAATCACGCAGTTTGGGACACATTGGATTACCTGGAGGCTTTGTTGTAGCTCTTTCAATCTTAAATGTTTTTATAATATTGAAAATTGAGTTAGATTAACGTGGCCATTGGATTCATGTCATTTTCGAGCTCTAAATTAAATGTTAAAGACAATTGAGTGCAGACATGTAAATTTGATCAGCTAGTTAAAATGATAATCTAAACTGATTATTGGTCCTCATTGAGCAAAGGCTTATAAATGAAGCATAATGCATCACATCACGCAGTTTGGGGTACATTGGATTACTTGGAGGCTTTGTCGTACCTATTTCGGTCTTAAACTTTATCACAATATAGAAATTTGAAGTAGATTAACGTGGGCGTTGGGTTCATGTTATTTTAAACTCTAAATCAAATGTTACGGACGATTTAGTGCGGATATGTCAAGTTGATCAACTAGTTAAATTTATCATTCTAAACTGATCATTGGTGCTTATTGAGCAAAGGTTTACAAATGAGGTATAATGCAAGACATCACGCAGTTTGGGATAGATCGGACTACTTGCAATCTTTGTCATAGCTATTTCGGTCTTAATTTTTTTTCAAAATGTAGAATATTGAACTAGCTTAACGTAGGCATTGGATTCGTGTCATTCGGAACACTAAATAAAATGTAACGAAAGATTTAGTGCGGAGATGTCAATTTGATCAGCTAGTTAATTGATCATTCTAAAATGATCATTGGTGGTCATTGAGCAAAGGTTTACAAATGAAGTATAATGCATGGCATCACGCAGTTTGGGATAGATTGGATTACTTGGACGCTTTCTCATAACTATTCTGGTCCTAAATTTTGTCACAATATAGAAAATTCAGCTAGCTTAAGTGGGCATTGGATTCATTTCATTTTGAACTACAAATCAAAAGTTACGGATAATTTAGTGCGGATATGTCTTGTTGATCGCCTAGTTAAAATGATTATTTGAAACTGATCATTGGTGCTCCTTGAGTAAAGGCTTATAACTGAAGTATAATGCATGGCATCACGAAGTTTGGGATACATTGGATTACCTGGACGCTTTGTTGTAGCTCTTTCAATCTTAAATATTGTCATAATATTGAAAACTGAGTTAGATTAACGTGGCCATTGGATTCATGTCATTTTGAGCTCTAAATCAAATGTTAAAGACAATTGAGTGCAGACATGTAAATTTGATCAGCTAGTTAAAATGATAATCTAAACTGATTATTGATCCTCATTGAGCAAAGGCTTAGAGATGAAGCATAATGTATCGCATCACGCAGTTTGGGGTACATTGGATTACTTGGAGGCTTTGTCATATATTTCGGTCTTAAACTTTGTCACAATATAGAAAATTGAGGTAGATTAATGTGGGCGTTGGGTTCATGTCATTTTAAACTCTAAATCAAATGATACGGACGATTTAGGGCGGATATGTCAAATTGATCAACTAGTTAAATTTATCATTCTAAACTGATCAGTGGTGCTTATGAGCAAAGGTTTACAAATGAAGTATAATGCATGGCATCACGCAGTTTGGGATAGATTGGATTACGAGGAGATTTTGACGTAGCTATTTTGGTTTTAAATTTAATCACAGTATAGATAACTGAGCTAGTGTAAGGTGGACGTTGGATTCGTGTCATTTTGAACTCTGAATCCAAAGTTATGGACGATTTAGTGCTGACATGTCAAGTTGATCGGCCATTTAAAATGATTCTTCTAAACTGATTATTGGTGCTCCTTGAGTAAAAGCTCATAAATGAAGCATAATGCATGGTATCACTCAGTTTAGGATACATTGGATTACTTGGAGGGCTTTGTCATAGCTTTTTCAGACTCGAATTTTGTCACAATATTGAAAATTGGGCCAGATTGATGTGGCCGTTGAATTCATGTCATTTTGAGCTCGAAATCAAATGTTAAAGACGATTTAGTGCGGACATGTCAAGTTGATCTGGTAATTAAAAGGATCATTCTAAACTTATCATTCGTGCTAATTTAGCGAAGGTTTACAAATGAAGCATAATGCATCGCATCACGCAGATTGGGACAGATTGGATTACTTGGAGGCTTACTTATAGCGATTTCGGTCTTATATTTTGCCACAACATAGCAAATTGAGCTAGCTTAACCTGAGCATCGGATTCATGTCCTTCTGAACTTGAAATCAAAAGTTTGGGACGATTTAGGGCGGACATGTCAAGTTGATCGTCCAGTTAAAATGGTCATTCTAAACTGATCATTAGTGTTCCTTGAGTAAAGGCTTATAAATGAAGAAAAATGCATGACATCACGCAGTTTGGGATAGATTAGATTACTTGGAGGGCATTTGCATAGCTCTTGCAGTCTCAAATTTTGTCACAATATTGAAGATTGAGCTATATTAATGTGGCTGTTGGATTCATGTCATTTTGAGCTCACAATATAATGTTAAAGACGATTTAGTGTGGACATGTCAAATTGATCAGCTAGTTAATTTATCATTCTAAACTGATCATTGGTGCTCATTAAGAAAAGGTTTACAAATGAATAATGCATGGCATCACGCAGTTTAAGATAGATTGGATTACATGGAGGCTTTGTTGTAGCTATTTCAAAGTTAAATTTAATCACAATATAGAAAACTGAGATAGCTTAAGGAGGTTTTGGATTCGTGTCATTCTAAACTCTAAATAAAAAGTTACGGATGATTTAGTGTTGACATGTCAAGTTGATCGGCTAGTTAAAAAGGTTCTTCTAAACTGATCATTGGTGCTCCTTGAGTAAAGGCTTATAAATGAGGCATAATGCATGACATCACGCAGTTTAAGATACATTGGATTACTTGGAGGGTTTTGTCGTAGCTCTTTCAGTCTCAAATGTTGTGACAATATTGAAAATTGAGGAAGATTACGTGGCGGTTGGATTCATGTCATTTGAGCTCTAAATCAAATGTTAAAGATGATTTAGTCAGGATATGTCAAGTTGATCAGCTAGTTAAAATGATCATTCTAAACTGGTCATTGGTGCTCATTGTGCAAAGGTTTAGAAATGAACAATAAAGTATCGCATCACGCAGTTTGGGATAGATTGGATTACTTGGAGGTTTTCTCATAGCTATTTTGGTTTTAAATTTTTTTGCAATAGAGAAAATTTAGATAGCTTAACGTGGGCATTTTATTCATGTCATTCTGAACTCTAAATCAAAAGTTACAAAAGATTTAGTGCGGACATGTCAAGTTGATCAACCAGCTAAAATGATAATTCTAAACTGATCATTGCTGCTCCTTGAGTAAAGGTTCATAAATGAAGCATAATGCATTGTATCACGCAGCTTGGGATACATTGGATTATGTGGAGGCTTTGTCATAGCTCTTTTAGTTTCAATTGTTTTCACAATAATGAAAATTGAGGTACATTAACGTGGGCGTTGGATTCATGTCATTTTGAACTCAAAATCAAATGTTAAGGATGATTTAATGTAGACATGTCAAGTTGATCAGCTAGTTAAAATGATCATTCTAAACTGATTGATGTGATCCTTATGAGGTTCAAGCCCCTGGTCAACTCCAAATGGTTTTGGAAGAGTGGATGAATGGATTGAAGTTGCGGAATGGGTGCAACGCTGGTGTAACTTGTGGATGTGTGAGCTCTTAAGTGGATGGATCCGAGAACAAGAGGAAATGGATGATGCTTCTCACGGGTGGTGGAAAATCCTTGGACTATCTGCTTGCTCTGTGTGAATGACAAAGGCTACGCATGTTGGGCAAGGGGTGAATCAAATTGAAACTGCCAAGGTTGATGAAGATCCCTTAGACTTTCGGCTCTTGAGAGGAATGAGAAAGTGTTCTAAAATTCCTTATTCAAGAGGATGATCAAACGAGTTTAAGAAGGAGATTTGCTATTAAAATGTTTTATGATTCAGAAAGAAAGATACAAGAGAGTACTTATAGTAGTCTAGGAAATTGAAAATGACTCCTAAAATCTACCAAAATATTAAAGGAAATACTTAAAAAATTACAAAGACAATTAAGACAAAGAATAAGAAGTAAATAATGTGTTGATTTGATTCTTCCTCTCTTATTTCATGGATGATGAGATAGAATGGGCCTTGATTCACCAAGAAGTTGTGGTAAAGTACCTTGGGCTTGCCTCATTAAAAACCTATCTTACAAAACCCATTGGGACAAAACTAAGAATAGGGAAAACCCATTGAGATTCAGGTGGCTAAAATCACAACCAATGTGGTTGGATTAGCAGACACTAAACTGGCCTGAATGGTGTTGAGAAGGTGTTGTAGTGTTGTCTTAAGTTTGGCTTGCTTGGATTGGGTAATGGGGCCATTGAAGATTTGTAGGCTTTCATCTCCAAATCTGCGGGTTCTAGCTGCTCCTTAGCATCTTTAGTGGCTTCTTCCTCCTCTGGTTCAAGTTGCTCCTTAGGTTGTAGTTCCTTTCTGGCCATGCTCACATCATCCTCCCCCAGTTGAGAAGGATTTGACCTCAAATCTGTTTCATCTGCAAAATATGGAACAAAATCAGTAATATTGAAGCTTGAACTCACTTGGTACTTACCTTGAAGATCCAACTGGTAGGTATTGTCATTGATCTTCTTGATGACTTTAAATGGGCCATCAATCCTAGGCATTAGCTTGGATTTCCTTTCACCTGGAAATCTATCTTTGCGAAAATGGATCCACACCAAGTCTCCTTGCTCAAATGCTAACTCCTTTCGGCCTTTATTGGCTTGTTCAGCATACATCTTAGTCTTATTTTCAATATTTAGCCGAGCCTTCTCATGAATTTTTTTAACCAATTCAGTCTATTTCTTTCCATCAAGGCTTGTCCTTTCAATAAAAGGTAAAGGCATTAAATCCAAAGGTGAGATGGGATGAATCCATAAACAATTTTGAATGGTGAGTACTTAAAACAAGTATGCCTAGCATGATTATATGTGAATTCAACATGAGGCAAGCATTTTTACCAAGTCCTAAGGTTCTTTTTAATCAAAGCTCCTAACAAACTAGACAAGGTTCTATTAACTATTTCAGTTTGACCATCCGATTTTGGGTGACAAGTTGTGGAGAAACAAAGCTTAGTTCCTAGCTTAGACCAAAGTGTTTTCCAAAAGTAACTAAGGAACTTAGTTTCTCTATCTGATACTATTGTCTTAGGCATGCCATGAAGTCTAACTATCTCCTTAAAGAATAATCCGGCAATGTTAACGGCATCATCCGTCTTATGACAAGGAATAAAGTGAGCAATTTTGGAAAACTACAACAAAAACAGAATCCTGTCCAGTCTTAGTTCTAGGCAATCCAACAACAAAATCCATAGAAATATCATGTCAAGGGTGCAAAGCTATAGGAAGGGTGGTATACAAACCGTGCTTTTGGATTGTGGATTTGGCTTGGTTGCAAGTTACACATCTTTGGCAAGCTTTCTCAACACCACTCCTCATTTGTGGCCAAAAGAAGTGTTCCTGCAATACATTTAATGTCTTTGTCACGCTAAAGTGACCCATAAGACCACCTGAATGTGCTTCCTTAACAAACAAGTTTCGCAAAGAGGAGTTAGATACACATAACCGATTATTATAAAACAAGAAGCCTTCACTCTTAAAGTATTTTCCAGACTTCTCACAAGAAGCATAAATATCCTTAAAATAAGCATCAGTAGCAAATAACTCTTTAATTTTCTCAAACCCTAGCAGTTTAACATCTAAAGAGTTCAAGACACATACCTCCGAGAAAGAGCATCGGCTACTACATTTTCTTTACCTTACTTGTATTTGATCACATAAGGGATGGTCTCAAAGAATTCGACCCACCTAGCATGTCTTCTGTTCAGGTTTTGTTGCCTTTTGATATGTTTGAGTTACTCATGGTCGGTATGGATGACAAACTCCTTGGGTTAAAGATAATATTTCCATGTTTGCAAGACCCTCACAGGCACATATAGTAGTTCTTTGTCATAGGTTGGGTAATTGAGTGTGGCCTCTCCAAGTTTCTCACTAAAGTAGTCTATCGGCTTCCTTTCCTGCATAAGAATAGCACCAATACCAACTCCTGAGGCATCACATTCATTTTCAAAAGTTTTATCACAGTTAGGAAGAGATAGCACAGGGGAGTGTGTGAGCTTGTCTTTCAAGGTTTGGAATGCCTCCTCTTGCGGCTGCTCCCACTTAAATCCCACATTATTTTTTATAACCTCAGTGAGTGGAGCTGCTATAGTGCTAAAGTACATGACAAATCTCCGGTAAAACACAGCTAGGCCATGGAAGCTCCTTACTTCCCCAACATTCTTTGGACTCTGCCACTCCTTAATCGCTTTTATATTTTCCTCATCAACCTTAATACCATCTGTACTCACAACAAGCCTAAGAAGACAAGGTTATCTGTTCCAAAAGTACATTTTTTAAGATTCGCATACAAGGTTTCCTTTCTAAGCACTTCAAAAACCTTTATGAGGTGTTCTACATGATCATCTAAGGTTTGACTAAAAGCTAGAATGTCATCAAAGTATACTACCATAAAATGACCTATGAATTCCCTAAGGACATTGTTCATCAATCTCATGAAGGTACTAGGTGCATTTGTCAAGCCAAAATGCCGTACTAACCACTCATATAAACCTTGTTTAGTTTTAAATGCAGTTTTCCACTCATCACTTTCTTTCATCCTAATTTGGTGATAACCACTCTTAAGATTTACCTTAGAGAAGATGCTAGACCTATGCAATTCATCTAACATATCATCTAATCTAGGTATAGGATGACGATACTTTACAATAATATTGTTGATGGCTCTGCAATCAACACATTCTCCAGCTTCCACCCTTTTTTTGGACAAGCAAAACAGGTACAACAACGGGCTCATATTTTTGCGGATATGTCCTTTCTCCATGAGTTCAGTGACTTGCTGTTGAAGCTCCTTGGTCTCCAGGGGATTGGTTCTGTAGTTGAAGCCTTGCGGTTGCTCCTCCAGAACCACATCTTTAAATTCCTGCAAAAGAAGTTGAATTTTGCTAGGAATGTCCTGCATAGATTGGTTAGTATGAAAGCATTCTTTGAGCACAAAGAGTAGGTGTGGTAAGTTACTCCCTGGGTTGGACTTAATCATAAGATTAGTCGGTTGTTTGGCTGGTGGCTTGGTTTGTGGTTTGGCGGTGTCGTTGGCATGGGGTTTGCTTTTGGGTTAGGATTGGGTTTTGTTTTTCTTTAAGGCTATCTGATCTAAATGAACCTCTTGTAGGGATAAAGGTACTCAAATATGTTTCTTTCCTTTAAACTCCGATGAGTACCTATTAGTAAACCCATCATGAATAACCCTTCTATCCGATTTCCAAAGTCTACCTAACAAGATGTGACCAGCATCCATGGGTAAAACATCACACAAAACCTCATCTTCATATTTTCCTATGGACAAAGGAACTAAGACCTGGTTCTCTACATCTAGCTCACCGTCATCATTAAGCCATTGCAACTTATAGGGTTTAGACCTCTTAATAATTAATCTCAAGTCCTAACTTCTCTACCATAATCTCACTAGCTACATTGGTACAGCTACCTGCATCTATCACTAAGTTACAGACCTTACTCTTTACTAGACAGCGAGTGTGGAATAGATACTCTCTTTCCTCATTCTTGTATGTCCTAGTTTGTCAGTTTAGAGTTCTCCTAGTGACTAAGAATTGTCCAGCATGGGGCATGTCAACATTTTCTTCCAAGGACTGAGCATCCGAATGGTCATCCTCTGATTCTACATTTTCTAATAACTATGGTTCTCTTATTGGTACATTCCCTAGACTAGTGACCAAAGCCCTTACACTTAAAACACTGAATTTCCCTAGTTTTGGTGCTAGAACCCATATCCATTCCCTTAAGTTTCGAATCTTCTACCTTAGGTTTAGTGAAAAGCTTGTAATCTTTGCTGGACTTATCCTCCTTAGATTGGCTAAACCTAGTAGAACTAAATCCGGGTTTAGGGTTTTTCCTCTTAAGTTGTTTTTCGAACGTGATAGCCTTATAGAGAAGTTCTTATATTTCGACATAATGGTGAACCTCTAGCCTATCTATGATTTCCCTATTAAGACCACCCATAAACCCAGCCATAGTGGCTTCACTATCCTCTTGAATATCAGCCCTAAGCAATAAGGTTTCCATCTCCTTAAAGTACTCCTCTACGGTTCTAGATCCTTGAGATAGGTTTCTGCTTAAAGTGAACTTCCCTATTGTAGTGGCTAGGTATAAACCTTTTCCTAATGATTAATTTCATCTGTTTCACGTATCTATAGGCAAATCTCCAGCCCTTCTCCTAGAAGTAACTAATTGATCCCACCAACTTAAGACATAATCTTTAAAAGCGGTTGGTGCTTCCCTAACTTTACTATCCTGAGTGTATTCCCTACAATCAAAGAATATTTCTATCTTCCTTTCCCACTCTAGATACACCTCAGGGTCATTGGTTTGGAAATAGGGATCTTGATTTTAAGGCCAGCCAACGGGCTGCGAGGATTGGGTTGGGTATTCTTATGCGGTTGGTCGTCTCTTGGCCGCCTTCTCCTAGGGTGTTGTGACCTAGATGAGTGACTGTAGTATTACTCAGTATCAGAAGGTGGCTGGTTTATCCTAAGTCGGTCATTTATGGATCTTTCTATTTCAGCTCTCATGGTTGCCATACTTTCATCCATCATGGCTTTAAAGGAATCAAGGAGTTGTTTGTTGGAGTTTGAGGATTCTTCTCCATTATTGCTGGTTCCTACCATGGTACCTGAGAAATTCAGACACCTAAACAAGTAAAAGGTTCAAAGTAAAACACAGAAAATGACACAACAATTCGCTGAAACAAAGACACAAGAACAAATGACAAACCCTAGCAAACAATGTTCTAGACCCTTTGAACTCCGGTTTTTATTTGGGTGAGTCTAACAACTTTAGATTCATTTTGAAACGTTTTTAATTGGTATTCCTTGTTCTATTAAGTCTTAAGAACAAGTTTCATTCAGGTTTTAATCTCTAAAATATTCAAACAAAAGGTTATAAATTTGGATTAACAAAAAGAGTTTCTTAGAACCTCAACGGTGCGGATTGGGTGTTTTACAAGTTTTGTCCTTTAGAAATCGGTTCTATTTCAATTTGATTTCCAGGTTCTTAAAATATCTATGATCAAGTTTAAACAAGAAACAAACCCAGAAGTTCTTTTAAAAAAATCGCAAAAAGAAGGTGAAAGGTTACAAAACGTTTTTGCAAGATCAATACAAAAGGGTGCAAACGGGTGTGTAGAGATACAACCTGGTTTGGAGTGGGCTCTGATACCACTTCATGTGATCCTGATGAGGATCAAGCCCCTGATCAACTCCAAATGGTTGTGGATGAGTTGATGAATGGATTGAAGTTGCGGATGTGTGAGCTCTTAAGTGGATGGATCCGAGATCAAGGGGAAATGGATGATACTTCTCAAGGGTGGTGGAAAATTCTTGGACTATCTGATTGCTCTGTGTGACTGACAAAGGCCAGGCACGTTGGGCAAGGGGTAAATCGAATTGACACTTCCAAGTGTGATGAATATCCCTTAGACTTTCGGCTCTTGAGAAGAATGAGAAAGTGTTCTAAAATTTCTTATTCAAGAGGATAATCAAACGAGTTTAAGAAGGAGATTAGCTATTAAAATTTTTTATGATTCAGAAAGAAGGATACAAGAGAGTACTTATAGTAGTGTATGAAATTGAAACTGACTCCTAAAATTCTACCAAAACATTAAAGGAAAAACTTAGGGAAGACAACTAAGACAGAGACTAAGAAGTAAATAATGTTTTGACTTGATTCTTCCCCTCCTATTTCGTGGATGATGATATAGAATGGGCCTTGATTAACCAAGATGTTGTGGTGAAGTTCCATGGGCTTGCCTCATTAAAAACCTAACTTAGAAAACCCATTGGGATAAAACTAAGAATAGGGAAAAAGAGTACAATCCAAGGCACCTCTGTTGGTGAGGTTTAGGTGGCTTGAATCACAACCAATGTGGTTGGATTAGCACATACTAAACCGGCCTTAATGGTGTTGAGAAGGTGTTGTAGTGTTGTCTTAAGTTTGGCTTGCTTCGATCGGGTAGGCTTTCATCTGCAATATCTGTGGGCTCTACCTGCTCCTTAGCATCTTTTGTGGCTTCTTTTTCCTCTGGTTCAAGCTGCTCCTTGGGTTGTGGTTCCTTGCTGGCCACGCTCACATCACTGATCATTGGTGCTCGTTGTGCTTCCTTGCTGGCCACGCTCACATCACTGATCATTGGTGCTCATTGAGCAAAGGTTTACAAAAGAAGCATAAAACATGGCATCACGTTGTTCGAGTTAGATTTGATTACTTGGAGGCTTTGTCGTAGTAATTTAGGTGTTCAATTTGGTCACACAATACAGAATATTAAGCTAGCTTAATGTGGGCATTGGATTCGTGTCATTCTCAACTCAAAATCAAAAGTTACGGACGATTTAGTGCAAACATGTCAAGTTGATTGGCTAGTTAATATGATCATTCTAAATTGATCATTGGTTCTCATTGAGCAACGGCTTACAAATGAAGTATAATGCACATCATCATGCAGTTTAAGACACATTGGATTAATTGGAGGATTCGGCATAGCTCTTTCAGTCTCAAATCTTGTCATAATATAGAAAATTGAACTAGCTTAACGTGGGAATTAGATTTGTGTCATTCTGAACTCTAAATCAAAAGTTACGGACGATGTAGTGCGGATATGTCAAGTTGATCGGCCAGTTTAAATGATTATTTTTAAGTGATCATTGATGCTCCTTGAGTAAAGGCTTAAAATGAAGCATAATGCATGGTATCACACAGTTTTGGATAGAATGAATTACTTGGAGGCTTTCTCGTAGCTATTTCAATCTTAAATTTTGTCACAATATAGAAAATTGACCTAGCTTAACATGGGTGTTGGATTCATGTCACTTTGAACTCTAAATCAAATATGACGGACGATTTAATACAGATATATCAAGTAGATCGGCTAGTTAAAATGATCATTCTAAACTGATCATTGGTGCTCCTTCAGTAAAGGCTTATAAATGAAGCATAATGAATGGCATCACGCAGTTTAAGATACATTTGACTACTTGGAGGCTTTAGCACACCTCTTTCAGTCTCAAATGTTGTCATAATGTCATAATGTATAGAAAATTGAGCTAGCTTAACGTGGGCGTTCGATTCATATCATTCTGAACTCTAAATCAAAAGTTATGGATGATTTAGTGCAAACATGTCAAGTTGATCGGCCAGTTAAAATAATCATTCTAAACTGATCATTGGTGCTCCTCGAAAAGAGGCATATAAATGAGTATAATGCATGGCATCACACATTTGGGATAGAATGGATTACTTGGAGGCTTTGTCATAGCTATTTTAGTCTTAAATTTTGTCACAATATAGAAAATTGACCTAGCTTAACATGGGTTTAGATTCGAGTCATTTTGAACTCTAAATAAAAAGTTATGGACAATTTAGTGCCGACATGTCAAGTTGATCGGCCAGTTAAAATGATAATTTGAAGCGGATCATTGGTGCTCCTTCAGTAAAGGCTTATAAATGAAGCATAATGCATGACATCATACAGTTTGGGATACATTGCACTACTTGGAGGCTTTTTCATAGCTCCTTCACTCTCATAATATCGAAAATTGAGTTAGCTTAACGTGGGCGTTGGATTCGTGTTATTCTGAACTTTAAATCAAAAGTTATGGACGATTTAGTGCGTACATGTCAAGTTGATCGGCCAGTTAAAATGATCATTCTAAACAGATCATTGGTGCTCCTTGAGTAAAGGCTTATAAATGAGTATAATTCATGGCATCACACAGTTAGGGATACAATGGATTACTTGGAGACTTTGTCGTAGCTATTTCGGACTTAAATTTTGTCACTATATAGAAAATTGAGCTAGCTTAATGTGTACGTTGGATTTGTGTTATTTTGAAATCTAAATCAAAAGTTATGGATGATTTATTTCGGACATTCCAAGTTGATCGGCCAGTTAAAATGATCATTCTAAACTGATCATTCTAAACTGATCATTGGTGCTCCTTTAGTAAAGGCTTATAAATGAAGCATATTGCATGGCATCACATTTTTTTGGATTTATTGGATTAATTGGAGGCTTTGGCGTAGCTCTTTCAGTCTTAAAATGTTGTCATAATATAGAAAATTGAGCTAGCTTAGCGTGGGCGTTGGATTCGTGTCATTCTGAACTCTAAATCAAAAGTTACAGACGATTTAGTGAGGACATGCCAAGTTGATTGGTCAGTTAAAATGATCATTCTTAACTGATCATTGGTGCTCCTTGAGTAAAGGCTTAAAAATGAAGCATAATGCATGGCATCACGCAGTTTTGGATAGAATGAATTACTTGGAGGTTTTGTCGTAGCAATTTCGGTCTTAAAATTTTTCACAATATAGAAAATTGACCAGCTTAACATGGGCAATGGATTCGTGTCATTTTGAATTCTAGATGAAAAGTTACGGAGAATTTAGTGCGGACATGTCAAGTTGATCGGCCATTTAAAATGATCATTATAAACTGATCATTTGAGCTCCTTTAGTGAAGGCTTATAAATGATGCATAATGCATGACATTATGCAGTTTGGGATACATTGAACTACTTGGAGGCTTTGGCGTAGCTCTTTCAGTATTAAATATCGTCATAATATAGAAAATTGAGCTAGCTTAACGTAGGCGTTGGATTCGTGTCATTATGAAATCTAAATCAAAAGTTATGGATGATTTAGTGTCAGACAAGTCAGTTGATCAGCCAGTTAAAATGATCATTCTAAACTAATCATTGGGGCTCCTTGAGTAAAGGCTTATAAATGAGTATATAAATGAACCATAATGCATAGCATCACGGAGTGTGGGATACAATGGATTACTTGGATGCTTTTTCGTAGCTCTTTCAATCTCAAATGTTCTCACAATATGGATAAATGAGATTGCTTAACGTGTGAATTAGTTTTGTGTCATTCCAACTCTAAATCAAAAGTTACAGACGATTTGGTGAGACATGTCAAATTGATCGGCCAGTCAAAATGATCAATCTAAACTGATCACTGGTGCTCATTCAATAAATGCTTAAAATGAAGCATAATGCATGTCATCACGTAGTTCAGGATACATGGGAATCCTTGGAGGCTTTGTCGTAGCTCTTTAAATCTCAAATGTTGTCATAATGTAGAAAATTGAGCTAGCTTAACGTGGGCGTTGAATTCGTGTCATTCTGAAATCTAAATCAAAAGTTATGGACGATTTAATGCAGACATGCCAAGGTGATCGGCCAGTTAAAATGATCATTCTAAACTGATCATTGGTGCTCCTTGAGTAAAGGCTTATAAATGTATAAATGAAGCATAATGCATAGCATCACACAGTTTGAGATACAATGGATTACTTAGAAGCTCTTTCGTAGCTCTTTCAATCTCAAATTTTGTCATAATATAGATAATTGAGATGGCTTAACGTGTGCGTTAGATTCGTGTCATTCTGAACTCTAAATCAAAAGTTATAGACAATTTAGTGAGCCATGTCAAGTTGATCTGCTAGTTAAAATGATCATTCTAAACTTATCATTGGTGCTCCTTTAGTAAAGGCTAATAAATGAAGCATAATGCATTGGATCATACAGATTGGGATATATTGGATTACTTGGAGGCTTATGCGTAGCTCTTTCAGTCTCAAATGTTGTCAAAATATGGAAAATTAAGCTAGCTTAACGTGGGCGTTGGACTAATATCATTTTGAGCTTTAAATCAATAGTTAAAGATGATTTAGTGCGGACATGTCAAGCTGAGAAGCTAGTAAAAATGATCATTATAAACTGATCATTGGTGCTCCTTGAGTAACTTATAAATGAAGCATCATGCATGGCATCACGCAGTTTGAGATATATTTGATTACTTGGAGGCTTTGGAGTTGCTATTTCACAATATAGAAAATTGAGCTAGATTAACGTCGGCGTTGGATTCATGTCATTTTGTTCTCTAAATCAAAAGTTACAGATGTTTTAGTGTGGACATGTCAAGTTGTTTGCTAATTAAAATGAACATTCTAAACGGATCACTGGTGCCCCTTGAGTAAAGGCTTATAAATGAAGGATAATGCATAGCATCACGCAGTTTAGGATACATTGGATTACTTCGAGGTTTTTTCATAGCTCTTTCAATCTATAATGTTGTCACAATACGGGAAAGGGAGCTAACTTAACGTGGACGTTGTACTCATGTCATTTTGAGCTCTAATTCAAAGCTTAAAGATGATTTAGTGTGGACATGTCAAGTTGATCAGATAATTAAAATTATCATTCTAAACTAATCATTGGTGCTCCTTGAGTAAAAGCTTATAAATGAAACATAAAGCATGGCATCATGCAGTACTGGATAGATTGGATTACTTGGAGACTTTGTCGTAGCTAGTTCGGTTTTAAATTTTGTCACAATATATAAAATTGACCTAGCTTAATGTGTGCATTGGATTTGTGTCATTTTAAACTCTAAATCAAAAGTTATGGACAATTTAGTGCGGACATGTCAAGATGATCAGACAGTTAAAATGATCATTCTAAACTGATTATTGGTCCTCCTTGAGTAAAGACTTATAAATGGTCATAATGCATGGCATCACGCTGGTGGGATACCTTGGATTACTTGGAGGCTTTGGCGTACCTCTTTCAGTCTCAAATGTTGTCAAAATATAGAAAATTGAACTAGCGTAAAGTGGGTGTTGGATTTGTGTTATTTTTAACTCTAAATCAAAAGTTACAGACAATTTAGTGCAGACATATCAAGTTAATCGGCCAGTTAAAATGATCATCATAAGTTAATCACTAGTGCTTATTGAGTAAAGGTTTATAAATGAAGCATAATGTATAGCATCACGTAGTTTGGGATACAATGGATTACTTGGAGTCTTTTTCGTAGCTCTTTCAATCTCAAATGTTGTCACAATTGGGAAACAAAAGCTAGCTTAACGTGGACTTTGGACTCATATCATTTTGAGCTCTAATACAAAGGTTAAAGATGATTTTGTGTGGACATGTCAAGTTGATGAGCTAGTTAAAATTATCATTTTGAACTGATCATTGGTGTTACTTGAGTAAAGGCTTATAAATAAAACATAATTCATGGCATCACACAGTTTTAGTTCATACATGTAAGGTTGATCAGCTAGTTAAAATGATCACTCTAAACTAATCATTGCTACTCATTGAGCAAACCTTTACATATGAAGCATAATGCATGGGATCACGCAGTATGTGATGGATTGGATTAATTACCGCTTTGTCTTAGGTATTTTGGTCTTTAATTTTGTCACAAAGTAGAATATTTAGCTAGTTTAACATGGCCGTTGGATTCATGTCATTTTGAACTCTAAATCAAAAGTTACGTACGATTTAAAGCAGACATGTCAAGTTCATCTACCAGTTAAAATGATCATTCTAAACTGATCATTGGTGTTCCTTGAGTAAAGGCTTATAAATGAAGCATAATGCATTGCATCAAACAATTTGTAGTACATTGGATTACTTGGAGCTTTTACAGTAGCTCTTTCAATCTCAAATGTTGTAATAATATTGAAAATTGGGCTAGATTAACAGGGGCGTAAGATTCATGTCATTTCGAGCTCTAAATCAAATGATAAAGACGATTTAGTGCGGACATGTCAAGTTGATCAGCTAGTTAAAATGATCAACATATCCAGTTGATCGACCAGTTAAAATGATAATTCTAAAACTGATCATTGGTGCTCCTTGAGTACAGGCTTATAAATGAAGCATAATGCATGGCATCACACAGTTTGGGATACATTGGATTACTTGGACACTTGCTCGTAGGTCTTTAAGTCTCAAATGTTGTTAAGATTTTGAAAATTGAGCTAGATTAGCTTGTATGTTGGATTCATCTCATTTTGAGCTCTTAACCAAATGTTAGAGGCGATTTAGTGCGGACATTTCACGTTGATAAGCTCCTTAAAATGATCATTCTAAACTAATCATTGTTGCTCATTGAGCAAAGCTTTACAAATGAAGCATAATGCATGGCATCGCGCAGTTTGGGATAGATCGGATTACTTGGATGCTTTGTCGTAGCTATTTTGGTCTTTAATTTTGTCACAATACAGAATATGGAGCTAGCTTAACGTGAAAGTTAGATTCGTGTCATTCTGAACTCTAAATTAAAAGTTACGGTCCATTTAGTGTGGACATGTCAAATTCATCGACCAGTTAAAATGATCATTCTTAACTGATCATTGGTGTTCCTTGAGTAAAGGCTTATGAATGAAGCATAATGTATATCATCACACAGTTTGGGATCCATATGATTACTTGGAGGCTTTGTCGTAGCTCTTTAGATCTAAAATGTTGTAACAAAATTGAAAATTGAGCTATATTAAGGTGGGCGTTGGATTCATGTCATTTTGAGCTCTAAATAAAATGTTAAAGACGATTTAGTGCGGACATGTCAAGGTTGTCAGCTAGTTATAATGATCATTCAAAATTGATTATTGGTGCTCATTGAGCAAAAGATTACACATGAAACATAATGCATGACATCACGCAGTTTGGGATAGATTGGATTACATGTAGGTTTTTTTGTAGCTATTCTGTTCTTAAATTTAATCAGAATATAGAAACTTGAGCTAGATTAACGTGGGTGTTGGATTCATGTCATTCTGAACTCTAAATCAATAGTTACAGACGATTTAAAGCTGACATGTCAAGTTCATCTACCAGTTAAAATGATCATTCTAAACTGATCATTGGTATTACTTGAGTAAAGGCTTATAAATGAGGCAGAATGCATTGCATCGCACAATTTGGAGTACGTTGGATTACTTGGAGCCTTTGCCATAGCTCTTTCAATTTCAAATGTTTGTAATAATTTTGAAAATTGAGCTAGATTAACAGGGGCGTAAGATTCATGTCAATTCGAGCTCTAAATCAAAAGATAAAGACGATTTAGTGCGGACATGTCAAGTTGATCAGCAAGTTAAAATGGTCATTATAAATTGATCACTGGTGCTCTTTAAGCAAAGGTTTACAAATGAAGCATAATACATGGCATCACGCAGTTTGGGATAGATTAGATTACTTGGAGATTTTTTCGTAACTATTTCGTTCTTATATTTTAATCACAATACAGAAAACTGAGCTAGCTTAGCATGCGTGTTGGATTTGTGTCATTCTGAACTCTAAATCAATAGTTACGGACGATTTAGTGGGGACATATCAAGTTGATCGACCAGTTAAAATGATAATTCTAAACTCATCATTTGTTCTCCTTGAGTAAAGGCTTATAAATGAAGCATAATGCATGGCATCACGCCGTTTGGGATACATTGGATTACATGGAGACTTGTTCGTATCTCTTTAAGTCTCAAATGTTGTTAAGATTTTGAAAATTGAGCTAGATTAACATGGATGTTGGATTCATGTCATTTAGAGCTCTAAACCAAATGTTAAAGGCGATTTAATGCGGACATGTCAAGTTCATCAGCTCGTTAAATTGATCATTCTAAACTAATCATTGTTGCTCATGGAGCAAAGCTTTACAAATGAAGCATAATGCATGGCATCACACAGTTGGGGATAGAACGGATTACTTGGATGCTTTGTCGTAGCTATTTTGGTCTATAATTTTGCCACAATATAGAATATGGAGCTTGCTTAACGTGAACGTTAGTTTCATGTCATTTTGGAACTCTAAATCAAAAGTTATGGTTGATTTAGTGTGGACATGTCAAATTCATCGGCCATTTAAAATGATCATTCTAAACTGATCATTGGTGTTCCTTGAGTAAAGGCTTATAAATGAAGCATAATGTATATCATCACACAGTTTGGGATCCATTTGATTACTTGGAATCTTTGTCGTAGCTTCTTAGATCTCAAATGTTGTAACAATATTGAAAATTGAGCTAGATTAAGGTGGGCGTTGGATTCATGTCATTTTGAGCTCTAAATAAAATGTTAAAGACGATTTAGTGCGGACATGTCAAGTTGGTCAGCTAGTTATAATGATCATTCTATATTGATCATTGGTGCTCATTGAGCAAAAGATTACAGATGAAACATAATGCATGACATCATTCAGTTTGGAATAGATTGGATTACTTGTAGGTTTTTTTTGTAGCTATTCTGTTCTTTTTTAAATTTAATCACAATATAGAAAATTGAGCTAGATTAACGTGGGCGTTGGATTCATGTCATTCTGAACTCTAAATCAAAAGTTACGGACGATTTAAAGCTGACATGTCAAGTTCATCTACCAGTTAAAATGATCATTCTAAACTGATCATTGGTGTTCCTTGAGTAAAGGCTTATAAACGAAGCATAATGCATGGGATCACGCAGTTTGGGATACATTGGATTACTTGGACACTTGCTCGTAGGTATTTAAGTCTCAAATGTTGTTAAGATTTCGAAAATTGAGCTAGATTAACATGAATGTATGATTCATGTCATTTTGAGCTCTAAACCAAATGTTAAAAGCGAATTAGTGCGGACATGTCAAGTTGATCAGCTCGTTAAAATGATCATTCCAAACTAATCATGGTTGCTCATTGAGCAAAGCTTGACAAATGAAGCATAATGCATAGCATCTTGCAGTTTGGGATAGATCGGATTACTTGGATGCTCTGTCGTAGCTATTTCGGTCTTAATTTTGTCACAATACAGAATATGGAGCTAGCTTAACGTGAACGTTAGATTCGTGTCATTCTGAACTCTAAATTAAAAGTTACAGTCGATTTAGTGTGGACATATTAAACTCATCGGCCAGTTAAAATGATCATCCTAAACTGATCATTGGTGTTCCTTGAGTAAAGGCTTATAAATGAAGCATAATATATATCATCACACAGTTTTGGATCCATATGATTACTTGGAGGCTTTGTCGTAGCTCTTTAGATCTAAAATGTTGTAACAATATTGAAAATTGAGCTAGATTAAGGTGAGCGTTGGATTCATGTCATTTTGAGCTCTAAATAAAATGTTAAATAGGATTTAGTCCGGACATGTCAAGTTGGTCAGCTAGTTATAATGATCATTCTAAATTGATTATTGGTGCTCATTGAGCAAAGGATTATAGATGAAACATAATGCATGACCTCACAAAGTTTGGGATAGATTGGATTACATGTAGGTTTTTTTGTAGCTATTCTGTTCTTAAATTAAATCACAGTATAGAAAATTGAGCTAGATTAATGTGGGCGTTGGATTCATGTCATTCTTAACTCTAAATCAATAGTTACAGACGATTTAAAGCTGACATGTCAAGTTCATCTACCAGTTAAAATGATCATTCTAAACTGATCATTGGTTTTCCTTGAATAAAGCCTTATAAATGAAGCATAATGCATTGCATCACACAATTTGGAGTACATTGGATTACTTGGAGCCTTTGCCGTAGCTCTTCCAATTTCAAATGTTGTAATGATAGTGAAAATTGAGCTAGATTAACAGGGGCGTAAGATTCATGTCATTTCGAGCTCTAAATCAAATGATAAAGACGATTTAGTACGGACATGTCAAGTTGATCAGCAAGTTAAAATGATCATTATAAATTGATCATTGGTGCTCATTGAGCTAAGGTTTACAAATGAAGCATATTACATGGCATCACGCAGTTTGGGATAGATTAGATTACTTGGAGATTTTTTCGTAACTATTTCGTTCTTATATTTTAATCACAATATAGAAAACTGAGCTAGCTTAGCGTGCGTGTTGGATTAATGTCATTCGGAACTCTAAATCAATAGTTACGCACGATTTACATATCAAGTTGATCGACCAGTTAAAATGATAATTCTAAACTCATCATTGGTGCTGCTTGAGTAAAGGCTTATAAATGAAGCATATTGCATGGCATCACGCCGTTTGGGATACATTGGATTACTTGGAGACTTGTTTGTAGCTCTTTAAGTCTCCAATGTTCTTAAGATTTTGAAAATTGAGCTAGATTAACATGGATGTTGGATTCATGTCATTTTGAGCTCTAAACCAAATGTTAAAGGCGATTTAGTGCGGACATGTCAAGTTGATCAGCTCGTTAAAATGATCATTCTAAACTAATCATTGTTGCTCATTGAGCAAAGCCTTACAAATGAAGCATAATGCATGGCATCGTGCAGTTTGGGATAGATCGGATTACTTGGATGCTTTGTCGTAGCTATTTTGGTCTTTAATTTTGTCACAATATAGAAGATGGAGCTAGCTTAACGTGAACGTTAGATTCGTGTCATTTTGAACACTAAATCAAAAGTTACGGTCGATTTAGTGTTGACATGTCAAATTCATCGGCCAGTTAAAATGATCATTCTAAACTGATCATTGGTGTTCCTTGAGTAAAGGCCTAGAAATGAAGCATAATGTATATCATCACACAGTTTGGGATCCATTTGATAGCTTGGATGCTTTGTCGTAGCTCTTTAAATCTCAAATGTTGTAACAATATTAAAAATTGAGCAAGATTAAGGTGGGCGTTGGATTCATGTCATTTTGAGCTCTAAATAAAATGTTAAAGACTCTTTAGTGTGGACATGTCAAGTTGGTGAGCTAGTTATAATGATCATTCTAAATTGATCATTGGTGCTCATTGAATAAAGGATTACAGATGAAACATAATGCATGACATCGCGTAGTTTGGAATAGATTGGATTACTTGTAGGTTTTTTTGTAGCTATTCTGTTCTTTTTTAAATTTAATCACAATATAGAAAATTGAGCTAGATTAACGTGGGCGTTGGATTCATGTCATTCTGAACTCCAAATCAAAAGTTATGGACGATTTAAAGCTGACATGTCAAGTTCATCTACCAGTTAAAATGAGCATTCTAAACAGATCATTGGTGTTCCTTGAGTAAAGGTTTATAACTGAAGCATAATGCATGGCATCACGCAGTTTGGGATACATTGGATTACTTGGACACTTGCTCGAAGGTCTTTAAGTCTCAAATGTTGTTAAGATTTTGAAAATTGAGCTAGATTAGCAAGGATGTTGGATTCATCTCATTTTGAGCTCTAAACCAAATGTTAAAGGCGATTTAGTGCAGACATGTCAAGTTGATCAGCTCGTTAAAATGATCATTCTAAACTAATCATTGTTGCCCATTGAGCAAAGCTTTACAAACGAAGCATAATGCATGGCATCGCGCAGTTTAGGATAGATTGGATTTTTTGGATACTTTGTCGTAGCTATTTTGGTCTTTAATTTTGTCACAATACAGAATATGGAGCTAGCTTAATGTGAACGTTAGATTCGTGTCATTCTAATCTCTAAATTAAAAGTTATGGTCGATTTAGTGTGGACATGTCAAATTCATCGGCCAGTTAAAATGATCATTCTAAACTGATCATTGGTGTTCCTTGAGTAAAGGCTTATAAATGAAGCATAATGTATATCATCACACAATTTGGGATCCATATGATTACTTGGAGGCTTTGTCGTAGCTCTTTAGATCTAAAATCTTGTAACAATATTGAAAATTGAGCTATATCAAGGTGGGTGTTGGATTCATGTCATTTTGAGCTCTAAATAAAATGTTAAAGACGATTTAGTGCGGACATGTCAAGTTTGCAGCTAGTTATAATGATCATTCTAAATTGATTATTGGTGCTCATTGCGCAAAGCATTACAAATGAAACATAATGCATGACATCACGCACTTTGGGATAGATTGGATTACATGTAGGTTTTTTTGTAGCTATTCTGTTCTTAAATTTAATCATAATATAGAAACTTGAGCTTGATTAACATGGGCGGTTGATTCATGTCATTCTGAATTCTAAATCAATAGTTACAGACGATTTAAACCTGACATGTCAAGTTCATCTACCAGTTAAAATGATCATTCTAAACTGATCATTGGTATTCCTTGAGTAAAAGCTTATAAATTAAGCATAATGCATTGCATCACACAATTTGGAATACATTGGATTACTTGGAGCCTTTCCCGTAGATCTTTCAATTTCAAATGTTGTAATAATATTGAAAATTGAGCTAGATTAACAGGGGCATAAGATTCATGTCAATTCGAGCTCTAAATCAAATGATAAAGACGATTTTGTGCGGACATGTCAAGTTGATCAGCAAGTTAAAATGATCATTATAAATTGATCATTGGTGCTCATTGAGCAAAGGTTTACAAATGAAGCATAATACATGTCATCACGCAGTTTGGGATAGATTAGATTACTTGGAGATTTTTTGTAACTATTTCGTTCTTATATTTTCATCAACATATAGAAAACTGAGCTAGCTTAGCGTGCGTGTCGGATTTGTGTCATTCTGAACTCTAAATAAATAGTTACGGACGATTTAGTGGGGACATATCAAGTTGATCGACCAGTTAAAATGATAATTCTAAACTCATCATTGGTTCTCCTTGAGTAAAAGCTTATAAATGAAGCATAATGCATGACATCACGCCGTTTGGGATACATTTGATTACTTGGAGACTTGTTCGTAGCTCTTTAAGTCTCAAATGTTGTTAAGTTTTTGAAAATTGAGCTAGATTAACATGGATGTTGGATTCATGTCATTTTGAGCTCTAAACCAAATGTTAAAGGCGATTTAATGCAGACAAGTCAAGTTGATCAGCTCGTTAAAATGATCATTTTAAACTAATCATTGTTGCTCATTGAGCAAAGCTTTACAAATGAAGCGTAATGCATGGCATCACGCAGTTTGGGATAGATCGGATTACTTGGATGCTTTGTCGTAGCTATTTCGGTCTTTAATTTTGTCACAATATAGAATATGGAGCTAGCTTAACGTGAACGTTAGATTCGTATCATTTTGAACTCTAAATCAAAAGTTATGGTCGATTTATTGTGGACATGTCAAATTCATCGGCCAGTCAAAATGATCATTCTAAACTGATCATTGGGGTTCCTTGAGTAAAGGCTTATAAATGAAGCATAATGTATATCATCACACAGTTTGGGATCCATTTGATTACTTGGATGCTCTGTCGTAGCTCTTTAGATCTCAAATGTTGAAACAATATTGAAAATTGAGCTAGATTAAGGTGGGCATTGGATTCATGTCATTTTGTTCTCTAAATAAAATGTTAAAGACGATTTAGTGCGGACATGTCAAGTTGGTCAGCTAGTTATAATGATCATTCTAAATTTATCATTGGTGCTCATTGAGCAAAGGATTACAGATGAAACATAATGCATGACATCACTCAGTTTGGGATAGATTGGATTACATGTAGGTTTTTTGTAGCTATCTGTTCTTTTTTAAATTTAATCACAATATAGAAAATTGAGCTAGATTAACGTGGGCGTTGGATTCATGTCATTCTGAACTCTAAATCAAAAGTTACGGACGATTTAAAGCTGACATGTCAAGTTCATCTACCAGTTAAAATGATCATTCTAAACAGATCATTGGTGTTCCTTGAGTAAAGGCTTATAAATGAAGCATAATGCATGGCATCCCGCAGTTTGGGATACATTGGATTACTTGGACACTTGCTCGTAGGTCTTTAAGTCTCAAATGTTGTTAAGATTTCGAAAATTGAGCTAGATTAACATGGATGTTGGATTCATGTCATTTTGACCTCTAAACCAAATGTTAAGGGCGATTTAGTGCGGACATGTCAAGTTGATCAGCTCGTTAAAATGATCATTTTAAACTAATCGTTGTTGGTCATTGAGCAAAGCTTTACAAATGAAGCATAATGCATGGCATCGCGCAGTTTGGGATAGATCGAATTACTTGGATGCTTTGTCGTATCTATTTCGGTCTTTAATTTTCTCACAATACAGAATATGGAGCTAGCTTAATGTGAATGTTAGATTCTTGTCATTCTGAACTATAAATTAAAAGGTCGATTTAGTGTGGAGATATCAAATTCATCGGCCAGTAAAAATGATCATTCTAAACTGATCATTGGTGTTTCTTGAGTAAAGGCTTATAAATGAAGCATAATGTATATCATCACACAGTTTTGGATCCATATGATTACTTGGAGGCTTTGTCGTAGCTCTTTAGATCTAAACTGTTGTAACAATATTGAAAATTGAGGTAGATTAAGGTGGGCGTTGGATTCATGTCATTTTGAGCTCTAAATAAAATGTTAAATACGATTTAGTGCGGACATGTCAAGTTGGTCAGCTAATTATAATGATCATTCTAAATTGATTATTGGTGCTCATTGAGCAAAGGATTACAGATGAAACATAATGCATGACATCACGCAGATTGGGATAGATTGGATTACATGTAGGTTTTTTTGTAGCTATTCTGTTCTTAAATTTAATCACAATATAGAAAATTGAGCTAGATTAACATGGATGTTGGATTCATGTCATTTTGAGCTCTAAACAAAATGTTAAAGGCGATTTAGTGCGGACATGTCAAGTTGATCAGCTCGTTAAAATGATCGTTCTAAACTAATCATTTTTGCTCATTGAGCAAAGCTTTACAAATGAAGCATAATGCATGGCATCGCGCAGTTTGGGATAGATCGGATTACTTGGATGCTTTGTCGTAGCTATTTTAGTCTTTAATTTTGTCACAATACAGAATATGGAGCTAGCTTAATGTGAGCGTTAGATTCTTGTCATTCGGAACTATAAATTAAAAGTTACGGTCGATTTAGTGTGGACATATCAAATTCATCAGCCAGTTAAAATGATCATTCTAAACTGATCATTGGTTTTCCTTGAGTAAAGGCTTATAAATGAAGCATAATGTATATCATCACACAGTTTAAGATCCATATGATTACTTGGAGGCTTTGTCGTAGCTCTTTAGATCTAAAATTTTGTAGCAATATTGAAAATTGAGCTAGATTAAGGTGGGCGTTGGATTCATGTCATTTTGAGCTCGAAATAAAATGTTAAATATGATTTAGTGCGGACATGTCAAGTTGGTCAGCTAGTTATAATGATCATTCTAAATTGATTATTGGTGCTCACTGAGGAAAGGATTACAAATGAAACATAATGCATGACATCACGCAGATTTGGATAGATTGGATTACATGTAGGTTTTTTTGTAGTTATTCAGTTCTTAAATTTAATCACAATATAGAAAATTGAGCTAGATTAAAATGGATGTTGGATTCATGTCATTTTGAGCTCTAAACCAAATGTTAAAGGCGATTTAGTGTGGACATGTCAAGTTGATCAGCTCTTTAAAATGATCATTCTAAACTAATCATTGTTGCTCATTGAGCAAAGCTTTACAAATGAAGCATAATGCATGGCATCGCGCAGTTTGGGATAGATCGGATTACTTGGATGCTTTGTCATAGCTATTTCGGTCTTTAATTTTTTCACAAAACAGAAGATGGAGCTAGCTTAACGTGAACGTTAGATTCGTGTCATTTTGAACTCTAAATCAAAAGTTACGGTCGATTTAGTGTGGACATGTCAAATTCATCGGCCAGTTAAAATGATCATTGTAAACTGATCATTGGTGTTCCTTGAGTAAAGGCTTATAAATGAAGCATTATGTATATCATCACACAGTTTGGGATCCATTTGATTACTTGGATGCTTTGTCGTAGCTCTTTAGATCTCAAATGTTGTGACAATATTGAAAATTGAGCTAGATTAAGGTGGGCGTTGGATTCATGTCATTTTGAGCTCTAAATAAAATGTTAAAGACGCTTTAGTGCGGACATGTCAAGGTTGTCAGCTAGTTATAATTATCATTCTAAATTGATCATTGGTGCTCATTGAGTAAAGGATTACAGATGAAACATAATGCATGACATCACGTAGTTTGGAATAGATTGGATTACTTGTAGGTTTTTTCGTAGCTATTCTGTTCTTTTTTAAATTTAATCACAATATAGAAAAATTGAGCTAGATTAACGTGGGCGTTGGATTCATGTCATTCTGAACTCTAAATCAAAAGTTACGGACGATTTAAAGCTGACATGTCAAGTTCATCTACCAGTTAAAATGATCATTCTAAACAGATCATTGGTGTTCCTTGAGTAAAGGCTTATAAATGAAGCATAATGCATGGCATCATACAGTTTGGGATACATTGGATTACTTGGAAACTTGCTCGTAGGTCTTTAAGTCTCAAATGTTGTTAAGATTTTGAAAATTGAGCTAGATTAACATGGATGTTGGATTCATGTCATTTTGAGCTCTAAACCAAATGTTAAAGGCGATTTAGTGCGGACATGTCAAGTTGATCAGCTCGTTAAAATGATCATTCTAAACTAATCATTGTTGCTCATTGAGCAAAGCTTTACAAATGAAGCATAATGCATGGCATCGCGTAGTTTGGGATAGATCGGATTACTTGGATCCTTTGTCCTAGCTATTTCGGTCTTTAATTTTGTCACAATACAGAATATCGAGCTAGCTTAACGTGAACGTTAGATTCGTGTCATTCTGAACTCTAAATTAAAAGTTACGGTCAATTTAGTGTGGACATGTCAAATTCATCGGCTAGTTAAAATGATCATTCTAAACTGATCATTGGTGTTCCTTGAGTAAAGGCTTATAAATGAAGCATTATGTATATCATCACACAGTTTGGGATCCATATGATTACTTGGAGGCTTTGTCGTAGCTTTTTAGATCTAAAATGTTCTAACAATATTGAAAATTGAGCTAGATTAAGGTGGGCGTTGGATTCATGTCATTCTGAACTCTAAATCAATAGTTACAGACGATTTAAACCTGACATGTCAAGTTCATCTACCAGTTAAAATGATCATTCTAAACTGATAATTGGTATTCCTTGAGTAAAAGCGTATAAATTAAGCATAATGCATTGCATCACACAATTTGGAATACATTGTATTACTTGGAGCCTTTGCCCTAGCTCTTTCAATTTCAAATGTTGTAATAATATTGAAAATTGAGCTAGATTAACAGGGGCGTAAGATTCATGTCATTTCGAGCTCTAAATCAAACGATAAAGAAGATTTAGTGCGGACATGTCAAGTTGATCAGCAAGTTAAAATGACCATTATAAATTTATCATTGGTGCTCATTGAGCAAAGGTTTATAGATGAAGCATAATACATGGCATCACGCAGTTTGGGATAGATTAGATTACTTGGAGATTTTTTCGTAACTATTTCATTCTTATATTTTAATCACAATATAGAAAATTGAGCTAAATTAACGTGAGCGTTGGATTCATGTCATTCTGAACTCTCAATCAAAAGTTACGGATGATTTAAAGATGACATATCAAGTTCATCTACCAGTTAAAATGATCATTCTAAACAGATCATTGGTGTTCCTTGAGTAAAGGCTTATAAATGAAGCATAATGCATGGCATCACGCAGTTTGGGATACATTGGATTACTTGGACACTTGCTCGTAGGTCTTTAAATCTCAAATGTTGTTAATATTTCGAAAATTGAGCTAGATTAATTGAGCTAGATTAACATGGATGTTGGATTCATGTCATTTTGAGCTCTAAACCAAATGTTAAAGGCGATTTAGTGCGGACATGTCAAGTTGATCAGCTCGTTAAAATGATCATTCTAAACTAATCATTGTTGCTCATTGAGCAAAGCTTTACAAATGAAGCATAATGCATGGCATCGCGTAGTTTGGGATAGATCGGATAACTTGGATGCTTTGTCCTAGCTATTTTGGTCTTTAATTTTGTCACAATACAGAATATGGAGCTAGCTTAACGTGAACGTTAGATTCGTGTCATTCTGAACTCTAAATTAAAAGTTACGGTCAATTTAGTGTGGACATGTCAAATTCATCGGCTAGTTAAAATGATCATTCTAAACTGATCATTGGTGTTCCTTCAGTAAAGGCTTATAAATGAAGCATTATGTATATCATCACACAGTTTGGGATCCATATGATTACTTGGAGGCTTTGTCGTAGCTTTTTAGATCTAAAATGTTGTAACAATATTGAAAATTGAGCTAGATTAAGGTGGGTGTTGGATTCATGTCATTTTGAGCTCTAAATAAAATGTGAAAGACGATTTAGTGCGGACATGTCAAGTTGGTCAGCTAGTTATAATGATCAATCTAAATTGATTATTGGTGCTCATTGAGCAAAGGATTACAGATGAAACATAATGCATGACATCACGCAGTTTGGGATAGATTGGATTACATGTAGGTTTTGTTGTAGCTATTCTGTTCTAAATTTAATCACAATGTAGAAAATTGAGCTAGATTAACGTGGGCGTTGGATTCATGTCATTCTGAACTCTAAATCAATAGTTACAGACGATTTAAACCTGGCATGTCAAGTTCATCTACCAGTTAAAATGATCATTCTAAACTGATCATTGGTATTCCTTGAGTAAAAGCTTATAAATTAAGCATAATGCATTGCATCACACAATTTGGAATACATTGTATTACTTGGAGCCTTTGCCAAAGCTCTTTCAATTTCAAATGTTGTAATAATATTAAAAATTGAGCTAGATTAACAGGGGCGTAAGATTCATGTCATTTCGAGCTCTAAATCAAACGATAAAGAAGATTTAGTGCGGATATGTCAAGTTGATCAGCAAGTTAAAATGACCATTAAAAATTGATCATTGATGCTCATTGAGCAAAGGTTTACAAATGAAGCATAATACATGGCATCACGCAGTTTGGGATAGATTAGATTACTTGGAGATTTTTTCATAACTATTTCGTTCTTATAAATCACAATATAGAAAACTGAGCTAGCTTAGCGTGCGTGTTGGATTTGTGTCATTCTGAACTCTAAATCAATAGTTACGGATGATATAGTGGGGACATATCAAGTTGATCGACCAGTTAAAATGGTAATTCTAAACTCATCATTGGTGCTCCTTGAGTAAAGGCTTATAAATGAAGCATAATGCATGGCATCACGCCGTTTGGGATACATTGGATTACTTGGAGACTTGTTCGTAGCTCTTTAAGTCTCAAATGTTGTTAAGATTTTGAAAATTGAGCTAGACTAACATGGATGTTGGATTCATGTCATTTTGAGCTCTAAACCAAATGTTAAAGGCGATTTAGTGCGGACATGTCAAGTTGATCAGGTCGTTAAACTGATCATTCTAAACTAATCATTGTTGCTCATTGAGCAAAGCTTTACAAATGAAGCATAATACATGGCATCGCGCAGTTTGGGATAGATCGGGTTACTTGGATGCTTTGTCGTAGCTATTTCGGTCTTTAATTTTGTCACAATACAGAATATGGAGCTAGCTTAACGTGAACGTTAGATTCGTGTCATTTTGAACTCTAAATCAAAAGTTACGGTCGATTTAGTGTGGACATGTCAAATTCAACGGCCAGTTAAAATGATCATTCTGAACTGATCATTTGTGTTCCTTGAGTAAGGGTTTATAAATGAAGCATAATGTATATCATCACACAGTTTGGGATCCATTTGATTACTTGGATGCTTTGTGGTAGCTCTTTAGGTCTCAAATGTTGTAACAATGTTGAAAATTGAGCTAGATTAAGGTGGGCGTTGGATTCATGTCATTTTGAGCTCTAAATAAAATGTTAAAGACGATTTAGTGCGGACATGTCAAGTTGGTCAGCTATTTATAATGATCATTCTAAATTGATCATTGGTGCTCATTGAGCACAGGATTACAGATGAAACATAATGCATGACATCACGCACTTTGGGATAGATTGGATTACATGTAGATTTTTTTGTAGCTATTCTTTTCTTAAATTTACTCACAATATAGAAAATTGAGCTAGATTAACATGGGCGTTGGATTCATGTCATTCTGAACTCTAAATCAAAAGTTATGGACGATTTAAGGCTTACATGTCAAGTTCATCTACCAGTTAAAATGATCATTCTAAACAGATCAGTGGTGTTCCTTGAGTAAAGGCTTATAAATGATGCATAATGCATTGCATCACACAATTTGGAGTACATTGGATTACTTGGAGCCTTTGTCGTAGCTCTTTCAATCTCAAATGTCGTAATAATATTGAAAATTGAGCTAGATTAACAGGGGCGTAAGATTCATGTCATTTCGTGCTCTAAATCAAATGATAAAGACGATTTAGTGCGGACATGTAAAGGTGATCAGCAAGTTAAAATGATCATTATAAATTGATCATTGGTGCTCATTGAGCAAAGGTTTACAAATGAAGCATAATGCATGGCGTCACGCAGTTTGGGATAGATTAGATTACTTGGAGAATTTTTTGTAACTATTTCATTCTTATATTTTAATCACAATATAGAAAACTGAGCTAGCTTAGCGTGCACGTTGGATTCGTGTCATTTTGAACTCTAAATCAATAGTTACAGACTATTTAGTGGGGACATATCAAGTTGATCGACCAGTTAAAATGATAATTCTAAACTGATCATTGGTGCTCCTTGAGTAAAGGCTTATAAATGCAGCATAACGCATGGCATCACGCCGTTTGGGATACATTGGATTACTTGGATACTTTTTCGTAGCTCTTTAAGTGTCAAATGTTGTTAAGATTTCGAAAATTGAGCTAGATTAACTTGGATGTTGCATTCATCTCTTTTTGAGCTCCAAACCAAATGTTAAAGGCGATTTAGTGCGGACATGTCAAGTTGATCTGCTCATTAAAATGATCATTCTAAACTAATCATTGTTGCTCGCTAAGCAAAAGCTTTACAAATGAAGCATAATGCATGGCATCGCGCAGTTTCGGATAGATCGGATTACTTCGATGCTTTGTCGTAGCTATTTCGGTCTTTAATTTTGTCAAAATGTATAATATGGAGCTAGCATAACGTGAACGTTAGATTCGTGTCATTCTGAACTCTAAATCAAAAGTTATGGACGATTTAGTGTGTACATGTAAAATTCATCGGCCAGTTAAAATGATCATTCTAAACTAAACATTGGTGTTCCTTGAGTTAAGGCTTATAAATGAAGCATAATGTATATCATCACACAGTTTGGGATCCATTTGATTACTTGGAGGCTTTGTCGTAGCTCTTTAAATCTCAAATGTTGTAACAATATTGAAAATTGAGCTAGATTAAGGTGGGCGTTGGATTCATGTCATTTTGAACTCTAAATAAAATGTTAAAGACGATTTAGTGCGGACATGTCAAGTTGGTCAGCTAGTTGTAATGATCATTCTAAATTGATCATTGGTGCTCATTGAGCAAAGGATTACAGATGAAACATAATGCATGACATCATGCAGTTTGGGATAGATTGGATTACATGTAGGTTTTTTTATAGCTATTCCGTACTTAAATTTAATCACAATATTGAAAATTGAGCTAGATTAACGTGAGCGTTGGATTCATGTCATTATGAATTCTAAATCAAAATTTACGCACGATTTAGTGCGGACATGTCAAGTTATCGATTAGTTAAAAATGATAATTCTAAACTGATCATTGGTGCTGCTTGTGTAAAGGCTAATAAATGGTGCTCATTGAGCAAAGGATTACAGATGAAACATATTGCATGACATCACGTAGTTTGGGATAGCTTGGATTACATTTAGGTTTTTCGTAGCTATTCCGTTCTTAAGTTTAATCACAATATAGAAAATTGAGCTAGATTAACGTGGGCGTTGGATTAATGTCATTATGAAATCTAAATCAAAAGTTACGCACGATTTAGTGCGGACATGTCAAGTTGATCGATTAGTTAAAATGATAATTCTAAACTGATCATTGGTGCTGCTTGTGTAAAGGCTTATAAATGGTGCTCATTGAGCAAAGGATTACAGATGAAACATAATGCATGACATCATGCAGTTTGGGATAGATTGGATTACATTTAAGTTATTCATAGCTATTCCGTTCTTAATTTTAATCACAATATAGAAAATTGAGCTGGATTAACGTGGGCGTTGGATTCATGTTATTATGAATTCTAAATCAAAAGTTACGCACGATTTAGTGCGGATATGTCAAGTTGATCGATTAGTTAAATTGCTAATTCTAAACTGATCATTGCTGCTCCTTGTGTAAAGGCTTATAAATGAAGCATAAACCATCGCATTATGCAGTTTGGGATACATTGGATTGCTTGGTGGTTTTTTCGTAGCTCTTTCAGACTAACATGTTCTCACAATATTGAAATTGAGCTAGATTACCGTGGCCGTTGGATTCATATTATTTTGAGCTCATAATCAATTGTTATAGACGATTTGATGCGGACATGTCAAGTTGATCAGCTAGTCAAAATGATCATTCTAAATTGATCATTGTTGCTCAATGAGCAAAGGTTTACAAATGAAGCATAATGCATGACATCATGATGTTCGATGGATTTTTTCCATGGATTTTTTCCGTCGGAAGCTTCCGACAATTAGACGATGGGTTCATGCCATCGGAAATCTCCAACGGATATACAATGTATCCTTCTGTCAAAACTTCACAACGTATTTGCTATGGATTGTTTTCCGATGACTATTACCATCGGGAATGTGAACCGATGATGTATCCCAATGGTTTTCACCCGTTGGGAGTTAGCCGACATATTTCCGACGGAATCGTTCGTTGGAAATTACTGACGAAGGCATCCGTCGGAAATAATCAAATAATTGAAAAAATTAAAATATTTATTTTTTTAAAGTTATGGATTAAATATTTTTAAAATATATTTATTAAAAATATTAAAACAATTAATATTTATACTAAGTTTAACTATTATTTTTAAAATTTTTTAAAAAATAATAAAAAAAGAAAAATAATATTCTAATTATAAATATAATAATTAAACAATTGTTTTAAGATATAAGGTGGGGTAGGATGAGAACGAGGAGAAAAATAGTCATTGGAAAAATTGTTTCTCATCATTTTTACAATATTTTTGAGATTCTTCATCTCTATCTGCATAGCCGCCATTTATTATTTTAGTTGTTCATTCTCTTCGTTTCTAACTGCAGATGTTGTGCCAGCGGTATCTACAACTCTCCCGAGTCATGGATGATAACCCTTAGAAAATGCTACTTCGTGTAAAAATAAAAAAATATTACTAGAAAGGTATTATAATGTTAAATATAAAAAAATCAAATTTACATTACGAACGAGACGATTAATCTCAGAACGAGGCAATTCGGCGACCAAAGATGAAGAACCAACTTAAGATTGCAGGGTTCAAATATCACTTTTTCCTTTTTTACTTTTTCGATGATCTCACTAACGAGATCATCTTGGATGCGACCAGTCTTTTTGTTCGTGTGGATGGCCTCGAGAAGTTGCAAGTGATCTCGAGGAGCTCCAATTTCTTATGCCTAAAAGTAAAAAAATTGTAAATTAGTAATTAAAAAAAATTTCAAATAATAATAAATAAAATTAATATAATAATTAATTTACCAATTGATCGGCTCGTCTCAAAAAACTAGTCGATCCGGCATTGTGAATGTAAATGCCTTTGCCTCCTTGGTCGTTCTTCCGGTTTCCCTAATTAGTCCTCGAGGTGACCTCAGCGCTGGAATATTCCCAATAACAAATAAAATTATTCTAAACCGACTCATTCAACCCTCTTTGTTTATCTTTTCCTTTTTTCCATTTTTGTTTCCACTCGTTCATGTGGTGGGAAAATTGTACTGGAGCCTCTTTTTGAAAAAATTCTTCCACCAATTTTGTGTTCATGGGATCTCATATAAATTCTTGCTGCGAAATTTACTTATATATTAGTAAAAATATTATTAAAAACTATTTAAAACAATTATTTATTTAAAAATAAAATAACGTACCGCAAATGTACAGAACCAAATCTGACGTTTTTTGTACGAAATATCTCTAAATTTGGTATATGGTTTGTTCAAAAGAGAATGAAGCATCTTTAATATAGATTTGTTTATTCCGTTGTTTGAAATACCAAACCTACAATTTTTTATTAGAATAGCGCTTAAATAATTATTTTAAATATAATTATAGAATAGCATTAAATAATTATTTTAAATATAATTATAGAAAATTTAAACATTACCATGTCGAATTTACTTGACGACTCGGATCGAGAAAAGTAAAATGTTCACGACTAGGATGCTGAACCAATTTTTCAATTGTCATTGGTCGAAAAGAATCATTTGCAGATTCTGGAACTTGAGTTGATATACAACTCGGAGTAGACGACTCACCACGTCTTTGGTACTATAGATACGATTTTAAAACATTATGATTGTGATTTACTCTTACTCTCGTTAAACTTCTTGCAATACAAATATCATTTTCGAAATTTTTGTTAATGTAAAATACCTCTAGTTATTTTATTAATTGGTGATAGTATTTTGATAAATTTATTCTCTTGTATATATCTTTCAATCTAGTTCTGCTGAATACCCTAAATCATCGCTTATATGACTTATCTTAAAGATTAGCCTTGGACAAACAACACAAAAGAATCATTTAGATAGGCAGGGCTAGTGACTGGAGTGAAGTCGTAACAAGGTAGCCGTACTGGAAGGTGCGGCTGGATCACCTCCTTTTCAGGGAGAGCTAATGCTTCTTGGGTATTTAGGTTTGACACAGCTTCACACCCAAAGCCCATGAGCTTATTATCCTAGGTCGGAACAAGTTGATAGGATCCCCTCCAGAAAAAGATGGATTATTTTGTGAAAGGATTTTTGGGCCTATAAAGAGTGGAATTGGCGCTTGTGGAAATTATCAAGTGATCGGAGATGAAAAAGAAGACCCGAAATTTTGTGAACAATGTAGAGTTGAATTTGTTGATTCTCGGATACGAAGATATCAAATGGGATACATAAAACTGACATGTCCTGTCTCATATTGATCTGAATATTGAATATATGTTATCGCACAATTCTGAAATTTTTTTGGCATGGCTTTATGGAGATAATTCGTCACTATATGAGGCCTTAGGCAGAAAAGTAGTTCCATTTTCCCATAAATATATAGGTTACTTCGGAAAATGTTTTATACATGTATATACATGTATGTTTCAGCATTTATAACAGCACAAAGAAACATCAAATATCGATAGGTTTGGTAAAAAAGAACGAAGACAAATTTCTTGTGTTGTTTTGCATCCACATGCGTTCTTTAAAAATCTAAAACACTTGGACCTCAACAAAAAAGCCGACGATTCCTTGGTCAAAAGTTACATAATGAGAAGTTCATGCCAAATTTGATAAATGTAAAGTATTAACAAATGTGAATTTCAAAAACTTTTGAAGGTTTGACAATCAAAATTATGGAATAGGTTTGAGAAAGCCTTGTAAGGTATATGATGTGTTTGTTAGACTTTTTTT
Source organism: Pugionium cornutum (assembly GCA_018901935.1). Classification (NCBI taxonomy): domain Eukaryota; kingdom Viridiplantae; phylum Streptophyta; class Magnoliopsida; order Brassicales; family Brassicaceae; genus Pugionium; species Pugionium cornutum. Next base: position 16,847,403 of record CM032160.1, read on the forward strand.
GCTATCAATCAACTACCACTACCAATATTTTCTAGATAAAACACATGATTTGCGACAAGGGCAAGTAAGGTGACGAGGACAGGCAATTTCCGGCAGGGAGGCGAAGAGGCAGAGAGAAGGAGAGAAATGCGAGAGAGAAAGGAGAAAAAACGGTCGTACGTTATATTATATATTTCCGACAGCAATTTCCGTCGGGAATCCGTCGGAAACTTAATAAATATTTTCGCAAAAGCCCGTGTGGGGAATTATGTTTCCCGCATAAAATTTAAGGCCGTAGGAAATCGGTCGGTTTTTCGAGGGACGGCTTAAACCCATGCATGTTCGACAATAGTTTGTTCACGTTGCAATGATGGTTTTCCGATGGTTTTCCAATGACTTTCCGACGGTTTTACCAAGGCCGTCAGAAATCCATTGGGTCAGGAAATCAATATTTCAAAAAATATATATTTCCGCAGAAATTGTTTTTAATAAATTCATAAATTAGATGATTTTTCGATGGCTTTCCGACGAAGTTACCAAAGCCGTCGGAAATCCATCGGGTGAGAAAATTAATATTTCAAAATATAAATATTTCTGCAGATAAAATTTAAAACTAAATTCATAAATTAGATGATTGTCGATATTAATAAATTTATAGTTCTACAATAAAAAATATATGATATGTTACCATTATTCTCTAAAACTTAAAAAAAAACAATTGTCTTAATTGTCTATAATTAATTTAAAATTCGTATCTCTTTTAATAGCTTCAAAGTAATAGAAATGTAACGTCACCAATTTAGAAAGGTGTAGCAAAGAAAAAGTTATGCGTTTATTTCCAATAATTTTTGGTTTAGTATAATTTATTCTAATTATAATAATCTGAAATAAATTATTATCAGAAAAAATAAAGTATGGTGAAAAAAAACATTATTATCACAAATTTAATCTGAATCTGATGAACATTCCGAATTAGCTGAATTTTGGTTGTCAAACTCGCCAATCTCTTCTTTTGAATCTTGAAACACGTTGTAATCTCCGTTCGTGATGTCATCAACAACAAGGTTAACTTCAAGAGAAATGTCTATGAAACCTAAGTTACCAATTGTGTTTTGTTGCATAGGGTGTTGTTCGGTAATACCACATACCATTCATTTAGGATGTATTGAGGTCACTGTAATCCAAGGATCTTGTTTGTTACTCACACGAGGATATCGAATGTAACAAACCTAGTACACTTGTGAAGCAAGTATAAAACGATCATATTTTCGATGCCGCTTACAAGAGTTGACTGATGTAACACCGAATTCGTCTACACGTTGACCCATGACCAGTAATAATAGAACACAATACATCTCAAATCAATCATTCCTAGATAGTGAACTTCTAATATTTCACGAAGAACACCGTTGTATACAATTTCTCCCGTTTGAGATGATACACCATAATTACATGTTGTTTGTTAGTTTTTTTTGCGATGAATCTTAAAAGCATAATCCACGAGTGCAGTGCATTGGATAAGATTTTACAGTAAATGTAGGACCACTCACCAACTCAACTAACCACGTGGGAAACGTTATCTCCCTAGAAGGACCTGTAGTAACATACAAAATAATTGAATGTAGTCAATTATAAATATATCTATAAATAGGAAACTATTATTGAAAATTACATAATTGTGGTAAGACTAACATAAAAATACAACCATCTTGCAAATTTGGTTTTTTTAAGTTTGACCAACTCATTTTCTGTGTAATCTAAATAACGAACACGTATTTGTTCTATGTATATCCTATTAATTATGAACAAAATAATTAACAATAAAATATACAAATGCAATTTAATTGAAAACAAAATTTAATTGAATGTACGTTTCATATTCCAAAATGTCATCGCAATTTATCAAAATATACAAATGCAAGTGATTGTGTTCCTCCTCTGAAAGGCGTCGCATCTTTCCTTTTCCACTTAAACGTCCAATTTTTGCAAATATTTCTGGCACATACATTGGATAGCTTGGTTTTTCTCCTCCATCATCATGTCGTGCAGGTCGTCTATTTTTTGTTTGGACTTGCGATGGAAAATAGTAGCTGGCGAAGTTAGATGTTTCTTCATTAATACTTTGTGCGACAATTGAACCTTCAACCCTGGGAAGATTTTAACTTTTTTCTTTAGGTGGAACATTTATCTCTCAAAAGGATACATCAGTCGGTACTGAACAGGTCCTCCAAGTGTTGCTTCTCTAGGGAGGTGAATAGGAAGATGCTCCATAACATCAAAAAATGCTAGTGGAAATATTTTCTCCATGTTAAAATGAGAACCGATATATTTTCCTCCAAATTTTGGATATCGTTTGCAGTAAGTGATCTTGTACATAAATCTTAAAAAAACACCTATCCCTGCATAAAAAACATTTTAATATCATATAATATATGAAGTTATGATTATTTACATATAAAATAATGTAAATGTACCTACAATTGCTCCATGGACATTTTTAGGTAGTAGATCACTACAGGCAAATGAGAATAGTCTTTGCATGACAACATGACAATCATGACTTTTCATCCCTGCAAATTTTCCTTCAATAGTATCGACACAATTATGAATATTATATGCGTATCCATCTTGAAGTTTGATCTTACACTTAATCCAGTCAGAAAATTCGTCTTTTGCATGCGCATCTAACCGGAATGCGGGAGACAATGATTTTCCATTTGACATTACATGTAGTTCCTTCCGAAAAAAAATATCCGGCAAATCCAATCTAGCTTTCAAATTATCTTTTGTTTTTCCTTGCACATTTAGAAAGGTATTCATTATGTTATCGAAAAAATTCTTCTCAATGTGCATAACATCTAGATTATGGCGCAACAAACGGTCTTTCCAATATGTTAAATCCCAAAAAATGCTCTTCTTGTGCCAATTATGGTATTCGCCACAACCATCAACAAGGTAATGTCTGTTACCTCCACATGAAGCCGTTCTCTCAGCACCAAAATCTCTAAGTTGAGTCAGCATATAATTTCCGTCAAGAATAGGAGGTGGACCAACAAAACTTTTTTTTGTTTTTTCTAAACAATGTCGTGCTCCGACGATATGGATGATCTTGTGGTAGAAATCGACGATGACAATCGAACCAACTAGTCTTTTGTCCGTGTTTCAGTTGGAACGCATCAATATTATCTTGACAATATGGGCATGCTAATCTTTCATGTGTCAACCATCCTGATAACATACCATATGCTGGAAAATAATTAATCGTCCACATAAGTACTGCTCGCATCAAGAAGTTATGTTGGTTGGAAACATCGAATGCTTCGACACCATTTTTCCACAATATTTTTAACTCGTGAATTAGTGGCTTCAAGAAAATATGAAGCGATCGCATAGGATGCTCTGGGCCGGGGACGAGAATTGTTAGAAACAAAAACTCTTGTTTCATGCACAACAAAGGAGGCAAATTATAAGGTGTCACTATAACTGGCCCCAACGAATATTGCATCCCATGCTTCCCAAAAAGGTTGAATCCATCTGTAGATAACCCGAGGTATACGTTTTAACAAATAATCACAAATTTTTAAAAGAGTATTCTTAAGAATATTACCATTTCTGACAGATTTCTGATGGTTTCTGACCACGGCCGGGTAATCACAATTTTTAATAGATTATTCTTAAGAATATTCCCTTTTCTGACGGATTTCCGATAGTTTCCGACCACAATCGGATATTTCCAATGACCAACCGACGATACTCGACGTCAGCCCATCGATATGTTCCCGACGGATTCCAGATGGATAGTAAAAAACAACATTTCGTCAAGAAGTTGTTGGAAAAATTCCGACGGTTTGAATTTTGTCGGTAATTTGCGATGTTTTCTAGAGGATATCTCGATGCCAACGTGTTCATCAGAAAACGGACAGAAAACCATCAGGTTTTACTATTGATTTCCCGATGGTTGTGCAGGCATCAGGAATTACCGACGGAACACCGACGACGTAAGTTCCCTCTGTAGTCCGTCAAAAAACCATCGCATTGGAGTTGGAAAATTCCGATGGTTTTATTGCCATCGGAAATGCTGTCGGAAATGTTAATGTTTTCTTGTAGTGGGGGCTTTGTCGTAGTTCTTTCGGTCTAAAATATTGTCACAATATTGAATATTAAGCTAGATTACCGCGGGTGCTAGATTCATGTCATTTTAAGCTTTAAATCGAATGTTACAAAAGATTTAGTGTGCACATGTCAAGTTGATCAGCTAGTTTAAATGAGCATTCTAAAATGATCATCGGTGCTCATTGAGCAAAGGTTTACAAATGAAGCATAATGGATGTTATCACGCAGTCTAGGATAGGTTGGATTTCTAGGAGGCTTTGTAATAGCTATTTTGGTGTTAAATTTTGCAACATATAATGTTGAGCTAGTTCAACATGGCCATTGGATTCGTGTCATTCTCAACTGTAAATAAAACGTTTTGGACGATTTAGTGCGAACAGGTCAAGTTGATCGGCTAGTTAAAATGATAATTCTAAACAGATCATTGATGCTCCTCGAGTAAAGGCTTATGAATGAAGCATATTGCATGGCGTCACACAGTTTGGGATACATTGGATTAGTTGGAGGCTTTGTAGTAGCTTTTTGAGTCTTTTACGAAATGCTGTCAGAACATTGAAAATTTAGTTAGATTGAGGTGGGCATTGGATTCATGTCAATTTGAGCTCTAAATCAAATATTAAAGACGATTGAGTATAGACATGTCTAGTTGATCAGCTATCTTAACGTGGACGTTGGATTTCTGTCATTCTGAACTATAAATCAAAAGTTTAGGACGATATAGTGCCGAGAAGTCAAGTTGATAAGCTAGTTAAAATGGTCATTATGAACTGATAATTGGTGCTCGTTGAGCAAATATTTACAAATGAAGCATAATACATGACACATAGTTTGGGATAGATTGGATTACTTGGAGGAGTTTTCATAGCTCTTTCAGTGTTTAATGTTGTCACAATATTGAAAATTGAACTAGATTAACGTGGGCGTTGGATTCATGTCATTTTGAGCTCTAAGTCCAATGTTAAATACGATATAATGTGGACATGTAAAGTTGATCAGCTAGTTAAAATGCTCAATCTACACTGATCATTGGTGCTTACTGAGCAATGATTTACGAATGAAGCGTAATGCATGGCATCCAACAGTTTGGGATAGATTGGATTACATGGAGGATTTTTTCATAGGTATTTTGTGTCAAATTTAATTACAATGTAGAAAATCTAACTAGCTTAACGTTGGCATTGGATTCGTGTCATTCTAAACTCTAAATCAAAAGTTAAGGACGATTTATTGCGGATATGTCAAGTTGATCGACCTATTAAAATGATTACTTTAAACTGATCATTGGTGCTCATTGAGTAAAGGCTCATAAATGTAGCATAATGAATGGCATCATGCAGTTTGGGATACATTGGATTACTTCGAGGCCTTGTCGTAGCTCTTTCAGTCTCAAATGTTGTCACAAGATTGAAAATTGAGCTAGATTAATGAATGTGTTGGTTTCATGTCATTTTGATCTCTAGTCAATTGTTAAAAACGATTTAGTGCGGACATGTCAAGTTGATCAACTAGTTAAAATGATCATTTTAAAAAAATCATTGGTGCTCATTGAGAAAAGGTTTACAAATGAAGCATAATGCATGGCATCACCCAGTTCGGGATAGATTGGACTTGGAGGCTTTGCCGTAGCTATTTTGGTGATCACAATACAGAAACTGTAGCTAGCTTAACGTGGCCGTTCGATTTGTGTACTTGTGAACACTTAATTAAAAGTTACGGACGATTTAATGTGGACATGTCAAGTCGATCGGCCACTTAAAATGATCATTCTAATCGGATCATTGGTGCTCCTTGAGTAAAGTCTTGGAGGTGTTGTCGTAACTTTTGGTATCACACAGTTTGGGATACATTGGATTACTTGGAGGAGTTGTCGTAACTCTTTCAGTCACAAATGTTGTCACAATATAAAAAATTGAGCTAAATTAACTTGGCCATTGGATTCATGTCATTTTGAGCTCGAAATCAAATGTTAAAGAAGATTTAGTGCGGAAATGTCAAGTTGATCAACTACATAAAATGACCATTCTAAACTGATCACTGGTACTCATTGAGCAAAGGTTTACAAATGAAGCATAATGCATGGCATCACGCAGTTTGGGATAGGTTGGATTACTTGGAGATTTTGTCGTCGCTATTTGGACCTTAAATTTAATCACATATAGAAAATTGAGCTAGCTTGACATGGGCATTGGATTCGTGTCATTCTGAACTCTAAATCAAAGATTTCGGACGATTTAGGGCAGACATGTACGTTGATCGGCCAGTTAAAAATGATAATTCTAAAGTAATCATTGGTGCTCCTTTAGTAAAGGCTTATAAATGAAACATAATGCATGCCATCACAGAGTTTGGGATACATTGGGTTAGTTGGAAGCTTTGTTGTAGCTAATTCAATAATAAATTTTGTCATAATATAGAATACTGAGCTATCTTAACGTGGGCGTTGGATTCAAATCATTATGAAATCTAAATCAAAAGTTATGGACGATTTAGTGTGGACGTCTCAAGTTGATCGGCAGTTAAAATGATAACTCTAAACTTATCATTAGTGCTCCTTGAGTAAAGGCTTATAAATGAAGCATAATGCATGGCATCACACATTTTGCGATACATTGGGTTACTTGGAGGTTTTGTCATAGCTCTTTAAATCTCAAATGTTGTCACAATATTGAAAATTGAGGTACATTAATGTGGGCGTTGGATTCATATCATTTTAGCTCTAAATAAAATATTGAAGACGATTTAGTCCGCAAATGTCAAGTTAATTAGGTAGTTAAAATGATCATTTTAAACTGATCATTGGTTCTCATTGAGCAAAGTGTACAAATGAAGCATAATGCATGGAATCATGCAGTTTGAGATAGACTGGATTACTTGGAGGCTTTGTCGTAGCTATTTTGGTCTTAAATTTTGTTACAATATATAATATTGAGCTAGCTTGAAGTGGGCGTTGGATTCATGTCTTTTTGAATTCTAAATCAAAGTTACAAACAATTTTGTGCGGACATATCAATTTCATCGGCCTGGTTAAAATGATCATTCTAAACTAATCATTGGTGCTCCTTGAGTAAATGGTTATAAATGAAGCATAATACATAGTATCATGCAATTTGGGATACATTAGATTATTTGGAGGCTTTGTCGTAGCTCTTTGAGTCTCAAATGTAGTCTTAATATTGAAAATTGAGCTAGATTAACGTGGTCATTGGATTCATGTCATTTTGAGCTCTAAATCAAATGTTAAAACGATTTAGTGCGGACATGTAAAGTTGATCATCTAGTTATAATGATCATTCTAAACTTATCATTGGAGCTCATTGAGCAAAGGTTTACAAATGAAGCATAATGCAAGGGATCACACAGTTTGGGATAGATTGGATTACTTGTAGGCTTTGTCGTAGCTCTTTGAGTCTCAAATGTTGTCACAATATTGAAAATTCAGCTAGATCAACGTGGTCGTTGGATTTATGCCATTTTCAACTCTAAATCAAAAGTTACAGATGATTTAATGCAGATATGTGAATTTCATCAGCTTGTTAAAATAATCATTCTAAACTTATCATTGGTGCTCCTTCAGTAAAGGCTTATAAATGAAGCATAATGCATGCATGGCATCACAAAGTATGGGATAGATTGGATATCTTAATCGCCATCTATGTGATCCTCTCTTCGGTTCGAATAGTCTACGTCATCGATTTTCGACAGTTTTCTCACATTATTGTGCCGATTTTCTCTTTCCCCTTTTCCCATTTTCTATTTAAACCATATCCTCTGTTGCTTGCGATTTTCTTCTCCATTCTTCATCTGGAAATTCATTCCATCACCATGTCCTACTTTCTCTCAAAAAAAATGCAAGACATAACCCTCAGTCTCATAGAATCGCCAATTCAACTCCCGAACAAACTTTGTCTTCAAGCCATGAATGAAACCCGGTTTCCCCTCATCTGAAAACTGGTAAATCCTAGGAAGCAAAACCTTCAGGCATTGATGACTAACTTGCTGCTTTTATGGAATATGGGTGGGGTTGTTGTTTCGTGAATCATTAAACAAAACCGAGTTCAATTTCTCTTTCAGTCGGAAGAAGGACTTTATCGGTTTTGAGCCAAGGACCGTGGGTCGTTCAATGACTGGATGTGTGTCCTCCAGAAATGGTATTCGGAGTTTTCTGAGATTGAGTTAAAGCATATCCCGTTTTGGGTTAAAATCCGAGGTGTTCCCATTCAATCTTTGACTAACCCAATGGTTATGTTCATCGGAGGAACTATTGGAGATCTCTTGGAATCCGAATTCACCGCCGACGTTTCTCATTGTGTGGAATTTGTTCGAGTAATGGTGTTGTCTATATTGAAACCCCACTTTGGTTCCAACGTATATTTCGTTTTGGAGAAGCCAATGTTGTCTTGAAATTCTGGTATGAAAAACTACGTCTTTTTTGCACGCAATGTGGCCTGATTTCTATTGATGCACCGTATTGCTCTTCATCAACTGCCTCTCCTCCGCAGGAAGATGACCCTTGAATGATGAAGAAAATTCCAGAAATAATGGGAACAGTTCTGGTAACCAATCTCCTCCGGGTCCCTCCAATTCTGGCAACCAATCGTTTCCTCCAAATGCGATTCCAACTCCCAGAAATGATGAAGTCCCAGATGATAAACGTAGAATAGCAAATCCTCCAAATCTCACTTCACCTGCTCCAGGTTCGGTTCTTTCTTACAACAATCCAGTATTTGAAAATGTTCAAATAGTATTTCTATATATTGTAATTGGTTCACATCGTAGTGATATGGAAAATAGCTTTGAATGGAATCAGTTCTTGTGTAGTATTTTTAAAGCACATTTACGGATTGATGAGTATGCAATTTATGTGCTTCAGCAATCGTGTTCTCTCTGTATGATGGTGATAATTTTAGGCTGTCTAGGTGAAGGTGTGGTGGGCCTCAAACCATCAAAAATTAAATGAACATTGCGTTTCGAGAATTCCGGGGTCTAGGAGGGTCTCTGGTAGTTCTACGCCTAAAGGGAATAAAGAAGGATTATTCTCCGGACATACTCTTCAGGGTGGAAACAAAAAATAATAATAACGTAGTTCACAATGTGTAATGTGTATTCCTCCGAAAGGACTAAGTGGAGGTTTAGCTTTGTTGTGGAAAAACTCTGTTAATGTTGTTGATAAACGACTTATTTATTGTAAAATCAACACTAAAGGTTTTAACTTTTATTTGTCATGTGTTTATAGGCATCCAATACGTAAATTTAGAAATAATCTTTGGCAAAGATTACAACGTATTTCTCAGTTAAGAAAAGGACCTTGGTTAATGTATGGAGATTTAAACGAAATTCTACATGTAAGTGACAAAAGGTGGTGTCGTTAGAGAACCAAGGAGACTGTTTAATTTTCAAAACATGGTCTCAACAAGTATGATTTCAGATATACATTTTACGGGGAATAATACAACGTGGGCCGACAGAAGAAATAATTTCTTGATTCAGAGTAGGATAGATAGAGCAATGGGGAATGTAGAATGGAAGGCTCTTTATCCTACAACCTCTGTTGAGTATTTAGCCTTAATTGATTCTGATCATAGACCAGGGATTATTAAAATTAGGAAAACTTCACAATATGAGAAGACTGTTCCGATATGATCCTCGTTGGATTTAGCATGAAGAGTTTTCAAGTCTGATTCGAAACAGTTGGAATAATTTTTCCGACATCTCTGATCCGGTTTTACTAACTAGAATGAGTACTTGCCGGAAACAGATATCAGTATGGAAGGGGAATAATATGGTCAATTTTAATACTCGAATAAAGGAGTTAACCTCTGAGATCGATTTTGCCAAAACAAGCTCCAATTCATAAGTAAATGATATGTGCACTTTGAAAAAAGAGTTGTGCAAAGCTTATTCTGCTGAGGAAACTTATTGGAAAATTAAAATTCGAAATCAATGGTTAAAATAGAGAGATCGGAATACCCGTTTGTTTCACGCAGTTACTAAGAATCGAAGATCACGGAATAATATATGTTCCATCATAAATAGTGTTGGTGGTGATTTTGTTGGTAATGAAGTGATTGCCCAAGAAGCTCAAACATATTTCTTGAATCTGTTTAAATCAACTAATATTGGAAATATGGATTCAGTTCTTCAACACGTTAGGCAAGTTGTCTCTGATGATATGAATCTGGATTTTATAAAACCAGTTTCAAGAGAAGAAGTGTTCGAAGCCGTTTCATCAATAGGAGCCAATAAAGCCCTTGGTCCGGATGGATTTACTGCCTCTTTTTTGAATAATTGAAACATTGTTGGAAACTCCATTTTTGAGGAAGTTCAAAGAATTTTCAATTCAGTTTGTATGATTTCTGAGTTTAATCATACAAACATATGCTTAATTCCGAATGTGGATTCTCCAATTACTATTACTGACTCTAGGCCGATATCTCTTTCTAATGTTATTTACAAAATTATCTCTAAAGTCCTAGTTATTAGATTACAGAAGATCCTCGATGCCTTAGTTTTGGAAAATCAAGCAGCATTTATTCCTGGTGTGTCAATTTGTGATAACGTCTACATTGCACATGAAGCCCTGCACTCTTTAAGGACCCACGACATTTGTGCAAAATATTTTATGGTAGTTAAAATGAATATTAGTAAAGCCTATGATCGTATTGAATGAAACTTTTTAGAAGCTATTCTTCTAAAAAAAGGTTTTTCCATTCAATAGGTCCAGTGGATTATGCAGTGTAGATCTACGGTTTCTTATTCAGTTTGTCTTAATTGGAGTCCATATCATTTTTTCAAACCACAATGCGGTTTAAGACTAGGTAACCCTCTCCCACCGTCTCTTTTCATACGTTGTGCGGATGTTCTCAGTTCTATGCTTTACAATGCAGAGAGGAATGGTCACATTCAACCTTTAAGAATAAGTAGAAATGGCCCCGCTATTTCTCATCTCTTATTTCCTTATGATTATCTATTTTTATGAATAAGTAGAAATGTAGTGTTCTCGCATACAGGAGCAGCTATTCATCACATGTTGGAAATATCAAATGTAGGGGGTGGTGGAAAGTATTTGGGGTTACCTGAAAAATTTGGACGTAATAAAAGATATGTGTTACATTACATTTACAACAGAGTATCATCACGAATATCGGGATGGCAATCCAAATTTCTATCTCTGGCTGGGAAAGAAACTCTGATTAAAGTTGTTGCTTTTGCTTTGCCAATATATTTGATGAATGTGTTCAAGCTTTGTAAAGATATTTGAAATATTATCAACAAATCATTATCTCGGATCTTGTGGGGTTCCTCAGAAAACAATAGGAAAATATCATGGATTTCTTGGAAGAAGATGGCTACACCAAAATTAAACAATGGTTTGGGATTTCGCGATTTACAAAAATTTAATCAAGCTCTCTTAGGTAATCTGTGCTGGAAAATAGTAGGGAGACCGGATTGCCTTCTCTCCGCAATTTTAAAGAATCGATATTACAGTAAGAGGATCTCTTATTAGCTACAAAAGGCAACCATCCATCTTTTGGTTGGCAGTCATTTCTATATGGACGGGATTTATTAAATTCGGGTCTTCATCGTTTGATTGGTAACGGTACATCTACATGCATTGGAGATAAAAAAATTGGCTTCCTATCTACCCTGCCCGCACACCTAAATTATTAACCTATTCAAATCCTCTTCTTACAATGGATGTACTTTTAAATAAATCTGCTGGACAATGGAATGCAGAGATGATTTCTAATCTAATTGAAAAAGAGATTCATCATCTTATTTTTAAGATTTATCTCCCACCAAGTGCTACATTAGATGGTTGGTTTTGGAAGCATACTTCTAATGGTGTATATTCAGTCAAGTCTTGCTATTGGAGTGTAGTTGATGATGTTAATAATTCCTCTCCTGATGCCCAGCCTATTCTTTCTAACTTTCCGGATCTAGCTAAGGATATTTGATCCATTGAGGTGGCTCCAAAGATCAAACATTTCTTATGGTGTCTATTATCACAATCTCTCCCACTTAAAACGCATTTATTTTCAAGGAAAATAAGAACTGACAATAAATGTCCTCGATATTGTGATTCCGAAGAAACAAAGATTCATCTTTTTTTCCAATGTTCTTATGCTCAGATGATATGGAGAATGTTGGGTATTTTAACTACTACCATTTGTGATCCAGTTCTGACTCTTCAAGACAATGTCAGATTTTTTATATCAAGCTACAATAATTTTGATTCTACATCAGCAAAAAAATACTTGCCATTTCATATCCTTTGGCGTATTTGGAAAAGCAGAAATGTGCTTATTTTTTAAGATAAGGATAACTCTGTTGATTCCCCACTCCAAAATTGTCAAGATGATGTTCAGGAGTGGCTATGTTCACTGGAGAAATTCAATGAATAACATACTTCCCGAAATGTCGTTTTTAACAGGTGCTGGAAAAGTCTGCAGCAGGGCTGGGTCAAAAGTAACTATGATGATGCCCATAAGGATGGAAATTCAACTTAAGGTCTAGGGTGGTTTATACGAAGGGATTTCAGGTTTTTACTTCATGCTGGTATGAATAAATTCAAAGGACGATATACGGTTATTGAAGCAGAATTTTTGGCTTTGATATGGGGTCTCCAACCTACATGGTCGTTGGGATATCGTAAGGTTATTTTCGAAGAAGATAATTTAGTCTTAAAAATGCTTTTCTAACAGTGCGGTGTTAATTTACGATGTTATCATTATATTCGTACAATTAACCAATGGATTCTAAAATTTGATGCCATCCAGTTTCTTCATACACATTCAGTGAAGCTGCTGATGAATTGGCGAACGCTTCTATATTATCATCAAACGATTGGAGTTTACTTGATATTTTACGATTTGTTGAAATTCACAATATTTTTTATTAATAAAATTATTATTTTGGAAAATAATGATCATTCTAAACTTATCATAGGTGCTCCTTGAGTAAAGGCGTATAAATGAAACATAATGTATGACATCACACAGTTTGGACTACACTGGATCACTTGGAGGCTTTGTCATAGCTCTTTAAGTCTCAAATGTTGTCATAATATAGAAAATTGAGCCAGCTTAACATGGTTGTTGGATTCGTGTTATTCTAAACTCTAGTTCAAAAGTTACTGACCATTTAGTGCGGACATGTGAAGTTGATCGGCCAATTAAAATGATCATTCTAAACTGATCATCGGCGCTCCTTGAGTAAAGGCTAATAAATGAAGCATAATGCATTACATCACGCAGTTTGGCATAGATTGGATTACTTGTAAGCTTTGTCATAGCTATTTGGGTTTAAATTTTTTTACAGCATAGAAAATTGAGCTAGCTTAACGTAGACGTTGGATTTGTGTCATTTTGAACTCTAAATCAAAAGTTACAAATGATTTATTGCAGACATGTCAAGTTGATCGGCCAATTAAAATGATGATTCTAAACTGATCATTGGTGCTCCTTAAGTAAAAGCTTATAAATGAAGCATAAAATATCATCGCGCAGTTTGGGATACATTGGATTACTTGAAGGCTTTTTCGTAGCTCTTTCAGTCACAAATATTGTCACAATATGGAAAATTGAGCTAGGAAAACATGAGTGTTGGATTCGGGTCATTATGAACTCTAAATCTAAAGTTATAGACGATTTAGTGCGGGCATGTCATCACGAAGTTTGGGATACATTGGATTACGTGTAAAGGCTTATTAATGAAGTATAATGCATGCAATCACGAAGTTTGGGATACATTGGATTACGTGTAGGCTTTTTCATAACTCTTTCAGTGTCAAATGTTGTCACAATACGGAACATTCAACTAGCTTAACATGGATATTGGACTCATGTCATTTTGAGCTCTAAATCAAGCGTTAAAAATGATTCAGTGCGGACATGTAAGTTGCTCAGCTAGTTAAAATGATTTTTCTAAACTGATCACTGGTGCTTCTTGAGTAAAGGCTAATAAATGAAGCATAATGCCTAGCATCACGCAGTCTGGGATAGATCTGAATACTTAAAGGCTTTGTCATAGCTATTTCGATATGAGATTTTGTCACAGTATAAAACATCGAGCTAGCTTAACATGGGCATTGGATTCGTGTCATTTTGAGCTCTAAATCAAAAGTTACGAACGATTTATTGGGGACATCTAAAATTGATCGGCCAGTTAAAATGATCATTCTAAACTAATCATTGGTGCTCCTTGAGTAAAGGCTTATAAATGAAGCATAATGCATGGCATTACGTAGTTTAGGATAGATTGGATTATTTGGAGGCTTTTTCCTTGCTATTTTAGTCTCAAATGTTCTCACAATATGGAAAATTGAGGTTGCTTAACGTGGGCGTTGGAGCCATGTCATTTTAAGCTCTAAATCAAAAGTGAAAGGTGATTTAGTGTGGATATGTCAAATTGATAAGGTAGTTAAAATGATCATGCTAAACTGATCACTGGTAGTCCTTGAGTAAAGGCTTATAAATTAAGTACAATGCATGGCATCGTGCAATTGGGTAAATTGGATTTTTTGGAGGCCTTTTTGTTGCTCATTCAATCTCAAATGTTGTCACAATATGGAAAACTTAGCTAGCTTACGTGGGCGTTGGACTCATGTCATTCTGAACTCTAAATCAAAAGTTAAAGAAGATTTAGTGTGGACATGTCAAGTTGATAGGCCTATAAATATGATCCCTCTAAACTGAGCATTGGTACTCCTTGAGTAAACACTTATAAATGAAGCATAATGCATGGCATCACACAGATTGGAATACATTGGATTACTACGAGACTTTTTCCTTGCTCTGTTAGTCTCAAATATTGTTTAATATGGAAAATTGAGCAAGCTTAACGTTAGCGCTCTAAATCAAAAGTTAAAAACGATTTATTGCAGACATGTCAAGTTGATCAGCTTGTTAAAATGATCATCCTAAACTGATCATTGGTGCGCCTTTAGTATAGGCTAATAAATGAAGCGTAATGGATTACATCATGCAGTTTGGGATAGTTCAGATTACTTAAAGGCTTTTTCGTAGCTATTTCGGTCTTTAATTTTATCACAATATAGAATATTGAGCTACCTTAACGTGGGCATTGGATTCTTGTCATTTTGAACTCTAAATCAATAGTTATGGATGATTTAGTGCGGGCATGTCAAGTTCGGCCAGTTAAAATGATCATTCTAAACTGATCATTGGTGCTCATTGAGTAAAGGCTTATTAATGAAGTATAATGCATGGAATCACGAAGTTTGGGATACAATATGAAAAATTGAGCTAACTATATGTAGGCGTTGGACTCATGTTATTTTGAGCTCAAAAGTTAAAGACGATTTGGTGCGGACATGGCAAGTTGATCAGCTACTTAAAATGATCATTTGGTGCTCCTTGAACAAAGGCTTATAAATAAAGCATAATGCATGGCATCACATAGTTTGGGATAGATTGGATCACTTAGAGGCTTATTCATTGCTATTTTGCCCTTAAATTTTGTCACAATATAGAAAATTGAGCTAGCTTAACGTGCTCATTGGATTCATGTCATTTTGACATTTAAATCAAAAGTTGTGGATGATGTAGTGTGGAAATGTCAAATTGATAAACCATCTAAAATGATCAATCTAAACTGATCATTGGTGCTCATTAAGTAAATGCTTATAAATGAAGCATAATGTATAGCATCACGCAGTTTGGGATACATATGGTTATTTGGAGGCTTTTATATACCCTTTTCAGTCTCAAATGTTGTCATAACATGGAAAATTGACATAGTTTAACGTGGGTGTTGGACTCATGTCTTTTTGAGCTGTAAGTCAAACGTTAAAGATGATTTAGTGCAGACATGTCAAATTGATCAGCCAGTTAAAAGATCATTCTAAACTTATCTATGGTGCTCCCTAAAAAAGGTTTATAAATGAAGCATAATGCATGGCATCTCGCAGTTTGGAATAGATTGGATTACTTGAACACTTTGTAGTAGCTATTTTCGTCTTAAATCTTGTCACTATATAGAAAATTGAGCTAGCTTAACGTGCGCATTGGATTCGTGTCATTTTGAACTCTATATCAAAAATTACGGATGATTTAGTGCAAACATGTCAAGTTGATCGGCCAGTTCAAATGATTATTCTAAACTTGTCATTGGTGCTCCTTGAGTAAAGGCTTATAAATGAAGCATAATGCATGGCATCACGCAGTATGGGATACATTGGATTACTTGAAGGATTTGGCGTAACTCTTTCAGTCTCAATTGTCGTCACAATATAGAAAATTGAACTAGTGTAATGTGGGTGTTGGATTCGTGTAATTCTGAACTCTAAATCAAAACTTAAGAAATATTTAGTGCAGACTTGTCAAGTTGATCGGGCAATTAAAATGATCATTCTAAACTGATCATTGGTGCTCCTTGTGTGAAGGCTTATACATGAAGCATAATGCATGGCATCATGCTGTTTGGGATACATTGGATTACTTGGAGGCTTTTCGTAGCTCTTTCGGTCTCAAATGTTGTCACAATATGGAAAATTGAGCTAGCTTAACATGAGCGTTTGACTCTTGTTATTTTGAGCTCTAAATCAAAATTTAAAGACGATTTAGGACATGTCAAGTTGAGCGGCCATTCAAAATGATCATTCTAAACTGATCATTTGTGCTCCTTAAGTAAAGGCTTATAAAGGAAGCATAATGCATGGCATCACGCAGTTTGGGATATATTGGATTACTTGGAGGGGTCTACATAGCTCTTTCTCTCTCAAATGTCATTAAAATATAGAAAATTGAGCTAGCTTAATGTATGCGTTGGAATCGTGTCATTCTGAACTCTGAATCAAAAGTTACAGATGATTTAGTGCTGACATTTTAAGTTGATCACCGAGTTAAAATTATCATTCTAAACGGATCATTGGTGCTCGTTAAGTAAAGACTTTATAAATGAAGGATAATGCATGACATCACGGAGTTTGGGTTACATTGGATAATTTGGAGGCTTTTACGTACCTGTTTCAGTCTCCAATGTTTTCACAATATGGAAAGTTAACCTAGCTTAACGTGGCCGTTGTACTCATGTCATTTTGAACTCTCAATCACACGTCAAAGATGATTTAGTGCAGACATGTCAAGTTGATCAGCTAGTTAAAATGATCCTTCTAAACTTATCATTGGTGCTCCATGAGTAAAAGCTTATAAATGAAGCATAATTCATGTCATCTCGCAGTTTGAAATAGATTGGATTACTTGGATGCTCTGTCGTTGCTATTTCCATCTTAAATTTTGTCACTATATATAAAATTGAGCTAGCTTAATGTGGGTGTTGGATTCGTGTCATTTTGAACTCTAAACTAAAAGATACAGACGATTTAGTGCAGATATTTCAAGGTGATCGGCCAGTTAAAATGATCATTCTAAACTGATCATTGGTGCTCTATGAGTAAATGTTTATAAATGAAGCAAAATGCATGTCATCACGCTGTTTGGGATTCATTGGATTACTTGGACGCTTTGTTATAGCTCGTTTAGTCTCAAATGTTATCACAATAGAGAAAATTAAGCTAGCTTTACGTGGGCGTTGGATTCGTATCATTCTGAACTCCAAATCAAAAGTCACTGACGATTTAATGCAGACATGTCAAGTTGATCGGCAAGTTAAAATGAGCATTCTAAACTAATCATTGATGCTCCTTAAGTAAAGGCTTATAAATGAAGCATAATGCATGACATCACGCAGTTTAGGATACACTGGGTTATTAGGAGGCTTTTACGTAGCTCTTTCAATCTCAAATGTTGTCTCAATATGGAAAATTGAGCTAGCTTAGCGTGGGCATTGGACTCATGTCATTTTGACTCTAAATCAAGTGGTGAAGACGATTTAGTGCGGAAATGTCAAGTTGATCAGGTAGTTAAAATGATCATTCTAAACTTATCATTGGGGCTCCTTGAGTAAAGGTTTATAAATGAAGCATAATGCATGGAATCTCACATTTTAGAATCGATTGGATTACTTGGATGCTTTGTCGTAGCTATTTCCGTTTAAACTTTTTTCACTATATTGAAAATTAAGCTAGCTTAACGTGGGTTTTGAGTTCGTGTGATTTTGAACTCTAAGTCAAAATTTATGGAGGATTTAGTGCAAAGATGGCAAGTTGATCGGCCAGCTAAAATGATCATTCTAAATGGATTATTGGTGCTCCTTGAGTAATGGCTTATAAATGAAGCAAAATGCATGGCATCACGCAGTTCGGGATAGATTGGATTATTTGGAGGCTCTTTGGTTGCTATTTTGGTCTTAAGTTTTGTCACAACATAGAAAATTGAGCTAGCTTAACGTGAACGTTGGATTCGTGTCATTTTGAAATCTAAATGAAAAGTTATGGACGATTTAGTGCGGACATGTCAAATTGATGACCAGTTGAAATGATCATTATAACCTGATCATTGGTGCTCTTTGAGTAAATGCTTATAAATAAACCATAATGCATGGCTTAACGCAGTTTGGGATACATTGGATTACTTGTAGCCTTTTTCATAGCTCAGGCGTCTTGAGGATTATGTTTTGAAACGTGTTCCAGAAATTATGTTTATGAATGTGGCAATGTTTTTGATGAAAGAAAACCAAACTGATTACATTAGTGGATTTTGTACGATGAAGATATCATATAGCCAAACCGAATTGGGGAATTTGATTTTGTCTCTTTCTTCATGATTTCTTCTGGATTTCTTTTTCTATACTACTTTGGGATACTATTTATTGAAACTGAGTGTTCTTAAACTTATTAGCTAAGGTTAGTATATAAAATACTCTTCCTCTTGATCTTAATTAGCTCATACTCTGATAAGGTTTAACAACCTGAATTGCTTCATTTATCTATTAAGAATCAACAACAGACACTGAACATAGAATTCCCAAATCAGAATGAGATAGGGTTATGTTCTAGAGAACCCAAAAACTCTCAAGTCTCAAGAGGCCCCTAGCAAACCACAAAATATCTGATAAATCTGATCATCGAAACCTTTTCATATTTATACTCAGTTCAGCAGCCTGGTCGTGAACTTCTTAATTTTCTCGATCCGAGGCGTCAAGGAAATTCGACATGGTATTTTAAATTTTCTATAAATATATTTAAATTAATTATTTTAATGTTATTCTAATAAAAACTAGTAGGTTTGGTATTTCAAACAACTGAATAATCAAATCCATATTAAAGATGCTTCATTCTCTTTTGAACAAACCATATACAAAATTTAGAGATATTCCAGACGAAGAACGTCACATTTGGTTCAGGACATTTGCGGAATGTTAATTTTTTTTATATATACGTAATTGTTTTAAATATTTTTTAGTATATATATATATATATATAAGTAAATTTATCAGCAAAAATTTACATGAGATCCCATAAACACAAAGTTGGTACAAGAAGATTTTAAAAAAGAGATTGCGGTACAATTTTCTCGCCACGTGAATGAGTGGAAACAAAAGTGGAAAAAGGAAAAACATAAACCAAGAGGGTTGAATGAGTCGGTTTGGAACGACTTTATTCGTTATTGGTAATCTTCCAGCTCTGAGGCCTTCTCGAGGACTATTTCGGGAAACTAGAAAAGCAACCGAGGAGGCAAAAGCATTTACATTCACAATGCTGGATCGACTAGTTTTCTCAAATGAGCCGATCAATTGGTAAATTTATTATTAGATTAGTTTTATTTATTATTATTTGAAATTTTTTTAAATATTATTTTAGTATTTTTTTTACTTTTAGGCACAAGAATTCGGAGCATCGAGGCCGTCCACACCAACAAAAAGAGTGGTCGCATCCAAGATGGTCTCGTTAGTGAGATCATCAAAAAAGTGAAAAATAAAAAAGTGATATTTGACTCAGCAGTCTCAAGTTGGTTCTTCATCTTCGGTGGCCGAATGACCTCGTTATAAGATTAATCGTCTGGTTCTTAATGTAGTGTGATTTCTCTTTTTATTTATTTTTATATTTAATATTATAATATTTTATAATAATATTTTAAATTCTTTTACAGGAAGTAGCATTTTCAAATGGTCATCATCCAAGACTCGATTGAGTTGCAGATACTAGTGGTGCGACATCTGTGGTTGGAAATGAGGAGAACGCCCTACTTAAAGACAAAATGGCGACAATGGAGATAAAGATGGCCAAGCTGAAATATTTTGCAGATTTTATGAAAACTAAATTCTTGGATTATCCGGATGAATTTTTCCTCCTTCTGCTCCTTCTCCAATGTAATTTGTAGATTTTAAAAAAATTAAAAATTAAATATAATTATATTTTTAATTTAAAATATTATTTTTATTCAATTTTTTAATATTTATATTAAATTTTTATTAATTTTTAAAATTTTAAAAACTTAATTAAAAAATATTTTTTAAAAATTAAAAAATAATTATTCAAATTTTTTTAAAAAAATGTTTGGTTATTTCTGACGAAATGAATCGGCGGAACACCGAGAAGGTCCAACAAACAATGTTATCTCTAATCCATTGGGAAGTGTATTTCATCACGATATCGTCGGCAAATTCCTACCGGCTGAAAAGGTCAGGAAATAGTGACAACTACACACCATCGGGTGTCCGTCGATAGTTTCCGACGCCACATATCATTGGTATTAGGTATGTCATTCCTGACGGCATTTTTTATCGGAAGTCATCGGAACGGAACCGATGGACGGTTTCCATCGGAAATACATCGGTAATGTCCGACGTATCCTCCCCATCAAATATCCATTGGTTACTACCGATGGGTGGTCTGCATCGCAACACCATCAAAAATTCTCGACTATTTCTCGATGGTGAATGATTTTCGACAAAATAGTCCCGACATGCATCTTTTGTTGGAAATCCGTAAGAAAACTCTTTTCCAAACGGATTCTCGATGATTATTGTCATCAGGAAATAGATGTTTTCTTGTAGTGGGAGGCGTTTTTGTAGCTCTTTCAGTCTCAAATGTTGTTACATTATGGAAATTTGAGCTAGCTTAATGTGGGCGTTGTACTTATGATATTTTGAGCTCTAACGCAAAAGATAAAGACGATTTAGTGCGGACATGTGAAGTTGATTAGTTCGTTAAAATGATCATTTTAAACTGATCATTGGTGTTGTTTGAGTAAATGCTTATAAATGAAGCATAATGCATGGCATCACGCAGTTTGGGATACATTGGATTACTTGGAGGGTTTTACATAGCTCTTTCACTCTCAAATGTTGTCACAATATGGAAATGAGCTAGAATAACGTCGGCATTGAATTCGTGTCATTCTGAACTCTAAATCAAAAGTTACTGACGATTTAGTGCAGACATGTCAAGTTGATCAGCCAGTTAAAATGATCATTCTAAACTGATCATTGGTGCTCCTTGCGTAAAGGCTTATAAATGAAGCATAATGCATCGCATCACGCTGTTTATATTCATTGGATTACTTGGAGGCTTTGTTGTAACTCTTTTAGTATCAAATGTTGTCACAATATAGAAAATTGATCCACCTTAACGTGGCCGTTGGACTCATGTTATTTTGAGCTCTAATTCAAAAGTTAAAGACGATTTAGTTCGGACATGTCAAGTTGATCAGTTAGTTAAAATGATCATTCTAAACTGACCATTGGTCCTCTTTGAGTAAAGGCTTATAAATGAAGCATAATGCATGGCATCACGCAGTTTGGGATAGATTGGATTACTTCGAGGCTTTGTCATAGCTATTTCGGATTTAAATTTTTTCACAATATTGAAAATTAGGCTAGCATAACGTGGGCGTTGGATATGTGTCATTTTGAACTTTAAATCAAAAGTTACAGATGATTTAGTGCGGACATATCAAGCTGATCGGCCAATTTTAATGATAATTCTAAACTGATCATTCGTGCAACTTGAGTGAAGGCTTATAAATAAAGCATAATGCATGACATCTCGCACTTTGGGATACACTGGATTAGTTGGAGGCTTTGCCGTAGCTCTTTCAGTGTTAAATGTTGTCACAATATGGAAAATTGAGCTAGCTTAATGTGGCTGTTTGACTCATGTTATTTTGAACACAAAATCAAATGTAAAAAACAATTTAGTGTGGACATGTCAATTTGATCGGAGAGTTAAAATGATCATTCTAAACTGATCATTTGTGCTCCTTAAGTAAAGGCTTATAAATGAAGCATAATCCATGGCATCACGGAGAGTGGGATACATTGGATTACTTGAAGGGTTTTACAGAGCTCTTTCACTCTCAAATGTTTTAACAATATGGAAAATGAGCTAGCTTAACGTGGGCATTGGATTCATGTCATTCTGAACTCTAAATCGAAAGTTACGGACGATTTAGTGCGGACATTTCAAGTTGATCGCTAGTTAAATTGATCATTCTAAACTGATCATTGGTGCTCATTGAGCAAAGCTTTATGAATGAATCATAATGCATGGCATCACGGAGTTTGAGATAGATTGGATTACATGGAGGCTTTTTCATAGCTCTTTCAGTGTGAAATGTTATCACAATATTTCAAATTGAGCTAAATGAACGACGGCGTTGAATTCATGTCATTTTGAACTCTAAACCAAACGTTACATACAATTTAGTGCGGACATGTCAAGTTGATCGGCCAGTTAAAATGATCATTCTAAACTGATCATTAGTGATCCTTCTGTAAAGGCTTATAAAAGAAGCATAATGCATGGCATCACTCTATTTGGGATACATTGAGTTACATGGAGGCGTTTCCATAGCTCTTTCAGTCTCAAATGGTGTCACATTATGGAAAATGAGGTAGCTTAATGTGGGCGTTGGACTCATATTATTTTGAGCTCGAAATCAAACGTTAAAGACGAATTAGTGTGGACATGTCAAGTTAATCAGTTAGTTAAAATTATCATTCTAAACTGATCATTTGTACTCATTGAGTAAAGGCTTATAAAGAAAGCATAACACATGGCATCACGCAGTTTGGGATAGATTGGATTACTTGAAGGCTTTGTCTTAGCTATTTCCGGCATCAATTTTGTCACAATATTGAAAAATGAACTAGCTTAATGTGGGTGTTGGATTCATGTCATTCTGAACTCTAAATCAAAAGTTATGAACGATTTACTGCATACATGTCAGGTTGATCAGCAAGTTAAAATGATCATTCCAAACTGATCATTGGTGCTCCTTGAGTAAAGGCTTATAAATGAAATATAATGCATTGCATCATGAAGTTTGGGATAAATTGGATTACTTGGAGGCTTTGTCATAGCTCTCTTTGTCTCAAGTTTTGTCACAATATCGAAAATTGAGCTAGATTTACGAGGGCATTGGATTTGTGTAATTCTGAACTCTAAATCAAAAGTTACGGACGATTTAGTATGGAAATCTCAAATTGATCGGCCAGTTAAAATGATCATTCTAAACTGATCATTAGTGCTCCTTCCGTAGAGCCTTATAAAAGCATAATACTTGGCTTCACTCTGTTCGGGATACATTGAATTACTTGGAGGCTTTCCATAGCTCTTTCAGTCTCAAATGTTATCACATTATGGAAAATGAGGAAGCTTAACGTGGGTGTTGGACTCATGTTATTTTGAGCTCTAAATCAAAAGGTAAAAACGAATTAGTGTGGACATATCAAGTTGATCAGTTAGTTAAAATGATCATTCTAAGCTAATCATTGGTACTCATTGATTAAAGGCTTATAAATAAAGCATAACACATGACATCACGTAATTTTGGATAGATTGGTTTATTTGTAGGCTTTGTCTTGGCTATTTACGACTTAAATTTAGTGACAATATTGAAAAATGAGCTAGGTTAATGCGGGTGTTGGATTTGTGTCATTTTGAACTCTTAATCAAAAGTTACGGATGATTTGATGCAGACATTTTAAGTTGATCAACCAGTTAAAATGATCATTATAAACTGATCATTGGTGCTCCTTGACTAAAGGCTTATAAATGAAGCATAATGCATGACATCACATAGTTTGTGATACATTGGATTACTTGCAGGCTTTGTCGTAGCTCTTTCAGTCTCAAATGATGTCACAATATGGAAAATTGAGCTAGTTTAACGTAGGGGTTGGACTCATGTTATTTTGAGATCTAAATCAAAAGTTATAGACAGTATAATTCGGACATGTCAAGTTGATCGGTCAGTTAAAATGATCATTCTAAACTGATTATTTGTGCTCCTTAAGTAAAGGCTTATAAAAGAAACATAATGCATGGCATTACACAGTTTGGGATACATTGGATTACTTAGAGGATTTTACATAAATCTTTCACTTTCATATGTTGTCATGTGGAAAATGAGCTAGCTTAACACGGGCGTTGGATTCGTGTCATTCTGAACTCTAAATCAAAAGTTACGGACGATTTACTACGAACATGTCAAGTTGATCAGCCAGTTAAAATGATCATTCTAAACTGATCATTGGCGCTCCTAGAGTAAAGGCTTTTAAATGAAGCATGATGCATGGCATCACGCAGTCTGAGATAAATTGGATTACTTGGAGGCTTTGTCGGAGTTCTCTCAGTCTCAAATTTTGTCACAATATAGAATATTGAGCTACCTTTACGAGGGTGTTGGATTCATTTCATTCTAAATCTAAATCAAAAGTTACGGATGATTCAGTGCGGACATGTCAAGTTTATCGGCCAGTTAAAATGATCATTCTGAACTGATCATTGGTGCTCCTTTTGTAAAGGCTGTAAAGGCTTATATATGAAGCATAATGCATGACATTACACAATTTGGGATACATTGGATTACATGGAGGATTTGTCTTAGCTCTTTCCGTCTCAAATATTATCACAATATGGAAACTTGAGCAAACTTAACGTAGGCGTTGGACTTATGTAATTTTGAGCTCTAAATCAAAACTTAAAAACGATTTAGTGTGAAAATGTCAAGTTAATCGCCCAGTTAAACTGATAATTCTGAACTTATCATTTGTGCTCCTTAAGTAAAGGCTATAAATGAGGCATAATGCATGCCATCACGCATTTTGGGATGCATTGGGTTACTTGGAGGGTTTTACATAGTTCTTCCTTTCAGAAACACCATTTTGTTGTGGTGTGTGTGGGCAGCTAGTTTGATATAGTATTCCATGTTTGTTTAAGTGAGCTTTGAATCTTTGACTTGTGTATTCCCCTCCATTATCTGATCTTAACACTTTGATCTTGGCATTGAATTGATTAGTAACATAATTATGAAAGTTTATAAATGCCTCATAAACCCTATCTTTAGATGGAAGTAATGTAACCCATGTATATTTTGATTGCTCATCTATAAAGGTCACAAAGTATTTATTCCTATCTCTAGACATGCATATGGAAAATGAGTTGGCTTAACGTGGGTGTTAGATTCCTGTCATTATAAACTCTTAATCAAAAGTTACGAACGATTTAGGCTGGACATGTCAAGGTTATCAGCCAGTTAAAATGATCATTCTGAATTGATTGTTGGTGCTCCTTGCATAAATGCTTATAAGTGAAGCATAATGCATGACATCACACTGCCTGGGATACATTGGACTATTTGGAGGCTTTTACGTATCTCTTTCGGTCTCAAATGTTATCACAATATGGAAAATCAAGCTAGTTTAATATGGGCATTGGACTCATGTCATTTTGACCTCTAAATCAAACGTTAAAGACGATTTAGTGTGGACATGTCAAGTTGATCAGCTAGTTGAAATGATAATTCTAAACTTATCATTCGTACTCCTTGAGGAAACGCTTATAAATGAAGTATAATGCATGTCATCTCGCAGTTTGGAAAAGATTGGACTACTTGTATGCTTTTTCGTAGCTATTTCCGTCATAAATTTTGTCATAATATAGAAAATTGAGCTAGCTTAACGTGTGTGTTGGATTCGTGTCATTTTGAACCCTAAATCAAAATTTACGTATGATTTATTTTAGACATATCAAGTTGATCGACCAGTTAAAATGATAATTCTAAATGGATCATTGGTGCTCCTTGAGTAAAGGCTTATAAATGAAGCATAATGCATGACATCGCGAAGTTTGAGATAAATTGGAGTACTTGTCCTAGCTCTCTCATACTCAAATTTTTCAGAATATAAAAATTGAGCTAGCTTTACGAAGGCATTGGATTAGTGTCAATTTGAATTCTAAATCAAAAGTTATGGACGATTTAGTGCAGACGTGTCAAGTTGATTGTCTAGTTTAATGATCATTCCAAACTGATCATTGGTGCTCCTTGAGTAAACACTAATAAATGAAGCATAATGCATGGCATCACACAATTTGGGATAGATTGGATTATTTGGAGGCTTTTACGTACCTGTTTTAGACTTAAATTATGTCACAATATAAAAAATTGAGCTAGATTTACGTAGGCATTGAATTCGTGTCATTCTGAACTATAAATCAAAAGTTACAAATGATTAAATGTTGACATTTTAAGTTGATCAGCAAGTTAAAATGATCATTCTAAACTGATCATTGGTGCTCCTTGACTAAAGCCTTATAAATGAAGCATAATGCATGGCACCATACAATTTGGGATGCATTGGATTATTTGGAAGCTTTTATGTACCTATTTTAGTCTTAAATTATGTCACAATATAGAAAATTGAGCTAGTTTTACGTGGGCATTAAATTTGTGTCATCCTCAACTCTAAATCAAAAGTTACGAACGATTTAATGCAGACATTTTAAGTTGATCAGCCAGTTAAAATGATCATTTAAACTGATCATTGGTGCTCCTTGACTAAAGGCTTATAAATGAAGCATAATACATAGCATCTCGCAGTTTGGGATATATTGTATTACTTCGAGGGTTTTAAATAGCTCTTTCACTCTCAAATTTTGTCACAGTATGGAAATTGAGCTAGCTTAACATGGGCGTTGGATTCATGTCATTTTGAGCTCTAAATCAAAAGTTACAGATGATTTAGTGCGTACACGTCAAGTTGATCGGCCAGTTAAAATGATCATTCTAAACTGATCATTGGTGCTCCTTGAGTAATGGATTATAAATGAAGCATAATGCAAGACATCATGCAGTTTGGGATTGATTGGATTACTTGGAGGTTTTGTCATAGCTATTTCAAATTTAAATTTTGTCACAATATTGAAACTTGAGCTACCTTAACGTGGTCGTTGGATTTGTGTCATTTTGAACTCTAAATCAAAAGTCACGGGTAGTGCAGATATGTCGAGTTGATCGGCCAATTAAAATGATCATTCTAAACAGATCATATGTGCTCCTTGAATAAAGGCTTATAATGAAGGATAATGCATGGCATCATGCAGTTTGGGATACAGTGGATTACTTGGAGGCTTTGGCATTTCTCTTTCAGTCTCAAATATTGTCACGATATGGAAAATGAGCTAGCTTAACGTGGGCATTGGATTTGTGTCATTTTGAACTCTACACATGTCAAGTTGATCGGCGAGGTAAACTGATCATTTTAAACTGATCGTTGGTGCTCCTTGCGTAAAAGCCTATAAATGAAGCATAATGGATTGTATCACGTAGTTTGGGATACATTGGATTATTGGAGGCTTTTACGTACCTCTTTTAGTCTCAAATGTTGTCACAATATGAAAAATTGAGCTCGCTTAACGGGGGCGTTGGATTCATGTCATTTTGACCTCTAATTCAAATGTTAAAGACGATTTAGTGCGGACATGTCAAATAATTCAGCTAGTTAAAATTGAGTATAAGGCATGGAATCTCGCAGTTTGGAATAGATTTAATTACTTGGATGTTTTGTTGTAGCTATTTCGGTTTTAAATTTTGTCACCATATAGAAAATGGAGCTAGCTTAACGTGGGCATTGGATTTGTGTCACTTGGTACTCTAAATCAAAAGTAACAGATGATTTTATGCGGACTTGTAAAGTCAATCGGCCAGTTAAAAGATCATTCTACACTGATCATTGGTGCTCCTTGAGTAAAGGCTTTTAAATGAAGCATAATGCATGGTATCACACAGTTTTGGATACAGTGGATTCCTTGGAGGTTTTTTCGTAACAGTTTAAGTCTCAAATATTGTCACAATATAGAAAATTATGCTAGCTTAATGTGGGCATTAGATTCATGTCAATCTGAACTCTAAATCAAAAGTCACAGACAATTTTGTGCGGACATGTCATGTTGATCGGCCAGTTAAAATGATCATTCTAAACTGATCATTGATGCTCCTTGCATAAAGTCTTATAAATGAAGCATAATGCATGGCATCATGCTGTTTGGGATACATTGGATTACTTGGAGGCTTTTGCTTAGCTCTTTCAGTCTAAAAAGTTTTAACTATGTGGAAAATTGAGCTAGCTCAACGTGGGTGTTGGACTCATGTCATTTTGAGCTCTAAATCAAAAGTTAAAGATGATTTAATACGCACATGTCAAGTTATTCAGTTAGTTAAAAAGATCATTCCAAATTTATCACTGGTGCTCCTTTAGGAAAGGCTTATAGATGAAGCATAATGCATGGCATCTCGCAGTTTGGAATAGATTGGATTACTTTGACACTTTGTCAGAGCTTTTTCCGTCTTAAATTTGATCGCTATATAGAAAATTGAGCTAGCTTAAGGTGGGTGTTGGATTCGAGCCATTTTGAAATCTAAATCAAAAGTAACAGGCGATTTAGTGCAGACATGTCAAGTCGATCAGCCAATTAAAATGATCATTCTAAACTGATCATTGGTGCTCCTTGAGTAAAGGCTTATAAATGAAGCATAATGCATGGTATCATGAAGGTTTGGGATAGCTATTTCGAGGCTTGGAGGCTTTTTCATTGCTATTTAGGACTTAAATTGTGTCACAATATTAAATATTGACCTAGCTTAACGTGTGCGTTGGATTTGTGCAGATATGTCAAGTTGATCAACCTGTTAAAATGATCATTCTAAACTGATCATTGGTGCTCCTTGAGTAAATGCTCATGAATGCATGTAATCACGCAGTTTGGAATACATTGGATTACTTGGATTTGTAGCTATTTCAGTCTCAAATGTAGTCACAATATAGAAACTTGTCCTAGCTAAACGTGGGCGTTGGATTCGTGTCATTCTAAACTCTAAATCAAAAGTTATAGACAATTTAGTGAGGACATGTCAAGTTGATCGGCCGGTTGAAATGATCATTCCAAACTGATCATTGATGCTCTTTGAAAAAAAGCTCATAAATGAAGCATAATGCATGTCATCACGCAGTTTGGGATACATTGGATTACTTGGAGGATTTGTCGTAGCCCTTTCAGTCTCAAATGTTGTCACAATGTAGAAACATGTGCGAGCTAAATGTTGGCATTGGATTCGTGTCATTCTGAAATCTAAATCCAAAGTTACCCACGATTTATTGCGGACTTGTCAAGGTTATCGGCTAGTTAAAATGATCATTCTAAACTGATCATTGGTGCTCCTTGAGTAAAGGCTTATAAATGAAGCATAATGGATGTAATCACGCAGTTTGAGATAATTGGATTACTTGGAGGCTTTTTCGTAGCTCTTTCTGGATCAAATGTTGTCACAATATAGAAACTTGTGCTAGCTAAACGTGAGCGTTGGATTCGTGTCATTCTGAACTCTAAATCAAAAGTTATGGACAATTTAGTGTAGACAAGTCAAGTTGATCGGCCAGTTAAAATAATCATTCTAAACTGATCATTGGTGCTCTTTGAGTAAAGGCTTATAGATGAAGCATAAATGCATGACATCAAGTAGTCTGGGATACATTGGATTTCTTAGAGGCTTTTTCGTAGCTCTTTTAGCCTCAAATGTTGTCACAATATGGAAAATTGATCTAACTTAACGTGTTGCTGGATTCTTGTCATTTTGAACTCTAAACCAAAAGTTACAGTCGATTTGGTGCGGACATGTCAAGTTGATCGGTCAGTTAAAATGATCATTCTAAACTGATCATTGGTGCTCCTTTTGGGAAGGCTTATAAATGAAGCATAATGCATGGCATCACGCTGTTTGGGATACATTGGATTACTTGGAGGCAATTTCATATCTATTTCGCACTTAAATTTTGTCACAATATTGAAAATTCAGCTAGCTTAACGTGGGCATTGGATTTTTGTCAACATGAACTCAGAATCAAAAGTTACCGACAATTTAGTGCTGACATGTCAAGTTGATCGGCCAGTTGAAATGATCATTCTAAACTGATCATTGGTGCTCTTTCAGTAAAGGCTCATAAATGAAGCATAATACAGTCATCACGCAATTTGGGATACATTGGATTATTTGGAGGCTTTGTTGTAGCTCTTTCGGTTTCAAATGTAGTCACAATATAGAAACTTGTGCTAACTAAAAGTGGGTGTTGGATTCGTGTCATTCTGAAGTCTCAATCTAAAGTTATAGACGATTTAGTGCAGAAATGTCAATTTGATCGGCCAATTAAATTGATCATTCTAAACTGAACATTGGTGCTCCTTGAGTAAAGGCTTATAAATGAAGCATAATGCTTGTCATCACGCAGTTTGGGATACATTGGATTACTTGGTGGCGTTGTCGTAGCTCTTTCAGTCTCAAATATTGTCACAACATAGAAACTTGTGCTAGCTAGACGTGTACGTTGGATTCGTGTCATTATGAACCCTAAATCAAAAGTTACGAACGATTTTGTGTGGATTGTTATGTTGATCAGCCAGTTAAAATGATCATTCTAAACTTATCCTTGGTGCTTCTTGAGCGAAGGCTTATAAATGAAGCATAAATGCATGGCATCACGTAGTTTGGGATACATTGGATTAAGAGGAGGCTTTTTCATAGCTTACTGGATTCTTGTCATTCTGAACTCTAAACCAAAAGTTACAGACGATTTAGTGCAAATATGTCAAGTTGATCGGCTAGTTAAAATGATCATCTAAACTGATCATTGGTGCTCCTTGCGTAAAGGCTTATAAATGAAGCATAAGGAATGGCATAACGCTGTTTAGGATACATTAGATTGCTTGGACGCTTTTTCGTCGATCTTTCAATCTCAAATGTTGTAACATTATAGAGAATAGGTGTAGCACTCATGTTATTTGGAGCTCTAAATCAAAAGTTAAAGACGATTTAGTGCGGACAAGTCAAGTTGATCAGTTAGTCAAAATGATCATTCTAAACTGATCATTTGTGCTCCTTGAGTAAAGGCTTATAAATGAAACATAATGCATGGCATCACATATTTTGGGATATATTGGATTACATGGAGGCTTTGCCACAGTTATTTCGGTCGTAAATTTTGTCACATTATTGAAAATTGAGCTAGCTTAATGTGGGCATTGGATTTGTTTCATTTTGAACTCAAAATCAAAAGTTACAGACAATTTAATGCGGACATGTCAATTTGATCGGCCAATTAAAATGATCATTCTAAATTGATCATTTGTTCTACTTGAGTAAAGGCTTTTAATGAAGCATAACGCATGTCATCACGCAGTTTGGGATACATTGGATTATTTGGAGGCTTTGTCATAGCTCTTTCAGTCTCAAATATTGTCACAATATAGAAACTTGTGCTAGCTAAACGTGGGCGTTGGATTCGTGTCATTCTGAACTATAAATCAAAAGTTTCGGACGATTTAGTGCGGACATGTCAAGTTGATAGGCCAGTTAAAATGATCATTCCAAACTGATCACTGGTGCTTCTTGAGTGTAAGGATTATAAATAAAGTATAAATGCATGGCATCACTTAGTTTGTGATACATTGGATTGCTTGGAGGCATTTTCATAACTGTTTTAGTCTTAAATATTATCACAATATGGAAAATTTAACTAGTTTAACGTGTTGCTAGATTCTTGTCATTTTGAGCTTTAAACCAAAAGTTGAAGAAGATTTACTGTGGACATGTCAAGTTAATCGGCCAATTCAAATTATCAATCTAAACTAATAATTGGTTCCCCTTCCGTAAAGGCTTATAAATGAAGCATAATGCAAGACATCACGTTGTCTGGGATAGATTGGATTACTTGGAGGCTTTGTCATAGCTATTTTGGACTTAAATTTTGTCACAATATTGAACATTGAGCTAGCTTAATGTGGCCATTGGATTTATGTCATTTTGAACTTAAAATCAAAAATTACGGATGATTTAGTGCGGACATGTCAATTTGATCGGCTAGTTAAAAGGATCATTTTAAACTTATCATTGGTGTCCTTGAGGAAAGGCTAATAGATGAAGCATAATGCATGTCATCAAACAGTTAAGGATACATTGCATTACTTGGAGGCTTTGTGGTACCTCTCTCAGTCTCAAATGCCCTCCCAATATAGAAACTTGTGCTAGCTAAATGTGAGCATTGGATTCGTGTCATTCTGAACTCTTAATCGAAAGTTACGTACGATTTAGTACGGACATATCAATTTGATCGGCCAGTTAAAATGATCATTTTAAACTCAACATTCGTGCTCCTTGAGTAAAGGCTTGTAGATGAAGCATAAAAGCATGGCATTGTCTAGTTTGGGATACATTGGATTACTTGGAGGCTTTTTCATAGCTCTTTTAGTCTAAAAAATTGTCACAATATGGAAAATTGATCTAGCTTAACGTGTTGATTGATTCTTGTCATTCTGAACTCTAAACCAAAATTTACAGGCGATTTAGTGCAGACATGTCAAATTGATCGGCCAGTTAAAATGACCATTCTAAACTGATCATTGGTGCTCCTTGCGTGAAGGCTTATTAATGAAGCACAATGCATGGCATCACGCTGTTTGGGATACGTTGGATTGCTTGGAGGCTTTTTTCGTAGCTCTTTCAGTCTCAAATGTTGTCACGTTATGGAAAATTTAAGTAGCTTAACGTGGGCATTAGACTCATGCTATTTTGAGGTCTAAATTAAAAGTTGAAGACGATTTAGTGTGGACATGTCTAGGTTATCAGTTAGTTAAAATGATCATTCTAAACTGATCATTGGTGATCCCCTTGAGTAAGGCTTATAAATGCAGCATAATGCATGGCATCACGCAGTTTGGGATAGATTGGATTACTTGGAGAACTACAAGAAAACTGCCAAAATGATACTACAATTTGCGATTACATGTGTGGTCACAAAATTTGTGACTACATTTGCCATGGTTTTGCGACAATTTTGCGACTACGGAGCAGTAGTCACATATTGGTCACAATGTTGGGACTAAAAAGAGTAGTCGAATATTGGTCGAAATATGTAACCATTTTGCGACTAATTTGCCACCAGCGTTGACAGTCGCTAATAAGTCGCCCATTTGCGACTCATTAGCGACTACGTGTGGTAGATCCAGATGTTGGTCGCATATTGGTGGTAAATTATGCGTCCAATTTACGACCACGGTGGGAGTGGCTCTTCAGTCACAAAGTGGTGGCAAAACCACAACATGAAAAACTTGTGCTGGGTAGGTATACCTACAAATAAGGGACCAAATTGCGACTACATCGACATTTTTACATAATGGTCGCA
Source organism: Pugionium cornutum (assembly GCA_018901935.1). Taxonomy (NCBI): domain Eukaryota; kingdom Viridiplantae; phylum Streptophyta; class Magnoliopsida; order Brassicales; family Brassicaceae; genus Pugionium; species Pugionium cornutum. The sequence continues at coordinate 16,880,871 of CM032160.1, forward strand.
AATTGGTCGCACTTTTGCGACCACTTTGCGGCTACAAGGGTTTTTTACATGTTTGCTATGTATTTTTAACACTAGTACTTATAATTTCCATATTATTCATGTATAAATCATTTTAAGTGGAAAAATATAAACAAAACAAATACTAAATTTATGAAACATATGAAGTGTATATAAGTAGTATACGGTTAAGGAAATATGTTAAGTGTTTTAGGTAAATGATATGTAAATTTTGTAAATGTGTAAATTATTCTTTTTCTACTTAGTAATTGAAGTTTATACAACTCACAATGATGTCAATAATCTCATATAATTCATAATTTGTACAAAAATCTTATAATTTAGGGTTTAGGGTATTAATTGTGACTACTTGGCCACCAATTTGCCACTATATTGGGAATGTAATAGCAAATTGGTTACAAAAATAAGGTGTAGTCGCAAATTGGTCACAAAAGAGCCACCAATTTGCGACTACAAGTTCAAAATTTTCCCTGTGGTCGCGAATTGGTCGCTAGTTTACGACCAATTTGCGACCACATGTGTAATTTTACATTGTCCCAATATATTTTTCACATTTAAAACTTATATTTTCAATATTAGGTAAGTATAAACCATTATAGGTGGAAAAATATAAATAAAACTATAATTGTGTTGAAAAATATGAAGTGTATAAAAATATTATAAAGTTAAGGAAATGTGTTAAGTGTTTTAGGTATATGATATGTAAATATAGTAAATGTGTAAATTGTTGTTGTTTACTTAGTGACTAAAATTTATACAACTCAGAATGATGTCATTTATCTCATATAATTCATAATTTGTACAAAAATCTTATAATTTATGGTTTAGGGTATTAATTGTGACTACTTTGCCACCACATTGCCACTACATTGGAAATGTGGTGGCAAAGTGGTCACAAAATAAGTGTAGTCGCAAATTGGTAACAAAAGAGCCACCAATTTGTGACTACAAGTTCCCAATTTCTCCTTTGGTCGCAAATTGGTCGCTAATTTGCGACCAATTTGCGACCACATATGTAATTTCACATTTTCCCTATGTATTTTTCACATTTAAAACTTATCTTTTCAATATTAGGTAACTATAAACCATTAAAGGTGGAAAAATATAAAAAAACCATAATTGTGTTGATCTAAATTTATGAAACATATAGAGTGTATATAAATAGTATAAGGTTAAAGAAATATGTTAAGTGTTTTAGATAAATGATATGTAAATTTGGTAACTGTGTAAATTGTTGTTATTTACTTAGTAATTGAAGTTTATACAACTCATAATGATGTTATCAATCTTATATACTTCATAATTTTAACCAAATCTATTTAATGTAGGGCTTAGGGTATTATTTGTCACCAATTTGCCACCACATAACAAAATTGTTGATGTGGTCACAAATTGGTCACCAAAATTGTGACCAATTTGCAAACAGACTTTGTTTTTCATTGGTGGTCACAAATTGGTCACACATTTGTGAAAAATTTGCGACCACAATGATATTTTAAAGGGTGGTCACAAATTGGTCACAATTTTTGCGACCAATTTGTGACCACACCTAAATTTACAACGGTGGTGGAAAATCGGTCGCAAATTTGCGACTGAGTTGCCACCACAGTGAATTTCGAGGGAAATGAAAGTTTCCAAAAATTTTCAACTCCCTCCTATTTAATGGTGGTCACAGTTTGAAAATTTTCGGGAAATTCAACTCCCACCAAATTAATTGGTGGTTGCAAATCAGTCGCAAATTTGCGACTGATTTGCGACCACGTATTTAATTTTAGATTTTTCCACTGATTTGTGACTACATGTGTGGTCGCAAATATTTTCTATATATACGTGACTATTTCACCTCATTTTCACACTTCACACAATCCTCCAACTTTCTAAAAATCCTCTCAAACACTTCAACCAGATTCCCAACCAGAAAACCAATACCCAATGGCAAGTAGTGGTAGCTCGTTGAGAGGTCGTGGAAGACGACAAATCCCATCGTCTTCCAGCCGTAGTAAGTCATCGGCCGTGGTAAAATTATAATTATTAATTTTTAAAAATTTATGTAATTTAATAATTAATATTTATTAAGCATAAGAAATAATTAATATATTAATAATTTTTTAAATTATAAAATAATTTTTAATAATAACAAATAATTAATAAAAATGATTTTTATTTTATTAAAATTCGATTAAAATATTTATTAATTTTATAATAATTTTTAATTTTAATTTTAAAATATTTTCATAAATTTTTCTTTTTTTTAAATAATTTGGTTGTGGTCGCAAATTGGTCACAAATATACGGGTAATTTTTTTAAAAAAAAATTGTGATCGCAAATTAGTCGCAAATATTTGTGACCAATTTGCAACCAATTTGCGACCACATTTGATACCGAAAAAACCATGGTCACAAATAAGTCACAAAATCTTGTGACTGATTTGCGACTATGGTTAAGTGTAGTCGCAAATAATTTGTGACTGATTTGCGATTACGCTATATGTCACAAATCGGACACAAATTGTTGTGACTGATTTGCGACCACGGTGGAAAATTTGATGGCAAATTGGTCACAAACTTTTGTGACCGTTTTGCAACCATGCCTTTTTTGACCACATAGGTAGTGGCAAAGTGGTCGCAAAATGTACAACTATTACCTTGGTCGCAAATTGGTCGCAAATTGGTCGCAAATTAGCGAGTGATTTGCGACCACAAAAATTTGCGATAAAGGATTTTTGACCACGGGCTTTGGTTGCAAAGTAGTCGCAAATTGGAGATTTGCGACCACTTTGTGACCACATACGTTGTCGCAAAACGCGTGTTTTCTTGTAGTGAGGCTTTGTCATAGCAATTTTCGGACTTAATTTTTTTCACAATATTGAAAATTGAGCTAGCTTAACGATGGCATTAGATTTATGTCATTTTGAACTCAAAATCGAAAGTTACGGATGACTTAGTGTGGACATGTCAATTTGATCGGCTAGTTAAAAGGATCATTCTAAACTAATCATTGGTGCTCCTTGAGGAAAGAATTATAAATGAAGCATAATGCATGTCAACACACACTTTGGGATACATTGCATTACTTGGAGGCTTTGTGGTAGCCCTTTCAGTCTCAAAGGTCGTCACAATATACAAACTTGTGGTAGCTAAATGTGAGCCTTGGATTCATGTCATTCTGAAATCTTAATTGAAAGTTACGAACAATGTAGTGCGGACATGTCAATTTGATCAGGCAGTTAAAATGATCATTCTTAACTGATCATTGGTGCTTCTTGAGTAAAGGCTAATAAATGAAGCATAAATGAATGGCATCACGTAATTTGGGATACATTGGATTACTAGGAGGCTTTTTAATAGCTCTTTTAGTTTCAAATGTTTCCATGATATGGGAAATTGAGGTAGCTTAACATGGGCGTTGGATTTGTTTGATTTTGAACTCAAAACCAAAAGTTATAGACGATTTAGTGTTGACATGTCAAGTTGATCGTCCAGTTAAAATGATCATTCTACACTGATCAATTGTGCTCCTTGAGTAAAGGCTTATAAATGAAGCATAATGCATGTCATCACGCAGTTTGGGATACGTTTGGATTATTTGGAGGCTTTTTCATAGCTTTTTCAGTCTCAAATATTGTCACAATATAGAAACTTGTACTAGTTAAACGTGGGCATTGGATTCCTGTCATTCTGAACTCTGAATCAAAAGTTACGAACGATTTTGTGCAGACATGTCAAGTTGATCGGCCTGTTCAAATGATCATTCTAAACTGATCATTGGTGCTCCTTTAGTAAAGGATTATACATGAAGCATAAATGCATGGCATCACGTGGTTTGAGATACATTGGATTACTTGGAGGCTTTTTCATAGCAATTTTTATTTTAAATTTTGTCAAAATATAGAAAACTGAGTTAGCTTAACGAGAACGTTGGATTCGTATCATTCTGAACTCTAAATTAAAAGTGACTGACGATTTAGTGCGGACATGTCAAGGTTATCAGCTAGTTAAAATGATCATTCTAAACTGATCGTTGGTGCTCCTTGAGTAACGGCTTAAAAATGAAGCATAATGCATGACTTCATGCAGTTTGGATAGAGTGGATTACTTGGAGTCTTTGTGGTAGCTATTTTTGTCTTAAATTATGTCACAATATAGAAAATTGAGTGAGCTTAATGTGGCCATTGGATTCGTGTCATTATAAACTCTAAATTAAAAGTTACGGACGATTTAGTGCGGACATGTCAAGTTGATCGGCCAGTTAAAATGATCATTCTAGACTGGTCATTGGTGCTCCTTGAGTAAAGGCTTATAAATGAAGAATATCGCATGGTATCACGCAGCTTGTGATAGATTCGCTTCTTTGAAGCATTGTCTAGCACTTTCAGTCTCAAGTCTTTTCAGAATATGGAAAATTCAACTAGCTTAACGTGGGCTTTGGATTCATGTCATCTTGAGCTCTAAATAAAAACTTAAAGACGATTTAGTGTGGACATGTCAAGTTGATCAGCTAGTTAAAAAATGATCATTCTGCATATAAATGATCATTGTTTCTCCTTGAGTAAAGAGTTATAAATGAAGCATATGCATAGCATCACTCAGTTTGGGATAGATTGGATTACTTGGAGGCTTTTCCGTAGTTATTTTGGTCTTAAATTTTGTCAAAATATAGAAAACTGAGTTAGCTTACCGTGTACGTTGTATTTGTGTCATTTTGAACTCTAAACTAAAAGTTACGGATGATTTAGTGCGTACATGTCAAGCTGATTGGCCAGTTAAAATGATCATTCTAAACTTGTCATTGGTGCTCCTTGAGTAAAGGCTTATAAAAGAAGCATAATGCATGGCATAACACAGTTTTGGATAGATTGTATGACTTTGATGCTTTTTCCAGCTCTTTTAGTCTCAAATGTTTTCAAAAAATGGAAAATTGAGTTAATTTAATGTGTGCATTGGATTTGTGTGGACCATTTAGTGTGGACATGTCAAATTGATCGGCCAGTGAAAATGATCATTCTAAACGGGTCATTGGTGCTCTTTTAGTAAAGGCTTATAAATGAGGCATAATGCATGGCATCATGAAGTTTGGGATAGATTGCATTACTTTGATGATTTGTCTAGCACTTTCAGTCTCAAATGGTTTCCCAATATGAAAAATGGAGTTAGGTTAACGTGGGCGTTGAATTCATGTCATCTTGAGGTGTAAATAAAAAGGCAAAGATGATTTAGTGCAGACTTTTCAAGTTGATCAGCTAGTTAAAATGATCATTCTAAACTGATCATTGGTGCTCCTTGAGTAAAGGCTTATAAATGAAGCATAATGCATGACATTACGCATTTTGGGATAGATTGGATTACTTGGAGGATTTGTCGTAGCCATTTTATTTTGAATTTTGTCACAATACGTAAAAATGTGCTAGCTTAAAGTGGGCGTTGGATTCGTATAATTTTGAACTCTAAATCAAAAGCTATGGACGATTTAATGCGGACATGTAAAGTTGATCGGCCAGTTAACAAAACCATTCTAAACTGATCATTGGTGCTGCTTGTGTAAAGGCTTATCAATGAAGAATCATACATGAAACCACGCAGTTTGGAATTCATTGAATTACTTGGAGGCTTCATTGTAGCTCTTTGATTCTCAAATATTGTAATAATATAGAAAATTGAGCTAGCTTAACGTGAGATTTGGATTCGTGCACTCTGAACTCTAAATCAAAAGTTATAGACGATTTAGTGCAGACATGTCAAGTTGATGGACCAGTTAAAATGATCATTCTAAACTCATCATTAGTGCTCCTAGAGTAAAGGTTTATAAATTAAGCATATTGCATCACATCATGCACCATGGGATACATTGGATTACTTGTATGCTTTTTCGTACCTCTTTCAGTCTAAAAGGTTGCACAATATGGAAAATTGAGCTAGCTTAACGTGGGCGTTGGACTACTGTCATTTTAGGCTCTAAATCAAAAGTTAAAAATGATTAGTGCATGCATGTCAAGTCGATCAGCTAGTTAAAATGATCATTATAAAATTGGTACTTCTTAAGTAAATATTTATAAATGAAACATAATGCATGGCATCCCGCATTTCGGGATAGATTGGATTACATGAACGCTCTTTCATAGCTACTTTGGTCTTAAAAGTTTTTCACAATATAGAAAATTGAGCTTGCTTAATGTAGGCATTGGATTCGTGTCATTTTGAACTCTAAATCAAAAGCCACGGACGATGCATTGCAGACATGTCAAGTTGATCGGCTAGTTAAAACGATCATTCCAAAGTGTACATTGGTGCTTCATGAGTAAAGGTTTATAAATGAAGCATAATGCATGACATCACGCAGTTTGGGATACATTGGATTACTTGAGGGCTTTTTCTTAGCTCTTTCAATCTCAAATATTCTTACAATATAGAAAATTGAGCTATCTTAACGTGGGTGTTGGAATCAACTGATTTTGAGCTCCAAATAAAAAGTAAAGAAGATTTCGTGCGAACATGTCAAGGTGATCAGCTAGATAAAATAAAATTCTAAATTGATCATTGGTGCTCATTAAGTAAAGGCGTATAAATGAAGCATAATGAATAGCATCAAAAAGTTTGGGATAGATTGGATTACATGGAGGCTTTTTCGTACCTATTTTGATCTTAATTTTTTTCACAATATAGAAAATGGAACGAGCTTAACGTGGGTGTTGGATTCGTGCCATTTTGAAACCTAAATCAAAAGTTATAAACTATTTCGTGCGGATATGTCAAGTTGATCAACTACTTAAAATGATCATTGTAAACTGATCATTAGTGCTCCTTGAGGAAAGACTTATAAATGATGCGTAATCCATGGCATCACGCAGTTTGGGATACATTGGATTACTTGGAGGCTTTTTGTAGCGTTTTCAGTCTAAAATGTTGTTATAATATAGAAAATTGAGCTAGCTTAACATGGGCGTTAGATTCATGTCATTTTGAATTCTAAATCAAAAGTTACGTACGATTTAGTGCGGACATGTCAAGTTTATCGGCCAGTTAAAATGATCATTCTAAACCGATCATTGGTGCTCCTTGACTAAGGACTTATAAATGAAACATAATGTATGGCTTCATGCAGTTTGGGATACATTGGATTACTTGGAGGCTTTTTTATAGCTATTTGGGTCTTAAATTTTGTCACAATAGAGAAAATTAAGCTTGCTTAACGTGCGTGTTGGAGTCGTGTCATTTTGAATTTAAATTCAAAAGTTATGGACGATGCAGTACATACATGCAAGTTAAAATGAGCATTCCAAACAGATCATTGGTGTTCCTTGAGGCTTATTAATGAAGCATAATGCATGGCATTATGCAATTTGGGATACATTGGGTTACTTAAAGGTATTGTTGTAGCTCTTTTAGTCTCAAATGTTGTCACAATATTGAAAATTGAGCTAGCTGAACGGGGATGTTGGATTCATGTCATTTTGAGCTCTAAATCAAGGTTTAAAATGATTTAGTGCGGACATGCCAAGTTGATCCGCTAGTTAAAATGATCATTCTCAACTTGTCATTGGTGCTCATTCAGTAAAGGCGTATAAATGAAGCATAATGCATAGCATCACGCAGATTCAGATAGATTGGATTACATGGAGGATTTTTCATAGCTATTTCAGAGTCAAATGTTTTCACAATATGGAAAATTGAGCTCTTAACGTGAGCGTTGGATTCATGTCATCTTGAGCTCTAAATAAAATGTTAAAGACGATTTAGTCTTTAATTTTGTTGCTTTGTCTAGATTGCATTACATTGATGCTTTGTGTAGCTCTTTCAGTCTCAAATGTTTTCACAAAATGAAAAATTGAGCTAGCTTAACGTGGGTGTTGGATTCATGTCATATTGAGCTCTAAATAAAAAGTTAAAGACGATTTAGTGTGGGCATGTCAAGCTGATCAGCTAGTTAAAATGATCATTCTAAACTGATCATTGGTGCTCCTAGAGTAAAGACTTATAAATGAAGCATAATGCATGGCATCATGCAGTTTAAGATAGATTGGATCACTTGGAGGCTTTGTCGTACCTATATTGGTCTTAAGTTTTTCTACAAAACAGAAAATTGAGTAAGCTTAACATTGGCATTGGATTTTGTGTCATTCTGAACTCCAAATTAAAACTTACGGATGATTTAATGCGGACATGTCAAGTTGATCGGCTAATTAAAATTATCGTTCTAAACGGGTAATTGGTGCTCAATAAGTAAAGCCTTATAAAGAAGCATAATGCATGGCATCACACCGTTTTGGATAGATTGCATTACTTTGATGATTTATATAGGTCTATCAGTCTCAAATGTTTTCAGAATATGAAAAATTAACCTAGCTTAATGTGGGTGTTGGATTTATATCATCTTGAGCTCTAAATAAAAAGTTAAAGACGATTTAGCGCGGACATGTCAAGTTGATCAGCTAGCTAAAATGATCATTCTAAACTGATCATTGGTGCTCCTTGAGTAAAGGATTATAAAATAAGCATAATACATGGCATCACGGAGTTTGGGATAGATTGAATTATTTGGAGGCTTATTCATAGCAATTTTTATTTTAAATTTTGTCAAAATATAGAAAACTGAGTTAGCTTAACGTGAACGTTGGATTCGTATCATTCTGAACTCTAAATTAAAAGTGACTGACGATTTAGTTCGGACATGTCAAGGTTATCAGCTAGTTAAAATGATCATTCTAAACTGATCATTGGTGCTCCTTGAGTAACGGCTTATAAATGAAGAATATCGCATGGTATCACGCAGCTTGTGATAGATTCGCTTCTTTGAAGCATTGTCTAGCACTTTCAGTCTCAAGTGTTTTCAGAATATGGAAAATTCAACTAGCTTAACGTGGGCTTTGGATTCATGTCATCTTGAGCTCTAAATAAAAACTTAAAGACGATTTAGTGCGGACATGTCAAGTTGATCAGCTAGTTAAAAAATGATCATTCTAAACTGATCATTGGTTCTCCTTGAGTAAAGACTTATAAATGAAGCATATGCATAGCATCACTCAGTTTGGGATAGATTGGATTACTTGGAGGCTTTGCCGTAGTTATTTTGGTCTTAAATTTTGTCAAAATATAGAAAACTGAGTTAGCTTATCGTGTACGTTGTATTTGTGTCATTTTGAACTCTAAACTAAAAGTTACGGATGATTTAGTGCGTAAATGTCAAGCTGATTGGCCAGTTAAAATGATCATTCTAAACTTGTCTTTGGTGCTCCTTGAGTAAAGGCTTATAAAAGAAGCATAATGCATGGCATATGCTTCTTTTGGTCTTAAATTTTGGTCTTAAATTTTGTCAAAATATAGAAAACTGAGTTAGCTTACCGTGTATGTTGTATTTGTGTCATTTTGAGCTCTAAACTAAAAGTTACGGATGATTTAGTGCGTACATGTCAAGCTGATTGGCCAGTTAAAATGATCATTCTAAACTTGTCTTTGGTGCTCCTTGAGTAAAGGCTTATAAAAGAAGCATAATGCATGGCATAACGCAGTTTTGGATAGATTGTATTACTTTGATGCTTTTTCCAGCGCCTTTAGTCTCAAATGTTTTCACAAAATGGAAAATTGAGTTAATTTAATGTGTGCGTTGGATTTGTGTCATTCTGAACTCTAAATCAAAATGTATGGACCATTTAGTGTGAACATGTCAAATTGATCGGCCAGTGAAAATGATCATTCTAAACGGGTCATTGGTGCTCCTTTAGTAAAGGCTTATAAATGAGGAATAATGCATGGCATCATGAAGTTTGGGATAGATTGCATTACTTTGATGCATTGTCTAGCACTTTCAGTCTCAAATGGTTTCCCAATATGAAAAATGGAGTTAGGTTAACGTGGGCGTTGAATTCATGTCATCTTGAGGTCTAAATCAAAAGGCAAAGATGATTTAGTGCAGACTTTTCAAGTTGATCAGCTAGTTAAAATGATCATTCTAAACTGATCATTGGTGTTACTTGAGTAAAGGCTTATAAATGAAGCATAATGCATGACATCACACATTTTGGGACATATTGGATTACTTGGAGGCTTTGTTGCAGCTATTTCGGTCTTTATTTTTGTCACAATATGTAAAATCAAGCTAGCTTAACGTGGGTGTTGGATTTGTGTCATTTTGAATTCTAAATCAGAAGTTACAAACGATTTAGTGCCGACATGTCAAGTTGATCGGCCAGGTAAAATGATAATTCTAAACTGGTCATGGGTGCTCCTTGAGCAAAGGCTTATAAATTAAGCATAATGAATGACATCATGCTTTTTGGGATATGATGTGATCCTGATTAGGATGAAGCCCCTGATCAACTCCGAATGGTTATGGAAGAGTGGATGAATGGATTGAAGTTGCGGAATGGGTTAAACGATGGTGTAACTTGCGGATGTGTAAGATCTTAAGTGGATGTATCCGATAACAGGGGAAAATGGATGAGACTTATCAAGGATGGTGGAAAATCCTTGGACTTTCTACTTGCTCTGTGTGAATCACAAAGGTCAGGCACGTTGGACAAGGGTGAATCGAATTGAACTTCCAAGGGTGATGAAGATTCCTTAGACTTTCGGCTATTGAGAGGAATGAGAAAGTGTTCTAAAGTTCCTTATTCAAGAGGAAGATGAAACGACTTTAAGAAGAAGATTTTCTATTAAAATGTTTGATGATCCAGAAAGAAGGATACAAGTGAGTATTTATAGTAGTCTAGGAAATTGATAATGACTCCTAAAGTTCTACCAAAACATTAAAGATAATACTTAGGGTATTACAGAGACAACTAAGACAAAGACTAAGAAGTAAATAATGTTTTGACTTGATTCTTCCTCTCTTATTTCGTGGATGATGAGATAGAATGTGCCTTGATTCACCAAGAGGTTGTGGTAAAGTACCTTTGCCTTGCCTCATTAAAAAACCTATCTTCGAAAACCCATTGGGACAAAACTAAGAATATGAAAAAGAGTACAATCCAAGGCACGTCTTTCGGTGAGGTTTAGGTGGTTTGAATCACCTCCATTGTGGTTGGATTAGCACACACTAAACTGGCATGAATTGTGTTTAGAAGGTGCTGTAGTGTTGTTTTAAATTTAGCTTGCTTGGATCGGGTAATAGGACCATTGAATATTTGTAGACTTTCATCTCTAGTATCCACGGGTTCTAGCTGCCCCTTAGCATCATTAGTGGCTTCTTCCTGCTCTGGTTCAAGCTGCTCCTTAGGTTTTGGTTCCTTCCTAGCCATGCTCACATCATCCTCCCCCAATTGAGAAGGATTTGACGTCAAATCTGTTTCATCTGCAAAATATGGAACCAAATCAGTAATATTGAAGCTTGAACTCACTTGGTACTTACCATGAAGATCCAGCTGGTAGGCATTGTCATTGATCTTCTTGATGACTTTGAATGGGTCATCAATTCTAGGCATTAGCTTGGATTTCCTTTCACACGGAAATCTAACTTTGCGCAAATGGATCCACACCAATTCTCCTTCCTCAAATGCTAACTCCTTTCGACCTTTATTGGCTTGTTGAGCATACATCTTAGTCTTACTTTCAATATTGAGCCGAGCTTTCTCATGAATTTTTTAACCAACTCAACCTTTTTCTTTCCATCAAGGCTTGTCCTTTCACTCAAAGGTAAAGGCATTAGATCCAAAGGTTATATGGGATTGAACCCATAAACAATTTTGAATGGTGAGTACTTAGAAGTAGTATGCCTAGCATGAATATATGCAGATTCAAGATGAGGCAAGCATTCTTCCAAAGTCGTAAGTTTCTTTTTAATCAAAGCTCTTAACAATGTAGACAAGGTTCTAGTAACTACTTCAGTTTGACCATTCGATTGCGGGTGACAAGTTGTGGAGAAACAAATCTTAGTTCCGAGCTTAGACCAAAGTGTTTTCCAAAAGTAACTAAGGAACTTAGTGTTTCTATCTGATACTATGGTCCTAGGCTTGCCATGAAGTCTAACTATCCCCTTAAAGAATAATCTGGCAATGTTAACGGCATCATCCGTCTTATGACCAGGAATAAAGTGAGCCATTTTGGAAAACCTATCAACTACAACAAACACAAAATACTTTCCAGTCTTAGTTCTAGGCAATCGAATAACAAAATCCATTGAAATATCATGCCAAGGGTGCAAAGGTATAGGATGACCAGGAATAAAGTGAGCCTTTTTGGAAAACCTATCAACTACAACAAACACAAAATACTTTCCAGTCTTAGTTCTAGGCAATCGAATAACAAAATCCATTGAAATATCATGCCAAGGGTGCAAAGGTATAGGATGAGGGGTATACAAACTGTGCTTTTGGATTGTGGATTTGGCTTGCTTGCAAGTTACACATCTTTGGCAAGCTTTCTCAACATCACTCCTCATGTGTGGCCAAAAGAAGTGTTCCTGCAATACATTTAATGTCTTTTCAATGGCAAAGTGACCCATAAGACCACCTGAATGTGCTTCCTTAGCAAACAAGTCTCGCAAAGAGGAGTTAGGTACACATAACCGATTATCATAAATTAAGAAGCCTTCAATCTTAAAGTATTTTCCAGTACCAAACTTCTCGACAGAAGCATAAATATCCTTAAAATCAGCATCAGTAGCATATAACTCTTTGATTTGCTCAAACCCTAGCAGTTTAACTTCTAAAGAGTTCAAGAGCACATACCTCCGAGAAAGAGCATCGGCTGATACATTCTCTTTACCTTTCTTGTATTTGATCACATAAGGGAAGGTCTCCATGAATTCGACCCACCTAGCATGTCTTTTGTTCCGCTTTTGTTGCCCTTTGAGATGTTTGAGTGACTCGTCGTCGGTATGAATGACAAACTCCTTGGGCCAAAGATATTGTTGCCATGTTTGCAAGGCCCTCACAAGCGCATATAGTTCTTTGTCATAGGTTGCATAATTAAGTGTGGCCCCTCCAAGTTTCTCACTAAAGTAGGTATGGGCTTCCTTTCCTGCATAAGAACAGCACCAATACCAACTCCTGAGGCATCACATTCAATTTCAAAAGCTTTATCAAAGTCTGGAAGAGATAGCACCGGGGAGTTTCTTATTTTGTCTGTCAAGGTTTGGAATGCCTCCTGTTGCACCTGCTCCCACTTAAATCCCACATTCTTTTTGATAACCTCATTGAGTGGAGCTGCTATAGTGATAAAGTCCATGACAAATCTCTGGTAAAACCCAGCTAGGCCATGGAAGCTCCTTACTTCCCCAACATTCTTGGGACTCGGCCACTCCTGAATCGCTTTTATCTTTTCCTCATCAACCTTAATACCATCTGTACTCACAACAAAACCTACGAAGACAATGTTATATCTTCCAAAAGGACATTACTTAAGATTGGCATACAAGGTTTCCTTTCTAAGCACTTCAAAATCTTTCTGAGGTGTTCTACATGTTCATCTAAGGTTCGGCTAAATACTAGAATGTCATCAAAGTATACTACCACAAAATGACCTATGAATTCCCTAAGGACATGGTTCATCAATCTCATGAAGGTACTAGCTGCATTTGTCAAGCCAAAAGGCATTACTAACGACTCATATAAACCTTGTTTAGTTTTAAATGCAGTTTTCCACTCATCACCTTCTTTGATCCTAATTTTGGTGATAACCACTCTTAAGATCTTCCTTAGAGAAGATGCTAGAACCATGCAATTCATCTAACATATCATCTAATCCAGGTATAGGATGGCGATACTTTACAATGATATTGTTGATGGCGCTGCAATCAACACACATTCTCCAGCTTCCATCCTTTTTTGGGACAAGCAAAATAGGTACAGCACACGGGCTCATACTTTCGCGGATATGTCCTTTCTCCATGATTTCTGTGACTTGCTGTTGAAGCTCCTTGTTCTTCAGGGGGTTGGTTCTGTAGGCTGGCCTGTTGGGAATAGATGCTCCTGGTAGAAAGTCAATTTGGTGCTCAATTCCTCGGATTAGTAGTAAACCTTGCGGTTTGTCCTCTGGAAACACTTTAAATTCCTGCAAAAGAAGTTGAATTTTGCTAGGAATGTCCTGCATAGATTGGTTAATATGAAATCATTCTTTAAGAAAAAAGAGTAGGTCTGGTAAGTTACTCCCTGGGTTGAACTTAATCAAAATATTAGTCTGTTTTTTGGATGGTTGCTTGGTTTTCAGTTTGGCGGTGCCGTTAGCATGGGGTTTGCTTTCGGGTTCGGATTGGGTTTTGTTTTTCTTTAAAGATATCTGATCAAAATGAACCTCTTGTGGGGATAAAGGTAGTAAAATATGTTTCTTTCCCTTAAACTCAAATGAGTACCTATTTGTAAACCCAGCATGAATAACCCTTCCTTCTATCCGATTGCCAAGGTCTACCTCACAAGATGTGACAAGCATCCATGGGTAAAACATCACAGAAAACCTCATCTTCATATTTGCCTATGGACAAAGGAACTAGGACCTGGTTCTCTACTTCTAGCTCACCCTCATTATTAAGCCATTGCAACTTATAGGGTTTAGACCTCTTAATAATCTCAAATCCTAACTTCTCTACCATAATCTCACTAGCTACATTGGTACAGCTACCTCCATCTATCACTAAGCTACATACCTTACTCTTAACTAGACAGCGAGTGTGGAATAGGTTCTCTCTTTGCTCATTCTTTTCTGTCCTAGTTTGTTAGTTTAGAGTTCTCCTAGTGACTAAGAGTTGTCCAGCATGGAGCATGTCTACATTTTCTTACAAGAACTCAGCATCCGAATGGTCATCCTCTGATTCTACCTCACCATTAGCCCTAATAAGTATGGGTCTCTTATTGGTACATTCCCTAGAGTATTGACCAAGGCCCTTCCACTTAAAACACTGAATTTCTCTAGTTTTGGTGCTAGAACCCATATCCATTCCCTTCAGTTTCGAATCTTCTACCTTAGGTTTAGTGAAAGGCTTGTAATCTTTGCTAGACTTATCCTCCTTAGATTGGCTAAACCTAGTAGAACTAAATCCAGGTTTAGGGTTTTTCCTCTTAAGTTGTTTGTCGAACATGATAGCCTTATGGAGAAACTCTTCTATTTCGACATAATGGTGAACCTCTAGCCTATCTATGATTTCCCTATTAAGGCCACCCATAAACCTAGCCATAGTGGCTTCACTATCCTCTTGAACATCGGCCCTAAGCAATAAGGTTTCCATCTCCTTAAAGTACTCCTCTATGGTTCTAGATCCTTGAGATAGGTTTCTAAGCTTAAGTGAAGTTCCCAATGGTAGTGGCTAGGTATAAACCTTTTCCTCATGATTATTTTCATCTGGTTCCACGAATCTATAGGCAAATCCCCAGCCCTTCTCCTAGAAGTAACTAATTGATACCACCAACTTAAGGCACAATCTTTAAAAGCGGTTGGTGCTACTCTAACCTTATTATCCTGAGTGTATTCCCTACAATCAAAGACTATTATTATCTTCTTTTTCCCCTCCAGATACTCCTAAGGGTCATTGGTTCCATGGAAAAAGGGAATCTTTATTTTAAGGCCAGCCAAAGTGATGAGGTCATCGGTACAACCCCTGGCCAACTTCCCGGCCCGGCCGGCCCAAGGAACACAAATGCGGCCAAATACACGCAGAAGGATACATGGGTGTATCTTCATGAATCCAAGCTTAATAAAGAAGCGGCCAGCAAAGAACAAACCTGGCCTATAATCCTGACTCACAGAGGACACACGGCGACATGGAGCTCACCCCAAACAAGCCCAGATCAAGTCATGCACCATACATCAAATTGGAGTTTTCGAAACTTGCCATATCTGGAACTTTCCTTATATGAAAGTCTCCAAACGTTTCTTTGGCAACCAGGAGACTTTTTGGTACTTCTAGGAGCTCCCTTAAGCACTTCTAGAAGCTCAAACACGCCTTGGACCAGGCGGGTCCATCCGTGCCTTCAAATGAACCGATTGGAGCCGTTTATGGCAAGTCAGATGGCCAACTGGTTTATTCACTTGCATACCAAAACATGGCGTCCAGAAGATATTATTAAGGCCCTAAAGAAGCCCAAAATAAACCTACCATGCACCAGCCACCAGAGGATCAGGCGAATCCCTTTCCTCCAAGACTTGCCATATATGGACCAAAGTGCATTTAATGTATTCAGATTGCAATATCTCTATTCCTTGCAACTTGGGCACGTATTGAAGACTTTCCAAAGCATCTAGGATGTACCTAGACACATTACATTCGCCCCAAAGCTCTCAAGATACAAGCATATACACTTTCCTTGTTGGCCAAACTAGACATTAATGGCCAACAGCCATATATTTTAAATGTATGATTTCCTTTTCTCCTTTTTAGGTTTAGGACCATTGCTAGGAGCACTATATAAGCTCAGCACGACCTCATTGTAAAGATAGACCACCATTGAAATTAAATTTGAATACAAAGTATTTTCTTCAAAGCCTTGTCTTTGAGTCTTGTTCTTGTTCTTTAGAAATAAAGTGTGTGATTCACTTCCTTTCTATTGAAGCCACGGCCAGGTTAGTTTGAGAGATTCAAACTCCTTTGGTTCACCTTTGATCGTGTGATTCGATCAAGACCCCCTCCTTTTAGTTCCCTTGCCCGCTTAAGCCAAGAGAGATTCTCGGTCTTACGAGTCACGGCCGTACCGCTTGTGAGATTGATATTCAATCTTACATCACAAAGGCTCGCAAGGATTGGGTTTTTTATTCCTATGCAATTGGTCGTCTCTTGGCCGCCTTCTCCTAGGGTGTTGTGACCTAGATTAATGAATGTATTATTCAATGAAACGTTCAAAGAAAAAACGTCTTCTAGACCCTTTGAACTCCGGTTTTGAAATGGGTGAGTCAACAACTTTAGATTCGTTTTGAAACTTTTTTAAATGGTATTCCTGGTTCTATTAAGTCTTATGAACAAGTTTTATTCAGGTTTTAATCTCCAAAATATTCAAACAAAAGGTGATCAACTCGGATTAACAAAAACAGTTTCTTAGAACCTCAATGGTGCCGATTGGGTGTTTCACAAGTTTTGTCCTTTAGAAATCAGTTCTTAACTATTTTCAAGTTAACTTCAAGGTTCTTCAAAGATCTAAGATCAAGTTTAAATAAGAAACAAATCCAGAAACATTTAAAAACAAATAGCAAAAAAGAAGACGAAAGGTTACAAAACGTTTTTGCAAGAATACGAAAGGGTGCAAACGGGTTTGTAGAGATACAACCTGGTTTGGATTGGGCTCTGATACCACTTGATGTGATCCTGATGAGGATCAAGCCCCTAATCAACTCCAAATTGTTGTGGAAGAGTGGATGAATGGATTGAAGTTGCGGAATGGGTGAAATGATGAAGTAACTTGCGAATGTGTGAGCTCTTAGGTGGATGGATCCGAGAACAAGGGGAAATGGATGAGACTTCAAAAGGATGGTGGAAAATCCTTGGAATATCTGCTTGCTCTGTGTGAACAACAAAGGCCAGGCACGTTGGACAAGGGGTGAATCAAATTGAAACTTCCAAGGGTAATGAAGATTTGTAGGCTTTCCACTCAAATATCCGTGGTTTCTGGCTGCTCCTTACCATCTTTAGTGGCTTCTTCCTCCTCTGGTTCAAGCTGCTCCTTAGGTTGTGGTTCCTTGCTGGCCATGCTCACATCAGGATAGATTGCATTACTTTGATGCTTTGTCTAGCTCTTTCAGTCTCAAATGTTTTCACAATATGGAAAATTGAACTAGCTTAAAAAGGGTGTTGGATTCATGTCATCTTGAGATCTAAATAAAAGTTAAAGACTATTTAGTGCGGACATGTCAAGTTTATCAGCTAGTTAAAATGATCATTCTAAACTGATCATTGGTGCTCCTCGAGTAAAGGCTTATAAATGAAGCCTAATGCATGGCATCACATAGTTTGGGATAGATTGAATTACTTGAAGGCTTTGTCATAGCTATTTTGGTCTTAAATTTTGTCACAGTATAGAAAATTCAGTTTGCTTAATGTGGCCGTTGGATTTGTGTCATTCTGAACTCTAAATTAAAAGTTACGGATGATTTAGTGTGGACATGTCAAATTGATCGTCCAGTTAAAATGATCATTCGAAACATGTCACTGGTGCTCCTTGAGTAATTGCTTTTAAATGAAGCATAAGGCATGGCATCACACAGTTTTTGATAGATTGCATTACTTGGAGGCTTTTTCATAGCCATTTTGGTCTTAACTTTTTTAACAATGTAGAAAATTGAGTTAGCTTAACGTGGGCATTGGATTCGTGTCATTTTGAAGTCTATGTTAAAAGTTATGGACGATTTAGTGCGGACATGTCAAGTTGATCAGCCAGTTAAAATGACCATTCTAAACTAGTCATTGGTGCTCCTTGAGTAAAGGCTTACAAAAGAAGCATAATACATGGCATCACGCAATTTTGGATAGATAGCATTACTTTGATGCTCTGTCTAGCTCTTTCACTCTCAAATGTTTGCACAATATGGAAAATTGAGCTAGTTTAAGGTGGGCGTTGGATTAATGTCATCTTGAGCTCTAAAGAAAAAGTAAAAGACGATTTAGTGCGGACATATCAAGTTGATCAGCTAGTTAAAGTGATCATTCTAAATTGATCATTGGTGCTCCTTGAGTAAAGGCTTATAAATTAAGCGTAATGCAAGCCATCACCAAGTTTGGGATAGATTGGATTACTTGGTGGCTTTGGATAGCTATTTCGAACTTTAATTTTGTCACAATATTGAAAATAGAGCTAGCTTAACGTGGGTGTTGGATTCGTGTCATTCAAAACTCTATATTAAAAATTACGGACGATTTAGTGCGGACATGTTAAGTTGGTCAGCCAATTAAAATGATCATTTTAAACCGATTATTGGTGCTCCTTGAGTAAAGGCTTATAAATGAAGAATAATTCATGACATCACATAGTTTGGCATAAATTGGATCACTTGGAGGCTTTTTCATTGCTATTTCAGTCTCAAATGTTGTCACAACATGGAAAACTGAGCTAGCTTAACGTGGGCGTTGGACTCATGTTGTTTTAAGCTCTAATCAAAAGTTAAAGACAAGTTAGTGTGGATATTTCAAATTGATCAGCTAGTTAAAATGATCATTTTAAATTGATCATTACTTCTCCTTGGCCAAAGTCTTATAAATGAACTATAATGCATGACATCACGCAGTTTGAGATAGATTGCATCACTTTGAGGCTTTTTCTAGCTCTTTCAATCCAAATGTTTTTACAATATGGAAAATTTAGCTACTTTAACATGGGCGTTGGATTAATATTATGTTGATTTCTAAATATAAAGTAAAAGCCGATTTAGTGCAGACATTTCAAGTTGATCAGCCAGTTAAAATGATCATTCTAATCTGATCATTGGTGCTCCTTAATATTTAAGCATAATGCATGGTATCATATATTTTGGGATAAATTGGAGTACCTGGAGTTGTATCTATTTCGATGTTAAATTTCGTCACAACATTGAAAATTGGCCTAGCTTTATGTGGGTGTTGGCTTCGTGTCATTTTGAACTATTAATCAAAAGCTACGGATGATATAGTGCGGACATGTCAAGTTGATTGGCCAGTTAAAATGATCATTCTAAAATAATCATTGGTGCTCATTGAGTAAAGGGATATAAATGCAGCATAATGCACAACATCATGCAGTTTGGGATAGATCGGATAACTTGGAGGCTTTTTCTAGCTATTTTGATCTTAAATTTTGTCAAATATAGAAAATTGAGCTACCTTAACGTGGGTGTTGGATTCGTCTCATTTTGAACTCTAAATCAAAATTTGCGGACAATTTAGTGCGGACATGTCAAGTTGATCGGTTATTTAAATTGAGCATTCTAAACTCATCATTGGTGCTGCTTGAGTAAAGGCTTATAAATGAAGCATAATGCATGGCATCACACAGTTTGGGATAGATTGCATTACTTTGAGGCTTTTTCTTGCTCTTTGAATCTCAAATTTTCTAACAATATGGAAAATTGAGCTAGCTTAACGTGGGCATTGGATTCATGTCATCTTGAGCTCTAAATAAAAAGTAAACGCCGATTTAGTGCGGACAAGTCAAGTTGATAAGCTAGTTAAAATAATCACTCTACACTGATCATTGGTGCTCCTTGAGTAAAGGCTTATAAATTAAGCGTAATGCATGGCGACACGCAATTTGGGATAGATTGTATTACTTAGAGGCCTTCTGATAGCTATTTCAATCTTAAAATTTGTCCCAATATAGAAAATTGAGCTATCTTAATGTTGGTGTTGAATTTGTGCTATTTTGAAATCTAAATAAAAAATTACAGACGATTTAGTGCGGGCATGTCAAGTTGATCAGCCAGTTAAAATGATCATTCTAAACTCATCATTAGTTGTCCTTCAGCAAAGGCTTATAAATGAAATATAATGCATAACATCACGCAGTTTGAGATAGATTGCATTACTTTGAGGCTTTGTCTAGCTCTTTCAATCTCAAATGTTTTTAAAATATGGAAAATTGAGCTAGCTTAACGTGGGATTTGTATTAATGTCATCTTGAGATCTAAATAAAATGTAAAAGACGATTCAATGCAGACATGTCAAGTTGATAAGCTAGTTAAAATTATCATTCTAAACTGACCATTGGTGCTCCTCTAGTAAAGTCTTATAAATGAAGCATAATGCATGCCATCACGTAGTTTGGGATAGATTGCATTACTTTGAGGCTTTGTCTAGCTCTTTCTATTTCAAATGTTGTCACAATATGGAAAATCGAGCTAGGTTAACATGGGCGTTGGATTCATATAATCTTGAGCTCTAAATAAAAAGTAAAAGCCGATTTAGTGCAGACATGTCAAGTTGATCAGCCACTTAAAATGATCATTCTAAACTGGTCATTGGGGCTCCTTGAGTAAAAGCTTATAAATTAAGAATAATGCATGGCATAACATAATTTGGGATAGATTGGATTACTTGGAGGCTTTGTCATAGCTATTTCGATGTTCAATTTTGTCACAATATAGAAAATTGAGCTAGCTTAACGTGGGTGTTGAATTCATGTCATTTTGAACTATAAATCAAAGCTACGGATGATATAGTGTGGACATGTCAAGTTGATTGTCCTGTTAAAATGATCATTCTAAACTGATCATTGGTGCTCATTGAGTAAACACGTATAAATGAAGCATAATGGTCAACATCATGAAGTTTGGGATAGATTGGATAACTTCAAGGCTTTGTCTAGCTATTTCTATCTTAAAGTTTTTAACAATATAGAAAATTGAGCTACAGTAACGTGGGTGTTGGATTCGTATCAGTTTGAACTCTAAATCAAAAGTTGCGTACAATTTAGTGCAGACATGTCAAATTGATCGGTTATTTGAAATGAGCATTCTAAAATGATCATTGGTGCTCATTGAGTAAAGGCTTATGAATGAAGCATAATGCATGACATCATGCAGTTTGGGATAGATGGCATTACTTTGAGGCTTTGTCCAGCTCTTTCAATCTCAAATTTTGTCACAATATGGAAAATTGAGCTAGCTTAATGTGGGTGTTGGATTCATGTCATCTTGAGCTCTAAATAAAATGTAAAAGCCGATTTAGTGGAGACAAGTCAAGTTGATCGGCCAGTTAAAATGATCATTATCAATTGATCATTGCTGCTCCTTGAGTAAAGACTTTTAAATGAAGCATAATGCATGGCATCACGCAGTTTGCGATAGGTTAAATTACATTGATGCTTTTTCTTGCTCTTTCATTCTCAAATATTTTCACAATATGAAAAATTGAGATAACTTAACATGGGCGTTTGATTCATGTCATCTTGAGCTCTAAATAAAACGATTTAGTGCAGACATGTTGAGTTGATCAGCTAGTTAAAATGATCTTTCTAGTTTGATTGTTGGTGCTCCTTCAGCAAAGGCTTATAAATGAAGAATAATGCATGGTAGCATGCAGTTTGGGATAGATTGGATTACTTGGAGGTTTTGTCGTAGCAATTTTGGTCCTAAAGTTTACAATATGGAAAATTGAGCTAGATTAATGTGGGTGTTGGACTCATTTAATTTTGAGCTCTAAATCCAAAGTTAAAGAAGATTTAGTGCGGACATGTGAAGTTGATCAGCTAGTTAAAATGATCATTCCATACTGATCATTGAGTAAAGGCTTTTAAGCGAAGCATAATGCATAACATCACGCAGTTTGGGATAGTTTGGATTATCTAGGGGCTTTGTCATAGCTATTTCAATTTAAAATTTTGTCACAATATAGAAAATTGAGCTAGCTTAACGTGGATGTTGGATTCGTCTCATTTTGAACTCTAAATCAAAAGTTCTAGACAATTTAATGCGGACATGTCAAGTTGATAGGCCAGTTAAGATTATCATTTAAAACTAATCGTTGGTGCTCCTTGAGTAAAGGCTTATAAATAAAGCATAATGCAGGGCATCACAAGGTTTGGGATAGATTGGATTACTTTGATACTTTGTCTAGCTATTCCAATCTCAAATACTGTCAAAATATAGAAAATTGAGTTTTAGCTTAATGTGGGCATTGGATTCCTGTCATTCTGACCTCTAAATCAAAAGTTATGGATGATTTAGTGGGGACATTTCAAGTTGATCGGCCATTGAAAATGATCATTCTATGCTGGTTGTTGGTGCTCCTTGAGTAAAGGTTTATAAATTATGCATAATGCTTGGCATCACACATTTTGGGATGGATTGAATTACTTGCAGGCTTTGCATAGCTATTTCGATCTTCAATTTTTTCATAATATAGAAAATTGAGCTAACTTAATGTGTGTGTTGGATTCATGTCATTTTAAACTCTAAATCAAAAGATACGGACGAGTGAGTGTGGACGTGTCAAGTTGATCCGGGCAGTTAAAATGATCATTCTAAACTGAACACTGTTGCTCCTTAAGTAAAGGCTTTTAAATGAAGCATAATGCATGGCATCACGCAGTTTGGGATAGGTTAAATTACTTTGATGCTTTGTCCAGCTCTTTCATTCTCAAATATTTTCACAATATGGAAAATTGAGATAACTTAACGTGGGCGTTGGATTCATGTCATCTTGAGCTCTAAATAAAAATTTAAAGACCATTTAGTGCGGACGTGTTGAGTTGATCAGCTAATTAAAATGATCTTTCTAGAATGATTGGTTGTGCTACTTGAGTAAAGGCTTATAAATTAATAATAATGGATGGTAGCACGCAGTTTGGGATAGATTGGATTACTAGGAGGCTTTGTTGTAGCTATTTCGGTCTAAAATTTTGTCACAATCCGAAACATTGACCTACCTTAACGTTGATGTTGGATTCGTGTCATTCTGAACTCTAAATAAAAAAATATGGATGATTTAATGCGAACATGTCAAGTCAATCTGCTAGTTAAAATGATCATTCTAAACTGGCCATTTGTGTTCCTTGAGTAAAAGCTTATAAATGAAGCATAATGTGTGGCAACATGCAGTTTGGGATAGATTGCATTACTGGGCGGCTTTTTCATAGCTATTTTGATCTTAAATATCGTCACAATATAGAAAAATGAGCTACCTTAATGTTGGTGTTGGATTCGTGTCATTTTGAAATCTAAATCAAAAGTTATGGACGATTTAGTGCAGACATGTCAAGTTGATCAGCAAGATAAAATAGTGATTCTAAAATGATCATTGGTGCTCCTAAAGTAAAGGCTTATAAATGAATCATAATGCATGGCTTCACGCAGTTTGGGAAATATTGCATTACTTTGAGGCTTTGTCTAACTCCTTTCAATCTCAAATGTTTTCACAATATGGAAAATTAGGCTAGTTTAACGTAGGGGTTGGATTCATATCATCATGATCTCTAAATATAAAGTAAAAGTTGATTTGGTGCGGACTTGTGAAGTTGATCAATTAGTTAAAATGATCATTCTAAATTGATCATTGGTGCTCCTTGAGTAAAGGCTTATAAATTAAGTATAATGCATGGCATCATGCATTTTGGGATAGATTGAATTAATTGGAGGCTTTGCATAGCTATTCTGATCTTAAATTTTTCCAAATATGAAAAATTAAGATAGGTTAACGTGGATGTTGGATCCGTATTATTCTGACCTCTAAATAAAAAAATATGGAAAATTTAGTGCGGACATGTCAAGTTGATCGGCCTCTTAAAACGATCATTCTAAACTGGTAATTTGTGTTCCTTAAAGAAAGGCTTATAAATGATGCATAATGCATGGCATCACGTAGTTTGGGATAGATTGCATTACTTTGATGCTTTGTCTTGCTCTTTCTAAGGATGATTAAATGCGGACATGTCAAGTTGATCTAGTTAAAATGATCATTATAAATTGATCATTGGTGCTCCTTGAATAAAGCCTCATAAATAAAGCGTAATGCATGGCATCACACAGTTTGGAATACATTAAATTACTTGGAAGCTTTGTAGTAGCTCTGTCAGTCTCAACAGTTGTCACAATATGGAAAATTGAGCTAGCTTAATGTGGGCATTGGACTCATATGAGTTTGAGCTCTAAATCAAAAGTTAAAGACGATTTAGTGCAAACATGTCAATTTGATCAGCTAGTTAAAATGATCATTCTAAACTGATCATTGGTGCTCCTTGAGTAAAGGCTTATAAATGAAGCATAATGCATGACATCATGCAGTGTGGGATAAATTGGATTACGTGGAGGTTTTTACATAGCTCTTTCACTCTCAAATATTTTCACAATATGGAAAATGAGCTAGCCTAAGATGGGCATTGGATTCGTGTCGTTTTGAACTCTAAATCAAAAGTTACGGACGATTTATTGCGGATATGTCAAGTTGATCGTTCAGTTAAAATGATCATTATAAACTGATCATTGGTGCTCATCGATGAAAGGCTTATAAATGAAGCATAATGCATGGCATAACGCAGTGTGGCATACATTGGATTACTTGGAGGCTTTGTCGTAGCTCTTTTAGTCTCAAATGCTGTAACAATATAGAAAAATTTAGCTAGCTTAACATGGGCGTTGGATTCCTGTTATTATTAGCTCTAAATTGAAAGGTAAAGCCAATTTAGTGCGGAAATGTCAAGTTGAAAAGCTAGTTAAAATGATCATTCTAAATGAAGCATATTGCATGGCATCACGTAGTTTGGGATACATTTGATTACTTGGAGGCTCTTTCATTGCTATTTTGGACTTAAATTTTGCCACCGTATAGAAAATTGAGCTGGCTTAACGTGTGCATTGAATTTGTGTCATTTTGAACTCTAAATCATAAGTTACATATGATTTAGTGTAGACATGTCAAGTTGATTGTCCAGTTAAAATGATCATTTTAAACTTATCATTGGTGCTCCTTGCGTAAAGGCTTATAAATGAAGCATAATGCCATGCATCACGCTGTTTGGAATACATTGGATTACTTGGATGCTTTTTCATAGCTCTTTCAGTCTTCAATGTTGTCACAATATGGAAAATTAAACTAGCATAACGTGGGCGTTGGACTCATGTTATTTTGAGCTCTAAATCAAAAGTCAAAGACAATTAAGTGCGGACATGTAAAGTTGATCACCTAGTTAAAATGATCATTCTAAATTGATCATTGGTGCTATTTGAGTAAAGGATTAAAAATGAAGCACAATGCATGGCATCAGACAGTTTTGCATAGAATGGATTACTTGGAGGCTTTTCGTAGCTATTTCGGTGTTAAATTTTGCCATAATATAGAAACCTTAGCTAGCTTAACGTGGGTGTTGGATTCGGGTAATTCTGAACTCTAAATGAAAAGTTATAGATGATTTAGTGTGGACATGTGAAGTTGATCTCCTAGTTAAAATGATCATTCCGAAGTGATTACATGGAGGCGTTTTCATAGCTCTTTCAGTCTCAAATGTTGTAACAATACGGAAAATTGATCTAGCTTAATGTGGTCATTGGACTCATGTTATTTTGAGCTCTAAATCAAAAGTTAAAGAGGATTTAGAGTGGACGTGCCAAGTTGATAAGCTAGTTAAAATGATCATTCTAAACTGATCATTGGTTCTCCTTGAGTAAAGGCTTATAAATGAAGCATAATGCATGGCATCACGCAGTTGGGGATACATTGGATACTTGGAGGGTTTTACATAGCTCTTTCACTCTCAAATGTTGTAACAATACAGAAAATGAGCTAGCTTAATATGGGCATTGGATTCGTGTCATTTTGAACTCTAAATAAAAGTTATGGACGATTTAGTGCGGACATGTCAAGTTCATCGGGTAGTTAAAATGATCATTCTAAGCTGATCATTTGTGATCCTTTAGTAAATTTTATAAATGAAGAATAATGCATGGCATCTCGTAGTTTGGGATACATTGGATTACTTGGAGGCTTTTCCGTAGCTCTTTCACTTTTAAATATTGTCACATTAAGGAAAATTCATCTACCTTAACATTGGACACATGTTATTTTGAACTCTAAATCAAAAGTTATAGAATCTAGTGCGGACTAGTCAAGTTGATCAGCTAGTTAAAATGATCATTCTAAACATATCATTGGTGCTCCTTGAGTAAAGGCTTATAAATCAAGCATAATGCATGACATCTCGTACTTTTGGGATACATTGGATAACTTGGAGGCTTTTTCGTAGCTCTTTTAGTCTCAAATGTTGTCACATTAAGGAAAATTGAGCTAGCTTAACGTGGCCGCTGGACTCATGTTATTTTGAGATCTAAATCAAAAGTTAAAGACGATTTTGTGAGGACTCGTCAAGTTGATCAGTTAGTTAAAATGATCATTCTAAACTGATCACTGGTGTTCCTTGAGTAAAGGCTTATAAATGAACCATAATGCATGGCATCGCACAGTTTGGGATACATTGGATTATTTGGAGGGTTTAACGTACCTCTTTCAGTATCAAATGTTGTCACAATATGGAAAATGAGCTAGCTTCGCGTGGGCGTTTGATTGGTGTCATTCTGAACTCTAATTCAAAAGTTAAAGACGATTTACTGCGTACATGTCAAGTTTATTGGCCAGTTGAAATGATCATTCAAAATTGATCATTGGTGCTCCTTGTGTAAATGCTTATATAGATGTTTGGGATACATTGGATTATTTGGAGGCTTTGTTGTAGCTCTCTCAGTCACAAATCTTGTCACAATTTGGAAAATTGAGCTAGCTCAAAGTTGGCATTGGACTCAAGTTATTTTGCGCTCTAAATTGAAAGTTAAAGACGATTTAGTGCGGACATGTCAAGTTAATCGGCCAGTTAAAATGATCATTCTAAAATGATCATTTGTGCTCCTTAAGTTAAGGCTTATAAATGAAGCATACTGCATGGCATCACGCAGTTTGGGATACATTGGATTACTTGGAGGGTTTTACATAGCTCTTTTACTCTCAAATATTTTTGCAATATGGAAAATGAGCTTGGTTAACATGGGTGTTGGATTCGTGTCATTTTGAACTCTAAATAAAAAGTTACGGACGATTTAGTAAGGATATGTCAAGTTGATTGGCCAGTTAAAATGATCATTCTAAACTGATCATTGGTGCTCCTTGCGTAAATGCTTATAAATGAAGCATAATGAATGATATCACGCGGGTTGGGATACATGGGATTACTTGGAGTTTGTCATAGCTCTTTCAGTCTCAAATGTTGTTACAATATTGAAAATTGACCTAGCTTAACGTGGGCGTCGAACTCATGTTATTTTGAGATCTAAATAAAAACTTAAAGACGATTTAGTGCGTACATGTCAAGTTGATCGGCCAATTAAAATGATCATTCTAAACTGACCATTTGTGCTCCTTAAGTAAAGGCTTATAAATGAAGTATAATGCATTGCATCACACAGTTTGGGATACCTTGGATTACTTGGAGGGTTTTACTAAGCTCTTTAACTCTCAAACTTTTTAACAATATGGAAAATGAGCTAGCTTAAGGTGGGCATTGGATTCGTGTCATTCTGAACTCTAAATCAAAAGTTACGGACAATTTAGTGCGGAAATGTCAAGTTGATTGGCCAGTTAAAATGATCATTCTAAACTGATCATTGGTGCTCCTTGCGTAACGGCTTATAACATCATGCTGTCTGGGATACATTGGATTACTTGGAGGCTTTGTCGTAGCTCTCTCACTCTCAAATGTTGTCACAATATGCAAAATTGAGCTAGCTAAACATGGGCGTTGGACTCATGTTAGTTTGAGCACTAAATCAAAAGTTAAAGACGCTTTAGTGCGGACTTGACAAGTTGATCGCCCAGTTAAAATGATCATTCTGAACTGATAATTTTGCTCCTTAAGTAATGGCTTATAAATGAAGCATAATGCATGGAATCACGCAGTTTGGGACACATTGGATTACTTGGAGGGTTTTACATAGCTCTTTCACTCTCAAATATTGTCGCAATATGGCAAATGAGCTACCTTAACGTGGGCATTGGATTCGTGCCATTCTGAATTGTAAATCAAAAGTTATAGATAATTTAGTGGGGACATGTTAAGTTGATCGGCTAGTTAAAACGATCATTCTTAACTGATCGTTGGTGCTCCTTACGTAAAGGCTTATAAATGAAGCATAATGCATGGCATCACACAGTTTGGAATACATTGGATTATTTAGAGGCTTTTACGTATCTCTTTCAGTGTCACATGTTGTCACAATATGGAAAATTGAGCTAGCCTAACGTGGGCGTTGGACTCATGTCATTATGAGCTATAAATCAAATGTAAAACACGATTTAGTGTGGATATTTCAAGTTGATCAGCTAATTAAAATGATCATTCTAAACTTATCATTGGTGCTCGTTGAGGAAGGGCTTATAAATGATGCATAATGAATGGCGTCTCGTACATCGGAGTAGATTGGATTACTTAGATGCTTTGTCGTAGCTATTTCCGTCTTAAATTTTGTCACTCTATAGAAACTTGAGCTAGCTTAACATGGGTATTGTATTCGTGTAATTTTGAATTCTAAATCAATAGTTATAGACGATTTAATGCGGACATGTCAAGTTGATCTGCCAGTTACAATGATCATTCTAAACTGATCCTTGGTGCTCCTTGAGAAAAGGCTTATAAATGTAGCACAAGGCGTGGATTCACACACTTTGGGATTCATTGGATACTTGGAGGCTTTGTAGTAGCTCTTTCAGTATCAAATATTGTCACAATATAGAAAATATAGCTAGCTTGACGTGGTTGTTGGACTCATGTCATTTTGAGCTCTAAATCAAAAGTTAAAGACGCTTTAGTACGGACATGTGAAGTTGATCAATTAGTTAAAATAATCATTCTAAACTGATCATTGGTGCTCCTTGAGTAAAGTCTTATAAATGAAGCATAATGCATGGCATCACACAGTTTGGAATGGATTAGATTACTTGGTGGGTTTTACATAGCTCTTTGGATTTTTGTCATGCTTGAATGATGGAAAAGAAGCTAGCTTAACGTGGGCGTTGGATTTGTGTCATGCCTGAGTAAAGGCTTATAAATGAAGCAAAATGCATGGCATCTCGCAGTTTGGAATAGATTGGACTACTTGTATGCTTTGTCGTAGTTATTTCCGTCTAAAATTTTGTCCCTATATAGAAAATTGAGCTAGCTTAACATGGGCATTGAATTCATGTCATTTCGAAATCAAAATCAAAAGTTATGAACGATTTAGTGCGGACATGTCAAGGATTTTGACCAGTTAAAATAATCATTCTAAACTAATCATTATTGCTCCTTACGTAAATGCATATAATTGAAGCATAATGCAGGGCATCACAAAGTTTGGGATACATTGGATTATATGGATGCTTTTGTCGTAGCTCTTCTAGTCTCAAATATTGTCACAGTATAGAAAATTGAGGTAGTTTTTCGTGGGTGTTGGATTCGTGTCATTCTGAACTCTAAATAAAAAGTTAAAGACAATTTAGTGCAGACATGTCAAGTTGATCGGCCAGTTAAAATGATCATTCTAAACTGATCATTTGTACTCCTTAAGTAAAGTTTATAAATGAAACATAATACATGACATCTCGTAGATTGGGATCCATTGGATTACTTGGAGGCATTTCCGTAGCTCTTTCACTTTTAAATATTGTCACCTTAAGGAAAATTGAGCTACCTTAGAATGGGCGTTGGAGTCATGTTATTTTGAACTCTAAAACAAAAGTTAAAAACGATTTAGTGCGGACAAGTAAAGTTGATCAGCTAGTTAAAATGATCATTTTAAACATATCGTTGGTGCTCCTTGAGTAAAGGCTAATATATGAAGCATAATGCATGACATCTCATAGTTTTGGGATACATTGGATTACTTGGAGACTTTTTCGTAGCTCTTTTAGTATCAAATGTTGTCACATTAAGGAAAATTGAGCTAGCTTAACATGGCCGTTGGACTCATGTTATTTTGAGCTCTAAATCAAAAGTTAAAGACGATTTTGTGCGGACTCGTCAAGTTGATCAGTTAGTTAAAATGATCATTCTAAACTGATCATTGGTGTTCCTTGAGTAAAGGCTTATAAATGAACCATAATGCATGGCATCGCACAGTTTGGGATACATTGAATTATTTGGAGGGTTTAACGTACCTCTTTCAGTATCAAATGTTGTCACAATATGGAAAATGAGCTAGCTTTACATGGGCGTTGGATTGGTGTCATTCTGAAATCTAATTCAAAAGTTACAGACGATTTAGTGCGTACATGTCAAGTTTATTCCAGTTAAAATGATCATTCAAAATTGATCATTGGTGCTCCTTGTGTAAATGCTTATATAATCACGATGTTTGGGATACATTGCATTATTTGGAGGCTTTGTTGTAGCTCTCTCAGTCACAAATGTTGTCACAATTTGGAAAATTGAGCTAGCTTAACGTGGGCATTGGACTCAAGTTATTTTGAGCTCTAAATTGAAAGTTAAAGACGATTTAGTGCGGACATGTCAAGTTAATCGGCCAGTTAAAATGATCATTCTAAACTGATCATTTGTGCTCCTTAAGTAAAGGTTTATAAATGAAGCATAATGCATGGCATCACGCAGTTTGGGATACATTGGATTACTTGGAGGGTTTTACATAGCTCTTTCACTCTCAAATATTATCGCAATATGGACAATGAGCTTGCTTAACGTGGGCATTGGATTCATGTCATTTTGAACTCTAAATCAAAAGTTACGGGGGATTTAGTGCGGATATGTCAAGTTGATTGGCCAGTTAAAATGATCATTCTAAACTGATCATTGGTGCTCCTTGCGTAACAGCTTATAAATGAAGCATAATGCATGGTATCACGCGGTTTGGAATACATTGGATTACATGGAGTTTGTCGTAGCTCTTTCAGTCTCAACTATTGTCACAATATTGAAAATTGACCTAATTTAGCGTGTGCATCCGACTCATGTTATTTTGATTTCTAAATAAAAAATTAAAGATGATTTAATGTAGACATGTCAAGTTGATCGGCCAGTTAAAATGATCATTCTAAACTGATCATTGGTGCTCCTTTCGTAAAGGCTAATAAATGAAGCATAATGCATGGTTTCACGCTGTTTGGGATACATTGGATTACTTGGAACCTTTTTCGTAGCTCTTTCAGTCTCAAATGCTATCTCATTATGCAAAATTGAGCTAGCTTAACGTGGCAACTGGTCTCATGTTATTTTAAGCTCTAAATTAAAGCTAAAGACGATTTAATGCGGACATGTCAAGTTCATCAGTTAGTTATATTCATCATTCTAAACATATCATTGGTGCTCCTTGAGTAAAGGCTTATAAATAAAGCATAATGCATGGAATCTTGCTGTTTAAAATAGATTGGATTACTTGGACTCTTTCTTGTAGCTATTTCTATCATAAAATTTGTCAATATATAGAAAATTGAGCAAGTTTAACCTGGGCATTGGATTCATGTCAATTTAAACTCTAAAGGAAAAGTTATGGACAATTTAGTGCAGACATGTCAGGTTCATAGGCCAGCTAAAATGATCATTCTAAACCGCTCATTTTATCTCCTTAAGTAAAGGCTTATAAATGAAGCATAATGCATGGCATCATGCAGTTTGGGATACATTGAATCACGTGGAGGCGGTGTCATAGCGCTTTCAGTCTCAACAATTGTCACATCATAGAAAATTGAGCTACCTTTATGTGGGCGTTGGATTCGTGTCATTCTGAAATCTAAATCAAAAATTATATACGATTTAGTGCGTACATGTCAAGTTGACCGGCTAGTTAAAATGATCATTTTAAACTGATAATTGGTGGTCCTTCCGAAAAGGCTTATAAATGAAGCATAATGCATGGTATCACACAGTTTGGGATACAATGGATTACTTGTAGGCTTTTTCGTAGCTCTTTCAGTCACAAATGTTATCACATTATGGAAAATTCAGCTAGCTTAATGTGGGCATTGGACTCATGTTATTTTGAGCTCTAAATCAAAAGTTAAAGGCGATTTAGTGCGGACATGTCAAGTTGATCACTTAGTTAAAATGATCATTTTAAACTTATCATTGGTGCTCCTTGAGTAAAGGCTTATAAATACATGACATCACATAGTTTAGAATAGATTGGATTACATGGAAGCTTTGTCGTAGGTATTTCCATCTTAAAATTTGTCACTGTATAGAAAATTGAGCAAGCTTAACGTGGGTATTAGATTCGTGTCATTCTGAATTCTAAATCAAACGTTATGGACGATTTAATGTGGACATGTCAAGTTAATCGGATAGTTAAATTGATCATTCCAACCTGATCATTGGTGCTCCTTGAGTAAAGGCTTATAAATGAATCATAATACATGGCATCACGCAGTTTGGGATACATTGGATTACCTGGAGGCTTTTTCATATCTCTTTCAGTCTCAAATGTTATCACTCAACGTGGGCATTGGACTCATGTCATTTTGACCTCTAAATCAAAAGTTAAAGACTATTTAGTGCGGACATGTCAAGTTAATCAGTTAGTTAAAAATGGTCATTCTTAACTTACCATTGGTGCTCCTTGAGTAAAGGCTTATAAATGAAGCATAATGCATGGCATCTCGCAGTTTGGAATAGATTGGATTACTTGGACGCTTTGTCGTAGCTATTTCCACCTTAAAATTAGTCACTATATATAAAATTTAGCAAGCTTAATGTGGGCATTGGATTCGTGTAATTTTGAACTCTAAATCAAAAGTGATGGACGATTTAGTGCGGACATGTAATATTGATCGGATAGTTAAAATTATCATTCTAAACTGATCATTGGTGCTCGTTGAGTAAAGCCCTATAAAGAAGCATAATGCATGCCATCACGCAGTTTGGGATACAATGGATTCCTTGGAGGCTTTTTCGTAGCTCTTTCAGTCTCAAATGTTGTCAAATTATGGAAAACTGAGCTAACTTAACGTGTGCGGGAGACTCATGTCAATTTGAGCTCTAAATCAAATGTTAAAGACGATTTAGTGCGGACATGTCAAGTTGATCAGCTAGTTAAAATGATCATTCTTAACTTATCATTGGTGCTCCTTGAGGAAAGGTTTTTAAGTGAAGCATAATGCATGGCATCTCACAGGTTGGAATAGATTGGATTACTTGGATGCTTTGTCGTACTATTTTCATCTTAAATTTTTTCACAATATATAAATTGAGCTAGCATAACGTGGGCATTGGATTCATGTGATTTTGAACTCTACATCAAAAGTTACGGACGATTTAGTGCAGACATGTCACCTTGATCGGCTAGTTAAAATGATCATTCTAAATTGATCATTGGTGCTCCTTGAGTAAAGGCTTATAAATGAACCATAATGCATGGCATCACACAATTTGGGATATATTGGATTACTTGGAGGCTGTGTCGTAGCTCTTTCAGTCTTAGCTGTTTTCAAAATGTATAAAATTGAGCTTGCATTACGTGGGCGTTGGATTCGTGTCATTCTGAACTCTAAATCGAAAGTTACACACGATTTAGTGCGGACATGTCAAGTTGATCGGCCAATTAAAATGATCATTCTAAACTGGTCATTAGTGCTCCTTGAATAAAGGCTTATAAATGAAACATAATGCATGGCATTATGCTGTTTGGGATACATTGCATTACTTGAAGGCTTTTTTGTAGCTTTTTCAGTCTCAAATGTTGTCACATTATGGAAAATTGAGATAGTTTAATGTGGCATTGGACTCATGTTATTTTGAGCTCTAAATCAAAAGTTAAGACGATTTAGTGTGGACATGTCAAGTTGGTTAAAATGATCATTCTAAACTTATCATTGGTGCTGCTTCCGTAAAGGCTTATAAATGAAACATAATGCATGCCATCTCGCAGTTTGCAATAGATTGGATTACTTGGACGCTATGTTGTAGCAATTTCCATCTTAAAATTTGTCACTATATAGAAAATTGAGCAAGTTTAATGTGGGCATTGGATTTTTATCATTTTGAATTCTAAATCAAAAGTTACGGATGATTTACTACGGACATGTCAAAATAATTGGATAGTTAAAATGATCATTCTAAACTGATCATTGGTGCTCCTTGAGTAAAGACGTATAAATGAAGCATAATACATTGTATCACGAAGTTAGGGATACATTGGATTACTTTGAGGTTTTTTCGTAGCTCTTTAAATCTCAAATGATGTAACATTATGGAAAATTGAGCTAGCTTAAGGTGGCCGTTGGACTTATGTCATTTTCAGCTCAAAATCAAAAGTTAAAGACTATTTAGTTGCAAAGGTCATTTTGAGGTCTAGATCAAACGTTAAAGACGATTTAGTCCGGACATGTCAAGTTGATTAGCTAGTTAAAATGATCATTCTAAAATGATCAATTGTGCTCCTTAAGTAAACGCTTATAAATGAAGCATAATGCATGACATCACGCAGTTTGGGATACATTGGATTACGTGGAGGCTGTGTCGTGGCTCTTTCAGTCTCAACTGTTGTCACAATATCGAAAATTGAGCTACCTTTACGTGGGTGTTGGATTCGTGTCATTCTGAACTCTAAATTAAAAGTTATTGACGATTTAGTGCGGACATGTTAAGTTGATCGGCCAGTTAAAATGATCATTTTAAACTGATTATTGGTGCTCCTTGCTTAAATGCTTATAAAGGAAGCATAATGCATAGCATCACGCTATTTGGGATACATTGGATTACATGGAGGCTTTTTCGTAGCTCTTTCAGTCTCAAATGTTGTCACATTATGGAATATTGAGCTAGGTTTACGTTGGCATTAGACTCATGTCATTTGGAGCTCTAAATCAAACGTTAAAGATGATATAGTGCAGACTTGTCAAGATGATCAGCTAGTTTAAATATTTATTCAAAACTTTTCATTGGTGTTCCTTGAGGAAAGGCTTATAAATGAAGAATAATGCATGGCATCTCGCAGGTTGGAATAGATTGGATTACTTGGACACTTTTTCGTAGCTATTTCCGTCTTAAATTTTTACACTATATAGAAAATTGAGCTAGCATAACGTGGGCGTTGGATTCGTGTCATTTTGAAATCTAAATCAAAAGTTGCGGACGATTTAGTGTGGACATGTCAAGTTGATCGGCTAGTTATAATGATCATTCTAAACTGATCATTGGTGCTCCTTGAGTAAAGGCTTATAAATCAAGCATAATGCATGGAATCACACAGTTTGGGATATATTGGATTACTAAGAGGCTGTGACGTAGCTGTTTCAGTCTTAATTGTTGTTACAATAGAGAAAAGTGAGGTAGCTTTACTTGGGCGTTAGATTCGTATCATTCTGAATTCTAAATCAAAAGTTACAGAAGATTTAGTGCGCGCATGTCAAGTTGACCGGCCAGTTAAAATGATCATTCTAAACTGATTATTGGTGCTCATTGCGTAAAGGCTTATAAATGAAGCATAATGCACGGCATCACACAATTTGGAATACATTGGAATATTTGGAGGCTTTGTTGTAACTCTTTAATTCTCAAATATTGCCACAATATGGAAAAATTGACTTAGCTTAACGTGGGTGTTGGACTCATGTTAAAGACGATTTAGTGCGGGCGTGTCAAATTGATTGCCCAGTTAAAATCATCATTCTAAACAGATCATTTGTGCTTCTTAATTAGAGGCTTATAAATGAAGCATAATGTATGACATCACGCTGTTTAGGATACATTGGATTACTTGGAGGGCTTTACATAACTCTTTCCCTCTCAAATATTGTTGCAATATGGCAAATGAGCTAGCTTAACGTGGGCGTTGGATTCGTGTTATTCTGAACTCTAAATCAAAAGTTAGGGATGATTTAGTGGGGACATGTCAAGTTGATCGGCCAGTTAAAACGATCATTCTTAACTGATCATTGGTGCTCCTTAAGTTAAGGTTTATAAATGAAGCGTAATGCATGGCATCATACAGTTTGGGATAAATTGAATTATTCGGAGGCTTTTACGTACCTCTTTCAGTCTCAAATATTGTCACAATATGGAAAATTGAGCTAGCTTAACGTGGGCGTTAGACTCATGTCATTTTGAGGTCTAGATCAAATGTTAAAGATGATTTAGTGCGGACATGTCAAGTTGATCAGCGAGTTAAAATGATCATTCTAAACTTATCATTGGTGCTCCTTGAGTAAAGGCTTATAAATGAAGCATAATGCATGGCATTACGTAGTTTGGGATACATTGGATCACGTTGAGGCTGTGTCGTGGCTCTTTCAGGCTCAGCTGTTGTCACAATATGGCAAATTGAGCTACCTTAACGTGGGCGGTTGATTCGTGTCATTCAAAACTCTAAATCAAAAGTTACTAATGATTTAGTGCGCACATGTTAAGTTGATCGGGCAGTTTAAAATGATCATTTTAAACTGATTATTGGTGCTCCTTGCATAAAGGCTTATAAATGAAGCATAATGCATGGCATCACGCTGTTTGGGATACATTGGACTACTTGGAGGCTTTTTCGTAGCTCTTTCTGTCTCAAATATTGTAACATCGCTGAAAATTGAGCTAGGTTTACGTGGGCGTTGGACTCATGTCATTTTGAGCTCTAAATCATATGTTAAAAACGATCTAGTGCGGACATGTCAAGTTGATCAGCTAGTTAAAATGATCATTCTAAACTTATCATTAGTGCTCCTTGAGGAAAGGAATATAAATGAAGCATAATGCATGGCATCTTGCAGATTGGAATAGATTGGATTACTTGGACGTTTTGTCGTAGCTATTTCTGTCTTAAATTGTTTCACTATATAAAAAAATTGAACTAGCATAACGTGGGTGTTGGATTCATGTCATTTTGAACTCTAAATCAAAAGTTATGGGTGATTTAGTGCGGACATGTCAAGTTGATCGGCTAGTTATAATGATCATTCTAAACTGATCATTTGTGCTCCTTGAGTAAAGGCTTATAAATGAAGCATAATGCTTGGAATCACACAGTTTGGGATATATTGGATTACTTAAAGCCTGTGCTGTAGCTTTTGCAGTCTAAACTGTTGTCACAATATAGAAAACTGAGCTAGCTTTACGTGGGCGTTAGATTCGTATCATTCTAAACTCTAAATCAAAAGTTAAAGACGACTTAGTGTGGGCATGTCAAGTTGACCGGCCAGTTAAAATGATCATTGTAAACTAATTATTGTTGCTCATTGCGTAATGGCTTATAAATGAATCATAATGCATGGCATCACGCAATTTGGGATACATTGGATTACTTGGAGGCTTTATTGTAGCTGTTTAGGTCTCAAATATTGCCACAATATAGAAAAATTGACCTAGCTTTACATGGGCGTTGAACTCATGTTATTTTGCGCTCTAAATCCAAAGTTAAAGACGATTTTGTGCGGACATGTCAAATTGATTGGCCAGTTAAAATGATCATTCCCAACTGATTATTTGTGCTCCTTAATTAGACGCTTATAAATGAAGCATAATGTATGACATCACGTTGTTTGTGATACATTGGATTACTGGAGGGTTTTACATAGCTGTTTCACTCTCAAATATTGTTGCAATATGGCATATGAGCTAGGTTAATGTGGGTGTTAAATTTGTGTCATTCAGAACTCTAAACCAATAGTTCGGGATGACTTAATGGGGACATGTCAAGTGGGTCGGCCAGTTAATCCGATCATTCTTAACTGATCATTGGTGCTCCTTGAGTAAAGGCTTATAAATGAAGCATAATGCATGGCATCATATAGTTTGGGATACATTGGATTATTTGGAGGCTTTTACGTACCTCTTTCAGTTTCAAATATTGTCTCAATATGGAAAATTGAGGTAGCTTAACGTGGGCGTCAGACTCATGTCATTATGAGGTCTAGACTCAAACGTTAAAGACGATTTAGTGCAGACATGTCAAGTTGATCAGCTAGTTAAAATGATCATTCTAAACTGACCATTGCTGCTCCTTGAGTAAAGGTTTATAAATGAAGCATAATGCATGGCATCACACAGTTTTGGATATATTAGATCACGTGGACGTTGTGTCATTGTTCTTTCAGTCTAAACTATTGTCACAACATAAAAAAGTTGAGCTACCTTTACGTGGGTGTTGGATTCGTGTCATTCTGAACTCTAAATATAAAGTTACAGACGATTTAGTGCGGACATGTTAAGTTGATCGTCCAGTTAAAATGATCATTTTAAAATGATTATTGGTGCTCCTTGCATAAAGGCTTATAAATGAAGCATAATGCATGGCATCACGCTGTTTGTGATACATTGGATTACTTGGAGGCTTTTTAATAGCTCTTTCAGTCTCAAATGTTGTCACATTATGGAAAACTGAGCTAGCTTAACATGGGCACTCGACTCATGCTATTTTGAGCTCAAAATCAAAAGTTAAAAACTATTTTGTGCGGACATATCAAGTTGATCAGTTAGTTAAAATGATCATTCTAATCTGATCATTGGTGTTGCTTAAGTAAAGGCTTATAAATGAAGCATAATGAATGACATCATGCAGTTCGGGATAGATTGGATTACTTGGAGGCTTTATCATAGCTATTCCGGACTTAAAGTTTTGTACAATATTAAAAATGGAGCTAGCTATATCTGGGCATTTGATTCATATCATTCTGAACTTTGAACCAAAAGTTACAAACGATTTATTGTGGACATGTCAAGTTGACCGGCCAGTTAAAATTATCATTCTAAACTTATTATTGGTGCTCATTGCGTAAATGCTTATAAATGAAACATAATGCATGGCATCACGCAGTTTGGAATACATTGGATTACTTGGAGGCTTTCTTGTAAATCTTTAAGTCTTAAATATTGCTACAATATGGAAAAATTGACCTAGCTTAACGTGGGCGTTGGACTCATGTTATTTTGCACTCTAAATCCAAAGTTAAAGACGATTTAGTGCGGACATGTCAAATTGATTGGCCAGTGAAATTAATTATTCTAAAATGATCATTTGTGCTACTTAACTAAAGGCTTATACATGAAGCATAATGCATGGCATCACGCTGTTTGGGATACATTGGATTATTTGGAGGGTTTTATATAGCTCTTTCACTCTCAAATATTGTTGCAATATGGCAAATGAGCTAGCTTAACGTGGGTGTTGGATTCGTGTCATTCTGAACTCTAAATCAAAAGTTGGGGATTATTTAGTGGGGACATGTCAAGTTGATCAGCCAGTTAAAACGATCATTCTTAATTAATCATTGGTGCTCCTTAAGTAAAGGCTTATAAATGAAGCATAATGCATGGCATCATACAATTTGGGATACATTGGATTATTTGGAGGCTTTTACGTACCTCTTTCAGTCTCAAATATTGTCACAATATGGAAAATTGAGCTAGCTTAATGTGGGCGTTAAACTCATGTCTTTTTGAGGTCAACATAAATATTAAAGAAGATTTAGTGCGTAAATGTCAAGTTGATCAGCTAGTTAAAATGATTATTCTAAACTGATCATTGGTGCTCCTTGAGTAAAGGCTTATAAATGAACTATAATGCAGGGCATCACGCAATTTTGGATACATGGGATCATGTGGAGGTTGTTTCGTGGTTCTTTCAGTCTAAACTATTGTCACAATATAGAAAATTGAGCTACCTTTACGTGGGCTTTGGATTCGTGTCATTCTATACTCTAAATCAAAAGTTACAGACGATTTAGTGCGGACTTGTATAGTTGATCGGCCAGTTAAAATGATCATTTTAAACTGAGTATTGGTGCTCCTTGCATAAAGGCTTATAAATGAAGCATAATGCGTGGCATCACGATGTTTGGGATACATTGGATTACTTGGAGGCCTTTTAATAGCTCTTTCAGTCTCAAATGTTGTCAAATTATGGAAAATTGAGCTAGCTTAACGTGGCACTCGGCTCATAATATTTTGAGCTCTAAAGCAAAAGTTAGAAACTATTTATTGCTGATAT
Organism: Pugionium cornutum; assembly: GCA_018901935.1. Classification (NCBI taxonomy): domain Eukaryota; kingdom Viridiplantae; phylum Streptophyta; class Magnoliopsida; order Brassicales; family Brassicaceae; genus Pugionium; species Pugionium cornutum. Next base: position 16,921,140 of record CM032160.1, read on the forward strand.
GTCAAGTTGATCAGTTAATTAAAATGATCATTCTAAACTGATCATTGGTGTTGCTTGAGTAAAGGCTTATAAATGAAGCATAATGAATGACATCATGCAGTTCAGGATAGATTGGATTACTTGGAGGCTTTTTCATATCTATTTCAGACTTAAATTTTGCTACAGTATTGAAAATTGAGCTACTTTTACGTGGGCGTTGGATTCGTATCATTCTGAGCTCTAAACAAAACGTTACAGACGATTTATTGCGGACATGTCAAGTTGACCAGCCAGTTAAAATGATTACTGGTGCTCATTGCGTAAAAGCTTATAAAGGAAGCATAATAAATGGCATCACGTAGTTTGGGATACATTGGATTATTTGGAGGCTCTGTTGTAACTCTTTAATTCTCAAATATTGCCACAATATGGAAAATTTGACGTAGCTTAACGTAGGCGTTGGTCTCATGTTATTTTGCACTCTAAATCCAGAGTTAAAGACGATTTAGTGCGGAAATGTCAAATTGATTGGCCAGTTAAAATGATCATTCTAAAATGATCGTTTGTGCTACTTAACTAAAGGCTTATAAATGAAGCATAATGCATGGCATCAAGCTGTTTGGGAACATTGGATTACTTGGAGGGTTTTACATAGCTCTTTCACTCTTAAATATTTTTTCAATATGGCAAATGAGCTAGTTTAACGTGGGTGTTGGATTAATGTCATTCTGAACTCTAAATCAAAACTTAGGGATGATTTAGTGGGTACATGTCAAGTTGATCGGCCAGTTAAAACGATCATTCTTATCTGATCACTGGGGCTCCTTAAGTAAAGGCTTATAAATGAAGCATAATGCATGGCATCATACAGTTTGGGATACATTGGATTATTTGGAGGCTTTTACGTACCTCTTTCAGTCTCAAATATTATCACAAAATGGAAAATTGAGTTGGCTTAACGTGGGTGTTAGACTCATGTCATTTGAGGTCTAAATCAAACAATAAAGACGATTTAGTGTGGAAATGTCAAGTTGATCAGGTAGTTAAAATGATCATTCTAAACTGGTCATTGGTGCGCCTTGAATAAGGGCTTATAAATGAAGCATAATGCTTGGCATCACGCAGTTTGGGGTACATTGGATCACGTGGAGGTTGTGTCGTGGTTCATTCAGTCTAAACTTTTGTCACAATATAGAAAATTGAGCTACCTTTACGTGGGCATTAGATTCGTGTCATTCTGAACTCTAAATCAAAAGTTACGGACGATTTAGTGCAGAAATGTCAAGTTTATTGGCCAATTAAAATGATCATTCTAAACTGATCACTGGTGCTCCTTGCGTAAAGGTTTATAAATGATGAATAATACATGGCATCACGCTTTTTGGGATATATTGTATTACTTGGAGGCTTTTTCGTAGCTATTTAAGTCTCAAATGTTGTCACATTATGGAAAATTGAGCTAGCTTAATGTGGACATTGGAATCATGTTATTTTTGAGCCCTAAATCAAAAGTTAAAGACGACTTAGTGCGGATATGTCAAGTTGATCAGTTAGTTAAAATGATCATTCTAAACTTTTCATTGGTGCTCCTTGAGTAAAGGCTTATAAATGAAGCATAATGCATGGCATCTCGTAGTTTGGAATAGAATGGATTACTTGGACGCTTTTTCATAGCTATTTCCATCTTAAAATTTTTCACTATATAGAAAATTGAACAAGCTTAATGTGGGCATTAGATTCGTGTCATTTTGAACTCTAAATCAAAAGTTACGGACGATTTAGTCCGGAAATGTAATGCTAATCGGAGAGTAAAAATGATCATTCTAAAATGATCATTGGTGCTCCTTGAGTAAAGGCTTATAAAGGAAGCATAATCAATGGCATCATGCAGTTTGGGATACATTAGATTACTTGGAGGCTTTTTTGTAGCTCTTACAATCTCAAATGTTGTCGTATTATGGAAAATTGGCTAGCTTAATATGGGCATTGGACTCATCTCATTTTGAGCTCTAAATCAAAAGTTAAAGATGATTTAGTGTGGACATGTCAAGTTGATCAGTTACTTAAGTGATCATTATTAACTTATAATTGGTGCTCCTTGAGTAATGGCTTATAAATGAAGCATAATGCATGGCATCTCGCGGTTTGGAATAGATCAGATTACTTGGATGCTTTGTGATAGCTATTTACGTCCTAAATTAATTCACTATATAGAAAATTGAGCTAGCATAATGTGGGCGTTGGATTCGTGTCATTTTGATCTCTAAATCAAAAGTTACGGACGATTTAGTGCGGACATGTCAAATTGCTCGGCTAGTTAAAATGATCATTCTAAGCTGATCATTTGTGATCCTTAAGTAAAGTTTATAAATGAAGCATAGTGCAAGGCATCTTGTAGTTGGGGATACATTGGATTACTTGGAGGCTTTTCCGTAGCTCTTTAAGTCTCAACTGTTATCACAATATAGAAAACTTAGCTAGCTTTACGTGGGCGTTGGATTCGTATCATTCTGAACTCTAAATAAAAAGTTACATACGATTTAGTGCGGACATGTCAAATTGATTGACCAGCTAAAATGATCATTCTAAACTGATTATTGGGGCTCATTGCGTGAAGGCTTATAAATGAAGCATAATGCATGGCATCACACTGTTTGGGATACATTGGATTTCTTGGAGTGTTTTACATAGCTCTTTCGCTCTCAAATATTGTTGCAGTACGGCAAATGAGCTAGCCTAACGTGTGGGGTTTGATTTGTGTCATTCTGAACTCTAAATCAAAAGTTAGGGATGATTTAATGGGGACATGTCAAGTTGATCGGCCAGTTAAAACGATCATTCTTAACTGATCACTGGTACTCCTTAAGTAAAGGATAATAAATAAAGCATAATGCATGACATCATACAGTTTGGATACATTGGATTATTTGGAAGCATTTACGTACCTCTTTCAGTCTCAAATATTGTCACAATATGGAAAATTGAGCAAGCTTAACGTGGGCGTTAGACTCATGTCATTTTGAAGTCTAAAACAAACGTTAAAGAATATTTAGTGCGGACATGTCAAGTTGATCAGCTTGTTAATAATGATCATTCTAAACTGAGCTTTGGTGCTCCTTGAGTAAACGCTTATAAATGAAACATAATGCATGGCATCATGCAGTTTGGAATACATTGGATCACGTGGAGGCTGTGTCGTGGCTCTTTCAGTCTCAACTGTTGTCACAATATCGAAAATTGAGGTACCATTACGTGGGCGTTGGATTTGTGTCATCCTGGACTCTAAATCAAAAGTTATAGACGATTTAGTGTGGACATGTTAAGTTGATCGGCCGGTTAAAATGATCATTTTCAACTGATTAATTGTGATCCTTGCATAAAGGCTTATAAATGAAGCATAATGCATGGTATCACGCTTTTTGGGATACATTGGATTACTTGCAGGATTTTTCGTAGCTCTTTGAGTCTCAAATGTTTTCACATTATGGAAAATTGAGCTAGGTTTACGTGGGCATTGGACTATTGTAGTTTTGAGCTCTAAATCCAATTTTAATGACGATCTAGTGCGGACATGTCAAGTTGATCAGCTGGTTAAAATGATCTTTCTAAACTTACCATTGGTGCTCCTTGAAGAAAGGCTTACTTGGATGGTTTTGCATAGCTCTTTCACTCTCAAATATTGTCGCAACATGGCAAATGAGCTAGCTTAACGTGGGTGTTTGATTCGTGTCAATCTTAACTCTAAATCAAAACGGACATGTCAAGTTGATCGGCCATTTAAAACGATCATTCTTATCTGATCATTGGTGCTCCTTAAGTAAAAGTTTATAAGTGAAGCATACTGGAAGGCATCATACAGTTTGGGATACATTGGATCACGTGGAGGCTTTTACGTACCTTTTTCAGTCTCAACTGTTGTCACAATATAGAAAATGGAGCTACCGTTACGTAGGCGTTGGATTTGTGTCATCCTGGACTCTAAATGAAAAGTTATAGACGATTTAGTGTGGACATGTTCAGTTGATCAGCCGCTTAAAATGATCATATTCAACTGATTATTGGTGATCCTTGCATAAAGGCTTATAAATAAAGCATAATGCATGGTATCACGCTGTTTGGGATACATTGGATTACTTGCAGGCTTTTTCGTAGCTCTTTGAGTCTCAAATGTTTTCACATTATGGAAAATTGAGCTAGGTTTACGTGGGCATTGGACTATTTTAGTTTTGAGCTCTAAATCAAATTTTAATGACGATCTAGTGCGGACATGTCAAGTTGATCAGCTGGTTAAAATGATCTTTCTAAACTTACCATTGGTGCTCGTTGAAGAAAGGCTTATAAATGAAGCATAATCCATGGCATCTCGCAGGTTGAAATAGATTGTAATAGTTGGACGCTTTGTCGTAGCTATTTCCGTCTTAAATTGTTTTACTATATAGAAAATTGCGCTAGCATAACGTGGCCATTGGATTCGTGTCATTTGGAAGTCTAAATCTAAAGTTACGGACGATTTAGTGCGGACATGTCAAGTTTACCGGCCAGATAAAATGATCATTCTAAACTGATTATTGGTGCTCATTGCGTAAAGGCTTATAAATGAATCATAATGCATGGAAACACGCAGTTTGGGATACATTGGATTACTTGGAGGCTTTGTTGTAACTCTTTAAGTCTCAAATATTGCCACAATATGGAAATTGACCTAGCTTAACGTGGGAGTTGGACTCATGTTATTTTGCAGTCTAATTCCAAAGTTAACGATGATTTAGTGCGGACACGTCAAATTGATTGGCGAGTTAAAATGATGATTCTAAAATGATCATTTGTGCTCCTTAAGTAAAAGTTTATAAATGAAGCATAATGTTTGGCATCACACTGTATGGGATACATTGGATTACTTGGATGGTTTTGCTTAGCTCTTTCACTCTCAAATATTGTCGCAACATGGCAAATGAGCTAGCTTAACGTGGGTGTTGGATTCGTGTCAATCTTAACTCTAAATCAAAACTTAGGGATGATTTAGTGGGGACATGTCAAGTTGATCGGCCATTTAAAACGATCATTCTTATCTGATCATTGGTGCTCCTTAAGTAAAAGTTTATAAGTGAAGCATACTGGAAGGCATCATACAGTTTGGGATACATTGGATCACGTGGAGGCTTTTACGTACCTTTTTCAGTCTCAACTGTTGTCACAATATAGAAAATTGAGCTACCGTTACGTAGGCGTTGGATTTGTGTCATCCTGGACTCTAAATCAAAAGTTATAGACGATTTAGTGTGGACATGTTCAGTTGATCAGCCGCTTAAAATGATCATATTCAACTGATTATTGGTGATCCTTGCATAAAGGCTTATAAATAAAGCATAATGCATGGTATCACGCTGTTTGGGATACATTGGATTACTTGCAGGCTTTTTCGTAGCTCTTTGAGTCTCAAATGTTGTCACATTATGGAAAATTGAGCTAGGTTTACGTGGGCATTGGACTATGTAATTTTGAGCTCTAAATCAAATTTTAATGACGATCTAGTGCGGACATGTCAAGTTGATCAGCTGGTTAAAATGATCTTTCTAAACTTATCATTGGTGCTCCTTGAAGAAAGGCTTATAAATGAAGCATAATCCATGGCACCTCGCAGGTTGAAATAGATTGTAATAGTTGGACGCTTTGCCGTAGCTATTTCCGTCTTAAGTTGTTTTACTATATAGAAAATTGAGCTAACATAACGTGGGCATTGGATTCGTGTCATTTGGAACTCTAAATTAAAAGTTACGGACGATTTAGTGCGGACATGTCAAGTTTACCGGCCAGTTAAAATGATCATTCTAAATTGATTATTGGTGCTCATTGCGTAAAGGCTTATAAATGAATCATAATGCATGGCATCACGCAGTTTGGGATACATTGGATTACTTGGAGGCTTTGTTGTAACTCTTTAAGTCTCAAATATTGCCACAATATGGAAATTGACCTAGCTTAACGTGGGAGTTGGACTCATGTTATTTTGCACTCTAATTCCAAAGTTAACGACGATTTAGTTCGGACACATCAAATTGATTGGCGAGTTAAAATGATGATTCTAAAATGATCATTTGTGCTCCTTAAGTAAAAGTTTATAAATGAAGCATAATGTTTGACATCACACTATATGGGATACATTGGATTACTTGGAGGGTTTTGCATAGCTCTTTCACTCTCAAAAATTGTCGCAATATGACAAATGAGCTAGCTTAATGTGGGCGTTGAATTCGTGTCATTCTGAACTCTAAATCAAAACTTAGGGATGATTTAGTGGGGACATGTCAAGTTGATCAGCCATTTAAAATGATCATTCTTTTCTGATCATTGGTGCTCCTTAAGTAAAAGCTTATAAATGAAGCATACTGGATGGTATCATACAGTTTGGGATACAGTGGATTATTTGGAGGCTTTTACATACCTCTTTGAGTCTCAAATATTGTTACAACATGGAAAATTGAGCTAGCTTAATGTAGACTTTAAATTCATGTCATTTTGAGATCTAAATCAAACGTTAAAGATGATTTTCTGCGGACATGTCAAGTTGATCAGCTAGTTCAAATGATCATTCTAAACTGATCATTGTTGCTTCTTGAGTAAAGGCATATAAATGAAGCATAATGCATGGCATCACGCAGTTTGGAATGTATTGGATCACGTGTATGGTGTGTCGTGGTTCTATTAGTCTCAACTGTTGTCACAATATAGAAAATTGAGCTACCTTTATGTGGGCATTGGATTTGTGTCATTCTAAACTATAAATCAAAAGTTACGAATGATTTAGTGCGGACATGTTAAGTTGATCAGACTGTTAAATTGATCATTTTAAACTGATTATTGGTGCTCCTTGCATAAAGGCATATAAATGAAGCATAATGCATAGCATCACGCTGTTTGGGATACATTGGATTACTTAGACCCTTTTTCATAGCTCTTTCAGTATGAAATGTTGTCACATTATGGAACACTGAGCTAGCTTAATGTGGGCACTGGAATCATGTTATTTTGAGCTCTAAATCAAAAGTTAAAGACTATTTAGTGTGGACATGTCAGGTTGATCAGTTAGTTAAAATGAACATTCTAAACTGATCATTGGTGCTGCTTGAGTAAAACCTTTTAAATAAGGCATAATTAATTATATCATGCCGCTTGTGATAGATTGGATTACTTGGAGGCTTTTTTATACATATTTCGAACTTAAATTTTGTGACAATATTGAAAATTGAGCTAGCCTAACGTGGGCGTATGATTTGTGTCATTTTGAAGTCAAAATCAAAAGTTACGAAAAATTTAGTGCGAACATATAAACTTGATCGGCCAGTTAAAATAACCATTATAAACTGATCATTCTTGCTCATTTGGTAAAGGCTTATAAATGAAACATAATGCATGTCATCACTCAGTTTGGGATACATTGGATTACTTGGAGTCTTCCTCATAACTCTTTCAGTCTCAAATATTGTCACAATGTAGAAAATTTTGCTAGCTTAACGTGGGCGTTGGAGTCATGTCATTCTAAACTTGAAATCAAAAGTTACGTACGATTTAGTGCGGACATGTCATGTTGATCGGCTATTTAAAACAATCATTCTAAACTGATCATTCGTGCTCCTTGAGTAAAGGCTTATAAATGAAGCATAATGCATGCAATCACGTATTTTGGGATCCATTGGATTACTTGTAGGTTTTTTCGTATAACTCCTTCAGTTTCAAATGTTGTCATAGTAAGGAAAATTGAGCTAGCTTAACATGGGCGTTGGACTCCTGTTATTTTCAGCTCTAAATCTAAGGTTAAAGATGATTTATTCCAGATAATTCAAGTTGATTGGCAAGTTGAAATGATCATTATAAACTGATCATTGGTGCTCCTTGCGTAAAGGCATATAAATGATGCATAATGCATGGCATCACGCTGTTTGGGAAACATTGGATTACTTGGATGCTTTTTCGTAGCTCTTTCAATCTCAAACGTTGTCACAATATGGGAAACTGAGCTAGCTTAACGT